>NW_021011593.1:0-693911 GCF_003987935.1 Bombyx mandarina
ATACAACGATTGTGCAACGATGTGAACGTCCGTCCGTCCCGACTGTCGCAAGCAAAAGAGAACGATGCCTTGCGCCAACGCGCCTCGAGCCCAAACGCGCCCCTCCAACAACATCTCGCCACGCGCCCTCCCGACATCACACCATCCTTGACGTCACTTAGGCCACGCCTCCAATGTCATCATCATCTTCTAACAATATTGATTATTTAAATCAACTTTAATCGAGTTTAACGAATCATGAAGGGTCCTATAAAAATTTATGTAAAATCTAAACTTTTACGGAAAAACGATTGATCTTGACTTTTATATAAAACTATACAAAAAACATCGTATATTTTAATCATTTAACATTACCGGCTTTACCACGTTGAAGACACCGGTCCTCGTCCAATCACTAAAGTCAAGCAAGGTCGGGCGTGAGTCTGCACTCGGTTACAGACTATACATGGGAACACCACGCGATGTTAGCTTTTATTCGACGCGCGAACTAACCCATAGACATAGCCCACTGAGTTTCTCGCCGCATCTTCTCAATGGGTCGCGATTCCGATCCGTGCACGTTTCCGTTGAGCCCGTGAGCTCATCTACCCGTCCGGGCGTAGCTGGAATAGCCTACCAGCGAATAGGTAAGGTAAAGAAATAGCTTTTACCCGTAGATGCACACACACACAACCCATTGAGTTTCTTGCCGGATCTTCTCAGTTTTTTGCGATTATAATACGGTGGTAGAATCAGCGAAATCCAGCCCTTGATAGGGGTAGTGTTAGCAGGTCCTCCTGGGTTGAGCCCTGCGTGCTCACTTACCAAACCGCGCTAATATGGAACAGCCCCTTTTGGCTATCAGTGATTAGTCGCATACCTATGACTTATTGATAGTTAAAATATACAGACCATTTCCTATTTACCCTGAACAAATTTAAAGCTATTAACCTTTTTTTTTTTTTGATAAATTTAATTTTAGAAATTACGTTCTTCACTATTGTATTGTGTGAAATACGTGTACTAATATGATGTGTGTCTTATCATTACAGTACGCAGAGATGCTTTTTTAAATCCACTACGAATTAATCCAGTCACTAACTGAACTGACTTAGTCAAGTAGTTACTTTGGTTCAGACAGGTAAAATTTTGTTCCCGGCTAGGGATGTTATTTCATTCCGGTTTCTATTATACCGGTGGCATCACCTGGCATGCAAATTGTGCGTCAATAATGTAGTTATTGAAGCGTGAATCACTTTGGGTGGTATAAATATTAAGCGTACGCGAATTTTTAATGTATTTTGAAATAACATCAAATATTTTTTTACACTATTTTTGTTTCTTTGCCAAGGACATCGTTCTCTGACCTCATCCATGTGAGAACAAAATTTCTTGGTTAAAAATGTTTAGTTTCCGAGATCTGGGTCTATTCTTTCTTGTAGCAAGAGCTGAATCGTGCTTAGTGGCGTGCAATTTGCTGATAATGACGTGAATTTTTATCTCATATGTCAATATTTGGTACCCACAACAAAAAGGAAAATCTTCGTTTGGATTTCTGATTCGAAAAGGTTTAACTCTTCGATTTAATAAAATACAAAAAAAAAAACTATTCGACAAAAAACTATGTTTGATTTATTGTGTTCATCTTAATCAACTTAGAGCCGAAGTAAATAACTTTTATCAATGCAAATTATAGGCAACCTAAATAAAGTTGTATTACATATTTAAATAAGATAGAAAATAGATGAATACTAAGATCTTATATGACTAATTCAACTACACCCCAACAACGTATTGCAGCTTGTTAAATATAGTCTATTTGTGGAAATCATGTGTCGTTATTATCTCTGCGTTGTCGTCAAGAGCATAGCCGTTTAGTGGTATACGGGGTGTGACTAAATGAAGCGTTCGAGTTGCGGTGAAAAGAGAAATTTACACATTCAGATTTCCAACGTTTTGTTAAATAATGCGGTTTAAATATATTATGCTTATAACTTTTTTGTTCGCGATGTTTTTATTACCATCAAGCTATTTCCTATATTATTGTTACGCGCTGGGGTTCGGGATAAATAAAATTTCACCAAAGTACAACTTATAAACTGTATTTAACACTTAAAACACTTCACAAACACTCAACAAACACTTTAAAACTCTCAATTCGCTTGTTCCGCTTCGCTTCAGATGATTCCTTCGCTGTTTCGCTTCGAGTAGTTCCGATTACTGACTGACTGCGTGCCATCCCTACAACGCTTTTATAGCCGATACCTCATCACTAGTATTATCGAGAATATTCTACTCATCTCTAGTAGTCATTTCCGCTATCTGTCAATAGATGGCGTTGTAGTTCTCGAGCATGCTGGATCCTTCGATATTCGTGCGACTATTCGGCGACAGATGGCGCTACTCTTACCGGCGTAACATTATTAACATTCAGATGGAGACTTATACGTTTGTACAAATTGATCTGCGTAATATTTTTTCAATACTAACGAAGTTGAAAATTGCTCCAATAAAAATGCAACATCTCGGTTTTCAAAGTTTTTTTAGCGTTCCTGTTACCTGTATCTTGTACCGTATTTTCCACGAGCCCTTTTTTTTTGCTTAGATTGGTGGATGAGCTCACAGCCCGCCTGGTGTTAAGTGGTTACTGGAGCCCACAGATATCTACAACGTAAATGCGCCACCCACCTTGAGATATAAGTTCTAAGGTCTCAGTATAGTTACAACGGCTGCCCCACCCATCAAACCGAAACGCATTACTGCTTCACGGCAGAAATAGGCGGGGTGATTGTACCTACCCATGCGGACTCACAAGAGGTCCTACCACCAGTAAAAATCTAAGCAATACAATAATTGGAATACTAATTGGAGCAATACTATAATTAATACAGCGCATCGGAAAAAATCTGAATCACATCATGTTCCGCGGACAGAATAGTTTACATCTCATAGCAGCTCCTTTTACCAGCTCTATGTATAGAATGAAGAAGAGAGTTGGGTAGGAAAATAAGTAACAGCTACTACAGATGCAAGCGGAATTTGTTTTAATAAAAAATCAAATATTTATTTCGTAAAACATTCATCGTTGCTATAAACCAACACTTAGTGTCAAGAAGAATATATTACTTACATAGTTTGTTATTTGGTTGAGCAGGAAACTGATTTTTTTGCCTTTAATAGGTTTGGGAATAATAAATAAAACTCACTACAATATACATAGTAGAATTACATTTTAGAAACATGGATCTGTAAATAGTAAACGTTACTTCAAGCTTATGTACGAGTATAATGGACGGAGCAGTAGAAAATTCTATTTCCGCAATGATGACTTAAACGATCCTTGTACTCAATGGGTCAGACCAGCAATTAACCGGTGTTTCCTTAAAAAGAACTGAACAGTTATTCGACTTCATTGGCCTCATCGCTCCATAAGTCTTGCACTACTATAATTCCATCCATAGATAATCTGATTCATCTGTTATTGAATCTATCATGTAGCGTTTTTACTCTAATATTCTGAAATTGGTTTTATTGTTATTTGTTTAGTGATTTTTTTTGTTTTTTACGTATACGACAACATCTTATTCTTGCAGTGTCTTATCCATTCATTCTTCGAGTATGAATTCTTGTTTAGGTCCAAGTCATCGTTTCTCTTAACATTTTCTCATCATAATTCATGTGGCACCTGATAGATATCGCGATACGTGACGGAGATATTTAGTTTTGCCCTTTTTGATGATTACTACCACATGTCAGGTTTTATCAACCTAATCGTTTATGCAATTTCGAAGTGTGCAGGGGTAGCACCATATTTCAAATGCCTCAAGACGTTTTTTGTGCCATCTTCGAATATCTATTATTTATACCGGTACAATTCATTTAAATTTACAAATTTTTGTAGTACAGATATCTCATCAAATCAAAACAAATGATATAAAAATTGGTAACTAAACATAAAATCTATTGTATCTAGTTGTGAAGATGATGATGATATATGTATGTCGAACGCACATTAGGTTCTATTCTCTAATTAACCTTGTATTGTAAATTCAAACAAAAAAGTATCGAGAATGGATGAATGATTCTAAATCTAATTATATTGTTGTTACACTGGCACAACTGTTATTCCTTTTGCGAGTGGAGTTTGAGTTGCATCTATTATTTAGTTAATTACAGTGTTGTTTTTTGTTATATCGTGTATAGTGTGTATTACGAATTTCACAATAAATAAAAACCTCGCGCAAAGAGTATGTTTTAAATTTTAAATCGTCAATGGATATTTGTGTTCGAAGACGCTGAAAATGTTAAGGAAGGCTTACGGTAAATCGACTTTATCAAAAACATGCGCTTAGGGGTCTATTCTAAGGTTATTCAAAGCGTTCAAATCGATCGAGATTCGATGGAAAAGTTGCTATGCTCTGTTAGGCCAACAACGTCTGCAATTGAAGTTAACATCGCAAAAGTGACGAAAATAATTACCTAAAATCCTCATTCAAGCTTGAGAGAAAAAGCTTCTGAAAAGCTTCTTCTGTGTCTCATGAGTCAATCCGTACTATTTTAAATAATCACTTAAGTGTGAAACGCGTTGTTACTGGTGACGAGACCTAAGCTTAGGAATTTAACATGCAAACTAGTCAACCAGCTTCGAAATGGCGCCTTCCAACTGAATTGGACCGAAAACACAACGCCAAAGTCAAAGACTATCAAACGGTAAATAAAGAATATTATTTGAGAGTTATTCAGCGTTTAAAAGATCAAATTCTTCAAAAAAGGCCAATTATGCGGAAAGACAATTCTTGGATTTTGCACCATGATAATGAGTCTTTCTCATCCACCTTATTCACCAGATACAGTTCCAACCGACTTCTTTATTCACAAAAAAAACATGAGTACTTTGTTAATTTTTAAATATTGAATAAAAAATTGTTTCATAATCTACTTAAAAAGCACATAGTCGCGCGTGGACTATTAATAGTTTCAACGCGTCATATCTTCTGCATTGAATTTACATAAACGGAATGAGCGACTGCATTAACCAGTGCTAATAATAAAGACCATTAAAATATTAACCCTAAAGTCTTATCGAACAGCCTTCTGGCCGCGATAGGGAGTCGCTGCCCTATACTGAGGCACTGGAATGAAGTCCATATTGGCTCAAAACCAGCCATGGTCAATGTAAAATAAATAAAATTAATTGCTTTTTTTAAGAAAGACTTTGTATTACTGATACTTCAAGATTTTGTATTACTAACAATTCATATGGAATTTAATTCTGAAATAAAAATGTATTATTATTATTATCGAGTTAGCAAATTATGCGTTTCACATAACGCACTAAGGCATATGATCTCTATCATTTTACGAGCACAATAAAAGCCGGGAGCCGTGACTGGTGAGCATGTGAGCATGTAGGTCGACCGCAATCGATGTTATACAACCAACTTACATGATTATTTTACTAAACTTCACTATGTTTGATTTACGATTGTTTATCAAAAGTACGGACTCAATTTTAAATGAATTCGTTACTCAGGGTTCAATTTCTAACAATGCTACATATAAATTTTATACATGAAAAAACTTGTTCATAAAAACTAAGTTTTTTTTATTGACGCAATCAGATAAACACCCGGCCCGCCTGATGGTAAGTAGTCGTAATTGGTTATAGATATCAGCTATGCCAGGGATACAGCCAAACCGCTGCCTCTCGCTCGTAGAGCAAGGAATTACAAAACAGGTAGAGTTTCATCAACTTGTAATTTTCAAACGTGACTTAGTTGCACGAAGGTATATATGTGATATATTACATGAAGGTATATATATGAAGGTAGATTATGCACTGGTGCTCGAATGAAATACGTACTCAACAAATGTTCACGATTGACTTCCACGGTGAAGGAATAACATCGTGTAATAAAAATAAAACCCACATAATTATAATTTGCGTAATTACTGGTGGTAGGACCTCTTGTGAGTCTGCGCAGGTAGGTACCACCACCCTGCCTATTTCTGCCGTGAAGCAGTAATGCGTTTTGGCTTGAAAGCCGTTGTAACTATACTTGAGACCTTAGAACTTATATCTAAAGACGGGTGGCGCATTTACGTTGTAGATGTCTATGGGCTCCAGTAACCACTTAACACCAGGTTTAGCTTAAGATTACAAGTTATTGAGATTTCAGTTTTAAAAACTACATAGGGAAATTTATGGGTAAAAATAAATACTTTGTGTTCAACGATGAGTTGTTAAAGCTCCAGCCTACAGATGTCCAGTAATGTATGTAGGTGTCCTCCAAGTTTTCCATAACGATCGGTACTGCTCTGCCCGCATCCTGCGAGTTCTATGCGACCTTTCAACAGGTCGTCGGTCCTCTTTGTGGGATGCCCACTCACGCTACCACAAGATTTTTATCCTTCCATTAAGAGTTTTTAGTTGCATCACGGAGTTTTATATTTATTTATTGCGTAGCGATCGAAAGTGCCCTTCGCCAGGTATGCTTCGTCCGTCTAAAATGACAATAAAAAATGAATGAATGAATATTTTGTCTGAAGAAAAATTTAATATCACATTTTGATTTGCACGAGCCAAAGGTACTACATAAATGCAAAGAAGGACATCAAATATTCTCACATGGTTAAGATATTTTTAGGTTTATTCACACGCCAGAGGGCGTTCAAAGTTCTATTTGCTCATTCTGTACTCAGTTCATATAATAGTAAATCTATCGGAACATTCACACATCAGATTTGCAAGAAAATGACCTCGCACCGTTGCTTCCACGTCCACGCGCCTATCTTCAATTAGATGACATTACATTGTAATTATTGAGGTCAAATATACGCAACACATTAAGTATATGATTCTCATAAAAGTTTCTGACATTTCGTGCATCGTAATAGCCGAAGGAGAAAACATTTTTTTTTATAACGACAACAATTGTAAAAGCTGTTCTAATGTGCTTGCTATTAAGTGCATTCGTCATTTGTTTTAGCTCATTGCAAAGCGGCCAAGAAACGTTCTCTCTTGTTTTTTAAATAGAATATAAATAAATAGGTACAATAATGATCGCGTAATAGACATATAGATCTAAAGGAAATATCTGCAAAACAAGTTCTTCAATTATCTTCAATGTCATTACAGACACTCTGCGTATCCAGGTTTGCGGGTTTTAATGTCAGGAAATGAATTAAGGTTTAATCCAGCCACGAGAGAAAATTAAATCGTTTCTAAACGATCGTATTCTATTAACTTAAATTAAGAAAACCCGTGTAAACACAATGAACATATTTATTGGATATTTTATCTAAAAATGGACGAAATAATGGCTAGAACTACTACTACTACTACTACTACTACTACTAGTAGTGCCCAGAGCCTAGTGGAACGGAATAATAAGTAAGAATTTGCTTTCAAAATATTACATGTGCATACTTTCAATTTTCACTAGTCGTGGGATTAATTAAAGCTGTTTGTCCGTGACACCGAAATGTGTAAAGTATTCGAATAGGTGATTTTTGCGTCGCAAATAATAAAATGACGAAAAAAACACGAGATTAAACCGTACCTAGATATCAGGTACCTAAATAAAACATTTGTGCAATATAGAATATGACAGCTTTAACTTAATTTTAGCAGCGCTATCTAGCGTCCTATAGTGGTACGAATTGTAAAGTCGAAGCACAATGTGCTTCACAACAAACTTTTTATTCATTTTTACTGCAGCTTTCAAGTAAATATTTTTGATTTGATTAGATACACATCTATTTTAGTTTCTATCCTGTTATTTTTATCTTGTTTTTGTACAATTCTCAAGTGTTCTAACGTGAAAACACGCGGCTTACGGACTCTATGTCAGCTGTCCTGGTTCTGCGCGAATCCGCTAGATGCTCCACTGTGCCGCCGTGAAGCGCGATTCAATATGGCGGCACCATTCGCCTCTAGAACAGGGCGGGGAGAACAGTCGCCGAATCGACATTACAATACCTACGCGTATTTTGACGAAAACGACGTGTCCGTGACTAAAACGCGGGTGAAATTGTGAAATAATTGTGTGTTTCAGTGTTAATTTACAACGTTTGTGTTATCATTTGTGCATAATAGTGTTTTTGTGATGAAAAAGTCCAAGGACTTTAGGGTAACAATGTCTAGTAGTTGACATGTTTATCTGTGTCGTGTGTGAAGATTTTCCCTTCGCGTGAGGAGGTGCGGTGCGCTTGTGTGTGTGGTTAACGTCGATGTGTGTGTGTCAGTGGCCGTGGATGTGGATATACGAGACGATTTAATGATGGATTGCATTTCCAAGGATCTATAGGTAAAATTACTCAATCTGTTTTGACCTTGTTTGTTTATTTTACAGCTCACTAAGCGATGTTCTCGCCTACATCAATTTTTATTGAACGCATTCTGTGATTGCTTTGTTTAAACTAACTACTAGCTATAGATTAGTGATCGTAGTAGAGCAGTTTCTTAAGGGTTTGTCCTTGAATCGATAAGGATAAAGTATTTTAAAACACTTCAGTAAAATAATTTTCCTTTTTTTCCGTTAAATTTTAACCATTTACGAATAATACGGATTGGTCTTAAGAGTTATTTTATTTTTATTTACACAAAAAAAATATTAAGTCTCGCGGCTTAAAATATGACAAAAACGATGACAATAAATTAACATAAATTTATTTTAAAAATAATCATTTTTAATTATTTTTTACGATAAACATAATGACTTTAAGTTCTAATTGGTTTTTAATAACCACTTATTGAAACTTACTGGAAAATATTAATACAATATTTCTCATCAGGACTATCTATTAAAAATAAATCGAAAAATAAAAGGGCTTCGTATTAAAGAATTCACACTTAGATAGTCTTGCTTGCATACGAATGAATTATAATTCATTATATTCATGCAGAGTCGCACCAGAGTATGGTTCCCCTCGCTCTGTGCACTGCCTCTGGTTATCAACTTACGAAATGTCTAAGTCCGTCTTATTCTGACAAACTGCCATTGTGATCGCTCTGTCCCTTTTTGGCGCATATTGCGCGTTTTTCTTCTTTTGCCGCGTCATATGGCAATGCCAAGCTATAAGAGTAGAGCGATTGAAAATTAAACGGATGATAAACTACTATTAGGATTATATCGGGTGGGTCGATCCAAGCGCGCTGCTAGGCCATGAGTCTGATCCCAATTGATTCGAGTCCTTTGTTTAGAGAAGGGTTGGCTAATAAGAGGGTAGAGGCCAACGTTAAGGGTAGGTAACCGCGCATCGAGACCGCGCAGTTAGATCCGTGGTACCCGAGAGCGTCGCACGTGGGTCTCTCCGGAAAATTTGCCGCGAATTCTTTTGTCCTCTAAGTACTTAAATCAGTGACAAATGGGATTGAATCATTCACGGAGCTGCTCGTTGAATTTTACGAGCGTGTGAGTGGCCTGGACGGTAAATTGGGTTAACTTAATTATCTTTTACTGTATAAGTTACATATATACGAGTATATGCCGAAATATTTGAAGTAGACTTATCGTAATACTTTAATTGTATGTGAATATTGCGAACATGGAATTATAAACGTATTATTCCACTAAGACTTAAGTATCATCGTTAAAAGCTTACGATTTTTATTTTTATTTTCGTTCGTTCTGTTGTTAATTTTAAATGACTAAACATTTGTTTGCGGTACATAAGTCATTGCTATCACAATTAAACAGTGCAGTATAACATGGGGAGTCTTAAGTGGAAATGTCTGAGTTTGTTATTCATGGGACCCGTTATGCAAAATAAAACGCCGAATTATGCAAATACGATTTGCGAATACGATCGTTGCATCTTTATACTAGATAAGTTTACATGAAATGTAAATAGATAAACACTTGTCTCCTAAACAAGATACTCTAAAACTTTAAGATTCCGAATTTTCGAATTATCATATAAATCATAATTTCGTATTCATAGGCTCAAAGCTTTTGCGGGCGACGTTACTTAAAAGGATTCCAGCAAAGCAGGGCCAGCGCTAGATAATTAGGCGAGTAATAAAATAATAGTACTGAAGTTACTTGTGAAAGCTTGTTAATTGGAACTATAAAACTTGTGCGTGAGTGGAAACATAATTCTTCTTATTATACGACTATGCAAGGTCATTAGCATACCGTAAAAGCTCTTTGGGAATCGTTGGACTAGGTTTGTTAGTCGGGACATAGGAGGGCTAGTTTACGTGGCTAATTTATTTTATTTTATTGCATAGATGGGTGGACGAGCTCACAGCCCACCTGGTGCTAAGTGGTTACTGGAACCCATAGACATCTACAATGTAAATGCGCCACACACCTTGAGATATAAGTTCTAAGGTCTCAGTATAGTTACAACGGCTGCCCCACGTTTCAAACCTTATTAGCAAGCATTATTGCTTCACGGCAGAAATAAGCAGGGTGGTGGTACCTACCCGTGCGGACTCAAGAGGTCGTACCACCAGTAAACAAAATAAAAGTTGATTAAATGATGTACGTGAGTTAAATACTGAGTAAGAAAGCAGCGGTAGCTTGATAGGCTGACATACCCGTGTTTTCCGTATGTCATGTAAGAAAGAGCATTATGACATGAAAGTCAAGTACCATTGTAACTGTCACTAATGAAAGAAGAAAGACGATAATGGAACTCCCCTGATGGTCAGCAATGTCACTGACACAGACAAGAAATCTATTGCAGATGGTACTATGACTAAAACCTTCGCTAAAGAGCAAACAACAACTGTATCAAGTGTCAAGTAAAATCGTAAAAACCATGTCCGTAATTGATACGATTACGAAAAACATTCATTTTAATAGAAATAAAAATTTTAAATTCATGTAAAACGATATAAAAATTAATCATTGATCTGAACAGATTTTATTGTTGTCACTTTAAAATAATCATGATAGTCAAATATCGGGACTACTACCGCATTACTTTGAGATTACTTTTTACTGGTGGTAGAACCTCTTGTGAGTTCGCACAGGTACCACCACCTTGCCTATTTCTGCCGCAAAGCAGTAATAATGCGTTTCGGTTTGAAGTGCGGGGTAGCCGTTGTAACGTGTGACCTTAGAACTTATATCTCAAGGTGGGTGGCGCATTTACGTTGTAGATGGCTATGGGTTCCAGTAACCACTTAACACCAGGTGGGAGGTAAGCTCGTCCACCCATCCAAGCAATAAAAATAAAAATAAGATAAGCGTGATCTAAATTAATTTGTATAAATACAGAAGAAAAAAAACGTACAACTAAACAGCAATTTGTTCTTTTTCCAAAGCAATTAACTTAAAAGACAGTTGACAGGACGATCAATTAAATAAAATGTGTTTGGAAATGCATTAAACGTGAAGCTTTTTACAACAAACACTTCTCACTACTTCGAATTCTAAAAATGATACTGCTATTCTTGAAATCGCAAGTCTCTCCTAAGAATTCGAACCGTATTTCGGTGTTTTCATAACAAACCAACTAATTAATGTCGTTAATACTGGTCGGTGACTTTTAACTTTAAATACGCTGGCAAAATAAGTTTCGATACCTAAATCGTCAGTTGAACAAACATTCCTCAATAAATCAGACACCGGATATTGTCTTTTAATACAATTCGATTTCCAATACACGTTGGGAGTTCGAAAAGCGTACACGTATGAAACAGACGGAATGAATCCCGTATATATTATTGAAATACTTTCCTTATTGAGTTACGGCACGAACGGCTTTTCGGAATCTTTCAAATATTTAACAAAAGGATAAATTTCGGAAGATACACTTCAGGTTTCCTTTGAAATCTTTGATTTATATTGCGTATTTCAATCAAAGTTTATACTTCGATTATATTTAGTTTCATACTGCAATAACATTAAAATAAAGTTATTCATAAAATTATTTATAATTATTCTTTTTAGATGGTCTCTTGGTCGGTTTCTTGGTCGTATTTAAATTGACGCGCTTGCTTTTAGAAACCTTCAGGGTACAATTTTAAAAAGGCAAATATTTTTATAAAAATAAATAAATTATTTTAATGGTAGCTTAATTTTATTTATTAAGTAATAAATAAATTATTTTCCAGTATTTATTTAAATTTTTCACATGGACAGGGAATATCAAATTTAGAGGTTACCAATAACTGTTGAATTACTTTTATTCATTGCTCATTTGGCGGAACGAGCTCGCGGTTCACTTGGTGTTATGGAGCCTATAAACATCAGTAAATAATGAAAATAGTCCGAAAACTATGAAGCATTTTGACAATAAATAAATCTTCAGGATATTTCTCAAATTATAAGATACAATTCTCGTATAGGTAAGCTTTACTTAGTATTAAATTTATGCCGCGTACGCATAAATAATATGAATTATGTCACAATTTTCTGTATTTATGAAAGATAGCGGCCCGCTCCGGCTTCGCTCGGGTCTTTAACACAAATTTCAAAATAAAAAATTATAATACACACACATTAACCCTTATATTTGTGTCAGGTTTCTAAAAATAGAAAATTATAAAGATAGTTTGAATATTATTATTTTAATGAATATTTATTTTCATTGAAATAAAATTTGTTTTTACACTTAGTATTTTTTTTACACCTTGGATTACATCATTGGAATTTCAGTAAGGATCGCTAATTTAAAAAAAAAAGAGACTGAATATAGCCTATGTCACTCGGGGATAGTGTAGCTTCCAAACTGAAAGAATTTTTCAAATCGGTTCAGTAGTTTCGGAGCCTATTCAATACAAACAAACAAATCTTTCCTCTTTATAATAATACTAGCGACCCGCCCTCGCTTCGCTTCGGAAACATTAAAACACACATGAAACCAAAAAAAAAAAAATATTTTTTTTTTAAAAAAAGTAGCCTATGTTCATTAGGGACAATGTCGGCTTCTAATGGAAAAAGAATTTTTTAAATCGGTCCAGTAGTTTCGGAGCCTATTCGAAACAAACAAACAAACAAATCTTTCCTCTTTATAATATTAGTATAGATATAGAAAACACGATTTGGGTGTAGTTGATTTCGTTTTTATTGCATTTATGAGGCGTAGGGTACTCAGCAAGCGCAGGATTACAACTTTTTGTAGCGGTCGTGCACTCAATGGCTTCCTCTGTTGCTTCGAGAAATATTTACCGCGCCGACTACGAATCGGAATTCGGAGAACCGAAAATTGAATTTCGAAGTTGTTAAATATGACAAAACTAAATTACTCAATTATAAATACTTTCATGGCTCGACTTCGCATTTATTATTCTCATTTTGTTATTTCCGAAGTTTCAAAAGCTTTATAAGTTTCGTGGCCACGGACGACTAAAATATTAAATGCAACATTAAAGTGCGAACTTAGTTTTAATGACGTCCACCACTGGCGAAAACCAAAGTAAATACTATTATAAATATAACTAAATTCCTTGGATAAAAAAATACTTCTATAGCATTTAGTACAATCTATTAATTGTTGTTACTAAATTTTGCCCCAGAATTATCTTTAAGAATAGTTTGAACTAATTTTTTTTCTTTCATAAATAGCTCAGATAAATTATTGAGTTTACGAAGCGTTAAGAATACCAACTGAATTATAAATGTTCCTATTTTATGTACCTACTATAATCAGTTTGACTCATTCACGAATTGTGACAACAAGACTGTTCACTAAACATATTCACACCTTGTCATTGTCTGTGTCGGCATCAACAATATTTATATTCTAATTCCGCTATGATATTGCCAACATTATCACTGTGAATTTTAGGAAGATTGGTCAGAAGAGCACCGACCAATTTAGCACAGAATCTACACAGATTTAATTCAAATCAAAACATTCACTAAGCCACTGCAACTTAATGGACGATTCGTCACGTATTTCTTGATACGTAAGCTTTTTTGCAATACGCAATTTAAATGGTTTCTGAATTGTTATTTGTAAATGGTCATTTACGACGTTGAAAATTATCCACAATTTTAAATAAAAACACGTTCATCAACTATTTCCGAGACAGTCTGATTTGAGGTCTACGAAAAATGAAAATATTAAATTTTTTATTTTTATTTTATTTTATTGCTTAGATGGGTGGATGAGCTCACAGCCCACCTGGTGTTAAGTGGTTACTGGAGCCCATAGACATCTACAGCGTAAATGCGCTACCCACCTTGAGATATAAGTTCTAAGGTCTCAGTATAGTTACGACGGCTGCCCCACCCTTCAAACCGAAGCGCATTACTGCTTCACGGCAGAAATAGGCAGGTCACATTAAATTTTATTATATGTTGATGAAAACGTAATATGTTCAATTATTCGTTTGCATAAAATAGTACTTACAGCGCTTAAAGCGTTTCTATTATACACTAAAATCGAGAGTTTTCAAGAGCGATTGTATTTGATCGGATACTTTCACGCAAGTCCTAACAACAACAGTATAGTATAGTGTCTACCAGACATTCAATAATAGTGACTATCGCATTGAAATATCTGTACTATATCGCATTGAAATATCTGTACTAATATGAGCGAATGTATTAAATATGAACACGCATACATGATTGAATGTGCACATTGCTACATATTCTCGTTTTGAACATGAATTATCACTACATAGTATAAAACAAATTTGCTTTCTCTATCCCTATATATCTGTCTGTCCCTATGTATGCCTAAATCTTTAAAACTACGCAACGGATTTTGATGCGGTTTTTTTTAATAGATAGAGTGATTGAAGAGGAAGGTTTATATGTATAAAAACATCAATTAAATAGTGGAGAAATAAATAATAAATTACAGCTTCCGAAGCGAGGTCGGGTCGGGCGGGTCGCTAGTATTTAAGTAAAAAAACCTAATTCACGTTTAGAATTCTTTGTTCATGTGAGACAGTTATGAGTTCGAATCGTATGAAGTAGGTGAGTTTTTACGAGACTGCCTCTATTATTGTTCGGATGAAGCCCGTAAAAATACTGGTCTCACCTTTGTACGGAGCTTTAGTTTAATTTACGCCGTGAGCTTTGTAAGCTCAAGCGATTACTCTCTTTTAATTTAGCTTATGAGAGTAGATTTACTTCATCAGCCATGAAATTGTGATTCCGTTATTTTGCTTTTCGCAAGCACATCTTTGACCACCTATCGTCGTTATGTTGATTGTTGGTTGAAATTCTAATTAGTACCTTATATACGTACCACAGTACCGATTACCCAAAGACACTTAGACTATGGATGCATAATATAACTATAATATTTATAATTCTTTGGCTATCTCATTATTTTTTATTTGACATTTTCTACTTAAGCTTATTCCGCGAGAAATGATTTTATGGATACAGATAAACATGAATGTCGTTCGCATGAGTTTGCCAAACCTCAATTAACCCACCTTGAGACATATATATCAAAATCTTAATTCTTCATAAAAAAACGTTTGTTAGAAAATGTAACTTAAAATTAAGTTAGTAATTTTTCGATTTAAGCGAGAATAACTTTTAAATATGTAAAAAGGGAGATCTAACTTATAATCATTTAAAGGGGATTGAACTAAAATACTTCAATAAGTTATTCTTTAATTAAACTAGACTATTACGCTATACATAAAACGGAAACTATAAGTACTACAAAAATGTACTTAATCTGAAACGAAAGCTGGGCGCTTTAACAAGATTATGACCGAGTCAATGTGGGTCAGCTTAAAATATTTTAACGAAAGCAGGTTATGAAAATAACGGGCTGATTTTTAAGAATCAACACGCCTTCTCTCTCTTTATATCTTAGATTCTTCAAACGTATACATAGATCGTAAATCATCGCTCGGTAAATATGAAGAGAGAATTTTGAAAATGTACTGGAAAATTCGTTGTTAATGCATCGTCGACTCATATTCGTGCGACGAGTCTTACCTGGAAGCTTTTATACAAATGTTTATTTATCTTAACCTCATTTGAACCGAAAACAGATTCATGATCAACGTTAAAGTAAATGTATTATAGAAGTGATGATTGTTAAACAGGAAAGAACTTTAAAACAGTTTTGCTCTTTTAATTTTTTTTTATATTTCTATCATTACTTTGAAATTGAATTTCTGTTACATATTGTTGATCGTTTTTTTTACGTATTTATGTACGTTACCACTGCCTATAAAAGGTGATGTGAAAAAGTTTCATATTTCTTGCATTTTGTGACGGGTACGGAAGCCGTATGGGTTTGATCGGTGTGGTTTGTAAGTAATTTCAGTCGTTATACTGTTCTATTGGTCCCTTAAGTTCAACTTTATTTGTCATAAAACTGTACTTAGAGAATAAGGCAGGCGGCCGGTAGTAAACTCATGCCAAATCCCTATGCAGCATCACAAGAGGATATGCTGCGCCTACCCCACATAGTGTGGGATAAGGGCAAAATGAAGATTTTTTTTTATTTTTTATTTTTTTATTGCCTTGGTAGGCAGACGAGCATACGGCCCACCTGATGGTGAGTGGTTACCGTCGCCCATGGACTTCAGCAATGCCAAGGGCAGAGCCAAGCCGCTGCCTACCGCAAATTTTTTTTAATTAGAGCATAGAATCTGAGTAAACAAATCTCACTGTTAAAGATTGCTTACTTAAGATTCATTTTGATGAGAGTGTTTCAAACTGTAATTTGAATATAGAAAAGGGACCTTCTTAATAAATACAAAAATCACTTTCTACACGCTAAGAGTTCATTTAAAGTAACGTGTAATTATTTGTATAAATAAAAAAATATGTTTTTAGATACCTACGTTCCTACACCATCGATGCGTGTGACGGAATTTAGTATAGTTATTTTTAACACCAGGCAACATTTCTGTCATATTGCCATCAACGTACGATAAGATGGCGCGCGGGTAGTTTCAAGTAATTGTTTTTTTATTATTATTTTGAATAAGCTGATATCGCACAATCTGGGATTTGATTTTCGATGATCTTAACCGGAGACCTTAAAATTTCCATTTCAAACAGATCATTTCCAAAAGTTTAATTAAATGAATTTTATACGTAGGTACGCAACCTACGAATTTTATTTAAGTTATGAAATAAAAATAACGGAGATATAATGAAAATTAGCGGAAAAGTTATGTTTGAGATAAAATTTGTTCTTCAATAATTTCAAAGAATCTCTTGACATTCATTTAATGAGGACTGATTAAAACACGATTTGGCTTCCCGTTTAATTTTGTACATTTTTTTTTTCCGTTTCACAGAACTTTGGTTATCTCCGTTAATAAGACGTAAATGTATTTAAAAACATGCCCACGTAGCAAAAAAATACTGGTTACTATCCGAGGACATTATTACGAGTATGACGTTTTGACTTTGGAATGCTGAATAACTCTATGAATATTGCTTGTGGTCTGAAAAAACCTTTAGCCTTATTTATCTGACAGCGCCAAGGATGGGTCAGCGGCAGTTCCGTCATTATTCGGTGGAACTGAGTAAAATTGAATAAAACATTTTGATTTTAATAATTATTGAAACATTTAATAAATAAAACAGTAACAGGGTAAACGGACAGTTTAGTTCTGACTGACCCGACTCTCTATTCTATTATGATTGAGGGATTACTGGTGGCCCGGAAGCCTTTGAAGTTTCACCAGGACAGATGAGCGAGCAAATACTCAACCAGGAGGGGTGGGATTTGCTAACATCTGCCGGAGCGTCTCCAGAGGAGATCTAACGACTTAATCTTGAGTTGTTAGGTCTCTTTTGGAGGCCGCTTCGCAAAGTGAATCTACTACCGTATCGTAATCGCGACCCGCTGAGAAGATGCGGCATGAAACTCAACCGCCTGATGTTTAGAAAATCTGTAATGTAATGTAAATAAGTCCGCGAACTCATGCCCCTGAGAGGAGGGTTGCTTCTTTCACATTAAAATGTCTATTAGCTCCGATAGTAGGTAAGTCAATACTGAGGCAGTGAATTAATAACTTAATGGTTGAAACTTATTACGATCAATGTGTGTAAAAAAAAATAAAGAACCGGTATATTTCATTAATTCAGAGATACATAACGAGAATTGATAAAATTTACTAGTGAATAATAAAAAGGTAAATAATCTACTCACCAGTGACTAGTGAGAGCATTACTAACAAAAAACACTGTTCCACATGACTCGTTATCAAAATAGGTAATAACTATAAACAAAGATCGAACCGAAATTCTCTCTAATAATTATGGACGTGAATAACTGTAATCTGTTCGAAATAGGACTGATTGTCCCTAATCCACTGACATACATTACGAGATCCACATATCACAGATTAAATTACTTAGGTCTTTGATTTACTGTTCAAGTAAGTACCAGAGATTCGTTGTTATTGCCGTTGATTGGTTAAGTTCGTGTTCTCAAATAGTTTTGAGAGCCGTGATTAAGTTAGTTTACTTTTTAGAGTAGATTCGATATTGCTTTAATTGGTGTACTGAACGGTGGGTGTGTCCAATATACCAGATTTTCTTTCGGTCCATGTTTCAGGAGGGTCGATGAAAACGTAGTGGAGAACTCTTCCAAGGTTGTTCCTGAGTGCTATGACATGTCCTTATTCAAGCGAACTTCGAAAAGAATCCTAAGAAGGCAGCGGCTTTGCCGTCATTACTGATATTCACACCATTCTAACCAGTCGCCAAGTATAGTATACCTAAGTGGACACGCTCGCACGTACGCTCGCAAAGCCATTAAAAAAGATGTGTGGTGTCATGGGACACCGGATAGGAACGAAGTTCCTTATTATAAAAATATTAATTTTAAGTTCTATTCAAGGTATAAAGAAAATAAAACTGGAGGTTTCGCAACAACCCACGGTCATTCGGTAACGTGCGAACTTATTGTGGTACACTTCATTCACGGTTGTTTGCATAAGAGTTAAGTGTATTGCGCAAACGAATGCTCTGAGATTCGTGGTCAGTTAATGATAAAAAATATGTTATTTTTTGTACGTTATTTATTACAAAGTTAAATCGTACACTGTGTGCATTACTAATAAAAATCTTACGTTACGGACGCTTTTTCCCGGCTAGGGAAACCCTCCGCATCGTCCCATAAGGAACTTCGTACCAAAACATTTAACAGCGATAACCAAACCTGTATCCCGTGAAATAGTAATCACTCTAATTTGCGAATACCTAATAAACAGTCATATACAGAATCAGTCTGCCTGTTTGTATGTAGTAATGCTCACAGCGGTTGAAAAGCTTCTAATGTGTATTTTAATAATACGTTTAAATAAGCCGCGGCCCACATTTATTGTTATTTAGTTATCGGTTGACAATTATAAAACACTAAACATGGTCCGCGGTTTACCTGCTTTAGGTTTGTAATATAGAAGGAATGAAGCAAGCTGCCTTTCCGGAATAAAGAGATTCATGTACCACTCCCTTTCCGTACATAAAATCACGTAACAAAGGACCCACTATCGTATTTACTGTAGCATATATCTACACCCGACGTTGCTCAGGTCATGTCATTTACCATATAAAAACCTGCCTATTTCTGCTGTGAAGCAGTAATGCGTTTCGGTTTGAAGGGCGGGGCAGCCGTTGCACTGTTAAAAGTGAGATCTTACAATTCATGTCTCTGGATGGGTGAATCACATTGTAGATGTCTATGAGCTCGGGTAACTACTTAACGTCAGGTGGGCGGTGAGCTCGTTCACCCATCCAAGCAATAAAAAAAACAATCTGTTAATCCAAGTCTGTAAACAGCTATCTTAGTGCGAAATTTCCGCTCGACAATTTTGCGTGATTGGATAACAAAATTTCACATTTATACTATTAATACAGTATAGATTTGATATAGTTTAGATTAGATTATAGATGTACAAATTATGAAGCACGAGCTCTCGTTTGTTTAAAATTTGAATGCGCTAGCAACACACTTGTCTTTATGCTAATGTATGCTAATATATTTAATTATAATAAATTTAAAGTAAGACCTTGATTTTTTTTTTCACTAATTTAGATGAAACCTGCGTTAATTTTTTGTAAGCGTCCATTTTTAGATCAAAGTTAAAAGTAAAATTAAAGATTTGTTAGAGATCGGAAACGGTTAGGTTATGTGCGCTTAAGTTTTCAAGTTATCCTTATTCAAGTCGAAGGAATATAAATAAACAAACCCGATAACCTTCGCCCTTACTCGATAGTAAGTTTATTTGGTTTAAATGTTTTTGTTTACGAAACTAAGCACCTCTTCGGAGCATACCAGAACCATTAGTTTGAATGAAGTGTTTATAATAAGAGTTGTTCAACTGTTGGGCTTTAATGCCTCAACTTATAAAGCTTACAACATATGACCGTTGTATTTTTATTTTGAACCAATATGAGAAGATTTTACATCAAATTATTTAGCACTTGACGAAGCCTCTCAGTCCTAAATTTGATTACTGTAACATTAACACGAGGAGGAAATCGCCGGACTTCCGCCCTCCCCTGGAGATGAAGGGCGGGGCATGTCGGAGTCGAACTGACTAAAACCTCCTGTCGCTCAACAACCCGCGTCCGAACCTCGTATGACACAGAACCCATGAAAAGGCAAAGGGGGGAATGTGAAGCGTTTAGTGCGGAGCACATCTCTCCCATCACCCTCCCCCTCGGGACGCCGGACTGGCGGTCGTCGGCGCCACGACCACCAGCCCTCTCGTTCGGCAGGCTATCCGGAGCCCGCCTAGATGGCGCCGGTTAGAATGGGTTATCCTACGGAATACCCCGCTGGGTCAGAACCAGCGTGGGTCGAGGATAGCCGGCCTTCCATCACCCGTATGCTCTTGCGTAAAACGCGTGCAGAGCAGCTTGCACGTCGTCTTCTTAGGCCCCCTTCGCCGGTCCCCAGACAACACGTGGACATAGAAAACTGAATACAATTATATGTAGGTATATGTTTCTAAAGATATATTTATGCTAAAATGATTCGTATTATTTGTAAAGCGGTTTTGTTAGTGCTACAAAATAAAATAAAGGCACACATGGCATTTCTATACAAACTGGTGTAATTTCGTAGAATTCGATACTTTAATAGGTGTCAGTCGCAGTTCTGGCTTCGTTAAATTTGTAATTTTAAACTATTGGAACTAGTGGGAAAAACTAAATCTTTAGAAATGTTCACCACGGCAGTGCGTTGGTTCTATACTTTGAGGTTCCTGCGGGTTTGAGTATCGCCAAAAGGTGAACAAAAAGAGAGGTAGGATGAGGCTGGGTATGAGAAATGAACCTGCCAATCCGTCGCTGGCTTCTTGCAGGCTGCAGAATCCAAGAAACGTGACTAGTGGACAACGCGTAATGGCGGCGGTCGGCTTGACGGCTTGACGTGTTACTAAAACGGGTGTAACACTCGCACAGCGACGTGAATGATAGTCCGTAAGAGTTCGTAATAGAAAAGTAGCAAAATTCCAAAAAACATTCAGATGAAAAGCAAGCGGCAGGTGCGTGTACAATGCGTGCGGTGCGGTCGGCGATAAATCTTCCTTTTTTCTTCTTCTTTTTCTTTTTGTTTTTTTTTTTATATAACTGATCATGCGATAGATTGTATTTCTGCTCTCATTAAAAAAAGAAGCAGCAGCTAAAAATGATCTGTGATATATATTTAAAAAAAAAAAAATATTGCTTAGATTGGTGGACGAGCTCACAGCCCACTTGGTGTTAAGGGGTTAATGGAGCCCATAGACATCTACAACGTAAATTCGCCACCCACCTTGAGATATCCAATCTTAAGTAAATCTATATATCTTTTCGAAAGTTGTCAGTCAATCTGTTGAATCGTTGCGTAAAAGAAGAAGCAAATATTAAAAACATTTTCGCATCTATCATACTGACATACGGAAAAGTTTATATGTATAGTATGTTTAACGATATGTTTACAGTACAACTATTATGGTTTAGTTGGACATGTTTTAATCGCGTTTACTACAAATTCGTTGTAGCTTCTATTATGAGTATAATATAACATACATTTGGTTGTGAAAATCCTGTAGAAATCCAAATAAACAAATCTATTTTCCCGTAGTACAGAGTTGTCAAATCCCTACAAATGCTATTGCTCCTACAAGCCCAAGTAACGTTCTATTGTGATCCACTGCAATGCGGTTCGATATTCAGGTCACTGTTTATGAACTAAACAAATTTCCGATAGCGAATCTTGTGCCAGTATATGATCGTGATGCTTAAATGTAATTTCCTAATAAAATTAAATGACTAATTAATACTAAGTTGAAGTAAATTCATAGATCAATTGAAGAGAGTTTATTCTTATAAATAAACATATAATATACTAGCGACCCGCCCTCGCTTCGCTTCGGAAACATTAAAACACACATGAAACCAAAAAAAAAAAAAAAATTAAAAAAGTAGCCTATGTTCATCAGGGACAATGTCTGCTTCTAATGGAAAAAGAATTTTTCAAATCGGTCCAGTAGTTTCGGAGTCTATTCGAAACAAACAAACAAACAAACAAATATTTCCTCTTTATAATATTAGTATAGATTAGTATAGATATGTTGGAGGCTGTCATTAGTTTCGGCGTTTCGGCTTGAAGGGTGGGGCAGCCGTTGTAACTATACTGAGACCTTAGAACTTATATCTCAAGATGGGTGGCGCATTTACGTTGTAGATGTCTATGGGCTCCAGTAACCACTTAACATCAGGTGGGCTGTGAGCTCGTCCATCCATCTAAGCAATAAAAATAAAAAAAGTTTGGTAGCTAAACGAAGTCGGAAACGGTTATTAGTTTGGTAGCTAAACGAAGTCGGAGACGGTTATTAGTTTGGTAGCTAAACGAAGTTGGAGACGGTTATTAGTTTGGTAGCTAAACGAAACTCGGCACGATTCCCGTGAGATGGTAGCACGATTGCGGTATCGTCGGAACTCGGCTAATTTCGTGATACGATAGAGCCTAGCCGATGGAGGCGCGTAGAAGCCGTCACACTTACCAACCAGCCTTCTTGAAGAACGGCGCCTTCGTCGTAAGAACTGTCGTACGTTTCGTCTGCTAAGCTCGATCACCCTATTCGCCCCTACGAAGTTTTGTGATTGAAGATTTACTGGTGGCCCGGAGGCCTTTCCAGTTTCACCAGGACAGGTGGGCGAGCAAAGATTCAGCCAGAAGGGGTGGGATTTGCTAACAGCTGCCCGAGCGTCTCCGAAGAAGACATAACAACTCAAGAGCAACTGCTTCGCGAATGAATCTACTGCCGGATCGGAATCGCGACCCGCTGAGAAGATCCGGCGAGAAACTCAGCGAACTGATTCATGGGTTAGGTTGCACGTCGACCTCTTTGTCGAGTTCGACGAGTACGGTTACCGGGGTTCCTCAGCCTGCTCCTAGTGTTAGAGCTGAATGTATATAATGCAAGACTTGCTCCTGCGTGATCAGGATTCGGGGACCCTACGATGGATGACGATGGTGTTAATAATTGTCTTAACTTGACATACTCATATAAATTTGTTGTTGAATAAAAACAACAATATATGTGCAAATGTGTAAGTTAACTTTGTACACTAGAAGTAGAGACTGCATATTGATGTTGTAATAAAACTCATTGCATAGAACTAAATTACTCACCCAGAAACACGGGTAGTACAAACTCAGAAAGTCAATATGTAGTTCGACATTAAAATTATGTTACAATGTTATAAAATTTTCGTGTTAGGAGTTACTTAACTTTTACTATACACAATGTTATACATGTGCAGTAAACGCATGCAGTTCAGTCAAGTTGTTTGTTCTCAGTGTAATAAATAAAAACTGCATAAATTTCTTTGTAGTCAATAAAGTTTATATGAAGTTTTCGAATCATTAAAACATAGATTCGCGTTTATTATTACATTTGAAAATATCCAAATATTCCAAAATGTTTAGTTTTCATGTTCAGGGTAACTGTCTACTTGTTGTCTTAGTCTAAAATTGAAATCGTTTAGTAGGATTATATTTGAATTTGTTGAAATTATAAGAATCTTGCTATTGTAGTATAGTGCGCTTCAATGATTTTATTTTACACATAATGCAGTTACAGAAATCATCCGCATCTATTGCTTCTGTTGTATGGTGAACCAGCTTTTTTTTATAGCCCTTGTAGGCAGACCAGCATATGGCCCACCTGATGGTGAGTGGTTACCGTCGCCCATGGACTTCAGCAATGCCAGGGCCCAGCCAAGCCGCTGCTTACCTCAGGGCCTACCTGATTATCGCTATGTAAACGACTATCCTGTCATTGAAACCGGATCGTATGGTTGTTTGTTACGCGGCAGAAATAGTAAAGATAATGGTACATACCCCTGCAGTATTCCACCAATACGAGGAGCAAGATGAATTGATTGTTCACGATCAGGTAAGTTATTTACAAAGGAAATTATAATTATTCATATGAACAACAATATAATCGCTATCAAGCATTTTCATTTTCACGCCACTTGAATTTTAACAAAATATTCCGGTGTGATTGGCGATATTTCCTTACCACATGAGAGAGAGAGAGGAATGAGTGTTGAGATGACAGCTGATAGAAGAGAATGGAAGAAAAAAATTTGGTGTGCCGACCCCACCTAGTGGGATAAGGCGAAGAAAAAGAAGGTGAACTCTAAACACCAGACGAAGCGTTTTACTAATCTTAGCTAATAAAGAATATACAGTTAAAAATCACAGTATTGATCAAATTAAATTAAGTGCCTTATGACCTGATATCACAGTTGACTCTAATCAGTTACGGCCACACGAAGTCGGGTAGTCGGGTAGTTAAATTAACATAGTTACCGCAAGTTATGTTTACTTGACCTCAGATGCTCTCGTGTCATGAGACTACATCACTTACTAAACTCTCTTACAATGTTGGCAAACGTTCAATAATAATTAAACTTGGATGTGGCGAGTTTGCTTAATATGTTTTATTTGTACAGAAATAATAGTATTTTTTTTTTAAATTAAGTTAATATTTTTGTGGAACTGTCAAAGGAACGGTAATGTATTGTGAAATTAATTGTAATTCTGTTAGGAATTTTCCTTGACAATAATCAAAGATTTTTTGATAGTCCTTGATCATTATGTCGGCGATCTGTACAAAGTTGATATTGGAAATCAATGAAATGGAACATATAATAATACATAAATAACAGACGTACCTTCTGAATGAAATTGCCTTCAAAGATTCTACAATATCGAATATTATTTTTTATTTTTTTTATTTTTTTATTGCTTAGATGTGTGGACGAGCTCACAGCCCACCTGGTGTTAAGTGGTTACAGGAGCCCATAGACATCTACAACGTAAATGCGCCACACACCTTGAGATATAGTTCTAAGGTCTCAGTATAGTTACAACGGCTGCCCCACCCTTCAAACCGAAACGCATTACTGCTTCACGGCAGAAATAAGCGGGGCGGTGGTACCTACCCGTGCGGACTCACAAGAGGTCCTACCACCAGTAATTACGCAAATGATAATTTTGCGGGTTTGATTTTTATTGCACGATTCATCGTGGAAGTCAATCGTGAACATTTGTTGAGTACGTATTTCATTAGAAAAATTGGTACCCGCCAGCGAGATTCGAACACCGGTGCATCGCTCGATACGAATGCACCGGACGTCTTATCCTTTAGGCCACGACGACTTCATATTTATAATAAATTTATTAAATAATACTTTAATTTATAATGCGAAAGTGTGTATTTGGGATCGTCCTTACATCACGTTGAACATGTAAATTATTTATGGATAAGATTTGTTGAAATAAATAATTCCTTTAAAATCGTACTGGAGGTAAAATACCCATAGATACAAATAAACGCAAATCCGTATAAAGCGATTTTTGGGGGAAAAAATCGATTCGACCTCATTCATGCATTTCTATTTAGAGCTTTTATTATTACTAATTTCTACTCCGTTAATTTACTGGCGGTAGGACTTCTGAGTCCGAACGGGTAGGTACCACCACATCGCCTATTTCTGCCGTGAAGCAGTAATGCGTTTCGGTTTGAAGGGTGGGGCAGCCGTTGTAACTATACTTGAGACCTTAAAACTTATATCTCAAGGTGAGTGGCGCATTTACGTCGTAGATGTCTATGGGCTCCAGTAACCACTTAACACCAGGTGGGCTGTAAGCTCGTCCACCCATCTAAGCAAAAAAATAATGTAAAGTTTCCTTTTTTTGTTTGACTACAACAATAATATATCGGTTGATAGTAACAGAGTAGTCAAGTACAAAGGCACTCTGCTTCAGAAACCTCTTGAAGCAGATCTATCAGAGGAGTACCAGTGAAATTAATTAATTGTATTAGGCAAATATCATTAAATTTAGTAACACTAACTAATATTTTGGCGGTATACAACTAAACATGAAATAATTTAAATTAACAATTCAGTCCAATTAATTTTCGTAGAAAAAAAAAAAACCTACCGTATCCATTTTTATTGAACTCCGTACGCATATTTCACAAAGTGGTTTGTTTTACGTGCTCCGGATAACTGCGTAGTAAAGTTATCTCACGAGCTGCATTTCGATTTGTTCTTGCGTTGATGTTTCACTAAAACTGTGGCCGTAAACTGAGATTTTTATGTGTCTTACTAAAGCCCGTTATAAAACAAATATTCAACGCCGTGATAGACAGACGACAATAATATCATGTACGATTTTGTTAATATCTTTTTTTATTTTTACTGGTTAGATGTGTGAACGAGCTCACAGCCCACCTGGTGTTAAGCGGTTACTGAAGCTCATAGACATCTACAGCGTAGTTGCGCCACCCACCTTGAGATATAAGTTCTAAGGTCTCAGTATAGTTACAACGGCTGCCCCGCCCTTCAAGCCGAAACGCATAACTGCTTCACAACAGAAATAGACAGGGTGGTGGTACCAACCCGTGCGGACTTACAAGAGGTCCTCCCATCAGTAACCGAAACGCATTACTGCTTCACAGCAGAAACAGACAGGGTGGTTCTTAAGATCGAAATGAAAGAAAATTTGAAAAAGGGGTTGAATAAAAGATCGTATTATAGCTAGTGAGTGATACGTGGCCGTGAAACCTGTTAAGAGGCATTAATATAAGCCGTAGAATGTTATTAAATCTTCAAAAGATATGTATAAAAATACACCCTGTAGAAACCAATTAAATCTAAACGATCTGTCACGTTGAAAACTGTAAAATATATTAATTAAATCGTAAAATCGGTTTTAATCATACATATCAACGGCTCATTAGTTTATAATAACATAAAATATGCTTAGATCACGTTCTAAATAAATTTTAACTAAATTTTTATTCGAAATAGAGCGTTATTCTGTTTTGTTGATTTTGAATGGAGATGAGATAATCTGTTTCAAAGCGACTTAACTTCTTCGAGGATCATTTAATTACAGCATCAATGATTCGACTTTACCAAGAAATTCAGAACCGAGCTTCTGTTTTAGTATTATCGTTAGAAAATCTTAGAGTTTCATTTTCGATATCCAAATGATACAAGGTCTTTTACGATTAACATTGAACGAATTCCTTTTTCGATTTCTTTCTCGAAATTATTTTTGCAAAGACGCAACGTTTCTAATGTATATATGCATTAATGAAATTGTATTTAAAATCAAGCTGAATAGCGAAACGTACACAGCAATTACACTAATTACTCAATCAGTAAAATGTTTAAGCACGGAATTCACTAAATGGCTTGCAGCTAGTAATTCCGGTGAGAATTTCCGCTATTCGTAATAACAACGTTAAAGTTACCAGTTAACAGCGTCGATACTTGTAGTTTGTGCAATCCCTGCGATCTAGCCGACTGTCAATAAATACCGTGAGCACAGTACAGAGAGAACTGTATGGCAACTGAACCGTGAGGTGCATATGTTGACCGTGATGTCGAAGAAAAAAAAAGATGTGTGGTGGGACACCGGATAGGAACGAAGTTCCTTATTATAAAAATATTAATTTTAAGTTCTATTCGAGGTATAAATATAATAAAACTGGAGGTTTCGCAACAACCCACGGTCATTCGGTAACGTGCGAACTTATTGTGGTACACTTCATTCGCGGTTGTTTGCATAAGAGTTAGTGTATTGCGCAAACGAACGCTCTGAGATCGTGGTCAATTAATGCAAAAAAATATGTTCTTTTTTGTACGCTATTACAAAGCTAAGTCGTACACTGTGTGCATTACTAATAAAAATCTTACGTTACGGACGTTTTTTCCCGGTTAGGGTACCCCTCCGCATCGTCCCATAAGGAATTTCTTTCTAAAAACTCTACTTGGATAACATTTGTATCAAAAGTACAAGAACCCGAACTCATTTTGTTGAGATTTTCAGTTGTTCTAAGTTCCACATTAACGCCAATTAACCTACTTTAACGAAATTCGGTTTGAAAATAATTTGAACCCTGGGAAAATTTATAGGGTATCTTTTACCCGACACTTGAGCAGAGGTCTGGGCGCACACGATATAAAATGTAGTTCCACGCGACCGAAGCTGTGGGAGGAGATATAGTCAGTACAAATAACATAAAATAAATAATATAAAGATGATTTTTAATTTTATACGGAACAGCTCACGTTGATTAATGGGTTAGTATTCAAATGATGTCCATAAACAACACTGGATNATAGGGTATCTTTTACCCGACACTTGAGCAGAGGTCTGGGCGCACACGATATAAAATGTAGTTCCACGCGACCGAAGCTGTGGGAGGAGATATAGTCAGTACAAATAACATAAAATAAATAATATAAAGATGATTTTTAATTTTATACGGAACAGCTCACGTTGATTAATGGGTTAGTATTCAAATGATGTCCATAAACAACACTGGGATCAGCTATAGATATGTTGCACTAGATGAGCGAGTGAGCTCACGGCCCACCTGGAGTTAGGTGTTTACCAGAACTCAGACATCAAAACATGATTTTGTTAGTTTTATTTATTTATTTTTTATATATTTAATGACAATGTCTGAAGTCTTTGTGGCCTAAAAGAGGCCCTACGTACTCATATCAAGCGAAGCGAAACATTTATACGCCGTAGGTAAATACAGTTTTTTTTTTATAGAGAAGTTTTAAGTGTTTAACAATCGACTTCTATACAACAAATGATGAAAATGTGCATTTAATTTATACTAGCGACCCGCCCTCGCTTCGCTTCGGAAACTGTAATTTATTATGGATTTCTCCACTATTTAATGGATGTTATTATACATATAAACCTTCCTATTCAATCACTGTATCTATTAAAAAAATCGCATCAAAATCCGTTGCGTAGTTTTAAAGATTTAAGCACACTTAGGGATATAGGGACAGAGAAAGCGACTTTGTTTTATACTATGTAGTGGAAACGTCATTACAATAATTTTAATCTTAGTTGTTTTTGTTTAGTGAATAATAAAAAAAGGATCTCACTAAAGTGCTCTACTGTTCGCTTCATGACAATATGTTTCTGATGTTCGGACAGGTCGCTATGGATCAATTGACCGTCGGGCCCGATAGAAAGGATTGCCGGTGTCTCGCTATCCCGGGCGGTCCTTTTCTATTTATTTGTTCAGTAATCTGTAACGGCCCGACAGTTCTGAGTACACACGATTGATGTACGCGACACGGTTTTTTCAAAGCTTATATTGACTCATCGTTTGTTCAAACATACGCGTATTCATAACGGCCGTCTGGTGTAGTGGTAAGTGACATGGTCACTACACAAGGGGTCGCGGGTTCAAATCTCGCCAAGGGAAGGTATTTGTATGATAAATATAAATGTCTTTTCCAGGGTTATGGATGTGTCTTAAATATATGTATGTGTATAATAAAAATCTTACATTTATTTCCGTTATCTGGTACCTGTAACACAAGTTTTTTACAAACTTATCACGGGACCAGTTAACGTGGTGTGATTGTTAGTAAATATTTATTTATTTATTATTTTATTATTATTCATATGGGTAAAGAGTCGTTTAATGTTTAATGCAATGTTACGTACAAACACAGTGCAGTAATCGCAAATTAAGTTTTTGTTTTTATTTTTATTGCCTAGATGTGTGGACGAGCTCACAGTCCACCTGGTGTTAAGTGGTTACTGGAGCCCATAGACATATACAACATAGACGTGCCACACTCCTTGAGATATAAGTTCTAAGTTCTCAGTATAGTGTAAGGTTTATGATTGTTTATATTAATATGATTATATAGAGTGTAAGGTTTATGATTATATAGAGTCCTGTACATATTAAGAATTATTATTAAATATGAGGTTTATATTGCACACCATTAAAATATTGTTAAGTTTAAATCCAACAGTTGACAAATGTCGTCAATAGATGTCACAGGCCAACAAAATTACATCGCGGTAGCGTTGTGTGTAAAAATTAGTATAAGAAGTCCAAAGCAATTTTGAATGAATCAAGAACAAAACGCATCAATGTACAACTAGCAAATTAAAGCAAAGTGTGAACAAAATTGGCCTGTTTAATTTATGTCTGACACCCAAAAGGTCAGAAGCGGGATAAATAAGGCTCTAGAAAACTACCCTTACTACGTCCACGGCTCGGAAAAACGTAAGTTATTTTAATTATTTACATGTGAATCACTGATGTTGGAAATGATTATTGCTTGATTGATTGACTGGTGGTTGTGAATATTATTTTTTTTATGAAAATTTTTCTTTTTTTCTCTCCTCTTCTCGTTATAACCTGCGTCGAAGTCGTTTTTTCATTATTGCTTTGTAACCGTTTTTATGCAAACGCACCGAACGAACTATCAAACCACGTAAATTTCACATGTGCGTTGGGTTGAATAAACTATCAATGACGATTATAGTATAGACTTAATATTTAGTAAATCTATTAGTTAATATCAGTTTTACATTTCATGTTATTTGAAATAGTTAAAACTTAACACAACATATTAATTCTACCCACCTACCGTTTTATTCGCGTGGTGATGAAAAGTTAACGGTTTTATCTGTCCTATTAGAATCTAACGACACTCTTTATTGCAAACTGGTTTAAATGGTTACATAAATGCGTCAGGTCATTGGAAATACATACATGATTTCTTTTTCTCGATAAATGAACATGCATAACAAAGTTTATTCTCTTTTCTTTTCCGCGTTCCGCGAGAAGTGTATGTAACAAATTCCTCTTCTAGCTTTTCAGAATGTAGCCGATATTGTGCCATTTAAATAACCCTATTCTACTTTTTGCAATTATTAAACCCGATTAAAGCAGTTTATAATTTTCATGATTCTAAACTCAATAATGTAAGTTTCAGTTACGCTCAACTGTGACATGGAGGACGACACTAGCCGAGGGGAAGGGTCTAGTGCTCGTCTAGTAAAAGGAAGTGGCTTAATGATGAAAGGAGCCCATGTGCTTAGTCGAGGGGAAGGACTAACACATGGGAATGACCAAGGAGCATCCGAGGCTAAGGATGTAGGTCAACAGGAAAGGATTAGGAGGATGAGCTCGAGGATAGAGCATGGAGCATCCGAGGTTGAGGATGTAGGTCGACAGGAAAGGATTAGGAGGATGAGCTCGAGGATAGAGCATGGAGCATCCGAGGTTGAGGATGTAGGTCGACAGGAAAGAATTAGGAGGAGGAGCTCGAGCATAGAGCAATCGGTACCATTGGATAAAATGGACAAGGACGCTATGATTCGAAGAGAACGGTTGCGTGGAAAGCGATCGTGTGAACGACGATCGCGTAAGCAGCGGTCGANACAGGAAAGGATTAGGAGGATGAGCTCGAGGATAGAGCATGGAGCATCCGAGGTTGAGGATGTAGGTCGACAGGAAAGAATTAGGAGGAGGAGCTCGAGCATAGAGCAATCGGTACCATTGGATAAAATGGACAAGGACGCTATGATTCGAAGAGAACGGTTGCGTGGAAAGCGATCGTGTGAACGACGATCGCGTAAGCAGCGGTCGAGCAGGCAACAATCAAGCGGCTCTGATGACAGGGACGAGTACGAAAGAAGGAGATGGAAAACAAGGACAAGAACAGGACAGAGGAGATGGCATGCGTCTTCCTCTTCAGGATCTGATATGGGGTCACCGCAGCTTCCGCGCAAGCTTAAGCGTGGTAAGGAGGACGATGGTTCAGATACAAAGGTATTAGTAGATAAATTCTTGAATATTCTTGACAAAATAAAAGGTTCAGATAAGCCCAAACTTACGTTTAACACAAATGTTATCCCCGAATTTGACCCAATGGCGAAGGAACAAACTATTCTTACTTGGCTGACGAAAGTGGAAGAATGTGCTCACATATATGGGTGGGAAGACAGGGAAATTATCCACTATTCCTTGCCCAAGCTTTCTGGTGTCGCTAAAACTTGGTATCAGGGCTTATCTAGCCTATTATTTACATGGACTGAGTGGAAACAAAAACTTATAGAATCTTTTCCCCAAAGCGAGGACTATGCTGAGTTATTGCATAAAATGTTAGCAAAAACAGTTAGATACGGTGAGTCGCTTGAACATTACTATTATGCGAAAATTAACTTGCTAAATCGTTGCAAAATTTATGGCAAGGAAGCGGTAGACTGTTTGCTGTACGGGGTTGAAGATCGTGCCGTTAAAGTGGGTGCTCAAGCCGCTCAATTTAAGCAACCTGAGCAAGTGCTCAAATACTTTAGAACCGTGAAGGTAGGCAAAGTTCGTGACTCCAGTAACGATGCCAACCTGAAAAAAACAAATCAATCTGGCACGAGCAGGGCGGGCCTTAGTAATAACGGAATCCGTTGCTTCAATTGCAACGAAATAGGTCACCCTAGTTTTAAATGTACAAAACCTATCGTAAAGTGTACGACCTGCGGGAGGATTGGTCATCAGGCGATTAATTGTTTTAAAAATAAAACTCCGATTAATAAAGACGATAGTCAGGCCTTAGATAAAAATAATGTACAAAAACAAGTATCTAATGTAACTGTCGATGATCGCGCTATTGATAAATATATACTGGATATAAAGATTAACAACTCAAGGGTCAAGTGTCATGTAGATTTAGGGAGTCAATGCTCGTTAATTAGACAGAGTACCGCTAAGGAGTTGAACCTGAATATCGATGTGAGGGAAGGTATGCCGGTATTAAGAGGAATAGGAGGAAACCTGACTTGTCCTTTAGGTGTAGCTACCGTGAGTGTAGAAGTTCAAGGGTTAAAAGAAACTATTGAAATATATGTAGTAGAAGATTATGTACTAAGTTACTCAGCATTACTTGGACATTCCTTTACAGAGAAGCCTGATATTATAATGACTAAGACTCCGACTAAGATCGTATTTGAAAGACTCGCGTGTACTAAAATAAGACTCATAGTGGAAGATGACACGGAAATAGATGGTAACGTTGTACGTCCCATAATTGTTAATGCTGATGGGCAGGGAAACGGTAGCATCTACGTCCATGGCTCGTTAAGGGGTGCTGAAGGAAAAGAGTACTACCTTTTTCCCGGTGCGTACGAGATAAAAGACAGTCGCACAGCGCTTTTAATTTATAATGCCTCGTCAAACAAGGTTTGTATAAAGAAGGACACTCTCTTAACACGAGCACTGCGTAATACGCATCCAACACCTTTTTTCCAATCTTGTAGCGTTTTTACCGATAGGGGACTGGATGAAGAGATCAGTTGCAATCCTGAGCTAACAAAACAGCAACGCGAAGAACTACAAAAGTTATTACTTCAGTATAGCGATTGCTTCTCAAGTGGTCTCAAGGACCTTGGGTTTACCAACATCACTGAGATGGTGATCGACCTTAACGACACGGAACCAGTCGTGTATCGCCCATACCGTATGTCACATACTGAGCGACAATTGGTAAGAGACATGGTTAAGGAGATGGTAGATAATGGTATAGCAAGGGAGTCATCTTCATCATATGCCAGTCCTATAGTCCTGGTACAAAAAAAGAATGGTGAGAAACGATTGTGTGTGGACTATCGAGCTCTAAATAGAAAGACCAAAAAGGAACACTACCCCCTACCAAGAGTCGAGGATCAGTTGGACCTATTATCCGGTAACACCCTATTTACGTCATTGGACCTTGCTTCCGGGTACTACCAAATACCAGTCGCCGAGGCCTCCCGTAGTAAAACTGCTTTTGTAACACCTGATGGGCAGTATGAATACAACCGCATGCCTTTCGGACTAGTTAATGCACCATCTGTGTTCCAAAGGACAATCCATAAAATATTAAAGGAGGCCCAAATTAAATATGCTGTTGTCTACATGGATGACATACTGATACCATCCAAGGATTTTAGAGAAGGCATCCAAAGACTAGGCGAAGTTCTACAGCTTCTGAAGAAAGGCGGACTCACACTGAAATTAAGTAAGTGCCATTTCTTTTTGAATGTCATAGACTTTCTAGGGTTTGAAGTGAGTGCTAATGGTATCCGCCCAGGTAGTAAAAAAACTAAAGCCGTCTCAAAATTCCCAACACCTACCAATCAGCACGAATTGCGCCAATTTCTGGGTCTGTCTGGGTTCTTCAGACGTTTTATAAAGGGATATGCTACGATAACTGCACCGTTAACGGATTTACTGAAGAAGGACGCTAACTGGAGTTGGAAACCCGAACAGGATCAGGCGTTCACAGGCACTAAAAGCGCTCTGGTGGAGCGACCGGTGCTAGCTCTATACGACCCTAAGTCCGAAACCGAGCTACACACGGACGCTTGCAAAGAAGGCCTAGCGGGTATTTTATTGCAGCGTAACTGTAATGGTGCATTGCAACCAGTTTCCTATTTCAGCAGGAAAACTACCGCTGACGAACGCAAGTTTCATTCGTACGAGCTCGAAACTTTAGCGGTCATTGCATCTCTCAATCGGTTTAGGGTTTATTTAGTGGGAATACCATTTAAAATTTTGACTGATTGCAATGCACTCAGGTCCACTCTAACTAAACGTGACTTGATACCTCGCATAGCTAGATGGTGGGTCCAACTTCAGGAGTACGACTGTACAATCGAGTACCGGCCTGGTGTTAGCATGGCACACGCGGATGCCTTAAGCAGAAACCCAGTAAATTCTTCTTCAGGTAATACACACGTACTAGATGTTTTACAAATACAGCAAATCGAACAGGACTGGATTGCGACGGTACAAACTGCAGATGACGAGATAAATAAAATCAAAAGGATGCTCTCTGACCCTTCATCGGCGGAGGTAGCGGACATACACAAAAACTACAGACTGAAGAATGACCGTGTTTACCGCGTGGTAGGTGACGAAATAAAATGGCTGGTACCCAAAAGTGTACGCTGGCAAATTTTAAAAATGAACCACGATGACGTTGGCCATTGTGGTTTTGAAAGAACCCTACAGCGCATCCGAGGCCATTATTGGTTCGCGAAAATGCGGCGTTTCGTCCGGAAGTATGTTACCTCCTGCCTTGAGTGCGCGTACCACAAAGCTCCAGGTGGTAAACGAGAAGGAGAGCTCCACCCAATCGAAAAGGTGAGCGTGCCGTTCCACACAGTCCACGCGGACCATTTGGGACCGTTTGTTAAAAGCAAGAAAGGCAATTGTTATTTGTTCGTTCTCGTTGACGGGTTTACAAAATTCGTCAATATAACCCCGGTTAGGAACACCAAATCCAGTACGACCGTGCGAGTACTAAAAGACCATGTAAGTTATTTTGGCGTTCCTACTCGTCTCATTACAGATAAAGGTACGAGTTTCACCAGTAAGGCGTTTCAAGATTTTACGACCTCTTACGGGATCAAACATATTGTAAATGCCGTTGCAACGCCTCGAGCAAACGGGCAAGTAGAAAGGTTTAATCGAACGATTCTAGATGCTCTATCGACAGCCAGTCACGGCGGCGACGAAAAGTCGTGGGACAACCACATCACTGATATACAGGTTGGTATGAACACAGCTCGACATAAAACTACCCAAAAGAGCCCCTCTGAGCTACTATTTGGATTTAACATAATTAGTAGAACGGAAGGCATACTTAGTACGGTAATCAATGACACCNAAAGGTTTAATCGAACGATTCTAGATGCTCTATCGACAGCCAGTCACGGCGGCGACGAAAAGTCGTGGGACAACCACATCACTGATATACAGGTTGGTATGAACACAGCTCGACATAAAACTACCCAAAAGAGCCCCTCTGAGCTACTATTTGGATTTAACATAATTAGTAGAACGGAAGGCATACTTAGTACGGTAATCAATGACACCCTAAATAAGACTCCCATTGAGGAATTGGCGGAAGTCAGACAACAGGCTAGTAAAAAAATAAAACGGCAACAAGTTAAAGATGCAGTCAATTTTAATAAGCATAGGAAACCAGCGAGGCAGTACCAAGAAGGGGATTTAGTACGCTTAGCAAGGCAGGTTCCGCACGATGGAAAATCTCAAAAGCTCTCTGTTAAGTACCAAGGCCCTTATCGTATACTAAAGGTTCTTCCCAATGATAGGTTCGTGGTAGAAGATACTCCAATGACTCGAAAAAAAGGTAGAAGGTATGAAGCAGTTGTATCTATTGATAAGATTCAGCCTTGGATGTCGTTCTGTAGAGAATTGGAGTCTGATGAATCTAGTAATAGTGTCGATGACAGTGATTAGATACTTGATTACTCAGTTTATGTTGGACATTTAGTTACTTAAGAAAGAAATTGTTATTTTAATTATTATTTTGATAGAACTTAAAACCATGGAAACGATTTAGCGATAGATATGTGTATGTACTTAGTATTTGTAGCAACAAAATGTTAAAAAAATGTTATACGTCATATATAAACCTAGTGTATAATTAATTGCCTAATTTTTTTTTGTTTTGTTTTGTTTGCAACATATATATTTTGTTTTTGTCTTGATCTCAAAGCGAAGGGTCTCGCTTTAGGTAGGATGGCCGAGCTGTAAGGTTTATGATTGTTTATATTAATATGATTATATAGAGTGTAAGGTTTATGATTATATAGAGTCCTGTACATATTAAGAATTATTATTAAATATGAGGTTTATATTGCACACCATTAAAATATTGTTAAGTTTAAATCCAACAGTTGACAAATGTCGTCAATAGATGTCACAGGCCAACAAAATTACATCGCGGTAGCGTTGTGTGTAAAAATTAGTATAAGAAGTCCAAAGCAATTTTGAATGAATCAAGAACAAAACGCATCAATGTACAACTAGCAAATTAAAGCAAAGTGTGAACAAAATTGGCCTGTTTAATTTATGTCTGACACCCAAAAATAGTTACAACGGCTACCCCGAACCGGCTTCAAACCGAAACGCATTACTGCTTCACGACAGAAATAGGCGGGACGGTGGTACCTACCTGTGCGGACTCACATGAGGTCCTACCACCAGTAAAGTGCTAAATAGCATAGGTTAAAATTGATCTGTAGCGCTGTATGTAACAAAATAAAATATGCGCATGGTAACTTATGGGTCATCGTAATTGTGCAACGAAAGATAATCGGCACGTGCGTTTTTCAAAATTTTCTTATGTTGTCATAACAAAACATATAATAATCACATGTTTTCGGTTAGAAATTGAAGTCTAATTAGACTGATTGCGAGAAAAAAACATGGGGTACGTAACCGGAAGTGCCCCGCACCGAACTCTTAATGAGAAGTTAACTTGAAAACTTAATAGAACAGCCTCGACACGTTTTATTCGCAGCCATAAAGCCTTTTAACTTAAATTTTACAAGGTTCCCCGTAATTTATGAGGTGTCACTGAGAAAGTTAAGTCGTTGATCAAACTTATGGCGCTCGAAGCGTCGAGATTATCTCCGTTGATGTAAATCAACCGTGATAAAACTCGCGTAAGTAAATACAGCCGTATTGTTCTTTATTAAAAACAAAACGATTTTCATTACGTTGCAAATGTATTTCGGTTAGTAATTTCAGTATTGCACGTCTTGAGTAATTTAGCACTCTCAATTATATTTTGATATTTTTCTTTTTTATTGCCGTATAGGCAGACGAGCATCCGGCCCTCCTGATGGTGAGTGGTTACCGTCGCTCATGGACGTCAGCAATGCCAGGGGAAGAGCCAAGACGCTGCCTATCGTTTCATACTCTCCACAAGCCTCGTTTGAAGAAGGACATGTCATAGCGCTCGGGAAACACCACGGAGGGGAGCTCATATTTATATAACGTCATAATTAATATAACGTCATTATTAAAGTATAATATAGGAAGAAGTTCCAAACGTCGTTAGCAAATAACCCACTTTTTAATAATCTTGATACTTGCTATGCAAATTTAACACAAAAACAGATATTGTTTATCATAGCAAAACCTCGTAGAAAAACTTTATTTGTTCTCTAGAGTCGCAAAGATCCGGTGCGCCCAACTTTAACACTTAATAGAATTGCGAAGTTGAAATTCCTAGCTCTCTCGGAATGTATACAGACAGAACTAAACTTTGAACCTCACGTAGTAAACCAGCGGCAAATCTCTCGTTTGTCACTCCGAGAACGTTTACCGGACTCGTTACTCCGAGAGTAAATTTATCGCCGCTTTATACGGGCGAGTCGGTTCGGGCCGATTCATACGCTCCGACGAGATCGATTAGCTGACGACAACCAACGTTTTATTGTTCGGAGACCGACCAACAACCGACATACGTCGTTAATATCTCCCGCCACGTTGGAATGTCAACCGCCCGTTATAAATGTCTCTATAACTCACAAAGCGCGCTGACAAGTCGCTCTGAAGATCATTAAACGCATAAGTAGATTACTTCGTTAAACAACAGACAAATACGAGATTCGTTTCGCGTCCCTCGGGTAACAATCAAAAGTCTGCAACTGTACTTTAGGGAGTTGCTCGAATGAGAGAATTCGCGAATTGCGTCTGCAAAGTGAAGATTTCAACTTGTTATTAATTAACCGTCAGGGTGATGGTGCTCGAGAGAACGCTTCCTACGTGAGAACGGCGGCAGATGACGAAACCGAATGTTTTTGCGACAAACGCTTCTCGCAACGATTAAGCCTAAATTGGAGATAATATTTTTAGGGAAAATTGCCTCCGTAATTGAGAACGTCTTAGGGAGAAATTTATTTGTCCTCTTCTAATTTCCAACTGGATTTATTAGCAGATACGAATGTGAGGGCTTAACGGAAAACAATAACTAAAGAATTCTAAATTTGACTTTTTGTACGTCAACTTTTGGTACGAGATTGCAGATGATGTTCTCCGAACATAATTACCGTACATTAGTTTAATGTAGTTTCGTAAATTAGTTTCTCAGTTATTAATAGAATGTCTCCGCGTGGACATACCACGTGTGCTCGTTGCTGCTTTATATCTCGCTCGTTGGTTTCAGTTTATTTGAAAACATGTCGCTTAAATAATTTGTTGATTTGTACATCTTATAAAATCTTACTAATTAGATAAGTAATTTGATTAAATAATCCAGTATAGGCTGTAATAAAATGTCATTTTTTTAAATAATGAACAAGTTTCTTTTAAATTAATCAAACCTATATCAAGGGAAAAAAAATAATAGCTAAACTTGAAAATGCATAAAAATCTGTTTCATATAAATACTAACATGAACATCCCTTTTAAATTACGTTCCGGACGACGCGACATGAATGAATAAAAACCAGCTTTGCGACACACTCTTGTCCGTAGTTGGCGTCATTCAATAAAGCAAACTTGCTCTCGTACATAGGTAGGTACGCTTCACAGCATAACCTTCGCAGCTAGACGCTAATAAATGAACGTTGAGTTTTGTTTTTTTTTTCTCAAACTGAACACTTAACAATCGATTCGTATTTAAACGTAATTTTTCGCAATCCGATATCTGGTTTGTATGTATCGAATCAATATGTTGATATATGTATATCAAAGACCACTAATTACTGACCCGAAATGAATGAATGTGAACAGAATATAACTTATCGATAATTTCAATATTCTAACTTGCTTAATCTCCCTCAATGCCTAATAATAAAATCTAATGAGATTATAAAATTTATGTAATAATAAAAGACGTCAGTTTCACTTGCCCATGTTAGTCAAATGTTTAATATTAAAATTAGATAAGGCTGTTCGTCAATTCCTTAAGCCAATTCCGTTGTAATTTTCAAACAAAATTAGATAAGTTGAATCGTATTAATTTTTTCATTAGACAATTTTTTTTTGGAACGAAGTTCCTTATGGGACAATGCGGAGGGGTACCCTTACCGGGAAAAAACGTCCGTAACGTATGATTTTTATTAGTAATGCACACAGTGTACGACTTAACTTTGTAATAACGTCCAAAAAATAACATATTTTTTTAATACATATATATATTTTATAAATCATTGTGAATAAAGTAAAGTTGATAACTTTGTAAAGTAGTTTTTTTTATTTTTTTTATCAATAAAAAAATCATAATAAAAATGTATACCCGAATAATTATTTTCTTTATACCTCGAATAGAACTTAAAATTAATATTTTTATAATAAGGCACTTCGTTCCTATCCACGACACCACACATCTTTTTATTTTTTTTATTACCATTCAAGTGTAATGGGACGCGACATTAATTAATTCTATCTTGCTGACGCGCCTAAGTAAGCGCTCGCGCTTTTTGTTCTGTTCACATTTATTTCATAATTAAATAGATTGGGCGATGTTAAAGGGTCACACATTGTATCTCTAGTTACATCACTTTTGAAAGGCCGTCGGCGCCGCGCCGTTTTGCTTTAACGTAATGCATCATTAATATCTAAGTGTATGGCAAGCAAATATTGTACACGTAATACTTTACGTAACAAATGTTAATGTTTCGGGTTATCTCTCGAATAAAGGTTAATGTAGGCTCACGTTTTAAAATTTCCAAATCGACTTTCTATTTCTTTTTTTTTTATTGCCCTTGTAGGCAGACGGTCATACGGCCCACCTGATGGTGAATGGTTACCGTCGCCCATGGACTTCAGCAATGCCAGGGGCAGAGCCAAGCCGCTGCCTACCGCTTAATACTCTCCACAAGCCTCGTTTGAAGAAGGACATGTCGTAGCGCTCGGGAAACACCGTGGAGGGGAGCTCATTCCATAGCCGGATGGTACGTGGCAAAAAAGATCTCTGGAAACGCACTGTGGATGACCGCAGTGGCTCCAGGTAGTATAGATGAACTCTACTCCGGTGGCGGGCGGTGCGATGGTAAAAACGAGATGCCGGTATCATCTCGAACCATTCCTCAGAGCATTCTGAATTAAAGAATCCAAATCCAATTAAGTAGATCGTTGAATATGTTTGTAGTGAAACTTTTTTAGTGCTTTGTAACTAGATGAAACTGAAATGACCATAGAAAAATTAGATTAAATACTTCTGATGGTTTTAATTTTACCACGTGCGATGTTTTTTTTTTTTTCAACTCACTCTAAATAATAAATCCGAGTTAGGTTTTCTTACGTGTTATGAGTGCCTACGAGAAACAATTTATACAGGACAAAAATAAGTAACTCCAAATACAAAACATTTTAAACAAAACATTGATATCGTTCGCAAATCGAACCCAGACTAATGGTAGCAGTATACCTAGTAGTCAGAATAACAAATGGCTAGAGACCAGTGAGGTTATCCTATCCTTTTTATGCTATCCTTTGGGATTTTTTGGAAGAACCAAGCCACTGTTTAGAATTTTTGAAAATAAATTAGATTGCGCAAACATTTCTGAAGGTTCAGCCCTTTGTGAGAAATATAAAATATAAATCCACTTACCTCAATCGTACTCAGATTTCTTTACCTACAATAATCGGTAGAAATAACAGCGCATATGGCACCTGTTTTTACGGTAATTTATTTTCGTCACCAAAAAATCAAAATACTTAAACAAGCGTAGGCATAAGTTGCTTGATTTTAAAGGTCACCATTTTGTTTTTGTTTCAAAACTGACAATGAACGGTAAATAAGTTAGCGAAACTTTACACAAACTTCATTAGTTAAAGATTGCACATTTAACTGTTTTATAGTTTATAACTTTAACACGCTTCCTCAGATCATTTGTAATTCGTAACGTCCGACTCTGAATTGAGTAGATGTCGTGTCCTTCTTAGAATGGGGTTCGAAGTAGGCAGCAGCGTTAACTTACAATCTTATGAGCCGTATGCTCGCCAGTGTACTGAGAAAAGACCAGCAGATAACTTTCATCAGTTTGCTGTCAAACTGTATAAGCAGTTTTGCGGGGCATGGTTTAAATGAAAGTGTAACTTTTTATGAATAAATATATTACATACATGCCATCTACGACCATTAATCTCGACTAACCTATATTTAAGTATACTTATTGTTAGGTAATTTTTTATTGCGCTTCTATAAAAGCGCATACGACCCACCAAGGTTACCGTCGCTCATGGAAGCCAGCTATTCCTGGGCAGAGTCAAACAGCTGCCTACCGCAGAATAGCATGTTTAACAACAACGTTCAAGAATTTTTTATGGCTTAGATGGGTGGACAAGCTCACAGCCCGCCTGGTGTTAAGTGGTTACTGGAGCCCGTAGACAACTACAACGTAAATGCGCCACCCATCTTGAGATATAAGTTCTAAGGTCTCAATATCAACCGAAACGCATTACGGCTTCACGGCAGAAATAGGCAGGGTGGTGGTTGGTACCTGCACGTGTGGACTCACAAGAAGTCCTACCACCAGTAAAAACAAATAATTTAAAGAAACATTATTTTTATTGAATTATATAGAATCGTTTCAATTTCCCGTAAATTCAACAGTCATTAGTAATTGTGTGCCGGATTGAAATTTGAGATGCACCTACAGTCGTTGTATCATCGGGCGATCTGCTGACGCGGCATTGTCCGTCGCGGCGATGAGTAATGATGATCTCAGTGCACAAATATACCAGAGTTGCAAAACAAAAAAAAAAACTGTTAGATTATTTTCAGAAAGCCATAGTACTTGTGAGCATAACTCACATACACAATGCTAATACAAACTGCTACACAATTGAGGCTTCAACCTCAAAGGGCTCTGATAATAACTTAATACCCAATGGACCATAAAGATCGTCCGTCTATCTACAACATGCATAAACATCTGCCAGCGATAACTCACTGCGCGATACGCGCATATGGATAAATATACAAATACTTTAATTTCACGGGCTGTCAACATATTTTTTAATTAAAGTTCTTTTTTAATTTACTTCTTAGATGAGTGAACAAGCTCACTTGGTCTTAAGCGGTTACCGGAGTACATAGACCTACCTACCTTGAGACATGATCTCACTCACCTGCCCTGCGCTTAAAACCGGAACGCTATTGCTTGGCGGTAAAAATAAGCAGTGTGGTGGTACCCTCCCGTGCGGGCTCAAAAGACGCCCTACTAACGATCAAGTCCCTCATTTTTGAGTGCCATTGCAAACGCCGCGACCACGAATGTTCAGATAAAGAATTCATAGCAAGGACCCGTCAAATAAAAGTTTTTGCAATGTACATTACATACCGTAGAGAGTGAGATGAGGACTGCCAACGTGACCTGGAGTGATGTCAAGGAGCAAGCGCAAGACAGGGTAAAGTGGAGACAACTTGTGAGGGCCCTATGTACCAGCGGGATACCCTAGGACTACAACAACAACAACAACAACATTACAGCGAAAGCTTAAAACGAAAAAATATGTTAATGTTTTCAAATCGAATATTATAACTCAATCACGAGCTCGTATCGTTAAATAACCTTAAAGCGCACTTAATACCTTTATGAATACGGACACACATAAAAAACAACCCGAAAAATATTACATCGACGCGCTCATAAATCTTTCAAATAAACGCTAATAGGTAGGTGGTCCTGATACACAATTCCGAGTTACGTACTCTAACGTGATTAATGTTTCCGGTAGCTTGACACCTGTGACACCGTATAAGGAAACTATTGACTCTATGACGCGTCTTGAGCACCCTTGAGCTTAAGTGCTTCGTAGTTGAGACGATAAGATTAGACGACGATTAATTCATAGCGTATTAGAGCTCAGCGTATTGTTAGGCAAATGAGATCGGCTTCAATTAATCGACGTAAATCTGGTACGTAATTGGAATAGTTTTAAACGTTTTATGATTGTTGAAGGATAACTTTATTTTTACTTGAGCAATTGTTAGGAAAACATGCTCTAGTTTATATGAAAAATAACGATTTATAGTTTCAAAGACCATAAACAATTTATGATTTTAAGTTCTAAGAAAACCTGATTCTTGCTAATAATTATTCTTTTAAATTTCGCAAATTGTCATATACGAAATCGCGTTCACTAGTATGGCTACAAACATAATATCTCATTGTCGTATTGAATAACAATTAAAAATTCCATACCTAAATTTCACATGTTTTTTTCAAAACACTAATCTGGAGACACACATACATACTTACATAAATACAGACATACATACATACACACATAAATACATGCATGCATACATACGTACATACACACACACATAAAGTCGTCGTGGCCTTAAGGATAAGACGTCCGGTGCATTCGTTGTTGCGATGCACCGGTGTTCGAATCCCGCGGGCGGGTACCAATTTTTCGAATGAAATACGTACTTAACAAATGTTCACGATTTACTTCCACGGTGAAGGAATAACATCGTGTAATAAAAATCAAGCCCGCAAAATTATAATTTGCGTAACCACTGGTGGTAGGACCTATTGTGAGTCCGCACGGGTAGGTACCACCGCCCTGCCTATTTCTGCCGTGAAGCAGTAATGCGTTTCGGTTTGAAGGGTGGGGTAGCCGTTGTAACTATACTGAGACCTTAGAACTTATATCTCAAGGTGGGTGGCGCATTTACGTTGTAGATGTCTATGGGCTCCAGTAACCACTTAACACCAGGTGGGCTGTGAGCTCGTCCACCCATCTAAGCAATAAAAAAAAAAAAAAAAACATACATATGTATGTATATATGTATGTGCTCTATATACGTTCGAATAACATGAGCCAATATTATTGAATGGCGGTTGTACCGGGAGTAATTAACTATACAACTCGCGGTTTGCGTTCTATTCCGTCCCTAATACGAATATTAGTTATGTTGCAACTACAACTGGTTGCAAAATAAGATCTCACGAATCACGGATCGATATCAGAAGCATTTATCAAACTGTTATGACAGCTTTAATTGAGTCTTAACTGTTTTATCCGTGCAATTACGTCGATTTATTGAAGCAACGTTCTCAGAAACTGATAAATCAAATCGTGATGTTTCATAATGGTGTAAATATTTGAAATTGATGCCGTTATTGTTACAATCAGCAATACGATGAAGATTAATTGACGTTGAGTTCGAAGCAAATAAGAAACACACAATTGGTTACGGCAAATTAATCAAATACCATTATTATATAAATTTAGCATATCCCAAAAGACCAATCTTGACCCAAAACTGTCGTAAGCTATGCAATATAGAAGTAATTAATCCTAGTATTAAGCTACGAGCACTTACATAATAGCCCCGTACCGAAGTCAATTTGCGGCAATACAGCTCCAAGCAAATAGGTTAGTGGGGGAACTTGGAGGGCCTTTGTTCCAGCATGTACCTGGATTTGTTGACGTTAAACTGGAAAGCATACTACGTAATGCGCTTTACAAAGGCGTGGCCGGAACTAACTCATCGCATTTATCTTTTTTATTTTTATCGTTTAGACGTATGAAAAAATTCACGGGCCATCTAGCATTGATCGGTTAGCAAAGCACACTATACATACATCAAAACATGATTGCCGCTACTTTGAGACTTGAGGTCCATGTCTCAAGTGTATAGTAAATATCGAAATAGGATTTTTTTAAGCGTTTTATTTTTATTACACAAGGCTATGCTTTCATCGTGCCAATCATTGGTGAACATCAGTTAAGTACCTCTTTCATTGGAAAAATTGGTACCTGCCTGCGGGATTTGAACACCAGCATAATCGCTTCGGCTGATACATGTGGCTCAGGCGTTTTATCCCTTAGACCATGGCAACTTCATCAAAGCTTAATATTATTCAATATGCATTGTTTCTACAGCAAATATTATGGATGACCCTATAGACGTAGACCACTGAGTTTCTCGCCGGATCTTCTAAGTGGGTCGCGATTCCGATCCGGTGATAGATTCAGAGAGGCACTGCTTTTGCTAGGGCAAGTGTTAAGAAATTATCTCAGGTTGATCCCGTAAGCTCACCTAACCGTCCGGGCGTAGCTGATATAGCCTCTTGGGCTACCAGCCTAAGGGAATATAATATAATAGGTAGGGAAATAAATGGATGGAGAGGTTTTTCTCAGATTATGGTTGAAATCATTTAGCGTTGTTAGTAACGCGGGCGACAGGTTTTTTTAAGCCAGTTTCTTATCTACTACGATCATTTAAAAGTTGTAGGTAGCCTATTGGAAATATCCATCAGTAACTGCCTATATTATTGTTTTAAGTGTTTTTTTTTTATTAAATATTAAATCTTGGTTACAGAAACAAATTTACATGTACAAATTAAAAGTATTTTCATGAACTAATTGCACTAATGCATAAACAAAATACTTCCACTAAGTATTCACTAGTAAATCATCAAGCTGATTTATAAACAAAAAAGATATAACTTTGTGTTAAATAGTTAATTGGAACCCTAATATAAAGTAAATAAAGAAAGTTTACTTTAATTAATTCAAAATTGGCTGCGATTACGCTGTTGATATAGAAAGTAATGTTGATAAAGAAGCAGTGACAGAGATGACAAAGAAAAATATGGCGCTAAAAATAATAAGGAAAAAGTGTTGTAAAATGGAGTTATTTAGAACAGTGGAAGTAGATTACATTAAAATAGATTGTAAATGTCGTTTATTTGTTTTACAGAGCAAGACATTAGAGTTTTATATTATATGTATAACAATATTTCATTTATGTACTAAAGTAAAGATAGAACTGCATAGTAGTAGACATTATTAGTATTCAAAGAAAATGTGTATAACTTAAATGGGGATTATTCGAATTCGAAAAGTCTCATTAAAACAAATAACTCATTAAGTATTAAAATATATTCGAACAAATTGAAAGTAACCCAATTTTGAACGTTAATATTTGTAGTCTAACTTCGCTATCATTATATTATTATTATCTACCTCGACCCGTTATCGCCCACTGCATAGGCCTTTCCATGTCAAGCCATCTTGGTCCTGAGCTTATAATATCTGTCTGCGATACTCAAGATTCTACTTCACTAATTACTTATAGTTTAACCTTAAAATCTTTGTGAACAGTTTAATAAATCATATGACAAAAAAACCGTCAGCCATTGGGAAAATCTTAGAACATCTCTCATCTTATCTAATAAAAATTCTAAGGAGGCGTCAACTCGCGAAAAGCCTTTTTAAAAGATAATTTTCTTCATGCATAAGCAAAAACTGCCGGAATCTTTAATAAAAAATAAAGTATAATAATGTGAAAAAGACGGGCCTCAAACGTAAAAGTGGTTTAACACGTTACAGTAATACAAATGAACGTGCGAAGGAAGCTAGGGTTGCTTACTGCAAATTTGGATTCTATGATTAAATTTTAAATTATTCAATTAAAACAAAATTGGAATCCTAGGAAACCCTACCAATTCACTATGTTTTTCATGTCCTGGTTGTAATGTATATTATGCGCTCGTTTATTTTATATCCTATTACTTAAATGTCGTCCTTGTCCCGAAGGCCTGCGAAGAGGATTTTACTGTCATATATAAACATTTAATTTATAATCCATATTAAATTTAGGCAACAATGATCAGTTTTAACGAAAAGTATTTCTACTATGTAGTAACTTCGAAACTTGAGACAAACATCCCTTTTGTCTTCTTTGAGAGGGAATTCATTATTATCAGCGTTCATTTTCACCAGCGAATAGTTCAAAGTTTATAGGTAAATTAATTAATTAAAACTAAAATGTTCTAGTAGCAACCCTAAACAGGTGTTCCAAAGAACGCGCACCGTAGGCTTTTTGCACTGAGTGTCAATGCGTCATATATGAAAATAAAAACTAAGACGTGCTGTTTCATGTTTTATACCGAACAATTAACAGTCAGGTTGGGTGTTGGATATGTCTACGTTCCTACCATGTGTGGTCTTACATGGCCAACCTTAGATGGGCATATAGTTACTAGTTTTTTTCAATGGATAGCTTACACCGCAAGAAGCTACATGTTTTTATTATGATCCTGGTATCAAGAGGCTTACGGAGATAATAAGCACTACCATATGAATGCTCATCTCGTCAGACGAGAATGTCAATTGATCTATTGAATTTAATTGAAGTAACACATACTCATGAGTCCGAGTGGACGCATAATTTCCTAATAGCCGAAATAGTAAGTAGTGTGGTGTGGAAGTGAGTGAACCTGTGAGTTAGGGCCACTGATACTCAAAATTAGATTTGGTAGATTAGTAGGGCAGGAAAATAATGTCCAGATTTTATTTTTATGGATGGAAGGTAGGAAATTAGATGTATACTCCATCCTCCATCCAGCCTCAGGAGGCCCGAGTCACATATCTTTCATTACTTAATATGTTTCGATTTAAGAAGCAAAATTATAACATAATCATAATTTTAATATTCAATCACCAATCTTAAATGTATGTATGTAGGACACATTTTTATTGGTACTGCAAATCACGAAGTATTCTTGCGTTCCGACTTGGCCTCTCAGCAACTTCGACCTCAGGTTTACGGGTAGTGGCATTCAACTTTTGATATCTATGGGTTACAGCAACCACTCAACACCAGGTAGATCGTGAGCTTGTCCAATAAATAATAGTTACACTATTTTCACTATTTTTAATTCAAATTTATTAAAAAAAAATCTATTTTTTAGTTGGATTTTCTATAAAATCGTATTTTGTTAATTTTTTTAAAACTATTATTTATTTTAAATTTTTTAGTTTAATTACTATTTTTAATTATTTTTTTTAGTATTGAATTCTCATCAGTCCTTAGGTATACCAAATTCTAGTTAATCCAACGTTTTGAAGGGGGTCAAAATCATGTTCAAAGATTCCGTTACATACAACACGTCTGAAGCTAATAAAAGCGTATTAAAAAGTGAATTTCTTTCGATCGCTGTGATCGCTGTGCTTTAAAATCATCTCTTGATCAGTATCAACACCTTTGCAGTAAATCGTGATATCAATGTTAGTCTATAACAAAAAATTTCCTCATTGCGTATAGCAACGGTAGCTATCCCATCGAAGACATTGAAGGAATGTATTGCTGATTACCGCAAATTGTGCACGCGTCGTCGCTCCAGTTAGGAATCGGTGAGATAATTGACACATGCTCGAGACACGGTTGGATTGAACGCCATCATGAATATGCTTGCCGCGTAACGGGAACATAATACTATGCATAACTGAATTCTGATTGGCTGGCCTTATATTATCTGAAACCGCTGCGTTCATCGACAGTGCGTTTCCAGAGGTCTTTTTTGCCACGTACCATCCGGCTATGGAATGAGCTCCCCTCCACGGTGTTTCCCGAGCGCTGTGACATGTCCTTCTACAAACGAGGCTTGTGGAGAGTATTAAGCGGTAGGCAGCGGCTTGGCTCTGCCCCTGGCATTGCTGAAGTCCATGGGCGACGTAACCACTCACCATCAGGTGGGCCGTATGCTCGTCCGCCTACAAGGGCAATAAAAAAAATGTAAAGAATTTTTGGACTCGAATTATTTGACAATTTGTATTTTGCACCATTAATCGTCTTTTCGCATTAAAAGTGTACAATTTCCAAAAATATTGGAAATTGAGTTAATATGCGGAATCATTTGGTATCACCAGTTTTTTTCTCATAAATACTCTCAAAAGAGCATAATTTAGTTTTAGTTTTTTTTTTAGTTTACTTATGTTTTGACTACTATTAACAAAATAAATACATAATTTTATCTTACTTTAAAAGACGGATAATGAAACAGGTAAAAAATAAAAAATAATAGTTGCAAAGATGATTATTACTAAAAATATCACATATTAAACCTTTAAAACACTCTCCTGTAAAATTAGTAAGTTTTGAGATTATACAGTTTTAATGCGAGAAGACGAAATATGTTTATCAATTAGCTTAAAGATGTAATAGAATTACCTGGTGGTCTCGAGAATAAGAGACTTGATTAAAATGATTTTATAGATTCTTCCCGAACTCACAGAAACTTTAAAAACCAAATCACTGTAAAATATGTAAAATGAATAAAAAACTACGATATAAACGATATCAGTGACAATGAAATATGATGTAACTTTCTTAAATACACGTTATGTTGAATTGACATTCAACAGAAAGCCATAAAGAAAATTTAGAGTATTAATGAGATAGAATCGTTTGATTAGAATCAAAAACTACGAGCTAGCCACGGTAATGCATACAGTTCATCGGCCCGTGAATATACAATTCAGTTTTGTATAATTCAACAGGTGTTAACAGTGAATTAGTTGGCTGTTTGATATCGATACGATCAATAAATCGAGTTAAATATCCGCTATTTGCTATTTGTCATTCGGCGGATATAATGCTCTCGAATAATAAATTGCGATATTGTTTTACTAATGGAAAGGTTTACCGTGTTCATTATGGAACTTGATAATAGATTTGTTTGTTGAAAATATTGTTGTTTAATTTTACTGTTGCTTCAAAACCAATGCTTGCCGGTTTCTTCATCACTTTCGGTTGGTCATGCGGCTGTATGTTTGTAAAGTATAAGACAAATTACTTTTTCCTACCTATACTGATAGCCATGATAGGCGGTTTCAGCTTCTCCTTGACGTGTAAGTGAGCTTACGGGGCTCTAACTGGGAGTGTTGCTAACACTGGCCCTAGCAAGAGCAGTACTTCGCAGAATCTACCACTGGATCGGAAACGAGTCCCACTGAGAAGATCCGACGAAAAACTCAGTGGTCTGTGTCTATGGGTTAATTCACTCATCGAGCACTTCGTCGCAAGCGACGATTTCGACAGGACGGTGACCGGTGCTTGTGGTACCTAAAAGGTCCGTTCATGGATCGGAAGGATCCGTAATGACGTGTTAAATTTCTAATAAATGTCCGTAAATTCAAATATTAGAGTTCCGTCATTGGTTTTTGTTTCTATTTAAATATATCTTTTTTTTCTGCAGACAAGCTAACAACCGATTTTTTTAAATAGGAAGAACGGAGTGTCATTTAATTGACCTTGATAAAATGCCCGAGCCCCGATAATGCGTCTTCGTCTTTCAACCGACTTAAGAATGTATCTACTAATAAGATCCTAGTACAACAAAAGAAATCAAAACCCAAATTGGTCAAGGCGGTGTAGTTATATGTGCAACATTTAATTCGAAATGCCACACAGAGATCAAGCATGTATTGATCACGATGTCAGTTCGAGAAAGAAGATCCCAACTCTAAGTTTTCAGTTTTACTGCTAGGCAATAAGTACATACGTAACATTATATGTTTGTTTGTAGCATTTTAATCTTGCCATTATCTGCCACCGGAGAGTATTGTCATACTATTAACGACGTGAAAACACTCGTGGGCGGCTCAGAGGAACTATTTCTCACGGCAAAGTAAAAAGGGAAAAGGCTTAGAGAAAGTAGCTCGATAAGACCGATCGTTCAAGATCGCAGATGTCTTACACCATCTTCTGTATTTCGTACAGTATGTTCCATAGAGAGTGAGTGCTCTGAAACCTTCTAGATGATGCTAGTATGTTTTTCGTTTACTATTGCACAATCTAAAGCAGAATTCTACCTTACGACCTGAAACTATTATGTTAATTTTTTTTATTGCTTAGATGGGTGGATGAGCTCACAGCCCATCTGGTGTTAAGTGGTTACTGGAGCCCATAGACATCTACAACGTAAATGCCGCCACCCACCTTGAGACATGAGTTCTAAGGTCTCAGTATAGTTACAACGGCTGCCCCACCCTTCAAGCCGAAACGCATTACTGCTTCACGGCAGAAATAGGCGGGGTGGTGGTACCTACCCGCGCGGACTCACAAGAGGTCCTACCACCATCCATAGTGCGTTTTCAAAGACTTTTCCCCTCATATTATTCGACACCAGAATAAGCTTTCCGCAATACTTCGAGGGCACTACGACATATCTTTCCTCTTGTAGAACTTAAAAGTCTTTAAAACTTAAGTTTGGCTATGCCCGTGGAATAGGCAATGGTCATGAGTCACGATAAACCCTTACCACTGGGTGGCCCATAAGCTCATCTGCTTGCAAGGTCAACTAGCACATCGCAACACCAAAGCCTTTTAGTAAATAAAAAATATTTCAGTTACAAAATAAATTGCTATACTCGTAATACCTACACTTTGTACGCAAGGGAGACTGTATTTTAATTTAACGCAAGATCGTTTGACAGTTCAAGCAAATCCAAATCTTAAAATTAAATCTATCGTATCTATTCCATAAACATTCGCATAATAATATTTGTTTTAACTCTTAAAGTAATTTAATTTAACTCTTAAAGTAACGCTATTATCGTAAGTCTACGAATTTAAAAATAGTTCATGCGCGTAAGCCCGTTAGCATTGTAATGGATTTGTTTTCCACTTAAGTTATTCGCATTTTATTATTAATGGTTTCGATCTAATTGTACCTAGTGGTGGTAATATGAGATCGTCAAATTCGGTTCCACTAGTTGGATTATTTCTGCCATAAACCGGTATACCAATCCAGTTGGGACATTGGCCTCATGTCCCAAGGTGAGGGGCAGTTTCGTGACGATACCACTAGGTAAGAAAACGCTGCCTATACATGCGGCTTATAACAGAGAACCTATATCAATGAAATGTTATGTGAACTTCGCTTCAAACAGCCAGGAAATACATAGGTACATAGATTGTAGTAGTTCAATTGATTCCGTATTTGTAACTCCGCTTGTACAGCTTCTAGGTATATGCGTTCACTACAGAATACATCGCTTTTCTTATTGTTTTTTTTTTCGACTAGCGCCTTTTTTAATATGCCTCGTCCACATTTTAACATGATAAATTTTATAGCATAATTACTTAAGTTACTTTACAACAAACCTTGCAGATGTTAGACGTATACTGTGAGAAAATGATACAATTTAACAGAATCAGGCCAGAGAGTCTTAGTAGAATCTGGAGATACACGAATATTGCACAACAGCCTCTTCAAACTACTTGCTGTTTCTGTATTACCTTTCCGTATCTTTATTATTCGCATTTTATATTATTACAGTATTGTAAGTACACTATTATTTGTAGACATGATTTTTTCCTTTTTTTTCCTACCTACCTATTTCGATAGCCTTGAGAGGCTATATGAGCGTTACCCTAGCGTGTAGGTAAGCTCTAGGGCTCAAACCGGAGGTGTTACTAACACTGGCCCTAGCAAGAGCAGTGCTTCGCAGAATCTACCGCCGGATCGAAAATGATTTTTTACTTGCCGAAAGCACATACACCGTTAATATGAATACACGAACAACACACAGAAAGCGGTTAAGGCGGACGAATAAACAAAAAACCCCTCTTAAAGAAGTCTGCGAAAGTGAAGAGTCAACATCGAACCGTAAAAACATTGACATCGTGATAAACAACACCGTCGTTATTGTATAACAACTGTTTAGTTTTATTTATTGTTCTACTCTGTTAATTCTGAGGCTGCCGTTCCATTATATGACTGTTTTTCTTTTTCGTTTATTTACCAGCTTTGACTTATTCCGATGCGAGAAAAGCTGAGGATTTTTTTCAATATCCAAATCACTTAATGTTGTTTTTTTCTATTACGCAATTCGCTGAACGAACTTAAGGCTAATCTGCGTTTATGTTCTTGAAGCCCATAGTCATATAACGGGAAGCCATCACCCACTGGTGGTAGGACCCATCATCTGTACTGGTGGTAGGACCTCTTGTAAGTCCGCGCGGGTAGGTACCACCACCCGCCTATTTCTGCCTTGAAGCAGTAATGCGTTTCGGTTTGAAGGGTGGGGCAGCAGTTGTAACTATACTGAGACCTTAGAACTTATATCTCAAGATGGGTGGCGCATTTACGTTGGAGATTTTTATTTTTATTGCTTAGATGTGTAGACGAGCTCACAGCCCACCTGGTGATAAGTGGTTACTGGAGCCCATAGACATCTACAACGTAAAATGCGCCACACACCGCATGTGTATGGGCTCCAGTAACCACTTAATACCAGGTGGGCTGTGAGCTCGTCCACCCATCTAAGCAAGCCATTAAAAAATAAAGAATAAAACCCACCCTAAAACATGAGGCTTAAGTCTAAGCTGTACTATATAAATAACGTGTATAACCCTCAAACACCGGTCACCATCTTCATCAAACTCGTCGATCACGACGAAGAGTTTGACAGGCGAACTAATTCATAGACACAGCCCACTGAGATTCTCGCGGGATCTTCTCAGCGGGTCGCGATTCCGTTCCTATGGTAGATTCTCCGAAGCACTGCTCTTGCTAGGGCTAGTGTTAACAAATTCTCTCAGATTGAGCCCGTGAGCTCACCCATCCGTCCGGGCGTATACTTTTAAGGCTACCAGCGAATAATTAGGGGAAAATAATAGTCATAACATGTGCCCCACTCTACAAACCGGAAAGCGTGACGACTTGGTAACAAAAAAGACAGGGTGTTGACACCTACCGGTTTGGATTGGTTTATAATACGTCTCACTATCGTGAGGTCGTATAAGATAAAATATATATTTAAGTAAATTTACATGAATAAGAACGAATATTCTGAACTACACGTAATAAATAGCACGTAATCTATACTAATATTGAAAAGCTGAAGAGTTTGTTTGTTTGAACGCGCTAATCTCAGGAACTACTGATCCGATTAGAAAAATTCTTTCAGTGTTAGATAGTTCATTTATCGAGGAAGGCTATAGGCATATAACATCAAGCTAAGACTAATTCAAGCGGAGCACCAATAAAGAATGTATCAAAATCGGGGTTTTTCCTTTTTCAGAGCTTCCGCTGCGTGCGCTGCAGAAACGGTTAAAGTTTCGCTAAAATAATGTATGACAGAATTGTTCCCCTTTAAAAGACCTAAAAAAAGTCTGCGACAGCATATGTCTATATGTTACATGTTGGCTCACTATAACGTTTTTATACTAACCAAATTTGTTCTAAAATAAAGCATTATTTGTGAACTATTCCACGCGGACGAAGTCGCGGACAAAAGCTAGTTAATAATAAAATGAAATAATAAATTTCCATTGATAAGTAGAAATTTAATTATCTTAAGCGAAGTATTATTAATTGTAAAGTATATAACTTAAGTATACGTATATAACGGAAATAATGATTGTATTGTATTTGATAAATCTAGATAAGGGACAAACTTTTAGCATGCCACAACCATTCGAGTTGTATAGAACTTTGTCAAGACCCCACGAAGATCGCAATGTGGGCTCGTAAGTCCTTCATAAGCGGACGTAAGTAATTGCGAAGTTGTTTGACTTTATCATCTTTTACACCGACGAGCGTACGTGAAGTGACGAGCTAAGCACTACCTATGTGCACGACATAATATATCCAACGTAATTGTTCCGTCATTTTGACAGTATGTCGACGGAGAACGCGCTCGACAAATTCTAATAATTTTGTGTCGTTAAAACTTTTAGAACGTAAAGTTATTTAAATGTTTACATATAATATATGTTTTGCATCGTCGAATATCGCGTTGTAAATTAATAATTGATAAATTGTTGAGAGATTCGTTCAACGTACTGTTTTAAATTTTTTATAGTAAATCGAATTGGTAGTCGTTCTCAGAGACACTGCATTTTTTTTAAATAATCTGGCTCCAACGCCTTAGGCATTGATTTTGCCAATGTCAAAGTATTTACAAAAATGACAGGTGCTTAGAGAGGAAAAAAATTACTAAATCTAACTAATACAAATAAATTTGGTCAGTTTTTCCATACGCAAATCTGTTGTTTTAAAAGCAGCACAAACAAATATATTTTAGAGACACTGCCATTCAAAATCGTTAATCGTAAGTCGAAGTAAATTTACAGAATAAAATACTGCTCGATCGCAACATTGGCATTACATTATTAATATATACACTGAATAGACAAACGTAGACTAAACATTGCAATCTATCTTCAGTTTAGCGATTATATGTAAGTACATTAGTAATACCAAATAATAACATTCGGCAAGAAACAAATAAGAAATGGAATGTTCCTACGGTACACTATTACGGGTCGTAGATGCGGAAATATCACATCCGATTGATAAGAAAATATTCAATGCAATGAATTTTTATTCGTCTTCCCAGCGTTATTGAAAACTGCTACTTCAAATGCTCCGTATTTGTTACTTGCTATTTATTGCATCGTAAAGCTATTTCTATTCTGTACCTGAATGTGCTCCGAATGCCTGTTGGTGTGAGGGTAAGAGAAAAATCAAGATCTCTCGTGTAAGTTTGAAGCATATAATAAGAATTGAAGTAATAACTTTGACTACAAATTCGTTCGTTACTATAAATACAATATCAGTATACCAGGCTTAAGAGACCAATTCCTAATAGCAAAAACAGAAGACAGTATTGATGATACAAGACTTGAAACCATAAAAAATGTTATGGATATTGTGAAATTTAATTAATCAGTGCATCAACATTATATACTTTCTACTCTACCAATGTCCCATGAACATATTTTGTGCGTGAATTAACGAATAACAAAATGTAAATGCTTTAAAACCTAAGCCACTACATATTAAGTATCCAGGGCACGGGCAACCAACATGACTTGTCCCAGGACTACGGAATGGTTAACGACGCTGCCTTACATAGAAAAACCACAATACTTGAACTTACATCATTGTTTACAACTTATAATAAATACGTCAATATACATTGCTTCCTTGTTCATTAAGTTTATTGGTAAAGATGGGCAGGTGCGCTCACGGCGTGAAGGCCACCAACAACTTTATTAGGTCAAAGCACCAATTGAAACAGAGTTTTGTAAATTTAAATTACAGCTCTCCAGTTCTGAGGCTGGAACGCGCATTTGCGATGGAAATATGGGTACTTATGATTGAATTTAAGCGGAGAAATTTTTGAGGGTATTGAAATATGGATTGATGATTAAGAAGGCCTGTATTATTTTGATTGATTATAACTAGACAGACCATTAAATATCTTCGAGTCAGAATAGTGTAGATTAGTTTGTTTGAACAAAAAAAATAAAGGATGAATCTATAATATTTCAATGAATTAGTCGTTCTTCGTAATCAACTGCCAATTCATGTAACTAAACTGCAACATGGAAATGAAATTACCTATTTGATTCTATAGAAAACGCATAAACTGTCGGTCTTTATTTTATATTGAAACTTAAATGTTTTATTCTGCCAGTATTTATTTAAAAGAGAATTCAAACAAATTAATTAATAGTACGAAAGAGAGATTTAGTTGGGAAATGGAAGCGTCGATAAATTGTTTGCTTGAAGCTGTTTATCTAAAGTCATTACTCAGAAAACGATTGATTATATGAAGTGTTTTTCTTTTATCGGCGTACAAGTAACATGCTTATATTACTGTTGTTATAAGTAGAATAGAATACAAAACTATTAATATGTTACTTTTTATTAGCAGTTTACTTCACGACTTACCTTGGATTTTTTATTATTGTTGTGCTCTTCAAAAAATAAAATTATAAGGGCGGAAATCCATATTTTTATTTATTGTACACACATGGTATACATCGGTAAAAAAAATAAAAAGTTTTGTATGTCTGTTATTCAAATACGCAAAAATGGCTCATCGAATTTCAATAAAATTTCGAATTAAAATAGTGTATATCCTGCATTAGCATATTGGATAATTTTATATATGATGAATGACGTGATCTGAGCTAGTATATGCTGTCTTAAACACGACTGTGTGTCCGCTGATTTACAAGCTTAAGTCCAAGCTTTTGTCCAAAAAGCAACTCTTTATTCTGGAAAAAAGCGCCGTACTTTTTCATTCTTTCTGAATTAAGAATTGGCCACTGGTAGCTAGAAATCACGGGACACGCTTAGAGTTACTACTAGAGATACTGGTGGTAGGACGTCTTGTATGTCCGCGAGAGAAGGTATCATTATTCTGTCTATTTCTGCCCTAAAGCAGTAATGCGTTTCAGTTTGAAGTGTGATGGAAACGTTGTACTGTAAAAACTGAAACCATAAAACACATATCTCAAGGTGGGTGGTGACATTTACGTTATAGATGTCTGTCATGCGCTGTCACTTAACATCAGAAGGGTCGTGAGATTCTCCACCCATCTAAGCAATAAATAAAAATCTTTAAATAATAATTGTTTAACTAGTTGTCACGTAGCGTCGAGATTTCAAGAAAAACACATAAAGCCACACGCGATAACTACATAATTTTGAATTTTGAATTTAAAAAACGATCACCGCACCATTCGCAAATAAAATTGAATCGAAGTACTACCTATTCGAAAAAGTATGTCGAACACGCAAAATAACACCAATAGAGTACGTAACAGTGAAATAAAAGTGATAATCTTCGGCAACATATCGAGACATCCAACAAAAACCGAATCGAATAACCACCCGAATCACACGTTTCGATTATTTAAATCGAGAACACACCGTGAGAGGGCAACGTTGTGGAATCGGTATGAAATTGCTGAATGAACACACCGCAGATATAACCTCCGAGCGGAACTGAAATGGCGTAAAAGCGATTCTGTTTCGAGCCAAGTGATTTCATTTTCGTTGGAGCCTTTACAATTGGCGGAAATCGGAATTTCCTTGAACAGCGGCTTTTGTGTCCTAATCTCGAATCACTCGAACAAATCAAACGAGCCTATGAATTGGTTAAGGTGCGGACATTTACTTTCGCTCAACGGTTCAAAGAGTTTTCATTAACTCCCAAAGCCGTAACAAATAGATAAAAATATTCGACAATATTTTTTCTTCAGGAAATTCTAACACATTGAAATTTATTTCAATAATGCGAAGATTTTTAATTTAACATTCTTCTCATTAACATTTTATCAATTTCAAATCAAAAGTCAATACATAACATACACATAGAGCGTTGGATCCTTCGATTTCGATGTTATTGGAGATAAATCAGAAATTCAATCAAAAACTCAAAAAGGAAAGTTTTCAACACGCGGAGAATTCGCATTGATACTTGACGCAGTGCGATCGGCGAGCGGAAGTGACGTCATTACCGTTGCGATACGCCGGCCGCGTCGACAGGACACACGTCATACCCTGCACATGTGGCTGTACTTTTGCGCCGTCAACTTTATTAGATTCTGTTGACGAACATTAAATTATTGTTCACGCAACCGATTTAACGTCCAGCTAATTGGCTTTGACGAGTATTTATTCACATGTGTTATGTCGGTGATTATATTAGTATCAGAGATTTAAGTACGTTGATAACGTTTCTATAGTATTACTATTTTTGTTATTTGTAAAGCTGGATAATTTTTTCCCGTCTAATCAGATGGGCACTTTTTTCCTACCTATGCTGATAGCTTTGAGAGGTTATTTCAGCGTAACCTTAACTAGTAGGTGAGCTCAGGGGGTCAAATCTGACGACTTTGCTGACACAAACCCTAGCAAGAGCCATGCTTCGCAGAATCTACCACCGGATCGGAAACGCGACCCACTGAGAAGATCCGGCGAGAAACTCAGTGGGCTGTGTCTATGGGTTAATTCACTCGTCGAGCCCTTCGTCGCAAGCGACGTGTTCGACCAGGCCGGTGACCGGTGCTTGTGGTGCCTAAAAGCACCGGTAATGGATCGGGAGGATCCGTAATGACGTGTAGTTTCCAGCGGCCACGAAGAGAGGGTTCTCGTGTCGTGCCGCTTTGTCGAAGTGGCAGATGCGCACACGGCCCACCTAATGGTGAATGGTAACCATCGCTCATGAATGTCAGCAATGCCAGGGGCAAAGCCAAGATACTGCCTACCGCTAAATATTTTATCAATTGAAATACTATCACTTCCAGTTCAAAAATAATTTGCTACAAAATGTTCAATTTCACCCTTAGAACATAATTTTAGCATTGTGTAGAGTATTATCGTGTCAATACTGCACAATAGTTATTTCAACTATTCCTACAAGAAATCAACCTATATTTATGTAGAAACTACAATAATCACTGACACCTCCAATTCATTAAATGAAATTCTGTCTTTTAGGGGCCCACACAGTTTTTTTATGTTTTTATTTATTAAAGAAATATTGTTACTTTATTGTTGGACTTTAATAAAAATATCAATAAATATTTAATGTTAACTCCTATGTTGGTCCTCTTTCCGTTTCTAAGCCATTTATCTATTTAATTCATTGTCTGAAAAATAATGTTTTTTTTAACCTGAAATCAAGATCCAAATATTTCTGTAAAACGATGAGTTATAAACATTTTAAAATATTTATAAAATAAGTTCGTCTGTAATGTAATAGGCGAACATTTCACCATCGCGCTTGTCTGCACATAGAAAATTGGAAGATTACTGACCCTGAAGTCTTTATTATGAAATACATGAGTACACTTAGCAGAGGTTTCGCTATTTAATCATTTACGAATAGATTTAAAAATTTGACAAATACAATTTTTCGATAAAAATAAATAAGATAAATAACCAACATCCTTAATATACCAAACTGAAAGAATACCGCCAGAACACTTCTAATCCAACAAACAAAAGCCTTTCGCTACCTATTAGCAAATAAAAAACGAACAAAGAGATCAAACAAAACAAACTTCATGCAAAGCTTTGAAATTGTAACGCTATTCGTCCTTCACAAAAGCTCGGTATTGAATGAAACAATTCGAATGACAGTTGTGTCTGCGTCTGTGTCGCGTTCGTGTCGACAAACGTCGCAGAGCAATTAACAAGCGGAAGCTGCATCCGTACCCTCACGACGCAACTGAGATTGTGAGCACAATGCACTCCGTCATCATGAATATTGAAACCACTTCAATACAGAGACGGTGCATAATTTTTATTTTGTTGTCCTTACGTCGGTTGGGGCCATATTACTGGTTGCATTTTTCAGCTCGCGGCTTTGTAAGTGTCCGATTCGCCTTGGAGTAGAACTCGAATCTGGCAAGATTAGCATCGTGACGCGGTACCATCTAAGTATTACATTTCGCCATTATACTCTACGGAACGCAATTTTACTCTACTATGGCGGAATGTATCAACAGAACCAAGAACATATCCCTAGAATATCACTGGGATAAAACCAAACTGATTTGGAAAGCGCAAACTGCTTCCATCCTGTTTTGTATTGTGGTAAACCAGATTAAGTAGACCGCTGACGTGTCTTTCTTCGGTTACTCTCCGCGAACAAACATGACTGGTACCCCTAAGCTTCTCTTACGGTTCTGCATTCTTCTTACTTCTCCTAGCTAGCACAACGACTAACCGCCTGTCCAATACCAACTTTCCTTGGTAAAGGTGAAGTTGTTAAGCTTCGCAAATTAAGATAGTACTTAGTAAGAGAATACTGTTCTAAATTAGGTATTGATACTAGTTCTTTGGTTGTGTGGTAACTGTCTTCTACTCTAACACTATCCCATCTCTCTTTCTATGGGAGTCATAAAAGACAACTAACACAACCTTATTTGAGTATTATACCAGTATAGAGTTGTCGAACTGGCATTCACTGGCAGGGATAGAGCGTATTATGAGCTCGCACGCATAGATTCTACGACTCTACCTGTATCTGCTATGAATAGGTCATGCGTTTAAAGAATGGGATAACCGTTAAAAAATATAATTGAGACTCTAACATCAGTTGTGACAAATGCTTTATGGTGTAAATAGGTACCACGCTGACCAATTAAAACCAGCTGGCCACTTAACTCGCCGCCCTCGGATCTACAAAAAATGATTTAAGTAAAGGTATAAATAAAAAATAAATAACTGGGAACAAATAATCACACACGGACATTCGGTCCGAATTTAAGATTATGAATGCTATGGGTACCAGAGACTGACATAGATACTTATAAATATTTAAATATATATACATATACAGATAATAAACACCCAGACAAAGAGCAAACAAATCTGTTCAACACACTAATGGCTGGCCGATCTGGGAAGCGAACCCACGACCCTCGACGCCACAATTAGGGACGCTAATTACTGCACCACCGAGTCAATCATAAAAAAATTTATTTTACACCAAGTTTTTTTGCGTTGTTCCGGCATTGATAAAATACATGTCGAATATCGCTGTAACATCATATCTACGTGCGAGTCTTAATTAAAATTTCCTCTCAACTAATTGTATATTAAGTTAATCGGATAATGGCGGGTAACTGGCATTTCAGCGGATAATTGCCTGGCGTGGGGTTCTTATCCGCGAGTTGAAAATTGTTTCATAAATGGAAACTCGGATAACGTTACAAAATACCAGGAAAATGTATCGATATTGTTACGAGTTTGTGATTTCGGAAACCTTCATACGATCACCGATTTATTTACGTTATTATTCCAATTTTCTTTCCTCTTTTATCGCTGTCAAAAATTCTTCGATTTCTTGTGGGAGAATAAATAAACATTTAGAATCAACGAGAATAGTTTCTTGATCGTGTAGAGTACTTTACGGTAGGCAGCAAGTGGGCTCTGCAACTGGCATTGCTGATATCCATGGGTGACGGTAACCACTCACCATCAGGTGGGTCGTATGCCCGTCTGCTTAGAAAAGCGATAAAAATTTAAAAAAGAACGTATTAATATACCTACACAAATTATAATAATTATTATAATAATATGAAGTCGTCGTGGCCTAAAGGATAAGACGTCCGGTGCAGTCGTATATAGCGATACAACGGTGTTCGAATCCCGCACGCGGGTACCAATTTTTCTAATGAAATACGTACTTAACAGTTGTTCACGATTGACTTCCACGGTGAAGGAATAACATCGTGTAATTAAAATCAAACCTGCAAAATTATAATTTGCGTAATTACTGGTGGTAGGACCTCTTCTGAGTCCGTACGGGTAGGTACCAACACCCTGCCTATTTCTGCCATGAAGCAGTAATGCGTTTCGGTTTGAAGGGTGGGGCAGCCGTTGTAACTATACTGACACCTTAGAACTTATATATCAAACTTAACACCAGGCGGCCTGTGAGCTCGTCCAAACATCTAGGCAATAAAAATAAAAACAACGCATATTATTACAAGTAGTAATAAACACATATTATTGAAGTTATATAATATTAAGTATACAATATTTTATTCATTTACAAATACTCAAAAGTAAACTCTAACTAAAATATATTAGAGCTCAGACTACCACGCAAAGGTCATTTTCATCTTCGACGCCTGTTTTCAATCGAGCGAAAAGAATCAAAATACCCCTCAAAAATTTATAAGTCGAATAACAAGATAAGGATTATTAAATACGATATCAGTACCAATTTATCGTTTTATAAAATTTAACTTGTGAATTATAGTAACAATTATATATTAATTTATATCAAAGAGATCACTACCAAAGGGGTTTTATTCACTTCTTGAGCGCCCTTCCCGGCTCTTAACCTAACAAAAAGGGAAAAATTGTCAAGAAACGAGCTCGAGAGTTCAAAGCGGGAATGAATAAGGGCCAATATAATAAACTGTGATTTCATTGGGCTTAAAGATAGAGTTCGGNTCAAGCCCATCGTATTATGTATAAGTATATATGTTTTGTCGATGTAGTGCAGCCGTGCACGCTGCGAACAGCGTACCTTCCCCAAGTCCTCCCCGCATCTAATTCACCCCTGCCCTATGTGGCAGGGAGCTCCGTCCCGGGTAGTGGGGTTTGCCCCGAGGCCCGTTCCGTGCCCCCGAAAGGGGGTACGACGACCCTTCTTCTCTTGTTTTGCAATGAAATGATAAAGTAAACAAAGTTATATTTACGACTATAGACTGAACGTAATCGGCTCCCGTAAATAAAATATGTTACTCTAAGTTCTATGAACAATAGAGTTCATAAATTCGAAAATAATATTGGCACGACATTCTATGGGCGCAGAGGGATGGCGATCGACATCTTGTCTATTTTCTTTGGCCTCTTGGCAGACGAGCATACAATCTGCCTGATAGTGAGTGATTACCGCTACCTTTAGACTACAGCTATGATGCTACCTGCCTGCCCCTGAGTATTCCCTGTTGAAGCAGTAATGCGTTTCGGTTTAAAGGGTGGGGCAGCCGTTGTAACTATACTGAGACCTAAGAACTTACATCTCAAGGTGGGTGGCGCATTTACGTTGTAGATTTCTATGGGCTCCAGTTATTACTTAACACCAGGTGGGCTGTGAGCTCGTCCCCCATCTAAGCAAAAAAAAGCCTCGTTTGAAGAACGACATGTTATAGCGCTTGTGAAAAGCCGTGGAGGGGGGAGTTCATTCTAAATCCGGATGGTACGTGACATAAAAGATCTTTGGAGACCCATTCTGGATTAACGCAGTAGTTCTAGGTGGTATAGATGAATTCTGCACCGGTGGCGAGAGGTGCAACTTTAAAAATATGACGGGAGCATCCCAAACAATTCTTCAGAGCACTTCTACCACAAAAATCAGATCATCTTCATTCGTCAATCAGATTTGAAGGTTGGGACTGCCATTATACAATTCGGACTTAACCTCATGTCTCAAGGTGGCAATCGCAATATGATCTCTATGGGCTCCGATACCATCTGCCAGATGGTGCCAGAACTTTTTCACCCATCAAAGCAATAAAATAAAAACTAACCTATTTCGTTATCAATCTTTAGAAACATTGAATTTATGATATCCTTTTTGTTCTAGTGAATATTCTGAATCCAATAAGTGGTTTGTTTGTTCTAAGCTAAATGTTTCTGTTATTCATAATACAGATGAAAATCTTAATTTCAAACAATTTTATATGAAACGCTGTGATTTAATCTAAATACGATTAAGTCGCATTTGAAATCCGTTAAGAAACATGTCTCAAAATGTTTTTTTCATAACTATGTACTTGTTTTCCGTGATACTTTCGTCCGTCATCATCAACGGTTGCTCCGACGAACTCCGGTTTTCATGGAAACCATTCAAAGCTTCCGTTTGATTCGTATTTCCGTTGTTGAAATATATCAAAATAAAACATAATCTTCGTGACTCATAAAAAATTATTACACCATTTCATTGTAACAAATCGAGTACAAAGCAACACTCAACAAAATATACCGTGACGTTCGTAAAATTACAGTAATTACAATACCCTTAATTACCGAGTTATTTCGTAGCACTGCTTATTACTTGACTGCACATAACAGTAATATAGGAGGTATAAGTAATCTGGACGTTGTTCTACTGCTAATAGGGGTCAACTCTAATTGTGGTAATCAATTTTTGTGTGCGAGGAAAAGTTTTGATTTGTTTTGTTACTTACAGCCATTACTTACACTTTAGTTTGAATATGTGTAGTAGGAATATTTATGGGCTCGGGTAATCAATTAATAGCAAAAAGACTGAGAATATCCATCGAGAATAGCTTATAGACTCACTCTACAATTATGATTCTTGTGATTAGGTTATAACAGTTGATTTTTTTTTCTCAAATAAACAGAAGTAAACAAACCGTTTGAGGTTACCGCGATGGCGAGACGACGAAAGATTTCGTTAGAGTCCCGACTGTGATCGACACAGTCATTTGCGCTAATTAAATAACTGCCAGTTTGTGTAATTCATCTACACAAAACTCTCCGGTGTCGAGGTGAATAGGGAGCGGATGATATTTTTTTTATATTTGGTTATTCTTCGTTATGTGAATCTTAAAAAAGAATACTTCGGGAAAATACAACCCAACAATAGAGATCCATGAACACTTTACGAACTAAACATTTGTAATCGATGTTTTGTCATATACTTATAACGACTGTCCCACCCAGAAATAGGCAAAATGGTAACATCTATTCCATCATTAAGGTACAAAAAGGTATTTGGATATAAAATCTATGTAACCTTTACGAGGTTGTAGTAAAATTTTTGATTAATTAAAAGTATTCTCTCTCAAATTGAAGCCCTAACAAATTAAATTACGTTACGTAAGTAATATAGTTGATAAAAATAATTAAATTACGTAATTATTAAATAAACCTAAATTAATTTAGTAATTAATCTAATTGTTTAGAATACCAATACGTGTACTATATTATATGGGCGTTAACTCTGAGCTTCAGCTATCTAGCATTGGCGCCATAATTGACCCACAAGCGACGCTTCCGTCACAAAAAATAAGCTACCCTCATATCGTATCAATTGAGGCTTTCTCAAGTATATCTACCAAATAAAATATATGCGTTTACACATTCGTTTACAAATTATATTTTGAAACGACAATCATCCGGAGCTCTACTTCAGAACTATATTTATTTCAATACTTAACATACATTTAATTAATAGATTTATGCTAAATTTAAAATAACCTTACGTTTCCCATTACTTTTTGACACTTATTAAATTCGATAGAAAAAGCAGATAAGTGATAGAACATTCTGTCTTAATCATCACCATATCTTAATCATTATTTTTTAAATTAAGAATTGTCAAATACAGTGTTTGTTATTTACAGATGAAGCGAATGTCCGAACTTCGAAACTAGCTAAGTTAATTACGCTCGTGTTGGCGGGTGTTTATCCTATCAGTGTCACCAACAATTATCCTTAGGCTATTAAAGCCCGTATCAGGACAAGTGTGTGAGGTGCAAAAGTACAGCTTACCTAATTGTGAGTGATCAACCTCGCTCATGAGAACACTGAATAGATTTTAAGTGTTCATACTCGGACTGTACTTATATCAGATAAAGTATGCATTTATACATACTTATTTACATGCTCGAAAAATTTCGGGGCGAAAATATATTAAAATAAACGATTGTTTTTACAACTTCTGGTGGATACATAAAATCATCAAACTATAATCTCTGACTCACTTAACTAACTCTCTCCTAATTCCTATTTTCAATACATTCGGTTTGTGATATCATGGGATATCACCTAACTCCACCAGGGTCCGAGTCTCCTATCTAATTCTTCCTAATCACTATCGTACAAAAATATTCACTTATAGGCTTCGATAACCAATAAACACCCGATATACCGTGACGGACATCCCATTAACAGCAAAAATATAGAAAGGCTATACGCACGGAATGCACAAATACTATCGCCCATGAGATATTATTTTGGAGTTCCGAATATACTGTAATTATGAATTTATTTTTAACATAAAGTCTAAGTTGGATATAAAGAGATTAATTGGCGCCAGCTTAAGCTAAATGTCAAAAAGATTGTGTCAGTCAACATCATAAAAAATGAAGCACCAAAGATATTTAATCTCAACGCGTCCATTATTGAACTGTGCATTAGCGGGTGTCAGCAGCAAGCCTATCAGAATTACCGTAATTGACGTCCAAGAGGCGGAAAAGTGAATCTGAAGTGCCTCGGTTGTTAAATGTTGTTTCGCAATTCGATCAATATCCTTCCATCCCGCCGCTGTTGTCGTTTAGTTACCAATCCTCAATATGTACTCTGATCTACTGGAGGTTATAGAACTACCGTTTTTGTTCAACAATCAATTTACATTCAGAATTAATAGATCAATCCCTACTAATATATAAATGTGAATGTGAGTTTGTTTGTTACGCTTTCACGCGTAAACTACTCAACTGATCATCATGAAACTTTGAACACATATTCTTGGAGGTATTAGAAGTAACATAGGATACTTTTTATTAAGAAAAAAAATTTTTTTTTACGAAAAATATTTTCACTTTCTACGGTAAAATTTAGCGTTATGCCAAAGTAACTATTCCACGCGGACGGAGTCGCGGGCAAAAGCTAGTACTTAATATTATAAAGAGGAAAGATTTGTTTGTTTGTTTGTATTGAATAGGCTCCGAAACTACTGAACCGAATTGAAAAATTCTTTCATTGTTTGGAAGCTACACTATTCCCGAGCGACATAGGCTAATAACTTTTTTTGAAAAAATTTGGCATCCTTACTAAAACACCAATAACGTAACCCAAGGTGTAAAAAAATTACTTAAAATATTCTTTACAACGCGTGCCCTGCGAAAACTATTGATGATAGAATAAAATAATGTACTACGTCTTTGTAGAACACATTCTTATTTACAAAAAGTGTCGCGACAGCATATGTCTAACTATTATAGTTATGCCGCGGTAAGTGTTCTTTTATTTTAAAATATAAATTAACGTAAAATATCGTTGAAATTTTTGTTAAATACCCGAGCGGAGCCGGAACGGGCCGCTTGTTGACCAATATTGTTATTACATTATTTATCGCATTGGAACGCATACGAAGGTGCTGCCAATGTCGGTGTCTAGACTCTATCGCTTATGGAAATTAGCACAGCCAAACCGCTGGTTATCACTGAGGAATATCTAACCGCGCTTAAAGCAGAACCTTTATTAGTACTTAGAAAATTCCCTTGTGTCCATTCCAGAGCCCGATGTTTCGTAGTATAAATGATCTCTGAAAACGCATGGTGAGTTGATTATAACTAAAATTAAGCTTATTAATTCAGCTTTAATTGCTGTTTTATTCATAGCGGTATAATCAAAAGCATTACATACAATTTAGTCACTCTTTTAAGCCTTGTTCGGACTAGGCGAGCATTTTAGTCGAGTACCGAGTAATTTAGTGGCTAAACTACTCTCTACTCGCCCGAAAAAAATAGAACAAAATGGATTGACTTGACTAAATTATTTACTAACCTACTCGACTAAATTTTTAGTGCTCAGACACATTCAGCTACTAAATTACTCGGTGCTCGACTAAAATACTCGCCTAGTCCGAACAAGGCTTAAGTGACAATTATAAGGAAGTGAACCGTTTAAAATATTTTATAGCTTGACTAAGGTATAAACGGAAAAAATTGAAACCGAGAATTTATGAAAAGTTCTTAAATATGTATATAGTAATATTTAAGTAGAGAACTTACCTATTTATCCATTTTATTTATTTATTACAAGGAGAACCAACAGTACAACTCAGCATAATAGAATAAAATAACAACAAATTGAAACATAAAGCCACTTAAAGGTCCTCACCAATGTGTAATGTAATTTGTGTTAAAACAGATATGTTCCTTTACACCTTTTGTGTTCAAATCGCATTTGTTCATTGGTTTCCCAATAGATGAATAGATTTATAGATTAGATTTCCCAATAGATTTTAGGCAGCGGCTTGGCTCTGCCCCTGGCATTGCCAAAGTCCATGGGCGACAATAACCACTCACCATCAGGTGGGCCGTATGCTCGTCTGCCTACAAGGGCAATAAAACAAATAAAAAAAGATGATTATAATATATTATGTACTTCAAAAATGTAAATCAGGGTTTTCAGTCGGATTTCTCTGTAATCTCGTCTTCAAATTCATTGTTTGCAGTCTAGTGTTTCCAAGACCTTAACAGGCTTTCAAGTTTTATTTCCTTCAAACGAACTAAGGAGACTGAGAGAGAGTGACTTATACAATACTCAGTACCAAACGCTTTGTAAAAGAAAGCGAGTTACAGAAGCGACTTGTACAATTAAAACTTCAACGGTTTGTTAAACCAAATACAAAGCCGATACTAGAATCTATTAAAGTTAGCAATAAATAAAATTATAAAATGCTCTATTTAAACTATTACTAATTATATTATTAACCACATATATATATCAAAACATCTTACGATAAGAAAAAAAGATAACATGTCATTTATTATATTAAAGTTATCATGTGACATGACGTAATATTATTATTTTATGTAATTAATGACCATATTATATCATAAAACCCTTTTATTTATTTCTTAATTTTAAATTAGGACACGCTCGATGAGCTCTGAAAAGACTATAATAAACAGATTGCATTGAAAAAACGTTAGTGATTGTTTCTTATATTAGACAAACAACGTCTTTCTCTTAGTGTCTGGTAACGGTAAAATAAAATCATTCGAATAATAACAAGGGTTTGTTCTCCACTGCGGCGGCTTAATAGATTAACTTGACAAAAGGCGAGTCATCGCTTTAATTATATTATTACTGTGAGTATAACCGTGCCGACTGAGGAAAATAATTTTCCGCAGCCCGTTTTTCTTTAGCACTGAATTTCGAAGAACGTGTCCGCGTTTTTGTTTTATTTAGTAAAACTCTGTGAATAACAGAAGTTTTTTTTGTATAATAATAAGTATTTAATGTCTACTAAAGTAAGTTATAATTCGAAAACAATAAAAAATAGTGGATTTATGTGATTCGTTGGGTCGGCGTTACCTGAAAACTTACAATAAATTTAATCGATAATTTTTTTCAATCATGCCGATGATTTAATAATAATTAAAAAAATAGTAAAAAAAATCATTTAAAGAGATCAAAAGACATATCCGAACGTACGAACACGAATGATTACTTATTCGTTCTGAATTTTTGATTTACATACATTTGTATAAACATATATGTATGTAGTATATGTATATATGTACGCGGAGATAAAACTTTATATCGCTTAATAAGCAGAGTGCTCGTACAGAGATCTATGAGAAATGCATAATTAAAAGTTATAAGGAAAATTAGTACAAAAACATATTATTATTTATGATAACATATAATAATACCAGAAGAAAAACTTTGAATCCTTTAAAGGACATTGCATACATCGGTGTAATTTGAAATTTGGCACAGCTAAAGATACATACTCCATCCAGTGTTCTCATCCTTACGGATCCATCAGATCCAACTCTTGCATTAGATGCCTTCAGCTCTAATGCTAGGGCAGGCTTGGGAGCCCCAGCAACCGTACTCATCGATATCGGCAAAAAGAGTTCGACATGCAACATAACCCATGCCATGCATTAGCCCGCTGAGTTTCTCACCGGATCTTCTCAGCGGGTCGCGATTCCGATCCGGTAGTAGATTCATTCGCGAATCAGTGCTCTTGAGTTGCTAGGTCTACTTTGGAGGCGCTCGGGTAGCTGTTAGCAAATCCCAAACTTATTATATTATTCTCAAACTTATTATTTTTTTGGATTGCGACAGTAAGGCAAACTGCAAACACTCATATCTTACGTATTCGACGTCAAATTCTTTACCTGAACTTTGTTCGACTCGAGTACCCGACAGCTATTAGGTCATTACAATTGTTTCTGTTGGGGAGCATGTATTGTGCTGGACAAATAGTCGTACGCACCTTAGTATAAACAACAAAGGACCTTGTGGACCGTGTGCCCTTCTGTTGTTTACCTACATGATTAAATTAAACCTCACGTTTCGTTAAAGATGCAATCAAAGTATAGATGAAATTGATTGCAGAACACATTATGGCCATGAACAAAATAATCTCTTTCGAACTGCCTGAAATGAACTTCACATTATATCTTAAAAATAAATTTAAACATCCCCGCAACCAGTGATGGTCGGTTATCTGTTAATTTGTCTGTTTCAGAAGGGAAACAATTCTTTTAAAATTTTAGTAAAAAGCGCAAGTTCAAAGTGCTTTGAAGTGATTTTTTTTTTTATTGCTTAGATGGATGGACGAACTCACAGCCTACCTGGTGTTAAGTGGTTACTGGTGCCCATAGACATCTACAACGTAAATGCGCCACCCACCTCGAGATATAAGTTCTAAGATCCCAGTATAGTTATGATATGATAATTAATAACCTTAAGGTGATTAGCAAAGCACATTGCACAAGCGCGAGCACAAAAATAGCAATAGCATTTAGTTATTAGTTAACAACGCAATGGAACGGCTTATAAAATAATAATATTCGGAAAAGAAAGAAAGATTACCGTAGCGACATCAAATAATCTATTTTCATTTATTGAATCCTCGTAAGAGATGGTTTCATAGAAGTCAAATTAGATCTATGTGGATCGAAGTGACGGGTAGGTTTATAGCTACACCACCCCTTGCGAGCAATAAAAGTTTCAAGTATACAGATAATTGTTATGGACTCTACATTTTAAAGGCGAAACTGTGAAACTAGATATATCAGCATTTAAGCTGTTTGTTATGGGAGCGCCAATAAAAATTTAACTGAATGATAAGAGAAGTACAGTGTCGAGAAAATATAACAAAGTGAAGTGTTTTATTACATCTGTTCAAGTGGTTATCAAAGTCTATGGATAACGTTACGTGAATTTTGTAGCCATTCTTGAGTTAGTTAATTGAAGTATCTATTACTTTAGAAAACGGTATAAAAAATTTTAAGAGTTATTTATGAAAGATTTTTAGAAAAAAACATTTAAGAGTTTAAAACATATTTATCGTTTTTCATGAGCATTTACGATTGTATTATTTTAGAACTGACTTATAACTTTATAACTTTTTACTTTAAGAATTAAGAGATTGTTCAAACATCTAAAAGACCAGTCCCTTTATCGTAATTATTATAAAATTGTATTTTAACGGTAAATATTTTTGTTTCAGAATGTAATCATCCTTTCTATCCATGAGGATATCAACTTGACCGCAACTGACAATGAGGTCACAGGCTTCTAAACCTTCACCTAAAAAGGGGGAGCTTAGTAAAATTCACTCTAAATCAATAACCCCTAAAGTTATTAAGAAGAAAAAAGTACCCGCTAAAAAGGTAAAGAAAATTGTTAGTAAAGCTTTGGTCAAACAACCTAAAAAAAGTTCTGCCAAAGATGACAGTTCCAGTAAAAGTGATGACGACGCGGGAGCTGCTAGCAGTCCTGATTCAGCAGCTGATAATGCTAAGCCTGGAACAAGTAAATTACGCACCGATTCACCGGTCAAAAAAACTAAAAGTGGGCCCAAAGAGAAGAAAGACACGCTTAAAACCTTGACAGAAACCAATACGAAAAGGGCACCAACAAAAAAAAGTAATACTGTAAATAAGAAAAGAATAAACCCTAAGGCTAAAATGAATAAAGATACAAAACAAACTGATACAAAGTACAAAACAAACAGGGAAACACCGAAAAAGGTAACAAAGAAAGTATGTAAAACAAAGACAATTGTTAAAAAAGCTGATTTAAAGAAAAAGAGTTCACAACAAACAAAACAAGCTAATACTGAAAAAGATAAATCAGCCAATGACAGTACTAAAGACAGAAAAAGTGGATGTGAAACAATTGAATCAGCCGCAAACTGCTGTCAAAGTAATATAGATGATGAAGAATTAGACAATCATGATAACAAAGATGAAGCCACTGTCAATGCTAAAACTGAAACTAAGAGTGATAATAATAAATCCGCCTCACCAAGCACTGCATCAAAAATTTCCACTATAAGTTTGACAGAAACTACGAAGGTTGAAATTGAAAGGCCTCCTAAGTTTTTCACATCAACTCGATTACCAAGGACAGTTGATATAGATGTTAAATGCTTAAAAAATTCCAAAGGAAACTTAAGCGTGTCCGAAAGATTTTTATCAATGAAATTGGAAACTAAAACCGAAGAGAACTCTAAGGACAAAAATGTTTCTAATACTTTGATATCACAAGGACCTGAAATTGACGTCTATACTTTCACNAGGCCTCCTAAGTTTTTCACATCAACTCGATTACCAAGGACAGTTGATATAGATGTTAAATGCTTAAAAAATTCCAAAGGAAACTTAAGCGTGTCCGAAAGATTTTTATCAATGAAATTGGAAACTAAAACCGAAGAGAACTCTAAGGACAAAAATGTTTCTAATACTTTGATATCACAAGGACCTGAAATTGACGTCTATACTTTCACAGAAAAAGTTGATTCGCCCAAGAACATATTATCAGATTTCAGAAGCCCTATTAATAAAAATATTGGACGAGTTCGCCCTATTGCAAGAGTTAAGGGAACAATTATAGATAAAAAAACCGAATCAGAGAAGAAGAAGTACTCTCCACACAGACCAATAGAAGAAGTAGTGAAACAATTAAAAGCGAATAAACGTTCTGAAGAAGTCGATTTATGTCAATCCACTAAAAGTACTTTGACTATATGCCACTTGGATAAAAATGATTTGACTGATGTAAAAGAAGCACCAATAATACCAAAACCAATTGTTAGTAAATCGTATAAGATGGTAGCACGGAAATCAAGTGTTACTGGCAAACCTTTTAGCCCAATTCATTTTTTAGATTCAGAAACAATGCAACATAAAAATGATAAACCTGCTAAAACAAACATAATTACCAAAAAAGTAACAAACAAATCAAAAAAACAGAATAGAAAAGGAAGTTCATCCGATGAAGAGCTTGATACGTGTAAATTTGCACTCAATAGTAAAACGCTTAATCATTCTTCTTCCGAAGAGAGCTCCAATGAATCTAATGATGAAAATGACACCAAAGACTCTTCAGAATCAGACACACCTAAAGCTAAGAAAACAAAATTAAGAAAATACAAGCGTATCATAGAAAGCATGAAAAAAACCACATCTAAAGAACTAAAAGAACTATCCAAAGACTCCTTAATTGATTTGAAAGATGAATGTGCACTTTTGGGCGGTGATAAGCCAAGCAAAAGACGACTGAAACTATTATCCATGTGGACAGGTCCTAAAAAACATAGAATGGCATCGCTGAACGCTATTGCTAAAGTACATTGCTTATACGAAAATGAGAGTCGTACGCATATGGAACTAGGCCTTATGAAAACTGTAGATCGACAAGCTTTACCAAGCACATCAAAATCACAACCAGCTAAGAAAAAGGACTCTAAGCCAAAGGACATCGAAAAGCATGAAAGCAGTGCATCCGAATCTGAATATGAGAGCAAAATAGATAAAAAAGACGATTCTTCAGACAGCTCTGATGACAGCTTACCTCAGAGAACTTTGCGTGGTGTCCCTGGGATAAGAAGCGCAGGAAAATATTGGGATCCAAAATCCTCATCATCTTCAAGTGAAGATAGCGAATCGGACACCAAAAAGAGATCTCCTGAGAAAAAGAAAATACCTAAATCTTTTTCAGCGAAGTCAGATTCAGACAAACCAACAGCTAAAATGAAGAAAACAGCCGGAGTACCTATTAAAAAGAAGAGAAATAGAAACGAAGTTGTGATGGATTTGAAAGATATGGTGGTCCAAAAGCGCATGGCTAGCTTAAACGCTTCCGCTATCCTGGCCGCCAGCTATGAAAAACGATCTCCTAAGTCAAATAAGGACGAAACCACTTCAGACTCTGGTAGCGATGAATCGTTTTCTCAAAAGTCAAAAAACGGGGTGAGCTCCGGCGTGAAGTCGGAAATGAAAAACGATGAAACAAAAAAAGAGGGCGATGAATCTCAATTAACAGATAGGAAGCAAAAAGTAGAGGTTATCGTTAACCAAGATACCGATGTAACCATCACTGGTGTATATTCTACTCACCACCACGAAGGATTTTGCACAGTATCCGGCATGCAGTACCGTATTTCTTCAACAAGTCACACGCAAACAACTGCGACGGCTAATTGCGAGAAGGTATGTTCATACATGAATTTATTAACTTTTTAAATATAGAACTGATTAAAAAAAGAAATAAACTAAAAAATTTGGTAAGAAACTGAATCGCTAAACGCTTTGTTCGCTGTCGTTTGACTCTTATTTATACCTCGTAATGAAGTAAGTTCTATGTAAACAACCCCGGGGACCTTATCCGCACATTAGCCTTCATTGCTTTCCCTCCCAAAAGTTTTCTCACAAAAATAAACCTTTTACGTGTTAACTAAAGTGTCTAAATCCAAATGGGAGATGTTTGCATTGATAATCCCACTTGTGGGACAATTTACGCTTGAAGGAAGATAACATTGTGTCATCTTTAATGAACACTACATGCTCTATGATGTTTTAAACTATATGAAAGGAACATTCAATCTGAAGAATAATTACGTAATTAAACACTACTAAAAACATATTGAAGATATTTAACAATAGTTAGTTTACTTTCCGAAGTATCATTACTTAGCAGTTTCAAGAAAATTGGCAATATTTTCCCTTTTATTTATCTCTGGTAATATTGTTACTGATACCGTAGCTCGATTAACTTCTTTTGTTCCGTCTGACTGGTTCGAGGTTAATATTTTCTAAATTGTTTATTCCATTTTTTACCGTCAATCTTTCGAGCCACTGACTTTCAAGTTATTTTAAAGGCTTTATTGTTTAAACGTAGTTTCATTGGAGCACAATCGAATGGATATCAAAGGAGAAAAGATTTATTGATTAATGTTCTCTTAANATACCGTAGCTCGATTAACTTCTTTTGTTCCGTCTGACTGGTTCGAGGTTAATATTTTCTAAATTGTTTATTCCATTTTTTACCGTCAATCTTTCGAGCCACTGACTTTCAAGTTATTTTAAAGGCTTTATTGTTTAAACGTAGTTTCATTGGAGCACAATCGAATGGATATCAAAGGAGAAAAGATTTATTGATTAATGTTCTCTTAAGTGACTGTAATAAAACGAATAAGCAACGCCTTGCAATATTTTTGCTGTTTGAGCTGCTTAATAAATTAAAAGATAGATTAGATGAATTAGTAAATTGCAAGTCCAACAATAATCATTCAAAAATAAATAAATAATGTGTATTTGGATTAAAAAATCGTTTGATGAAATACCTTTGCGTAGATTTTATTAATTTGAGGTATATTAATTGGGGTATTAATGGAACTTTGTTTTGAAATTAGGAGGGCTGCCCAAAAGAAGATACAGCTCGGTACACTCCTTTGTCTGCCTTATCTTCGATGCAGCCTCCCGCCGAACACAACCATCCTCCTCATCCAGGTAAGAAGTAGTAAACGCAAATATACTATTTCATATTAACAAAACTTACATTTAACTATTTTTACGGCCATCTGGTGTAATGGTAAGTGACATGGTCACTACACAAGGGGGTTGCGGGTTCGAATCCCGCCAAGGGAAGATATTTGTATGATAAATATAAATGCCTTTTCCAGGGTTATGGATGTATATTAAATATATGTAGGTGTATAATAAAAAATCTTACATTTATTTCCGTTATCTGGTACCTGTAACACAAGTTCTTTACGAACTTATCACGGGACCAGTTAACGTGGCGTGATTGTTAGTAAATATTTATTTATTATTTATTTTATTATTTATTTATTTACGTGTGTTCATGTTGAACTATAAATTATGAGTAAATATATACATGTGTATTATATATCATATAATTAATATATTATTATATAATATGTATTATAAAAATGTCCATGTCCATGAGCAATGGTAATCCCCTCTCATTTAATGGAGTGAAGTCTGCTTTCGTTGACGGCAATTTAAATCTCAGTGGTCCAAAACCAAACAAAGTGATAATTCAAACTCAACATATACCTAAAGACATTGAATCAAACCTTAAACGTATGGTGTCCAAAGCAAATAAAACTATAAAACATTCTGTTGTAAAAACTGCATGTGTAATTTTCATTTAATCAATTTACCGCACTATCGTTTATAACATTGTCGTTACTCAATATGTGAATATGAATGTTTCAAATATTATATTTAAAATTTTTATAACACACGGAGCGTCGAAGAACTGTTACTGCTACATACTATCCAGAGTAGCCTCTTACTTTGGCAAACATTAAATGGCCGTTCGCTTGTATAAAAGTCTGAATAAAACTCAGGTCCATTTAGATTAGTGAACGTATAATGAGGTCAATGTATTTTGACGGAGACGCCGTCGGCCTCGGCCGACTCTGGCGCAGTTGATCTGTGTCGAGTTCACAAAACAATTGCTACAATTTATTCAATGACAGTTTCCACGTCACATTAATAGCTTTGTATAGCTTCGGGTGGTAGGGACTGTAGTTGGGGGAGATAAGACCTTCTTAGATAGAACATTTCTGCTTCGAAACCATAACACTATCAGGCTTGAAGGATGATCTGCCATTGCAACGCTATTTAGACTTAAAGCCTCAACCTGACCTCTCAGGGTCTCTACCCAAATTGGTCATAGCTGTGATGTCTATGGATTCCTTAACTCCAGATAGGCGAGATGTCACGCCCGTGTAAAACGTAAAATAATGACCGAAACAATCCCAAAATTTCGTTTTTTAGCTAAATTAAAACTAAATAAATTTAAACAAGGTAATCTTCATAGAAGTAAAAAACTAATATAAACATTAGATCCTTAGTACAACAATATTCAGAGGTACCAAAAAAAAATTCAAAGAATAATATTCTATGAACATTAATCGACACGATAGCGTTTCTTGGAAATTATTAAATGATCTTCGAAAGAGGCTTAGTTTCTTATAAGAAGCTTAACATGTTAAAAATATTTTATAAATTCACTTATATTGAGAAGAAAATCTTCTTATTATTTTTATAAGTTTATAAGATTACCTTACGAGCTTAATACAACGAATGTAAGCGTTATTGTCGATTGTATAAGTCATAAAATTATCTAAATCACTTTTAGATCAATTTGATATGTTCAAAAGCGATTTGAAAATACATATTTATTAACGGTGAGCAGCGGATAGTTTTCCGTTTTTTCCGGACGCTGTGATTAAAGGTAGATGAGCAATAAGCCTTTTTTATTATTATTTTTTTATTGCTTAGTTGGGTGGACGAGCTCACAGCCCGCCTGGTGTTAAGTGGTTACTGGAGCCCATAGACATCTACAACGTAAATGCGCCACCCACCTTGAGATATAAGTTCTAAGGTATAGTTACAACGGCTGCCCCACCCTTCAAACCGAAACGCATTACTGCTTCACGGCAGAAGTAGGCGGGGTGGTGTTACCTACCCGCGCGGACTCACAAGAGGTCCTACCACCAGTAAAATACCTATGAATACAATTAATAATAAAAGTATAACATCGCATGTTCATCACAAGTTTTCGTTAGTTTACTTCAAACTTCTTATAAACCGAAACTTAAGCGTCGACCAACACACAACTAGCTTGGCGCGGCGCCAAATGTGCAGATGTCAATGTTGGATCTTGGCCTCGTGAAGCTCTTCCCGTAGTCTTCCCCGAGCACACTATAATGCCTATTAACATAATCTCTCATGTTTTACTCTCGGTTACCGACTAATGTGCTCTGTGATGTCCCGAGGGCGCGTCTCGTCGCGGTTACATCTACCTTTTGTTTTAATTCCGTATAAGCCAGCGTTAAATGTGAACTGAATTAAAGCAGACGAGTAACAGATTCAAAGCCAACGTGGCTTATGTGAAGATAGTCTTTTAATGACGCGTTTCATAAATCAGGGCTACCTCCACACTGCAGCTTTTATAACAAATAACAAGAAGATTAGACGGTATTTTTAGTTTGATTTCTTGTAATTATTGTTATTGTTAAATTGTTTCAATTATTTGCCTTCTACTTGTTGACGGAAGTCCGGGATTTCCTCTTTGCTGGTGCTTATATGTAAATGGTACAATTATATTATACTAGCTGACCCGGCAAACATTGTTTTGCCATATATAAGATTTCTAGGGAATTTATAGTGTAGAAAAAAAAACTAACTTATTGTAAGTGTGTAAGGATGTGGTAAATGAGTGAAAGAGGTATGTAGTGCTGTGAACGATGAGGGAATATATAATAAAAATAACAAAACCTCATTCAACCACATAATACCTCATTATAACAAAAAAAATGTCCAAATAAAAAAAATATGTTAGGGGTGGACAACCCTAATCACTTAGGGGTATGAAAAATAGATAGTAGCCGATTCTCAGGCTTACTGAATATGCATAAAAAATTTCATGAGAATCGGTCAAGCGGTTTCGGAGGAGTATGGGAACGAACATTGTGACACGAGAATTTTATATATTAGATAAAAATCAGAACACGATCAAATAAACATGATCTTCGATAAAATGAAAGATGATCTTCGATTGTTGTGGGAGATGAAATCAATCTATTATTAAGTCCATAAATGATTGTTTTCTTTCATGTTTTCTGTCTATCTGCATATAGTCCTAAATAAGCTCATTTTTTATAATACTTAAGTTATCTTATCCGTATTTTTGTCGTCTGACATAAATTTGAGTTATTACTACTACAAACCCTCTAACACATGAATTACGGAAAATCTCTCATTTCACTTTGGCCTTGGACTCTCTATATCTTTCTCATATATTGTGTACATTTCATCACATTCATTCACATCAAATGACTCGTTGTAGAAGCAGATGCTCTATATGTCATAATAATCGTGTCTGTGAGAAATGAGAACGCTGTCATTTCCATCTTTTTTTACTTTATGAATTTATTCATAGTGAATAAAATAGATTTCTTTACGTATTAAAATTGATAATTGTTCCCACGAATTTTATTAGAAAATCTTTTTTTTATTTTTTTATTGCTTAGATGGGTGGACGAGCTTACAGCCCATCTGGTGTTAAGTGGTTACTGGAGCCCATAGACATCTACAACGTAAATGCGCCACCCACCTTGAGATATAAGTACTAAGGTCTCAGTTTAGTTACAACGGCTGCCCCACCCTTCAATTTATTTATTTATTCCGGTGTGGTCATATTGACCGTGTTGATTTATCGGGCATGCCGGCAACACGTCAGACCTCGCCGTCTCATCCGCGGCCACTAAATAAACAAGTTATCCACTCAACTCAAAACTCTGCTCAAACATTAAAGCGCGCTAAATCCCGGCATGTCTGTTTGTTCGAAGATACACGCTCTGATTTGTACTAGATGAGCTATCGATATATATATATATATATATATATATATTTTTTTTTTTTTTTTTTTTTTTTTTTTTTTTTTTTTTTTTTTTTTTTTTTTTTTTTTTTTTTTTTTTTCGGGCCGACTTAACGATTTTAATAAATCTCGTTTAGTGTTACGTGTTGTATTCATATACTTTTATGCCGTAGATAGTTGAATCATTTTCGGAAACTCATGGTTTTTGCGTTGCGGGGTCGCTGTTATAAACCTGGACATGTACTTGAATGTACTCGTAAAAAATAATGCGATTATGTTGGGATTCGGTTTTGGAAAACACATGCTCATTAAAAAACTGTTCACTAACGATACATATTATTTATTACACAGTTACGCGACAGCATATTTTGAACCTTCTCGGAGATGTGCTCACGGCCCACATTGTATTAAGTGGTTACCGGAGCCCATAGACATTAACCACGACTGCGCCGCCCTTTAAGCCAAAACGAATTACCACTTCACGGCAGTAATAAGCAGGGTGGTGGTACCCACGCGTGCGGGCTCACATGACGCCTTACACGCATAACCCACAATATACTGCATAAAACCTATATAGTTAGTTCATTGGTACTCTTAAATCATATTAAGATACTAGCGGCCCGCTCCAGCTCCGCTCGGGCCTTTAACAAAAATTTCAACGATATTTGACGTTGTTTTGTTTTTTTGTAATAAAAGAACACTTATTGTGGCATAACTATAATAGTTAGACATATGCTGTCGCGACACTTTTTGTAAATAATAATGTATTCTACAAAGTCGTAGTATCTACGTTATTTTAATCTTTCATCAATAGTTTTCCAGGGCACGCGAAGTAAAGAATATTTTAGGTATTTATTTACACCTTGGGTTACATTATTGGAGTTTTAGTAAGGATCCCTAATTTTTTTCAAAAAAGATTAAACTTATGGCACTCGAGAATAGTGTAGCTTCCAAACACTGAAAGAATTTTTCAAATCGGTCCTGTAGTTTCAGAGCCTGTTCAATACAAAAAAAAAGGGTGCGTGTACTTATGTACGCGCGTAAGAAGTTATACTTTATTTTTATTATTATAATTTTTTTATTACTTTTTAATCAGTTTGAAAAAAAATAGATTAAACAACATCCTCAAACATGCATATTGGACATCCCTTTTCTTGACATCGTATAAATTCGGTAATTCTCGGTACGGTTCGGAAAGTTTACCTGCGGCTATATTCAGACTCGCCAAGTTACGTCGGTCGTATTGTAATGAGCGATTTAGTGGGCAACTTCATTTCTGTTAATTTTGTGTCACGGTGCGCGCGCATCGTAAAATTTCACTCATCAAATTTTCATAACGCGCCTAAAGAAGTATAACTTCAAAAAAACAAACAAATCTTTCCTCTTCATAATATTAGTATAGATATACAAATTTGAAACTTATATGGATATGAATTTAAAATATTATTTTGCGTTTTGAAACTCATGTGGTACGCCGCAGCTTGCAATTCGTCTCGACTCGATCATGGCAACGTTCCAACTCGCCCCATATAGGATATTAAATAGCGACCACTTATCTTTGTAGCCGTCCACGAGACTCGAAATCAGCACTGCCCATACTGTTCGATATTCAATTTAGTTTCGATCCGAGATTAGTTCCTTATCGATTTGTGTACACCGGCCGTCTCATTATACGAACATAATAGCTCTTATCTAACCGGTTTATTTTTGGTGCAACCGTTCCCGAATTCGAATGGCATATACCAATTTTTCTAATCAAATACGTTCCTATCGTGTGTTAACAAATAACTTCAATGATGTAAGAGCGATATCGTGAAATAACTTGCGCAAAAAAATTTGTTATTAGTTAGTTTTAGCTAAGTACATATTTCGTAATATGGTGAATAATGTTAGCAACAAATAAAAGGCTTTTTATTTTTATTTAACATTACAATAAGACGTAGAGACGTTCACAGATAATGTATCAACATCTACGAGTATCTGCCACGGATTGATTATGCGTTTTTGTATGAACTAGAGGTCCCGTAGTAGTTGAAATTCGACTATAATTAATTGGAATTGTAAGTTTGTACACTATTATGATTGTATTTTATACTTCTATAATCACAAATTTCGCCAAGACTATACTATAAAAAATATTAACAAAGACAAACAATATTTAATCTCAATTTGACAACAGACGTCAAGAACAAAAGTTTGACAATAAATAGTATGCATGCGTGTGTGCGTCAAATACATGGTATGTAGTGTGTGTAATGTTTTCTTTATTGATTTAATGTATCTTTTATGCATTATTTAAAAAAATATTAGCATTGTGCACTTCTTCTCTATATTCTCTATAAGTGTGGAAAATTTCATACTCCTCCGTCCGCGCAATTTTCGTAAAAAGGGATACAAAGTTTTTGCTTCACGTATTAATATATAGATAGCCGTGACACTATAATATCGTAAACTTTGAACTGTTTCCTATTTATTTCCCAAGCTTTCTTCAGATGTTGCTACATAACTAATAATAAATATTGAAATTATATATAACCGTTGGGGTAAACGCGTTCTTGAGTGGAGACTGCGAACTGGAAAACGCAGTGCAGGACACCCTCAGGCTCGGTGGTGTGATGATCTGTGCAGGGTGGCTGGCAGGAGCTGGATGAGAGAAGCCGAGGATCGTGCTCAGTGGCGAACAATTGGAGAGGCCCATGTCCAGCAGTGGACTGCTATAGGCTGATGATGATGATAAAATTATATATCCAATCCATTTGAATTCAATTTATGTGCATTTGATTTTAGAGGAAAAAAATATTAATAAGGTAATAAAGGTAAAAAAACATTGCAAACAATACTCATAAACCGTAAAGAAAAGTTAACTCAGATTGAAATTCAAATTACGAGCAACGTTGGATTTATTTAATTTACACCCCGGTATATTTCAAATTCGAGGGCCAGAGCATTTAATTTTCATAGCTCGGCGAAATCCTATTTCGTTAAAACCCGATTAGTGCCTAAGCGGGGCGGCCTATTTGTTATTACGCGAAAAAACCCATTCCGACATTTCTCGACGCAAACGAACAAAAAATCACGAAAGTACTTACGAGGAAAAAGGGGAGTTGCGAGAGTTAATCATGAAAGCCGAACGCTAATCGCTCGACATTCGGTCGTAGCCTTCATTTTTTTTTGTGTCTTGTTTGCCGACGGGATAAAGTGTATGACAACTCAAAGATATGTTTGAAGTGTATTTTATCTGGCTCGCCTTTGTTGGGTTTTCAACCTTTCGCTCGTTTTAGTTCCACCAGATTTAAGTATTTGTATTTTATTGTTAGGGAAGTATACTATGTACTCATAGTATGCTCTTTGAAAATAAACCCAATCCAGAGAAGATATAAATGTGATTTTAGTTGTTTGAAGATGACAATGCGATACGAAGCAGAGAAGTCTAGGGAAATCTCTTCTTATAGTTCTCTGTTTCCTAGGCAGCAGCCGTGTTCCTGGAATCGGTAATGCACCTAAGCGATGAGGCCACTAACCATCAACCGAGCCTCTTTTTTTCCCTACCTACGCTGATAGCCTTGAGAGGCTATTTCAGCTTCGCCTTGAGGTGTAAGTGAGCTCACGGGGCTCAAACCGGAGTGTTGCTAACACTGTCCCTAGCAAGAGCAGAGCTTCGCAGAATCTACCACCGGATCTGAAACGCGACCCACTGAGAAGATCCGGCAAGAAACTCAGTGGGCAGTCTATGGGTTAATTTACTCGTCGAACCCTTCGTCGCAAGCGATGGATTCGGCGACCGGGGTGAGCCCGGCAATAAAAATAGTATTTTCATATTTACTTCTCTACTCTTATTGGATTATTCTTGCTAGTTAGACTTTTGGAATTCCAATAATGAGAATTGTTCAATACTTCTACTGGAATCAAATTCAATTACATATTTGGATTAGGTCAAATAACTTGTCGTTTTCCTTTTTATTCCTACTAGTGCTAAAGTAACTTCTTTATTTATTTTTCAATCGCCAATTTTATATTACTAAATCCCATTACAACAAAATATTACTTAATAACAAAGATAAATCTAGCAATTGCGTGGAAACATCGTACGTAAAAATAGCAATTTAATTGATGAAAAGTTCTATTGTACTAATTTAATCAAATTGAAAAAGTCAAATAAAATTTTCATGTGGAAATTTTCTTGTCCCGAAAACTTTAAACAAAACAAACTAAACAGAAAGATTGATGTTCAATTATTTTGTGGCTGCGTAGACTAAAATTGATGAGAAAAGAAGCAAATACGCGCGATCCTACTCATTTGTCTATTTCAAATGATATTTCGAATTATTGAAGCGAATATTTAATGAAATTGAAAATAAATTACAATGCTATAAATCTTTGCAGCAAATCAACTACAGGCATAAATTAATTTGTAAATTTGATATGTAAATCTCAGAACTTCCATAATTTTATCGCAATCATAATAATTTGTATTACATAAAGTTAAGCAAGGGAATTATCCCACCCCGTCACAGCGAAGTTCCTTCACTCACTGTAAAACATGAAATTGAAGTATAAATTGTATTTTATAATATCGGACCCATCCTTCAAACTGTATAATAACCTTTTCGCGCCATTAAAATACAGCTTATTTACCTGTGTGGTCCATAAAAGATTACACCAAGTAAAAACCAGTTTTCAATTATGTAAATATTTTCATTAATGCAATATTAAATAAATATATTATATAAGTATTATATTGTGAAGAGTAAATGTGTGTGCATGTGGAATGTGGGATAAGCCCACACAATTAAAAACATTGCTGCCGTTATACACGTAACCCATCCAAAATATATTGAAATAAACAATAGAAGTAACAATAGAAGCAAGTGTAACAGAACACTTAATTGGTAAACAACAGCGGTTGCTCCCAACTTCATAATTAGATTTGGTTTCACGTGTGACGCACATCCTTCAACTGGAACAAATATTGCAAACCTCCATCTAAAATGATTTACAACTTTACGATATCATATAAAGTTTTTTATTAACAATTTCCTGTGTTTACATTTTAATTTTGTTTTGTTTCTACATTTTTTTTATATTTAAACTAAGTGCTGGGTTATGTCATTGAGCTGTAATAATTACGTTGACGTAGATCAGTAGCGCGCGCTCATATCCCCATATTTTAAGAGGTCAATAAAGCAAATGGATATCACAATTTAAATACCTCCACACATTCTCGACGAGTCATTTAGCTTATAAGGTGTCAGCTAATAAGTCACGGCCGCCAAGATTTCATAGTTCTTTGTAATAATAATATTATTGTCGGGTGTTTACAGAAAATTTTAAATTGAAACGGTTAACGGCGAAGTCGTCGTGGCCTAAAGGATAAGACGTCCGGTGCATTCGTGTTGAGCGATCCACGGGGTGTTCGAATCCCAGGCGGGTACCAATTTTTCTAATGAAATACGTACTCAACAAATGTTCACGATTGACTTCCACGGTGGGGTAGCCGTTGTAACTATACTTAAGACCTTAGAACTTATATCTCAAGGTGGGTGACGCATTTACGTTGTATATGTCTATGGGCTCCACTAACCACTTAACACCAGGTGAGCTGTGAGCTTCATCACCCACCTAAACAATAAAAAAAAACAATCCTATAATATTATAAACATTTATTGCACTTAGTTAAATTCAATTTATTTTTTAGTTCCGGAGATTGGAGGCTTAGCTCGTCGAGCCGGATGCTCCAGCGCGTTCTCGGCGCCTTCACCGGCAGCGCATCACGAACCAGGTAAGCTTCTAATTATATAGCTGAAAGGTATACAAATATACTGTGTTTGTGTAGTAAAGTCTGAAGAAGATATGGAAGAACAGAAACATCACCAAAACCACAAAGATCCGGCTCGTAGGAGCTTTTGTTTTCCCCATATTTTTGTACGCTGCGGAGACGTGGACTTTGGGATTGGGTCGAGAAAAAGAAGGTCGATACTCTGGAGATGGTGGTGGCGATGACGATTATTAACATACATTACTGGAGACGAATGCTTGGTATTTCATGGATCACACTTCGCATCAATATCTCCATTCTTCAAGAACTTTCTTTCGGCACTCTTGCATGGGCGCATACTATCATTTTTTGGGCATCTCCCGGCGAGGAAATGACTCCATAGAGCGCCTTGTTGTTCAGGGCAAAGTAGAAGGCACTAGACCGCGTGGATGGTTGCCCATGCGATGGACCGACCAAGTCAAGTCAAGTTGGCGGCTGTTTGCATGAGTACCAGGCTCACCATAGACCGGGAAAAGTGATGATTGCTCCTAAAGCGTATAACATCTGCCCACAGCAATGATACTGAATGACAACCACGACCACTGACAAGAGTGATACGACAAAGTAGAAAGGAGTAACATACATTACTATTTTCTTAGTTATTATGTGTAGGAAAGTAGAAACAACAATGCTATGATGCATAAAATTAAGTGCATTTAATTGGACTCGAATAATAATTATCCCGCTCTCGGCGTTGCGTTTGCGACAGAAAACAGACATTAGAGATGTCCAGGCATTAGAGACATCTTTTATCGACGGCGACCTATTTACGATGGTGTTATGGTTGTCTATCTACAAAGACAATAATAAAAATACGCGATTCCATTAGTCTCCATAATATAATTAGAGGACGGAATAGAGGAATTAATGTTGAACAAATATGCTGAGGATGTTTTTATTAGTGCTGCTTAATGGAGAAGTCGCAATATCCATTTGAAAAGAAAACATAAGCTTAGTTAAAGTGATAACTCCTCCGATTAAATGAACACCGCGCTCCGTATATCAATATGATAAGATAAAGTGCGGATTAATTCTGTATTTATGCAATATAATTTATTTTTATCGAAGAATCTTTAACAAAATGTTCCCAGCAAAGAGCATAAGGTGGAAATGACTTTGCTTTGAAACTCAAAGTTTCTTTCAATTCTCCGTTCAAACTCTATCGGAACCTACGGCACTCGGTTGGGTTGTTAATTATTTTTCCAATCGATTCGATTACATAGCCTTCTAATCCACTCTAACATCATAAAAGCCATCTTTGAAAAATAATTCTTTTAACTTTTATCTTTTTATTTCTTTATTTATTGCTTAGATGGGTAGACGAGCTCACAGCCCACCTGGTGTTAAGTGGTTACCGGAGCCCATAGACATCTACAACGTAAATGCCCCACCCATCTTGAGATATAAGCTCTAACTAAAATCTCAGTATAGTTACAACGGCTGCCCCACCTTTCAAACCTTATTAGCAAGCATTACTGCTTCACGGCAGAAATAGGCAGGGCGGTGGTACCTACCCGTGCGGACTCACAAGAGGTCCTACCACCAGTAAATCTATCTATTATAATAGGCAAGTTGCTATAAAGAAGAATTAAAATGTTAACAGTGTAAGGTATCTCCAATTAATACACAAAATCTGCTTATCCAAATCATTATGCTGCACATAGAATTTCCCGAACCCAGATGACACAACAGCGAACAACCGTCTTCACCCCAGATATGTTCTTTCGGATCCTCTCCATTCACTCTTGGTAATTTTAGCCTTTCCAAGAACTGATCACCGTTCTCGTCCAACGCACTGAATTCTCACTAGGTGGAGATCGACAAAGTACTACACTTGCTAGGGCTGATGTTAGTAAATCCATTGAGGCTGAAGCCACATGAGTTCGCTCACCAGTCATAGTGAAGCCAGAATGGTCCCTCCATGCAAATGAGGCATAAGATAAGATAAGATAAGCCTTTATTAACAATCTAATTTAAGTTACATTTTTAATACACTTATTATCTAGTTTTATTATTCGGCACCGGTTTCTTGATCGTCTTGCTGTACAGCATAGGCCTCCCCGAGGGTTCTCCATAGCATTTTAACCTGCGTTTTCTCATCCAAGTCGTTCCTGCCACTTTTTTGGTGTCATCTTCCCATCTACTTTGCAGTCTTCTGCAATGGACCATAGGCAGGCAAAAAAGCAAGTAGAATCGACCAGGTGCACGAGCGAAGGTCCACTTACTATTGAATCATAAGATCGAGCCTTCGGTGGCAGAAAAAAACTAAAAACACGGTGAATTTATAATGTTTTTCTAGACAGTTGGGTATCCTAGACATAAATAAAAGAGTTTAAATGTACTGCATAAACACGAAAGGTCGGATTCAGAAATGAATAAAATAAGCAGGAGACCGAACCGTAAATTGTCTTTTAATCACGAGCTTGTTTTCCATTTCACACGAACGAATACATCTGTTGTGAGTAACTAAGGAAAATGAATTGAAAATCGGATAAAAGGCAACATTTTCTCGTAACATTATTAAGTGACTATCCGCGTACCGTCTTTGATGATACAATATCCATCACACAGAATAAAATTATGATTAAGAGCGGGGCCGAGGTTTACCCGAGATCGGATCTCAGCACTCGGAATCCCCGTTTAGTTTAGTTCCAGTGTCGGTTGAGCTCCTATTTGCAATAAACACGTCCCGCGAGGTCCCACAATGCGGAACAAGTTTTCACGGACTTGTTTGCACTCGAGAATGTTAAAACTGGGAGTTGTGTTCGTAACCTTGTTTTTTTTTTTGTTTGTTTGATTTCGCAAAAACGTATTACACGTCTTTCAATTGAGAATGCTGTTTTTGTTTTTTCATTTTGCTTTTGAACTGATGACGTACTTACGTCAGTTACATGTTTGCAAAAATTAACAGTGCCCATTGTTTATGTTTATTTTTAGGTCTCTTAATTATTGGGCGGCCTCACGGATCAGCTTTTTTTTTTATTGCTTATATGGGTGGATGAGCTCACAGCCCACCTGGTGTTAAATGGTTACTGGAGCCCATAGGCATCTACAACGCAAATGCGCCACCCACCTTGAGATATAAGTTCTAAAATCTCAGTACAGTTACAACGGCTGCCCTACCCTTCAGACCGAAACGCATTACTGCTTCAAGGCAGAAATAGGTAAGGCGGTGGTATCTACCCGCGCGGACTCACAAGAGGTCCTACCACCAGTAACCAGCTGTTAAGTATTTACTGGAACCCAAGGATACAACAACCCGAATGCGCTTATAGATATACTAATTAGAAATATCAATTGGTTTAGAATAATCGCTTCCCTGTTTCAAGACGTTAAGTGTGAATTAATTAAATTAAATGGAGACACCAGAAATAGACTGTAGACACAAACAGAATTTGTACTGAAAACTTGTAAGTGCATGATTTATACAAAAAGTAAATATGCTATTTATTCAACTTCTCCATACAGCTAAGAAGATTATTAAATTTAGATATAACAAAACATCAAACCAACCTATGATTGTTATTAAAACTAATTTCACTCAAGCAGTCTAAAACATAGCTTAGGCCAAATTATTTTCACTGTAAGCACATAAGAAAAGGCACGATAATAATTTCTACTGAAGCCCGCCCGAATCAACTTGAAGTTCTTTGTAGATTTTAATGTAATTAGCTTAGCTACGGCTACGTATGACTAAGATTAAAATTGAAACACGTTACGAATTGCTGCGTAACGAATTATTTACAATAGAATAAATTACATGAATTAATTGAATCATTTACATTCTCTTCCAGTTAATGGTAGTAAATTGAACTCTGAATGTAAGTACGTCTTTAGAACTTTTATCTTATTGAAATCAGGTAGAACGTTTCTTAAAATGTCATTTTTAATACATTTGATAGAATTGGCGGTTCTGTATTGATATTTGATTCGTTAAGATTTTTAGTAACGCTGAACGTAGAAGTGTCCGTGTCCTAAGAATTAAGACGCTCGGCGTATCCGCATTTATTTGACTAATCAAATGACGGTGTAAGCTGTTTCTTTTTTGATTTGGACCATTTTTTCTAAGCAAACTCGTACCTGACACTTTTGCGCATAACTTTTACAATGAAGGAAGCACATCCTGCATTAATATCAGACCTTAATTATTCACTATATATAGTCACGTTACCGTTCTAACCTAAGTTCTTATAAATTGTAATTAGTAAATATGCCCTTATTATGAGTTCGTTCAAATCTAGGTTTCACTGCTGTATCTATTTTACCAGCGATGTTATTATGTGCTACAGAACGTCATTCTAATGCAATCAAAGCTTCGACCTTATGTTTCGCGTTATGATTTCGTGATACGATTTCGAACGCACTATACGCGAGATAGTAGAGCTGAGCCTCTGAAAGCACTGAGATCTGTGAATAACGATGAAAGAAATCAGCGAATTAAAAAAAAAATATTTTTGAAAAAATATTTTAGAAATTAGAACTTTCGCGAAATACAATAACTTGTAACCTGTTCAAATAAAACTGCATTATTTATACATATGAACTAAATTTGTAAGAGACAGTAAAAAATGAACTGATAATAAATTTAGCTATCTTTTCAGCGGTTTAGTTCGCAAAAAAAAACGAGAATGAAGATGACGACTTTTTTTTACTAAAAATAAAATCGTGTGCAAACGAGACTCGAATAAAAATATCTAGGCCGTTCACGAGGCTTATAATGAAGGCGATATTTTGTTATGAATTCTGAATTAATTTAATCTGATTTTAAGGAGTATTACTTATTTATTCGAAGATTTAAACGAAAACATTGTCTCGGTTTTTTTAACGTGATTCTCTTTCAAATCTCCCGTTTTTTATTGGTGCTGGATGTAACAACTCAGCCGCTGTCAATGGCCTTTCGGATGATCATAATTTATCTCAACATTCATACCCGCTGTTACTATGGTTGAATATATGAATACATGAAGTTGTTAAAACAACTCGCGCCCCACCTGTTCCACGTTGATGATACTAATTTGCCAAGGAAAATATTCACCGAAGTTCCGCCAACAACTGAACAAAGTTTCAACTCAATCGGATAAGAGACGCGGAAAGGCATTGACATGAAACTAACACACAAAAATCGTGTTAATTCTTAATATAAACTAATCGCATTCATGTTTTTACTGGTGGTAGGACCTCTTGTGAGTCCGCACGGGTAGGTACCGCTACCCTGCCTGCTTCTGTCGTGAAGCAGTAATGCGTTTCGGTTTGAAAGATGGGGCAGCCGTTGTAACTATACTGAGACCTTAGAACTTATATCTCAAGGTGGGTGGTGCATTTACGTCGTAGAAGTATATGGGCTCCGGTAACCACTTCACACCAGGTGGGCTGTGAGCTCGTCCACCCATTTAAGCAATAAAAAGAAATGTTTTGCTATAACTGAATGATTTTTACTATTACGTATTACAGTCGTTGGCAGATAAGCAAACGGTCCACCTGGTTGGTGAGTATAACTCTTATAAGGTTAATTAAGATAAAGTAGCTTTTGAGACAGTCATTAAATTAACTTTTAATAAAACTCCACATTCAATGAATCATTGAATTACTAGAAAATACCTATAGATTCATTCGTATTTATCAAAACACCTTTATTTATATATATTTTTTATGAATGAGGGATTACTGGTGGCCCAGAAACCTTTCCACTTTTACCAGGATAGGTGGGCGAGCAAAGGCTCAGCCAGGAGGGGTTTATTTATATCAAGAAGCCTCCTATCATATAACGTGTTTTTGTTTGCTAGAAGCTGGTAAACCTGTAAATACTCTCAGTTCAATAAAAATCTATTTATCTGAACGTTGAAATAATTCAATCAAAATATACTGAACTTCAAAAGGTTTATTAATGATTAAGGTATTAAATTTTTGTGGCCTACACAATAAGGCGGCTATAAGGCCGTCTCTGTCAACGTAAATACATTAAACCATTAGGAGGAATATTTTACTTAACGAAACATTACTCTGTATAAATACGAAGCCAATTAATTAATCCAAATATAAACTGAATGTCGGCAAGAATTTTCCAAGAAATAAATAAAATTATTTCTTCAGAACGGAAACTTTGTTTGGTTGTTGAATTTCTCAAAGCAATCTCTATGGTAAAGCGACGTAAATATTTGTACTTAGAAACAGGAAATTAAATTAACCTCTATGTATTATTTGAACAGTTATGTGTACTGGTTAAAAATGATATAATAAAAATCTGTTTAAACCAGATTGATAAAAGTTTATATTAAAAGTTATCCGTATTAAAAAACGTCATTTAATTTTATTATTGTCACCCTTTATTAATTTTGAAGAAAAAATACGTTATTGTGTAATGTTTGTTATATTATACAAATAATTAAATAAAAATAACGTAAAAATTTTGTAAAAAAACCTACGTATCGATAACCTTTTGATTGCCTGTCGGAGTCAATATCTTGGTGAGATGTATTTTGTATGTTGTATTGTTTCCAGCATCCTTAGCATGGGAGAAAATCATAGCTTAGCTGTTGAATGTTATTCATTTAAGAAAGGATAACGCAACACTATTTCTATGAAACTTCGTTCTTGAGAATCTCTTTGTTCAGCCCATTAAAGAAGTTTCGTTGAAGTGCTTATGAAGCAACAATCCCATTTATATCTGTTACTGGCCTTGGATATTTTCCACACTCCATCTTTTTTTTTGTAACGATGTTCTTTTGCAGTTTTCAATTGTTTCGTAAATGAAACAATATATTGCTGATTCTAGTTTGAGTTCAAAGGAAACTGTAAACTTATTCTGAAAAAGAGATGACTTCAAAGAGAATAAGAAACAAGTCGCAATTTTAAGTGTCGCAGAATGGCCAAATAGTGTGGTGAAGTATTAGCATTGATTAATGTGGGTTTTAGAAGAGTTTTTTGCTGTCCTCACTCACGCTCGTATTTCTTCCCACCTGAACATAAGCACTGATAGTCACGAAACAAAAGTAAAACAAGAATTCTAACGATTCAAATCTTTTACATTCAATTATTTTAAAAATTTGTGTGAGATAAGTAATGGAATAATCTTAACAAATAGCGAGACATCGTCGCACGTGATAAGTCGTCCAATATAGGGAGGTAATGAGGCCGCAATGGGCCATTATCGTTATCCTATATACATTCAGACCGGGCTGTCTTGACCCTTGACCCGGTCCGTAAGTGTAGTCTCCCTTTGTCGTTTCACTACCTATCAAACTACCGGTGTTTCTCGATCGTAACACGAACAACAGTTTATTAAATAAATAAAAATTAAATGCATCATTGTTTTGTTTGGTAACAACGATTGTAACTTAAAAAAATATCGTAACTTATTATCGTAACACTCCCAAAAACTATTGTGGTTTTTTCTTTAGTACCTACCTAATCATTATGTTCAGATGTGTGCTTGTTATTGTTATAGACAATCGTACCATTGATCTACCACTATGATGTACCACTAAATATGATTACGTTACCCGGTCAACATCTTAAGATATTTAGTAGGTATTCACGGTCTAAATTCTATGGGTTATAAAGGTATTCGCGGTCTAAGTTCTTGTCTCATAGCTACTCTTCTGACATAAAAAAGCCTAATTTGTTTAAAGTTTTTTTTACTTTTAGTTTAGTTTTTGCCTTTTGCGTTTGTACACGCTTAATTTCGTAATTTATAAACGATTTTATTCTCAGTAATGTTTTAAGAAATGCATAAGTTTAAGGCAAACTTTTTTTTATTATAGAATTGAATAGGCTAACAAATAAATATCACGTGTCAAGTACTAGGATGAACAAACAATACATATTTTTAGGTATGTAATGACAATACTAAACTTAATGAAAATGTTTTACCACTAAAACACTAAGCGTTATTTTGTCGTCACTTTCTTCAATGAGAAAGTTAGAAACTTGCTCAGAAGCAGCGTGAATAGCAAAGCGTTGTGTGCAGGGGCTCACACAGATATACATAATATAACAAGCCATATAAACGCGGTATTGTCAAGCACAAAATTCACTTGAGTCGAGCTTAGAAGAACCATAATTATAGCAATTACTTGAAAATATAAGTACGAAAGAATAACGTTGCAGCATTATTTAATATAATATGTAGATAACTAACAGCTTGCGTATCGAAAAGGTCAATGTGTAAGATAATCGTGACCTATCTTAACCGAATTTAAAACCCTACCGATACGGAGGTTTAAGTTAATCAAAGCTCAAAGAACAAAAAAGTAAAATAAAAAAAGTATTCCAAGAGTAAAATAAATGTGTACTTCAACGAAAAGTACTTATGAATAAATGTTTCAGTTATCCAACGCTGTTATTTGATTCCAGCTACCTTGATGTACAAGTGTACGTAGGGTTGCCAACTCTTTGAAACGCTGGATAACATATTAAATGAAGTTATATCTTGTTCATATTCAGAAACCTAATACAAACAAATAATTTTAAAAATATTAATAATCAAATTATTCGTTTTTACAATATTGTTTTTGAATTATTCTACAACAGATAATAAAAGTAAACGTTGACATGGTGTATCCGTGATGCTTTATCGATCATTTGTCACCCCTTTTCAGATACATTCCTATGTGTAGACATCGTTGCGCGTCATACAAATTCCTAACATTATCTTTCAATCAAGTGGAGCACAAACACGGATAAGTACGAACAGTCGTTCTCGGTATCTGGTCGTATATATGTACATATATCGTAGGGATGATCGATATTCATCGATGTTTAGCTGGAAAACATCGATGTTGTGAGAATAAAATATCGAATTATCGAAACGTCCATATATCTTTTAGGGCCCTCTAGCGGTGGTGAGGCCCTAGGTAGTACAACTATTTTAAACTAGATGACACTGATTAACGTTATCGAAGTAAGTCGTACTACCTAAATGTGTATGAAATTAAGAAAACTAGAGGTCCCGCAGTAGTCGAAATTCGACTATAATTAATTGGAATTGTAAGTTTGTACACTATTAAGATTGTATTTTATACTTCTATAATCACAAATTTCGCCAAGACTACACTATAAAAATATTAACAAAGACATACATCAATTAATCTATTCTCAATTTGACAACAGACGTCAAGAACAAAAGTTTGACAATAAATAGTATGCATGCGTGTGTGCGTCAAATACATGGTATGTAGTGTGTGTAATGTTTTCTTTATTGATTTAATGTATCTTTTATGCATTATTTTAAAAAAATATTAGCATTGTGCACTTCTTCTCTATATTCTCTATAAGTGTGAAAAATTTCATACTCCTCCGTCCGAGCAATTTTCGTAAAAAGGGATACAAAGTTTTTGCTTCACGTATTAATATATAGATGTAAATTGTGAAATGTGATGTCGGAGTCCAATAATTAAACGTCCGTATATGTTATCCGTAAAATGTAGTTTTAATTAATAAACACGCATAATAAATAAAATATACAGTTTTATTTCCTACCAAAAACATCGATGTTTATCGTACATCGATCCTTTTAAATCGATTTTTACATCAATGTCAACATCGATGTTTTTCTCATATCGACCATCCCTAATATATCGACGTATGCTACCAATTAGATTAATGTAAGTTAGTCGGCTTAGGTTAAAATTATAAATTGCGTTTCAATTTGAGTGATTCATCTATGGTGACGCCTGTGTCTGTTCGCCGTCTACTGATAGATATAAATTTTAATTACATCATTTAACTTTACCGTCAGGTGGAAGAATGAATACTGCTAGATTTTAATCTAACTTAAGCATTTAAATAAAATTTATTGAAAAAATTAGGCAACTGGCCACAAAAATTAATTGGTTATGTTGTAAGTTTTTGTTTAAATTTCAACGTAACGTAATCACGTCTGATAGATGATGATGAACTTTCATTATGTTTTATTAAATTTATCTTTTAAATATCGGTAACCCTGTTCGTACGTTTCATAACGAAATAACCTCCACATTTGGGTTTCGCGTTGCCAATGACCCAGTAACTGACATCAAACAAACTGTAATTTAAACGGGCGAGCGTATTTGTTATTACGACGTTTTAAGGCCACGCCTCAACGTAGCGCAGTCGAAGGACGCCGATTCAAAAACAAAGTTTTATTGCCTATAACAAACAGTGTTTTATGTTTACAGTGAAATCCGTTTATTAAATAAATATTTTCGTAAATTTCATGAAACCTACGTACTTAAACCTAAAAGTGACGATAAGAGGAAAATATCTCAACTATTCGACAACCGCGCATAAAATTTAAATCAGATCTATTTCGTAGGATCGAGAGCAAGCGGTAAAAGCAAATCCTTTCACTCGAAGACAAATTATTGAGGAAACGACGTTCAAGAATATGCCATAACACGCCAGGCCCCTTATTCAACTCTTCATCGTAAAGGATTATTGGACGGAATTACGGCCCAGCCCATTCGAGATCACCCTTTATGTAATACACAATGTAATGGTCTTCTGTCCTCTTTAATAATAATGATATTGACTTTTGTTTTGGTTTACACTGTTCGTAACAAGAAAAAATACAGCCAATTGCTTTCGGAGCATGTGACAAGCTAAGCGAAAAATTTTCCTCTTCCATTTGACGTCAACAAATGTTTAGTTAGTATGTTGTTATATTTATAATATTTTGTTGGAACTGACTAAATTATTTTAATTCACTATTATTTTGTTCAAAACAATGTTTAACCTTGAACTCTATTTTATACAATTTACAATTTCTGATGTTTCAAATAGTTTACAGCTTTCGTGGCCAATGTAAATTTTACATTCATTCAAAATCTTAAACCTCCGAAAGTTATTCATTGATTGAATTGAGACTTTGTAATTTTAGGGTTAGCACTTTAGAACCATTCAACAAATGGCTGTATTTCAAACTATTTCATTTGATTTCAATGGCATTCATTCCAATTATCGTAACCATTTAGACGTAGGATTCTCCCATATTTGCCCTAGATGGGTGAACAAGCTCACGGTTTACGGAGTATTAACTTGAGATGAAATATGACATCGAAGTCTTAATTTTTATTGTAATATTTAAGTAGCTCGAATTGATACATCGTAACTGTCAAACCAATGTCTAGTATGTGCGAAAAGTATAACCACTTCATTTTCATGGAAAAGCAAGTCAGTAAAAGCGTTATAAGATCTATTTTGACAGATCTCGCTAAATATTGTGTTAATAATATGATTAATAATATGAGGAATGGCGACGTCTGGTGAAGCGCACCACCAACCGAAGTGATGACCACGACCACTCTGCCAAGAGTGCATACGACTGAGAAGAAGGACCTGCCTGATGACTAATATAAATATTTTGATGTACAATATACTCTCGCACTCTCTCTATAATAGTTAGTATTCCAAAATCTCTAAAAAGTGCACACAGCAAATGCTTAGGTTGACATCGACGAAATGCTTTTTAGTTTTTGCGACGTAGTGAAATTTGCGGACATCAGAATCCTACAGATCTATGTGATATTTTGACAGATTTTAGGCACTGTCTCAGTTTTATGTTTAGAACTCTTGAGATATGGTACTCGTATCTCAATGGCTACTTTCGTTGGCAGCTTCAACTACTATATTAATTATTTGTTGGAAGAATATTGACAATATAGCATTAATACACATTGATTGCTTAATTATATTGTTAACATTTTAATATCCTTGAAACTATGAATTCCTATGAACAAACTATACTATATGACTGTACCAAACTTTTTACCTTTGTATTATACCAAACAATATCTCCGGATCATCTTTCGGGCCAAACTATCGAAATAAGTACCTTCAGAAAACTGATTGAAACTATGTACATACTTATCTTTTGATGAACCCCAAAAATGTAACTGAAGAAATTCAAATTTTTTTTTTTTACTTCAAGTTAAGGGATTGATTCAAGCGATTGACTACATGTTCATAGATCGTCAAAGTATAAATCTCATTCTCTTAGAATTTTTTTAAACACTTCAGTTCTAAACGTGCAATACGTGTCATTTCTAGATTCTTCAGATCAAGTCACGTAATTGAGTTAAGATTGCCTCACTACATCAGAATGTTGTCTTTAGTAATACTATAAATTTTTAAATAGCCATTTAAAACCGCTTAATCCGTATAGTTTGGAGTACTGAAAATATATATTTTTACATATTGTCAGTTTAAGTTCACAGTTTGTCTTCCGAATAAAATAAAAAAGCTCGGTATAAATTTTTCTAAAGGGCTTAGTTAAAAAAATTAAAAATTCTCAGTAAGTTCGCTTCATTCAGAGCCAACAGTAAATTGTAATACGTTCATTTAACTTAATAATCATGAAACCGTAAAAACCCCTGCTCGTTTCTGTTTTGTTTGGAGCACAATCCTTTGCAACTACAAATTAAGCATAAAAGCGAGCATTTCGCATTACGTTAACAAAATCTCTCGGTCCGAGGTTTTGATGCTAGCTCCTCTCAGAGATTATCTGGAAGCGGCAGGAGTTTCATTAATTATATTCTCGCTTCCATTGTTTATTAGGAGAATAGTTTTCAGTTTAATACTCAATTATTTGAAGCCTCGGTACAATAAGTTTAAGAATTTTATGGCTGTTAAGGTCGTTCAAGGTGAGGCGTGTAGATAGAGCGCGTGGTTAGGTACCGCCATATTGAGTATTTTAGCCTCAAAGAAGCCTTGCATTTGGAAGGTGGGATAGCCCTTACTCAATGCAATTGAGACTTCGACCTCATGTCTCAAAATATTACATAACATACATTTATATGCTATTCATGGACTCCTTTCACCACTTAACACCAGGAGGCCGTCAGCTCTATCAACCCTCTGAACAATTAAAAAGAATGTTTTAACAGCAGCCTACTAATACTAACAGAAAATATTTAAATGATTAATTAGCATTATTTTTATCTTCGTGTATTACGCCTTAGAAAGTTTAGTATACTCATACAAATGGTATGTTCATAATTACAAATTCACTTCGGAACAGTACACTTTTGTGAACATGATCATTAGTTAAATTCAATTGTTTTTTGGCTTTCTCTTCCATTTATCGTGGTTCGCCGTTGAAAGTCTTTTCTTAGTTAATTGGGCTTCATTATTTATTTTCGCTGTCTTGTTTTCGTCCTGCCTCCACTGTGAAACGAGGAAATAAAACGTTTTTTTTCCACTCTCTTATTTCATTGTTAATGAACATTACCGCAAGGCTGAAAATATTAAAGCAAACAGTAGGGCAAGCCTATGTTTTCAATACGATACTATACTGTAGGTATACGACAAAGAGACCTTCCACCGAGCGAGTGATATTGCTCGGTAGACCGACGGTCCTGGTGTTGTTGTTTGGAACTTGTAGGTATGCAAGCTTATCTTGAAAATGTCGTAAGCGAGATTCAGGCATCTGTCAAATTGTGTTCTGTGATGGCTACCACCACGCCACTGCACTCCAAGACCGGAGGTCGTGCTGTTATAACCGTAATTTCAGTGTAACATACTTCAGCTTAATATTTAAAAGTCGAAGATAGCATTCACAGTGCGTCTATGGGTTTAAAAAACTGCGAACATCAGTTTAGCTGTTTTTTCGTTTGCCCTTATGTGTACATTATATTGTCGCCAATACAGTGAAAATTGTTACGATCAAAATAACATAAATTATAATATAATAATATAAATATAGTATAAATTACGTGCTTATATCCATAAATAAACAACAATACCAAATCTATACAAAGCAATGACCAATCATGAACCCTATAAATACAATGACATTCTTAAACATGGTGTAGAGTGGTTCGAACGAAGTGCTGATGCAATACGAAAAAATATACTCTATTCATATATATTTTTTCATCATACACAATGTAACTAGATTAAAAGCATCTGGTGGCGTTGGTAACAACTGCCTTTGCTACACAATGCGAGCCTAGAAAATTTAAAAGCAATAAAATGATATTGAACGAGTACGAAAATGAAAATTGTTTTCCGGTTACATTGAGGTGCTAAATTATGACCGTATCGGTATCGGGAACGGTGCTCGAAATGAGTTTTTTTTTTTTCGTTTTTTTTTTTTATTGGTTAGATGTGTGAACGAACTCACATCCCACCTGGTGTTAAGTGGTTACTGGAGCCCATAGACATCTACAACGTAAATGCGCCACACACCTCGTCAGCATTGTTTAAATAAGTTTGCCTTTGATGGCAGAAGCTTACGACGTGCCGCTTGTGACCACATGCCTACCCTCTGCCCACTGAAAATCTGGTTACATTTTCTTTAAATTATCCGGGATATGTTAGTGCTCAGGAAGCACCATGGAAGGAAATTCTTTCCAGGGCTGGATAGCACGTGGCAACAAAGATGTATAGCAGGGGTGGCCAACCGGCAGATCGCGATCGACCGGTCGATCGTGGCTATTAGTTCAGTGGATCGTGGCAAGACAAAAAATTATAAATACATAGAACAGACTGCGCAACGTAATCATCAATTGCTGCACGCATCATCCTCATCTTGTATCATTTGTTAACGACCATTACTTCACATTATTTATCCCTACTACACAATAGTTCTCTTTTATTATATAATGTTAGGTTTATTTTAATCTTTTTTGATAAAAGAAAATATGTTACTTATTTGTATACTGAACTACATTGTTTCATTAAATTTCAACAAAGGTCATTGATAGATCGCAAAGTGTTTCGTCAGTAGACAGTAGAGCTTGGTTCTAATCAAGTTGGCCACCCCTGGTGTACAGGAATGCTCTGTAGATGAGTACTTCGGTCCCAGGAGTAGAAGTAGACGGGCGTAGTTGCGGCTAAAAAAGTAGGTGGTTGGTTCATTTTCAACAATACCTCATAGTACTGGAACGGTTAGAACGAAGTATCTACATAAACTCCGCTCAAAAGCTTACGATGAACTATTTTTGTGTTTTGAGATTTTTAGCAGTTCGACAAACAATTCTCAGACACTTTTACTCTTCGGGTTCTTTGTCTCTTTCATGTCCCCTATCAACTCTTCATGAAACCCACCCGCATTAATCATGTTACAGCGTCTAGACGTAAGAGCTTATAAACATCTTAGCACGTCAGACCAATCCGCTACCCTCATAAAGTAAAGTCATAGTTTTCATTTAATCCATGTATGTATATGTTGGATTATCAGCCAGAATCATCTACTTAGGTGCTCCCCAGCTCTGAACTATTCTGCGAGGGCTCCAAGCAATGTTTTAGTTTTACTAAGCAACTCTTTGCTACCAAAGAGATTCATATCATACTTATTATTGGTTTTTTATTCTAAATTCATCAGCTTTCACATTTCCTTAGACAACAACATGTCCAGATAGATTCATTAGTAGGTCGACCCAGCTTAATGAATCCACAGGCACTCCAGCGCTAGAATAGAGTAATTCTTAGTAGAATTCTTTTGAGCCAACATTGCCTTGGGGGTAACCTGAATACCGCTGAGAACGTAGATTATTTTACTATCATATTTTCCACGATCTCAGCCGCGCAAGCTAACAATGATTTAATTTCTCATTATTCGTCTACTGGAAATTTTTCATGTTTCAAATGAACTTAGAGTCTGGCCTAGAGTAAAAGATCTATTGTATTATAATTTACTAGCGACCCGCCCTTGCTTCGCTTCGTACTTTTGATTTGATTTGATTTGATTTGATAAAGATTTAAGCATACATAGGGACAGACAGAAATAGGGACAGACAGAAATAGGGACAGAGAAAGCGACTTTGTTTTATACTATGTAGTGAAGATCTGACTGATTCTGTAAAATGAATTAATGTTCAAAAATAATAAAAAATGTAAAATTAAAAAAAGAAATTGCATCAATAAAAGCACAATTAACTTTTAACTGAACCAACAAACGATCTAAGCTCGAAAAGGTAACATGTTTTATTTTATTAATTTGTTTTCAGCTAAGTTAAAGTTGAAACTTTGTTAATAAAAGTAAACAAGTCCCTTATGTGAGAATGAAGCGCTGGGAGGCTACACGGGATTGAAAAATGCTTGTGAATTTTTTTATAATTGTAATATTATATTTGTATATTTATTTATATCACTCAATAGATATTTACGTTATATTTCCGCGTCATCGCTTTTCTTTGAGAACTATAGTTGAGTGGTTAATAAGTAGGATTGTATTTTACTATTGTATTTGTATTGTAGTAGTATTCTGAAAGTTATATCATTACAATATTTAACGAGAAAAATATGTATAATGTAGAATCAAATACTGTAGAATGCGAGACCAGGAGTTCAAAGTTAAACAAAACTTTTGAATCCTTTTATTTACATAGCATATTTTCATACGAAAAATAATATGTATATTGCAATTTGAGCTAGATTACAGATTATTATTTAAAGTAGAGAGCGATACAGATTAGTTTTACTAACATTTTACTACCCATACGCCAATTTCATACATAAATCAATCTTTAAAGTAATGCTAGAGATAACATAAAGAAATTGGTGAAAATCCGTCGTTATATAACTCCGAGAATGAAATACGAACCATCTATTTACAAACACAGCCGTATGGCACGATCCGAAACATTCACTATATTATTTGTTTAAGAAAACATTTTCAAAGCAGCTAATTATTAAACCAAGGGCAAGAATATCTAATAGTAAAATACAATGAAATGTATATTTTTGTTTAGTTATTTTCGATTTACACTAAAAATCGTAAAACAGAAACTTGTTATCATAAATTGTGTTGTGGCGTCTGGAGAGAATTGATTTCACTGAGGCCGCACTACGGTAAGCGTACTCTTCTATCTATTACGTCATCTTTAACAAGTTCATCAATCTCAACGGGCTTACTTATTTGACTTTGATTCTGAAATTTTAGATTCTATAAATGTCTCGCAGAATATGTAGACACATATTATTTTATCAAAAGTAAATACGCCTACAACTAATGGAGCTACTAATGGAACTGAAAAAAGTATTTTTTTTCCTACCTATTCGCTGGTAGGTCAGTTTACGGGCTCGACCTAAGAGAGGAAAAGTTTTTTTTATTGCCTTTGTTGGCAGACGACCGAGCATACGGCCCAAATTTCTTAAGTGGTGGTAGGACCTCTTGTGAGTCCGCACTGGTAGGTGCCACCACCCCGCTTATTTCTGCCGTGAAGCAGTAATTCGTTTCGGTTTGAAGGGTCGGGTAGCCGTTGTAACTATAGTGAGACCTTGGAACTCATATCTCAAGGTGGGTGGCGCATTTACGTTGTAGATGTCTATGGGCTCCAGTAACCATTTAATACCAGGTGGGCTGTGAGCTCGTCCACCCGTCTAAGCAATAAAATAAAATAAAACGTTAATGCTACCATTGTACTTGAAACATCAAGTCGGTGTTCAATTGTATTGCATAACAGCTGTACATCTGTCAAAACGGAATATATTACCTACAAACAGGCAGAATACTGGTATCGAACAGTGTAGGATAGCCCTAGTAAATAAGGAAATTCTCTTCTCACCCTTCTTCTATATTAATTTTACGAATTTGATGGTTTATTCTGCGATTTTTATCATACGCCGACGTGGATATCGTTTATAAATACTTGTTGGATACGTATTTATTTAGATAAATTGATTGATAAATAACTTTTTTTTAAAATACCTCCGTGTTTTAGCCCCGGGTATAGTCGAATCGCTCTATAAGAGTACACCTAATCATTTCCCGTCTCGTTTTCGTTCCAAATATGCTTAACGTTAAGTTACGTATTAAAACATTGTTAAACAGCAGAAAACTTGATTATTACCCCGCATTTAATTCATAAAGAACAGCAAACAGATTTTTAGAATGGTTTATCAATTTAATTCGTAAAAATTATATTCAATTACTATCTCAGTAATTACAATTTTAAATGACTATAATATGGTAGATGGCGGGACGTTAAATTTTAGGTTACCACAAGGCAATAAGGCTAGTTGGACCATTAATCACTAAAACATCGATTTAAAAAGTTTACGAAAGATACGGTTATTACATGACATATTTGTCAAAGTCGACGATTCAAATTGCTATCTAATTTACGACTCTAAATGCTATCAATATAAGTATCATTTACACGTATACATAAAAAATTACAATGTAAAATATAGTGAATATTAAAAGATCAATGCCATGTTCAGAGGTTTTTTTTTTATTGCTTGAATAGGTGGACGAGCTCACAGACTACCTGGTGTTCAGTGGTTACTGGAGTCCATAGACATATACAACGTAAATGCTGCCCACCTTGAGAGATAAGTTCTAATGTCTCAGTATAGTTACAACGGCTGCCCCACCCTTCAAGCTGAAACGCATTATTGCTTCACGGCAGCATTAGGCGGGGTGGTGGTACCTACCCGTGCGGACTCACAAGAGGTCCTACCACCAGTAAAAGTGAGTTTCTATGTAATTTTTTTAAAAAAGTTTTCATTCTCGCGAAATCTCAACAATCTTCATATCTCAAAACTTCTCTTGTCTGTGTGCTTATGTATTGACAAAAGAATATTCCAGGAAAATATTTCAGTTTTGTCGTATGGTTTAAAAATACCTAATGATTGTTTAAGCGCACGCCAACTGGTAACTGAATGAAATTCACCGACCAGGAAAATTGGGATGATTTAAATTGAACTTTAACAAACAGAAAGACAATATTCAGTGAATTTCTGTGATTAAAATGTTATTACCAAGCTTTTGTTGATCGTATACACATCGAAAATATAAAATAAATATAAACAAACAACATTTCTCTCAATATTGATCACAACATTTACCTAAAAGAATATTTTTGTCGATATGATTTCATAGCGGCTATGCAATAAACCAACAACCGGTGCACGTGGCCAATTTATTTTTATGAATAAATCGCAAGCAGCGGCTGCACTCTAGGGCTGTCAGTCGTTTTATTCAATAACGTATTTTGATTTGAACTTTTGTAATTTTGATTAACTTTTATTAAAAGCCATCCGAGTGTTTTATTCAAACTGTTATGTGCTGAGAATGTGTAAATAGAATAGAACAGAATAGAACAGAATAGAACAGAATAGAACAGAATAGAACAGAATAGAACAGAATAGAACAGAATAGAACAGAATAGAACAGAATAGAACAGAATAGAACAGAATAGAACAGAATAGAACAGAATAGAACAGAATAGAACAGAATAGAACAGAATAGAACAGAATAGAACAGAATAGAACAGAATAGAACATAACAGAACGGAACAGAATAGAATAGAATAGAAGCTGAGAATTTGTATACACGGTCAAGCGCGCACATATTATATTGCATACGAATGCATTTTACACCGCATAATTCATTTTCGAGTAAGTTCAAGGTGTCGCGTACTTGCATAATATCATTTGTAAGCATCGATCAATCACCATAAGCTTATCAATAAATAATTACTCCAAGCATTGGAGTTATTATAACTATCACATTAGAGGGTGGTTTGGACAAACCGTACGGTGTATTTTATATTTACATTGTTCCGTTTATATCTTAAATTATACCAGTCTATCAATTTAAACCGCCACACTACTCATATTAATTGTATTACATTAAATGCATTATTATTTTTACAAATTCTGTTAAAGTTTTAGTTCCCATCATCCCGGAATGTAACGTAGCGATAAATTAAAGTTTCAAGTTGGCAAGCCCAATGAATGCCGACGGTTTGCGCGGGCGGCCGCTCAGCCCGGTTCGACTTTATTATTTCCCCGCTTCATATTTCGGGGTGTTTATTAATGATTTTGTAATTGGTGGCTGTCGGTCGCAGTCGGTGCTCCTGGCCCATTAACCGACCGCGGCATAAGTCAGATCTGAAACAATTTTATTCTCGTCGACTATTGAGAGGTCTGAGTTGGTAAAATAATAGAAAAGTTTTTTGAAAAAAATATTTATAATACCTCGAGAATAAAGCATTTAAAAGAAAAATCTTTTCAAAATTTAACGCAACAAAAAAGTTTTAGTGCTTTTCGGTCAACATATGTTTATTTGTTATTCGTGTTCTACTACGTGACCGTGCATGATTTATTCGATTGAGTTGAACGTTGCTAGAAAGTTTCCGGTATACTATCAACGTATGCTGGATAACGTGCGAATAACTTCAACAAATGGGAGTATTTTATAAAATTAATGAATCACAGCGAAGCTAAATCGAAATGACTATATAAAAACTAGTTGGTCCGGAAAAACGTTGTTTTGCCAATTATATCTAGGAAAGATAAATAACCTACATACCGACTGCAGCGCCATCTGCCGGGCTGATTTGTAAATCTAAACCATTCTCGAATCCACTTGAAGGTACACAGAAAATTTCCTTAAAATCTGTCTAGCCGTTTAGGAGTTTAGTGACAAACACGTACAGAAAAAATATATATTTAAAGATTAACCATACTACGAAATACAAATTTAAACATTCTAATAAAAGATTCATAAAAAAATGCTTTATTTCAAACCCCAAAAACAATGTTTGATACATAAATCCCACAATATTTTCAAGCTAGATCGGAAGCCGGTAGCACTGATTGTTCGTGGTTTTGACAAAGCCAATTCAGCTTTCAGCATTCAGTTATTTTAAACCTGATATAATACCTTGAATATTGAAAGACAATTTGTGGTATTTTCAAAATTTTGCTAGTATACTTTTTATTGATACTGTTTTTATTTTATCGTGATCTATTTATTCAAAAGAGCTGGTCTGATCTATTCTAGTTATTTAAAGTATTATAGTAATCATTCATGTAGCTTAAAGCATGTGGCATATGGCATAAGAAAAACTAATAAAATGTGATATTTAAATCTTTTTGATATTGAATATATAAATTTTAGTGTAGATGTTTATAATGATAAAATGCAAATCATAGAACCAAAAACAGATAAGCAAGTAAAAAGAAAACCAAAATAAGAAACAAAAAAGGTCGCCCTATGGCAGGTTGTAGAAAATATGGAAATACAACCCAAGTAAGCCAACCAACCTAACTCATGCCCAATCCCTACCCAGCATGATAAGAGGACAAGCTGCTTCTTTCCCAAATAATGTGGGATAAGGACAAAAAGAAGATTCATGTCGCTTAAGTAAACTACAATAACCTATCACCGTAAACAAAAATCCCTCCATCTGACAAAGTCGTGAATTTGTAAATTTAATCAAAAATGAGGCACACATTTATGACCAACCCCATCAAGAACCTCATGCTTACCTTATTTTCATTCACATACCAATTTAGATATTAAAAAGCCAATTCATAATAACTATCTATCCGACTAGACATTGACATCATTAGAAAGTACTGTGGTATACTTGAATACAAAACATCAATAGTAAAAATTTTATTTTACAATTTGTAATTAATTGCCAAGTGCAAGATAGCATCTTAAAACCTCCATTAAACAGGCATGCTTTCATAGAATACTCAGCCGGACTTTTATTCACTGCCATAGATGAAATTTCTAGGAAATATTTTTATAATAGCAAAGTTCATTAGCATTTTAGGTTCTTTAGTTTTGTAGTTGACTTTGTAATAAAAAAAGTAGGCCGATTTGATTGAGAGTATGTTATTAAAATTCTTGAAGTGAAATATAATTTAAAACTCGAATTATTAATTTAAAACTGAAGTCGTCGTGGCCTAAAGGATAAGACGTCTGGTGCATTCGTATCTAGCGATGCGCCGATGTTCGAATACCGCAGGCAGGTACAAATTTTTCTAATGAACCTCTACTTAACAAATGTTCACGATTGACTTCCACGGTGAAGGAATAACATCGTGTAATAAAAATGAAATCCGCAAAATTATAATTTGCGTAATTACTGGTGGTAAGACCTCTTGTGAGTCCGGACGGGTAGGTACCACCACCTTTTTTTTTTTTTATAACAACGAGAGGCAAACGAGCAAGACGGGTCACCTGATGGTAAGTGATTCACCGCCGCCCACGGTAACCAGCGTTTACGCCAGTGCGTTGCCTACCCTTCAGGTAAGAATATGCTCTTTTCTTGAATAACCCAATGTCGCAGTTGTTGGGGAAGACCGCTGATGGCAACGAATTCCAGAGATTTGCCTATTTCAGCCGTGAAGCAGTAATGCGTTTCGGTTTGAAGGGTGGGGCAGCCGTTGTAACTATACTGAGACCTTAGAACTTATATCTCAAGGTGGGTGGCGCATTTACGTTGTAGATGTCTATGGGCTCCAGTAACCACTTAACATCAGGTGGGCTGTGAGCTCGTCCACCCATAAAAGCAATAAAAATAAAAAATAAAAAACTACTTTTACTGTTTAATATCGCTCTCCTTTTTTCTAAAGTTTCAAATGATTTACTATTTTCGTGTTCACAGACAACTTAGTCGTAAGCCGTAAAAGTAGTATTAATTATATCTACGACTCGCGAATACCGAAGAGAATAGCATGAAAATGTGTCCAAATCTATATAAAACTAACAAATATTACAAATATAGAGTACGCTTTATTGTACACCAAGGAATTGCCAAATCGATGCCTCCAATGAACACTACTCTAACTCCAAATTCGTAGATTTACAAGAGGAGAGTTTAAACGACAAAAGTTGATAAAACCTTTATTATTGCAGATATATTTATGGTTTTTTCTTGTGTAACTAGCTGATTTACTCTTGCTTCGAACCCCATCAATAATGAATTTGTAATCTATATATTAATACGTAAAGCAAAAACTTTGTATCCCTTTTTACGAAAATTGCGCGGACGGAGGAGTATGAAATTTTCCACACTTATAGAGATTATAGAGAAGAAGTGCACAATACTAATATTTTTTTTAAATAATGCATAAAAGATGCATTAAATCAATAAAGAAAACATTACACACACTACATACCATGTATTTGACGCACACACGCATGCATACTATTTACTGTCAAACTTTTGCTCTTGACGTCTGTTGTCAAATTGAGAATAAATTAAATATTGTTTGGTTTTGTTAGTATTTTTTATAGTGTAGCCTTGGCGAAATTTGTAATTATATATGTATAAAATACAATCATAATAGTGTACAAACTTACAATTCCAATTAATTATAGTCGAATTTCGACTACTGCGGGACCTCTAGTACTTTTAAAATAGTGAAGCGATTTGCGTGCAAAACGAAAATTTCAAAATTTTGAGTTAGAGTAGGCATTGGGAGACATCGAAATGCAAACATTTATACAAATGTACCAAATTCTTTTTAAACGGGGCTTGAGATGAATTCCGAGCAATAAACAAGAACTTGACTGTGTTCTTGGTGTTGCCGATATTCGCGATCATTCACCATCAGATTAGCTCATTTGTTCTTCAAAAGTTAATTAATAATTATAAATAATAATTGTTAAGCTTTAAACTATTTTAAAAACTCTATGCTATGTACATAGATGAATGTTTTTTTTTTAGTAAAGCCAAGAGATTAAAAATAAGGAACACAAAACTATTAACCATAAAACCGATTATCGATAAAAAAGGACGTATCCAAACCTATTGTTCCGAAAAACTACTTCAACAATTTTGCGAAATTCAACTCTTCAGTAAAATAGACGAATAGCCAGAGGCAATTTTCAATTAGCCATTTTAACAATACTGTGCACATGTTACGCTCGATTGGAAAATAAAACCAAATTAAATAAATAGTTGCAAGCGTCCGTTATTCAGTCCGATGTTCGAAACATGTTTCTTTATAACGAGTACTTTTTTTTTTTTTTTCGAAATATAANAAAAAAAAAAAAAAGCCAATATTCGCAATCATTTACCATCAGATGAGCTCATCTGTTCTTTAAAAATTAATTAATAATTATAAATAATAATTGTTAAGCTTTAAACTATTTTAAAAACTCTATGCTATGTACATAGATGAATGTTTTTTTTTTGTAAAGCCAAGAGATCAAAAATAAGGAACACAAAACTATTAACCATAAAACCGATTATCGATAAAAAAAGGACGTATCTAAACCTATTGTTCCGAAAAACTACTTCAACAATTTTGCGAAATTCAACTCTTCAGTAAAATAGACGAATAGCCAGAGGCAATTTTCAATTAGCCATTTTAACAATACTGTGCACATGTTACGCTCGATTGGAAAATAAAACCAAATTAAATAAATAGTTGCAAGCGTCCGTTATTCAGTACGATGTTCAGAACATGTTTCTTTATAACGACAACATTCTTTTTTTTTTTCAAAATATAAATGAACATATTTCTTAGGTCTTTATTACAGAAAAGAGTATAAATAGCGAAATTAACTTTTCTTATTGCTTAGATGGGTGGGCGAGCTCACAGCCCGCCTGGTGTTAAGTGGTGACTATAGAACTACACATATCTACAGCGTAAACGCGCCACCCAACTTGAGATATAAGTTCTAAGGTCTCAGTATAGTTACAACGGCTGCCCCACCCTTCAAGCCGAAACGCATTACTGCTTCACGGCAGAAATAAGCAGGGTGGTGGTACCTACCCGTGCGGACACACAAGAGGTCCTACCACCAGTAATTACGCAAATTAAAATTTTGCGGGTTTGATTTTTATTAAACGATGTTATTCCTTCACCTTGGAAGTCAATCGTGAACATTTGTTAAGTACGTATTACGTACGACTTGAAGTACTATCAGCATACTCGTAAAATATATCAGTGAAATCATGACAACACGTTCTGTTTGGTAATATATGTGTATATTTAATATAATAGAATTTCATACTCATAATTATTAGTTATGTTGTGTTGGATTATCCATTTTAAAATTCAAATTCATTTTCTGTTACAGGTAAGCCTGTCTGGGATGTAATCCTCTGTTTTGGTAAGCATTTACTGGTTTTGGATTGGTTTTGGACCATCGCGGCCCCACAACGCTAGACCACTAATCAAATTTAAAAGACTGAAGTCGAGGGAAAAATGGTTTGATCCCGTTGTAACAGCAACAACAACTATTTTCGTAATTACCCCCCGTAAATACCCCATACAGCGTGACTCGTGTAAAGAAAACACTATATTTTATTATCTATATATTAATACGTGAAGCAAAAACTTTGTACACCTTTTTACGAAAATTGCGCGGACGCAGGCATATGAAACTTACCACACTTATAGAAAATATAGAGAAGGAGCGCACAGTGCTAATATTTTTTTAAATAATGCATAAAAGATACATTAAATCAATAAAGAAAACATTACACACACTGACAAATATTTGACACACACGCATACATACTCTGCTATTTATTGTTAAAGTCTGCTTGTCAAATTGAGAATAGAATAGTTCACAATAGAACCATAATAATGTTCAAACTTATAATTTCAATTAATTATTGTCGAATTTCGACTATTGCAGGACCACTAGTATAAAAAAATAGACATATTCCAAATATTTGTTTCGGAATTCATTGAAGAAAAAAGGATGAAATTTGACCCACGGTCTAAAATTGCCCTGTAAACAGCTTTGTCGAGAACTTATAAAGTTTTAGAAGCCGATTTCGCTTTCGAGGTGTTTGTTATTTTTATTGCGCGGATAAGTGACCAGTTCACGGCTCACCTGGTGTTTATTGGCTAGCGGATATCATAGATATAACAACGTGAATACCACGTCTGCCTGAGACAGTAGGTCGAAGTCTCAATTATATTGCGTAACAGTTGTTCAATCCTATCAATCGGAACGCCTGACCGTGCAGATTAACAATACGCAAAGCAGTTATTCCCACTGTTGTATCATCTGCATTATCTAGGGAGAATGTGGTATGCAATCTATTCACAAATCTATCGGCTCAAACTATCGATTATAGTCGCCTTAAAAACAATAAAGTAAATTACCCAATCACGGATGCGTGTTTTTAAATAAAGGTAGTTCCATTTTGGGTAAATTATTCGGCGAATCCTGTGAGGAATTAAATAAAAAAGCTCATTATGTGAAAAAAGATTGAAGAAAATAAACGCTTACTCGAAACTACTGACCGCACTGTTAACTTAACGCACTTATAAAACAGAATTGTAAATTGGGAATATTACCTAACCTTGGCTTACAGTACAATATTGAGCTTTAAAACTCTCAGAAATGAGGAAATAGGCGAGAGCTTCATTTTACTTCGTTAAGTACTCGACCGATAAATTTATTCAGTATCATGTTTTTTTTTCGCTTCTTGGTACTTGGTTTATGGTATACATGGTATTCACGTACATGGTTTCTGGTTTCGACGTACTTGTCACATAAGCATTAGGCAAATAGTTTAAAATAATAAGAATAATAAAACATGATATTTCTCAACATTATATTTTATTTTATTTAATCACAATTTTCTTATATTTAATCACAAAATGAATAATTTTTGAAGTTCCTCTTCACACCGCATCAAAAGCCCAAAGCGCTCGAAAGCGTTTCGTTTATTTGTAGATGCCATCTTCACCTGAAGGAGACGTCACCCTAATCGCCACTTAGCCATCGCTTAAACAGCACAATGGGTAACCCAACCGAGACTTAAATAAGGACTCGCTGATTTTATCACACGTCGGCCGAATCTCTGTGGACAGACACACCGAGGATATGAAACATTGCACTTTTGTTATCCGTGATCTTTACATTCAAAATAACCTTCAACATGTTTATTACATTCGTAAACAATTGCAGGTATGGTTGAAGAAACTATAGTAACGTAATATACAAACAACAATAAACAAAAGGTGATTTTGTGGAATGTATACGACTTAGAGAAGATCCTTCCACCGAGCGCGTGATATTGCTCGGTAGACTGACAGTCCGAATGTTGTTCGGAACTTGTATAATGTAAACTTATCTTGAAAATGTCGTAAACGAGACTCAGGCATCTGTCAAAAATCTTGTGTTGTATGATGGCTACCCGCCACAATCTTAACAAATTTAATGTCGTAGTTAGTACTCTACTAACTAAGCAAATTCTCTCAAACTGAGCCTGGGCTCACCCATCTGTCCGCGCGAAGCTGGAACAGTCCCTTAGGAAGCCCTTAAGGCTACCAGCGAATAGGTAGCGAAAATATTAATAATGTTGGTCATGATAATTTTTTTGTCAGTGTTAACTGATGTCTACCTATTTATGCTATAGCACCTAATTTAACTTTCGCAGTAATTATCAACGCGAAATTAAGTACATATTATTGCTGGTAGCCGGATTGATACCATTTTTCGGCCCAAAGTGGACAAAGTTTTGAATGGTATTCCACGATTCCCAAAATCGAATTTCTCATAAGTTCTACTAGGAGGTTTCCTTTATAGGTTCATATCTAGCCATCATACCAAACTATTGAAATAAAATAGTAACCACCGTTTCAATACAATTCTGACTTGAAGACTATGCCCGATGCATGTTCAGAAGTCTATGGCTTATCTTAAAACCAGAATACCGTAAATCGGTAGATATATAAAAAAATCTCACAAGTACCGAAAAGCACAAAATAGTCTTTTTCACTTCTCAAATCTGAAATTAAGTAACAAATTACAGGCATAATCAAAAAGGTCTAAAGTTGGAAACTAGTTAATAATGAAGTAGAGTTTCTTGGTAAGACCCGGCCTCAGGGACACAGGGAACAAACTCATCCTTGACCTAATCTCCTACTTCAGATGTTTACACAAAAGATAGTGAGAAATCTTTGCTTGAATTTAAAATTGGCTCATTTTAATACATTGCAATGATACAAATTATTTTCTCAGTTTGTCTTATTGTGTTGTTTAATTTTAAATCGTCAATGAATTCATCATTTGACTTTTAATGGATAAATCATCAATCTAGTTTTCAGAATTGATTGGCGAATCTAGACACAATCAAGTTAATCAGTCTGATTTAACTTTAAATGCGTATTTAATTTACTTCTGATTTTTTGTGTGTGTATTCTTTGTGATATTATAGCACCCGTATTCCACTGACGATATTGTTTGGCAACAATAGGTCCAAAAATTAACAAAAAAGTCAAATGATGATCACATCTCGCGGTTTTCCCTGTCGCGCATATTCGCGGAAACGCTTCTAGAAAATGCTTCCCGCGTTAGCCAGGGCGCATGCGTGGATTGCAACCCATCCCTTTCTGGTGAATTGCGCGCCAGTCTTGACTGCGCATCACGACGTGTTGCCGATTCTCGTGCCGTATCAAAACAAATCTTTACTACGATGATTGCTGATTTGCCGGCGTACCGCGTGTCCGAACGTCAACACAGCAATGACAAGAAAAACAATCGTACAACGCAGTATGCCGTCACGGCGGAGAAGGCCGAACCATTCGGTACATTTCTAATTTGTTTGTTTATAGATGCGGCTTTTGACGTAGTGAATGTTCTCAAATGCGTAGTTAACACGCAGCGCTTGCCTTTTTACTTCTTTCTCTTAAGCTTTATTATGATCAGTAACAACACCTAAAAAAAATTTGCGCTATCTACCGTTTTCGCTTTTATTTTACTGAGACTTTCTTTAGGATTCTAGTAAAACCAAATAAAATTGTGCAGTTTCATTATTTTAATGCATCACACGAATGTAAAACTTCTTTGAAGATAAAAGTTGTTTAAAAGATATCATATTCTTCATTGTTGCTAATCTCGACTTAAAGAATGATATTAAATAAAATTAAAATATACACACACACGCAAACACCAATACCTAACATTCACGTGATATTTACATGGAACTCAAAAAGGGAATCCCTGACGTCACGTGACGTCACTTCATTCAGATCTTATTCGTGTTCACACGTAACAGACACGCGAAATATCCAGTTCTCACGCATGAACGAACACAATCCGTCAGATGTGGGTGTCGAATGATCTTTCTAAAGGGCGGAAAAGGTCGAACGATATCCCTCGTATCTATCGGACTGGAATACGCCCCCACGACTTGTTGCTCGATTCTTCGATGTTTACAAAGCATATTCCCTATTCTGGTGTCGATTTATGTTCAAGGGAAATATATGAATGGGCAAATAGTAAGAGATAACGACCACTAAACAGCCGTAGATTCAAAAGGACCGTTTGTTTCTGTTCGTTAGAAATGGAGAGACGGGTAGATTAATATGGCGGTGGCAATTTGCCGTTGAGTGCTATTGGTTGAGCAATGGTTCTTTTAAGCAGCTAATTGGACTTAGGGCTTCTATTAGGGCTGTCCGTTCAACAAAAATAAATATAATTAAAAAATAAAATACAGAGATTTAAAAAAAGTTTTAAATTGGTTATAATTTATGGGCTGCTATTTTAGATTTATGAATATGAATGGAATTGAATAATCTTTGAAATTTTTTAAAGTCTAACTGGTTAAGGCGCCCCTAGCTCATTTGACTCTAAATAGGCATTGGCGAAAATAATACAATTTGAGTGCCACTTCCGACTTCTAGACATTACGTTAATGTTGCGTTTGCTATCGTGCGCTTTTTAGCGAAACATGTAATTAGAATATGTAAGATGATGATCCCGCTCCCAATGGGCTCACAATACGCCCTGCCACGAGTAGTCTAATTTGGAATTAAAGAAACCAATAAAAAAGCTAATTAAGTCTGTAAAATGAGAACATTCTGTTAATTTTCATATTTTGCAAAGCATAAACTTTTTACCCTTCCTTGTCTATATATATACGAAGTTGCATCTTTTGTTAAAACTTGTCCCAATAGATTCACTAAGATGTCTAATGTGGCAAACAGAAATCGACGCGACGATAAGCTATGTTTTCCAAAAACCAAAACTACATTAAAGAATAATAGTATACTAGGTATGAGCGTTAGCATATTTAATAAACTACCGAAGAAATTAAAAGACTTAGATGCTTTTAATTTAAAAAAAAACCTAAAAGGTAATCTTATTAGTGAAAATTATTATCACGTGAATGATTTTCTTGGGGATGACATTGAAAATAAATGGATTTTTAATTATTAGTTGAATTATTAGAATTATTAATACTCAATAATTCACTTTCTAGGTTGTGTTTCTGTTTTCTAGTTCTATTCATAGCTGTAGTTTCGCCTTCGTAAATACACTTTATAAAGCGTGGGCGGAGATCCGATTTGAGTAATGGGATGAAAGGTAGTCTATATTCTTTCACAGGGCTCACGCTATTTTTCGGGTTTCGTTAGAATGATTGAATTGCTTGGGCTTAAAAATGTAACAGACAGAGTTACTTTCGTATTAATTATACTGCTTACGGTGTAACTACTAATACCTGACAGCATGAAAGAATATTCAAAAAATTTATAAATTAACTTTTCTTTAATTCTGATTTTAATGAAATAAACTGCTATCGTAGGTGCTCGTATATATCTCATCATCTTAGGCCTTACAGCCCAGAGTGGGCCTTAGCCTGGTCCAGTATGTCTCTCCAGACTGCTCTGTTCAGTACTTTCTCCTTCCAGTTCTTGACACCGATAACTTTGACGTCGTGCTCTGCGACATCTAACCATCGGAGTTTGGGCCTTCCACGACTTCTGCGGCCCTCTGGTTTGCCATATAGTAGTTGTCTTGGCATTGAAACCAATTTGACGGCGTCGTGGCCTAAAGAATAAGACGTCCGGTGCATTCGTATTGAGCGTGTGGCTCAAATACCACAGGCGGGTACCAATTTTTCTAATGAAATACGTACTCAACAAACGTTCACAATTGACTTCCACGGTGCAAGAATAACATCGTGTAATAAAAATCAAACCCCCAAAATTATAATTTGCGTAATTACTGGTGGTAGGACATAATTCTGGTCCCCTCTATTCGAACTGCATGTCCTGCCCATCGTATTCGTCCAATTTTTATAGTTTTTTATGATATTAGAATGTAAATATCAGGCAAATCGTGTTTATAGCGCCTCCTCCATATATCGTTTTCCTGTATAGCACTGAATGTCCGTCTTAGGATCTTACGCTCGAACACAAGCAGACGACTTATTATCTGCTCTTAATTAATATCGGTCTATCCATGAAAATAATATGAAAATCTATTCCGTAATTCCAGTGAAGTGCGCAAACAAACAAACAAACAAACAAACAGAAAGACAGACAGAGAATAATTTTAAAAATCGCACGTTTATGTTCCATGACTGTTCTTTAATTACTTACCCGTTTCTCTTTTTATTAATTTCTTTCAATTCATAGACACGTCAGATCCTAATGTTGTATCTTGGTATAGATTTTCAATTATTTAAAAAATATATCTTACCGTGTGGAACTGCATACAAAAACGATGGTAAAGTCATGGCTATATTTTCGAGGTTGAAAGAAGAATTCGAATAATAGTTACTGAAGCGGACTGTCGCATTATCTTTGTATCTTTGTTTGTATCTTTGTATTGTATCTTTTGTACATTGTAGTGTACATTGTATCTTTTGATTAATTATTAGACAGATTATTATCAACTAAGTTATACGCACTTTTTGTGAACTGCAACACTGATACATAGCTACCACAATCGAGTGTAGAAAAACTAAAATCCATATATGAATAGTCAGCCTAATATAACAGATTTAGATGACGACTTGAACAACCTATGAGGTATTTTAATGTGAACCCAATAAACCGACTAAGGCTATTTAAAATTCACAGCCTTTCGGCCCCATTTAGTAGCAGTCATCACTTAAATTACTTAAAACATTAACCTTTGTGACGGTCGTTTGATCGGTTCGAAATTCAAATTAGTTTGACCACTAGCCCGAATTTCTATCTACCTTGGAACACATATTGGAACGCCATGACCTTTTGTACTTTGGCCCAAATTTACAAACAGCTTTACAAACTTTCACGATAACACTTTAAATGCTATATTAAGTTAAAATGTTAAAATGGCTATGGAATGAGCTCCCCTCTACGGAGTTTTCCGAGCGCTATGACATGTCCTCCTTCAAACGAACCTTGTGGAGAGTACTTAACGGTAGGTAGCGGCTTGACCTTAGCATTGCTAAGCAAGTTGTCCAAACTTTGGCAAGTAGAAGTCTGTCGGCGTAAGGTCTGGTGAGCACGTTGGATGACTCAAAAGTTCCAACCCTAGCTCTTTTGTCTTAGAGACTGTCTTCTGTTCTGTATGAGGTCGAGAAATGTCGTGTAGGAGCAGCGGAAACGAGCTATTAACCAAAGCTCACCGGAGATTTCCGAGCTTTTCTGTCATTGGACAAGTTCCTTATACAAATCCGCGTTAATGCTGGTAACGTTTGGTAAGAAACTTTGGTGAATTATACCGGCACTAGACTACCGAATTTATTAATAACCAGCGGCCCGCTACGGCTCCGCTCGGGTCTTTAACAAAAATTTCAACGATATTTGACGTTGTTTTATCTTTTTAAATAAAAGCACATTTATTGCGGCATAAATATAATAGTTAGACATATGGTATCGCGACACTTTTTGTAAATAATAATATGTTCTACAAAGTCGTAGTACGTTATTTTATTCTATCATCAATAGTTTTCGAAGGGCCCGCGATGTAAAGAATATTTTAAGTGCTTTTTTTACACCTTGGATTACATTATTGGAGTTTTTTGTTTTTTTTTATTGCTTAGATGGGTGCCGAGCTCACAGCCCACCTGATGTTAAGTGGTTAATGGATCCCGTAGACATCTACAACGTAAATGCGCCACCCATCTTGAGATATAAGTTCTCAGGTCTCAAGTATAGTTACAACGGCTGCCCCACCCTTCGAACCGAAACGAAGCTGCTTCACGGCAGAAATAAGCAGGGTGGTGGTACCTACCCGCGCGGACTCTCAAGAGGTCCTACCACCAGTAAAGCGTTCAGTGGAGTTTTAGTAAGGATCCCTAATTTTTTTTAAAAAAGATTATAACCTATGTCACTCAGGAATAGTGTAGCTTTCAAACAGTGAAAGAATTTTTCAAATCGATTTAGTAGTTTCGGAGTCTATTCAATACAAACAAATAAACAAACAAATCTTTCCTCTTTATAATATTATAGTATAAATTACTATAGATATAGAATAATTAAGAATTTACCGAACCCAATCGACATCACAAAGTGAATAGAACCATCTATCTATTTCGATTATTAGCCCTATAGACTCTTTGAGAACCATCTAAACATATTGTATTTTTTTTAAACCATTTGAAACAATGAATGTCAAGTCTACTTTTACGTGTACCTAATTAAATTAAGTAAGTGACAAACAACAAACTTGATTATCGAAGGGATGTATGTACCTGAGGTGAATTTCCATTGAAACATTTTCCTGTAATGATTAGCGAGCGAATGTGCTTCGTAGCACTCGCTAAGTAAATTAACAACAACCTGGACTGCTTGAAGCGTAGATCGCTGCAAAGTAATTTCACGAGAATTATTATAGGTATCTTAATTGTTCACTAGTATCATGCGTACCTTTTAAATACATACCATATAGCAAGTTATAGACTAAACATGATACAATTTTTTTATGAATACGCAAGTTAGCAGTCTTATTTTGGACGGAGACATTCACATGCGGCTGTGAGCTTATTGTCTCAATTACGCTACTAAATAAATTAATCATTAATCCAGACAGTTATAGTTACCTATGCCATTGAGTTTCAATTTTACCCAATTTCTTCGAAGAAATAGATCAGAATTAATACAATAAAATTAAATGCACAAACCGAGAAAATCATTGTTAGAAACCTATTATATAAAATCAAGCAACAATATATTAGAGGAAATACGGCAAAAGAAAGTTCCAAGCAGTTTTCAGCGGCTTCTGTTTAAGGTCAAGTGCAAAATAATAAATTTTCATTCTCTTAAGTTGCTTTAGATTCCATTTTAAACTGACATCTTTGTTATCTTTCAATACCACGTTTTGGATTACATATCTAAGTGTATATATATTTATATCAATCACAAAATTTCATTACTTCTGATAAAACGATAAAATCGACTCTTACTTACTTATAAATTCAAATTACAATTTTGTACCTAACCTTCTTATTATACTGCTGATGAATTTTATATAAATAAACAATAATTTGTTTCAGCAGACAACTCACAAAATTAAAAAATCTGTCTACAGGAAGAGAGTCGAAATAACGTTGGCAAAATTGTTTAAAACAGATTACATTTTAAAGCGATTTAGCTCTGGATAAGCTAACGGTGGCCGAGACAGGTCACATAGGACGCGACCTACACACGACCGACTCATACTGCGTAGTAGCGTCTGAAATGAATATAAATTTGAATTAAGAAGTGCGACTTAACATAATGATATAAAAAATATCTCTATATCAAATCGCAGAATAAAAATTTGGAAAGTATAATTTTTGTAATTGAAACATTTGAAAATCGTTCTATAATTTAAAACTCAGCGGTAGATTTGTTTATTTTAAAAAATCACGTACGAATAATGCGCTATTTATTTTAAAAATAAATAAAATATACTGTTGTTTGGTTAGCTGGAGAACGGAACCTATTTGGCGGATTTTTAACTTTTGTACTAGTCCAAATAAGGTTTTTCAAAGCAATATTTAGTATAAATTTACATTTTGACACGGAAATGCTATAAAATATTTTAAATACAATTGTAACTAAGTTACAGGTACCCCCTGTTTTTATCAGTAATTTATTTGAAGAGGTCTAAAATTTAAGAACTCACAGCATGTGGAAATATATGTATTTTCTATCTTCCAATTTGTACAAAATTCAACAGTTCATCACAGACCAGTTTCCAAGAAATGAACGCAGTTCCACAGAATGGCATGATTAAATTTGCGTCTATATGGCTTTCTCTTGGAATCGATCAATGGCTGTGACTGAAAATAGTATATTGACCCTTAGTGATGATTTATAATTAGTGACAAAAGTCAATACATAAAAATGCAAAGCTCAAGTTGCAATAAAAAAATGCAAAGCTGAAAACTATAATGTAATTGAAATATTTATTTTAGGATATAAAGAAGAAGAAAAAAATGGTTAAGGTTCTCTCAATATAAAAAAAATAATACTCCATACAGTATTAGGAAACGGACTAACAGGGACTACTTTGAAAACACAAAAGAGATGAAAATAAAAAAAATCCCAACTCGGATTTTAGTCTTTAATTTTATCCAATAAAATTTCGAGTCTAGAAAAAGACCTCAATAACATTTCCTACCAACGAAAACCATACTAGTATTATTTATAAAACCTAATATAAAATTAAGTATCGACGCAGTTCCATGTGACCTAATTTAACAGGAATACACAAAGACTACAAGTTTCATATTTCAGACCGCCTTCGAAACAATAATGTGTGTCCCAAAATTTCGAAGAAATGACGTAAACTAAGTCTATGATGATTTCTAGCGAAGCTGTAAAGTTATGTAATAGAAATTTAAATGACTTTAAGTATTCAATTCGAACAACTAACATGGCAATTAGATTACACAAATTATTGAAGCAGTTCAATTATTTTAGAAGATTTCACTAAACCCAATAATAAAGGGGCGAAAACCTATAAATTATAAGTTTTTATAAAATTGTAATAAATAGTCAGACACTAATGTGTTAGGTTTTTAAGTTACTAACATAGGTTATAAATAATACTTAGTAACAAAATGTATGGGATTTAATAATAATAAAATAACGATTACAACGCGATTTATCCAAAACGCTAATATTTCAAAAATGAGTGCCACCGATCACACTATGACCGCTTTGAAGGGTACTTTGATTTCGTTAGTGTAGTCAGAGAGTGAGTCGTAAAATAGCGCGGTTCGCTGTACGACGGTCCCCAGGTCCGACACAAGATTTTATAGCCTGTTCCTACCTCTTTACTCTAATACACTTTATACAAGCACAAACTGGAATAAAAGAGTGGAATTTAACTCGGTTATATTTCTAAGTAACTTAAATAATAAATACATCTGAATGTAGATGCGGCTACGTAACTTAAATAATACATCTGAATATGGATATTTTAATGGAATCACAGTTGCGGCCTCTTTCAATTGAAATACTGATAGATCTGTTTAAATAATAGCAATACCGTGCCGTTGTGTAAAATGACATTTTACATTCAATGGCGCTGGTAAAGTTTTATGTCAGAAATGACGTAAATATTCAATGTTGAGACTAGAGCAATATAAATTATATAAATGAAAATAGTAGAAGGCACGGAGATATTTATACAATTTTGTTTGCATCATCACAAGCCCATATTCATTGACAAATAAAAATACAAATTCATTCAAAATGCTTTTAAGACTTATGCGTGATACAATCTCCGATATTTGACGAGCAAAGGTGAAATAAACAACGGTTCTCGTCAGCGACCACGAAAACTATACTGCGTTTTGGAAACGACTTCAATAGAAAATAATATAAAAGCAAATTCATATAAAATCCGATAAAAGAAATCATTAAGTGAACTAAAGAAATTAACTTGAAAACGTACCTTCAAGAGGTCGTAAATGTTTTTTACTGAAGAGTCGAGGGTTCCGGATAATCACAAATGCTCGGGGAATACGGTACTTCAGCAAATCGGATCATGTTAAAACGAAAAAAAAAACAATGAGAGAAAAACGCATTTATTGAGAAAGGTGAGAGAGGTCGAGCACGTGGACACAATAAACCCACCTGTATAAAGGTCGCAGACTTCTTTTGCATCGAGTTTAATAATGCTACCGTAAGACTCCCTTGAAAGTTGTGTATATACATACAGATCTTTGAAGAATTTCTCACAATTTCTAGAAAGCGGTTTTAATTGGATGCGATTGAAAAGTTTTGCATTAAACTTAATATTACTTTACTGTGTGCGAAAATACATAAATACATAGCGTAAATAATTGCCGTAAGAAATACAAATTTGTAAATTTTGGTACTTAAAGTAAGAATTAATTTAATATTTCATTGCAAGATTCAATATTTTTATCTTTTCGGCAAATACGCGAAACGTTAGATTATGGATTCGTAGGTGGGTAGTGTATGTAACCTTAGATAGTAAAGGTCGACTATCTTTGCGGATTAATAATAAACTGTATATACAACAATCTATGACGAAGAACTCTACTTAATTCTTATTTATTTTTCAAATCTTAATATGTATAAAATTCTTCTGTCCATGTATATGTTAGTAAACTCCTCTTAAGCGGCTTGGCCGATTTTAATGAAATTTGTTGTGTGTGTGATTAGAAAACGGTTTAGACTGACAATTCGGTCCGTACCGAAAAAAAATATATATTATGTTGGAGAAGCCACAATTATTAACACCATCGTCAGACATCGTAGGGGCGAATAGGTGATCGAGCTAAGAAAAACATTGAGTACACCAATCACGTTTGTTGTCTTAAAACAATTTAGAAATCTCTTGACGTTAGCAAACGAAAACGAATGACAGTTTTTGGGACGGAAGCACCGTTCTTCAAGAAGGCTGGTTCGTAAGTGTGATGGCGTCTACGCGCCTCCATCGGCTAGGCTCTGTCGTAGCACGAAGTTAGCCGAGTTCCGACGATACTGCAATCGTGCTGCTATCTCTCGGGAATCTTGCTGCGTTTCGTTTAGCTACCAAACTTATGACCGTCTCCGACATATCGTCTTCTCGCATTAAAACTGTATAATCTCAAAACTTACTAATTTTACAGGAGAGCGCTTTAAGGTTTAACATGTGATATTTTTAATATTAATCCTCTTTGCAACATTTATTTTTAATTTTTTACCAGTTACATTATTTGTCGTTTAAAGTAAGATAAAATTATATATTAATTTTGTTAATAGTAGTCAAAATATAGGTAAACTAAAAAAAAACAACTAAACTACGCTCTTTTACAGTATTTATGAAAAAAATACTGGTGATACCAAATGATTCCGCATGTTAACTCAAACTCGAATATTTTTGGAAATTTTACACTTTTAATGCGAAAAAACGATATATATAAGTGAACTTTTCGGATTTAAGACGAGTATACAGGACTTTCTAGTAAAAAGACTAGAAAGTTCTTCCGATACGCTAGTAGTTATTAATATTTAAGAGTACGTATGTACGTACATTTACGAACGTATGGTTTGTTATGATCATTCGAATGAATTCCTTTTTTTAGTTGAACTACAAAACAGGTGTCTAAAAATACTTCAGAAAATGAATCTTGTCAAAAAATACAAACATCAATATTTGTTTGTTATCGAGTCGTACATGAATCAATTATACATCTGACGGCAAGTGATGGTGGTAGCTCGTGAAACCGAAACGCATTACGGCTTCACGGCAGAAATAGGCAGGGTGGTGGTTCCCCACCCGCGTGGACTCTCAAGAGGTCCTACCACCAGTAATTACGCAAATTATAATTTTTGCGGGTTTGATTTTTATTACACGATGTTATTTCTTCATCGTGGAAGTCAATCGTGAACATTTGTTGAGTATGTATTTCATTAGATTAGTACCCCCGCCTGAGATTCGAACACCGGTGCATCGCTCAACACGAATGCACCGGCCGTCTTATCCTTTAGGCCACGACGACTTCAAAAGCTGTAATCAATTCTTTGCTTTACATTGGGATGGCAACATGCAAACATATGTGCACGATAATCCGTGATCCAACACGAGTCTTCATCACAAACGAGATTATATTTTATGAAACAAATAAAAGTGATTTTCATCAACTGGCCGATACACGTGAAGTGCCGATAAAGTGTAACGCCTACATACCGCGGAGCTTCCGGCCTACACGTAGCTGGAAATGTCAACAGCGACTTAGCAAATGAACGCCCACCGCTTTGCAAGCGGCTAGGGAATTGTTAATCGCGGCTTACGACGAGATTTACAGTTGTTTTCAGTAACGGTGATTAGATAATGAAAATATATGTGTATAAACTTTAATGATGGTTTCCTTATGTTTTCTTCGATTTTCGTGAATATCAAACTATATACAATACTAGCTGACCCGGCAGACTTCGTAATGCTTCAATCAATAAATAAAAGACCTAACTTTTGTATGAAATAAACTTCAAACAAAGAAAAGGAATCCGTCCGACGGGGGATACATCAAAGGGAAAACAAAATTGTTATTTTTATTTAATTCCGAGCATTTTCATATTTATTTACCTTTTAAACCTTCTCTGGACTTCTACAAATAATTCAAGACCAAAATTAGCCAAATCGGTCGAGCCGTTCTCGAGTTTTAGCGAGACTAACGAACAGCAATTAATTTTTATATATATAGATATGTTCATGATAATTATATCATATAGCGTTTTTAGTATCTTGAAGATGTAACTTTAAACCGAACGAACCGTAGACCCCAAGATTCTACGGTGCTTTTAGGTAGCTCCAGCACCGGTCACCGTTCCGTAAATTAACCCACAGACACAGCCCACTGAGTTTCTCGCCGGATCTTCTCAGTGGGTTGGGTTCCCGAAGAACTGTTCTTGCTAGGGCTGGTGTTAGCAATGTCCACAGACTAGAGCCTCGTAAGGTCACCTACTCGTTTTGCGAATTTAGCATGACCCGTTAAGGTCAGTAGAATAGGTAGGAAAAATATATAAGTATATTATGTTACCCCTTTCTATGTGCAAAGAAACGTAAATAAATAATTTATTCTTTATTGAAAATTTACAACCTTTTTGCAACGGCCAGATGTAAAAGAATAACACTTTAGTTATCTCTAAAGGTAATCCTAATTTGGGGCCGAATGACCGTTCGTGATTTCTTCCCATATTTATTTATTTAAAGGTATTTAATTATATTTTAAGATTTAATTGACTAATGTGAATTTGACTGCAATCTAGTTTTTATCTCAGACGCATCGTTCGAATCTCTCTTAATACGTACTTTTATGACTCAGGGAATAGTATCATCAATCGATAGATCATAATGCTTTCCGATTTGAAGAATTGTATAGCCAGTGGCGGCTGAGCTAAACGTGTGCTGAAGCAAATCAAAAGGTTCCCGTTTGCGATACGGAAAATTAATTAATAATTTACGTATGTACGTAACTCATTGAACTATGGCAGAAGCCGTGGGAGAGCGCACGTTACTGTACAAGCTCCTACGCGACCGCCCACGCGGTCTATGCTACATTTACAATCACTGCTCAAACTATTACAATGAAATTAGCAGCTTAAGGTCAATGAAACCAAGTAAAACCTTTGAACTTATTTTATCAAACTAATTAAGTTGTTTAAAAATAAACCTAATCATCTTCGGTTCACCCACTAAATTCTAAATTCAAAAATAATTAAACCACTACTTCGTAAATTGTAGGAATTGCATATTGACAGATCGTCTTCATAGAACATCTACTAAAACTTTTTAACTCTTAGTGCTTTTTTAAAATGTACTCCAAATTTTAAATAATATGTAGATACATCTAAGGTCTGGTAGACAGACACAGTTAATCATTTTATTCGGTTAAATATTTTAAGCATTTTTAACCTGCGTTTAGTTCGAAATAAGCAATCTTTGTACTCTATGTCGGTTGGTCTTGTTTAAGAAAGTTTTTTTATCTTTCTTAGTAGAAAGAATCTAAAAACGGCTCATTTACCATCTCGCCATTAAAAATGTGTGTTAACAATTTAAATCATATAATAAACGTAGCTAATTATATGGGATGCAGGCATTAAGTACAAGACATTAGCTGACATGTTCCTATATAGCTATTAAACAGGTTCCCCAGATATATTTGAACGTTTTAATTTGAATGTACCCATCCTATTCGGGGATGTTTTATGATCACAAAACTTTCCACATAACAAAAATTAAAAGTAATCTTGGCTAGCACTCTAGTTTCTATCATATGGCTTCCCCGACTAATAGTAAAGTGGTAAAATCTTCATATTTGTTTGCCACGCTTTAGTAGCCTCACTGAAAATAAATTTAAGAATGACGATCCACTCTGAACTGTGGACAAAGCTCATTTGAATTTTTCATTTAACTCTTGTTTTCCTTTTTATTTTTATTGCCTTTTGTTAGTTATCATTTGGTGTATAATAATAATAATAATACAGTCTCTTTGTCCACTTTCAACATAATTACATTACTCAAGTGGTGTTTATACCCAGAATGGCGATTTCAATATTTAAAAAAAGTTCAATATTAATGTAAATAGATTTTATACATTTTGTGAACAAAATAAAGTAAAAATATCTGTTTGCTGAATAATAAAGCAGCAGAAAATTTATAAATGAGATCACGGGTTAATAAACACAAAAAAAGTAAATTAATCGTAATAAACTTAGTTCGTTCTCAACATAATATAAATATCATTAAAAATTTAACAAATATTAAAGTTGCCATGTAAACGCAGCATAAGATTCCCCCTCGTTTCGCTCGCCGAGCTCATTCCACAGATGAAAACTGAAAATTTGTTTTGCTATCTTTCGTATTTAATAACAACTCCATTCAATTTATAAGCCGATTGCTGCAACCTGTTAATACAATTTCATTTTAAATTTTAATAAGAATAGCTTCAGTTTGTACATTTATTTTATTAGTTCAATCCGTATTAATTTTGTTAAAATACGAAAGTATCTCGATTGCTCCTTTACGTTTTCACGTCCAAATTACTTAACACATTAGAACGAAAATAGTTTGAACTCTGCAGTTTAATATGACTGCCTTTCATCCCACTGCTGAGCACGAATCTCAGCCTACGTGATATAAACTTTAATCCACACTGGTGAAGCTGCAGTCGTAAGCAATAAATATATAGTTTATATGTATATAATATGTATTTGTCGTCTTCGTGGCCTAAGAGATAAGACGTTTGATGCATTCGTGTTGAACGATGCACCGGTATTCGAATCTCAGGCGGATACCAATTTTTCTAATGAAATACGTACTCAACAAAGGTTCACGATTGACTTCTACGGTGAAGGAATAACATAGTGTAATAAAAATCATACATAATTGAAGACCAAATTCAAATCAAATCAGTCTTTATTTACACAAACAAACACACAAAAGAAATATTTCACTGTTATTTATCTAGATAAGTAAAGAGTATATACGTAGATTTGCAGTAGGGATACATATTATTACAAAGTACCTATATATATGTTATTTAATATTATTATTTGTGATGTTATTATTGAAATTAATGTTATTCGATTAATAGCAGCTCGTTTTTTATGGAATACGGAATACGGTAGAGATGTATGCAAAGAGTTTGATATTGATATAATCGGTATAAAATATACTACATTTTTTCGCTTTATCTTAATCAGGTATCATGGGTAGAGATTATTACTTAGTGTTTCCTTAAAGTCTTGCTACTCGCATCGCACGAAATAAACTTTACGTAAGTGACACCGCAAGCACGTAATAATATTATAGCATCGGTGCGCCACAGGGCTTGCGCGATTTAAATCAATTTCACAACAATTTCATACCTTACAAAGTCCACTTTGTTTTAATAATAAAGTTATAAATACGACGGAATTGTGTATTTTGTTTTCGAAACTTTAACCGAATAATACTCGTAGGTAAACGGGTCGCAGATCTGATACGACCCAATAGTACTATTAGTTTAATATTTACAATGACATGGGATAGTTAGGACTTGACCTGAATTTGTAATAGTACAAGATATAAACAAATCAATTTCTGTACAAGCATTTAAGTTAATTACCTACATTTTTGTTTGTATAGACGCGTGGACTGAGCCTAAAATTGAATAATAAATAATGAGATGTTGTAAATTTTCGGTAGGCATGATGAATGATGAGTTTGGAAAAACCTTGAATTTCGTATTGATTGTTCGCAGTTATGTGACTGAATTTTGAAACTGTGATAAAATTATGATAATTTAAAGCACCAGTTAAGACATATTTGCCTTAAAATATTTAATTTTGGATTTGTTTTTGGTTTTTTACTAGACTACTACATATTTGCAGCTTATACTACGACTACGACCGGTTCTGTGCTTCCGCATCCATTCTCCAAAGGCCTATCCAAATTGAACTTCAAGAGTTTTCAGAACACACCGGCCAAAGTCTATGAAAGTCTATGAACTCTATAGAAAATGTCTAACAGCTAAGTATGTATTCACCTACTAACATTCCGAATACCAAATTCCCGGTAACCGTGAGTGTGTAAATTTAATTCAAAACCCAAGTCAAGCAAATTACCAAATCTCAAAATACTATTAGTTTGTTCTGTGTGAAATGAAACGTGAAAGACTAGAAATATTTATTACAGAAAAAATGAAGGTAGTTAGCACCTTATTCAAATTTTCAATTCATCATGATCATCATCAACAGCCCACAGTCGTCCACTGCTGGACATAGGCCTCTCCCAATCCACACCACTGAGCCCGGTCTACGGCTCTCCTCATCCACTTCTTACCGGCCACCGTTCGGAGGTCATCGCACCACCTAGCCAGGGGGCGTCCCACGTTACGTCTTCCGCTGCACGGTCTCCACTCGAGAACCTATCTGCTCCAGCGATCGTCAGTCCTACGGCATATATGGCCAGCCCACTGCCACTTCAGCTTGCTGACTCTTTGTGCTATGTCGATGACTTTAGTTCTCTGTCGAACAACCTCATTCCGGATTTTATACTTCAGAGAAACTCTGAGCATGGCTCTTTCCATGGCAATTTTTTAAATCTTTCACAATTCACAAAATGATTTATCCGAATAACACTTTGGTCGTCCGTGACCGCGAAAACTGTATTGTATTCGGAACGCCCGAAATAATATAATGGCAAAAAAAGACGCGAAATTAATCTTTACCTAAAAGTACTTTTAACTATATAATATGTTCACGAATCACGAAAATCGAAAAAAAGACTATTCATCCGAATTCGAAAAGACATTTCATTCGTTTACCAGACCACAAAGCTATAACTCGGCTACAAGGCCTATAGCTATGGCTGTACTATATACACCTTTGAGGAGTAAATATTTTCTCTGGGTACGACAATTTATTAAGCCTACATAGGTCATAGTCGTATTTAGGTTAAGCGCGTATTCTTCTAATATCGAGGCCAGAAGTCGCTCTCATTTTTAATGATAATGAATCACTGGAGCCTGGTCCTCGGAATAATATTTTACGGATAGTCAAGTTTGTGATTTCAGTTTCGCTCCATTTAATAATAAAATGCGAATGGCGTTAACTATTCAATGCAAGTGACAACTTTCTAAAAGGGATAATCGGACTTTCTAACTTTCTTAACTTATTTTACATTTATACTTCCTTTTTCGAAGTTATATAACATTATATTTATGAAAGAAATAAAACAGAAATCGGATAACGATGGTTAAGAATCATATCGTATAAAATATTTGCTCTAATGTCAGTTTTCAAGGATGAAACTGGAGGATTTGATTATATGGACAATAGGCGTTCATATTAAGTGGTTACAGGATTCCAAATACACGCCGCTGTCTACTTTTGGTAGCTGGCTTTGGTGCAGAAATTAGACCAAGGTGGTCACGACCCTCAGTAATGAGGAAACCACGAAGAAGAAGTCTACCTTGAGATATGAGGTCGAAATTTCAGTTGTTTTTTTTTTCCTTACCTATTCGCTGGCAACCTAACGGGCTATTCCAGCTTCTCACGGACGGGTGGATGAGCTCACGGGCTCAACCTGAGTGAATTGGCTAACATTAGCCCTAGCAAGAGCAGTGCTTCGTAGAATCTATCACCAGATCGGAATCGCGGCCCACTGCGCAGATCCGGCGAGAAACTCAGTGAGTTGCCTCAATCAAGATAATAGCTATCCTTTAAACGATAGTACGCATCAATGGTTCGCAGCGAAAATATGCAGTACGTTTGTAGCGACTCACAAAAATCTGGAAACTTACATCGGTTACATTAACGGCCACAATTACAGTCAATACTGTAAAGTTGAATGACTCGACTTCAAGTCTCGTATTATTATTATTTTTTATTTTATCTCTTCATAATCTTATTAGAAAGATTTCTATAAACTAAATAAATACATTTACAGTACCTACTCGACGATAAATATTGCACATCGACCTTTGGAAAGAGACGATGTACTACGACACCACCTATATGACGTTAGTTAGTTTATATTCAAGTGCTCTAGTATGTGGTCCTAATATACTAGACTCTTAGCGCTTCGTGCGACAGAGACAACGCTCTACAAATCCGAAATTAGGCAATTGTCTCTTTCCAGAGGTCGATGTGCAATATTTATCGTCGGGTACTGTATTTACTTGACTGACACGGTGGTATACTAGTTAGCGCCCCTGCCTGTTGCGCCGAGGGTTGCGGCTTCGATTCCCACATCGAGCAAACATTCGTGTGATGAACAGGTCTGTTTCCTCTTTTTCTGGGTGTTTATTATGTATATAGATATGTATGTATTTAAGCGTATATAATTACTCGTTATTATTTACTCTGCACTGCCTTTGCTTGACTGGTAAAGAATGCCTTAGGCATTATATCCATTAAATATACATCTTACATGAAGTGTAATAAATAATAAATAAATAATTATGTATATCAGTGTCTGATAACACAGGGAATCCTAATTTGAGAACCGATGACCGTGCCTGATTTGTTCCAAGCTATTATCATTATTATTTACCACAAAGAAAACGAACTCATCAGCGGTTACATAGTGGAATATTTCTTCGTAATTCTGACGTTTTTGACACGTAACCACGAAGCAAATGATCGTCTTTCGATAAGCGGAGTCTTCATTGTTGTGTTCGGCCTGAAGCTTTCTGGGTCAATCTGGCTGGTAATTTATTTGGCGAGAGCAAGCGGCAACTCGATACAGTGAAATACAGAAAGGACACTCTTCGCTCGCCTCATTACGATGACAGGTAGGGGTGCTCACCGCTTTTTAATATAATTGAAACTCTAACATCATCAAACACTATCAAACTACCTTTACCTATATATTAATACGTGAGACAAAAACTTTGTACCCCTTTTTACGAAAATTGCGCGAACGGAGGAGTATGAAATTTCTCACACTCATAAAGAACATAGAGAAGGAGTGAACAATGCTAATTTTTTTTTAAATAATGCGAATCATATCAAATCAAAAAAAAATATTCAACATAAATGAAAGCACATACTTGTTGAACGTCAAAAGAACTACCGGCAATTCACAAGAACTAGCCTCCGTCCTGAGAAGAATTGGCAAGAAACTCAGCGGGCATGTCTTTTTTTTTAATATTAGTTTTTTTTTTAATGTAAGTTTTTTGTTAAATATTCATTTTTATAATGTTTTTAATATAATTGTTAATTAAACATATAGTTTAATACAATTATGTTATAACATAACAATTATTACAATATTGAAATGCCCGGAGCGAGCAACTCATTCCCACTTTGTGCAATCTTCTAGATCAGTGATTCTCAACCTTTTTTTTGTTGCGGCACATATTTAACGATTTAAAAAATTGGCGGCACACAAAGAAAACAATAAAAATTATTTACTTACTACCGAATCACATACATAACTACTATGCAACACCTTGTGAATCCTAACTATCACTAAAACAACACGTTTTGTACGCAGAAGTGGCAAGTGTGCGCCGACTTGAGACATATTCCTATTGCTATGCACGCCGCTTCATCATAATTTGGCACTAAGAAAAACCGCGTTGCAAAGCAAATAATAAAATAATTTATTTTTTTGTGGATTTAAATATATATTCATGTTAAAAATATTTTTCTTTTTAAATGATATAATTTAATAATATTAACATTATTATATATGTACTTGCAAAATTTGGCGGCACAGTTTTGAAATTTGGCGGCACACAAAAGTGCCGCGGCACAGTGGTTGAGAATCACTGTTCTAGATAATCATTGACTTTATAGTATTTATCTATTGATCTATAGTGCAGTTTTGGCGAACACTGTGATTATATTATCGATACATAATAGCGTTTGACAACAGAACCACAATAATGTTTAAACTTATAATTTCAATTAATTATAGTCGAATCTCGACTACTGCAGGGCCACTAGTTGGTATAAATAAGTTAAATGGCGTAAACGTTTTACTAAAACGTGGAAATACGTATTTATCTCGTCATCATAACGCCGAAAGCATCTTGAACTCGATCCAAATCTCTATCATATCAATATATGAAACACAAAACCAAACATCAGTGAGATAATACAAATGACATCATAAACAAACAGATGGACGATATTGTTGTGTATTCAAGAACTTTAATCTTCTTGTTGACAGCCCTCGGCTAACTCAACTATGGGGAAAATCGCTTTTTATACACCGCCGGTCCTGTAAACGTTGTGTTTCCTGTTTTCGTCGTATCATATTGTTTGATTTGAGATATTATCGCTCCGAGCAAACCATAGGCGATGTTGTCATCTCACTAATTAATTATTGCTATTCTTGATTGTCGTCTCGATAACAGTAACCCAATATGTTTTATGTTATTTACGTATGTATGTATGTACGTATGTAACGAAGTGTTTATTTCCAGTGAGGTGTTCAGTTACGTCTCGTTGGCTGATTGCTTGCTGGTGTGAATAGTCAGTTGTATTCAGAAAAAAAAATAGTCGTTTTTTTATTGCGTACTTTATTTCAACATAAAAATCAGCTCTTGCTTTTAAAGATTGGTTTTTATTTACTTTGTTACTAAAGTTTGTGTATAATAACGGTACAATGACAGATTTAATGCGTTAGATATAATACTTTCTACAAAGAATTTTATTAGTGGGTGTGTTACTAAGATTTTAATTGGTTAACATGTAAACAATGACTTCATTGCTTACATTATAATTACAATTATGAACATCGATATTTCTTGAAATTTAATTATCTATTTAACCAATACATTAATAACAATAATGAAGCGGGCACATGATTGCTACTAACATAGATAACATAGACTTGTTATTAACATAGATTATGAGCAACACTAACAGAATATATTGGTTTCAGTTAACAGGTATTTACTGAAATAAAGATTTAAAAAAAAAAATTTTTATTGCTTAAATAGGTGGACGAGCTCACAGCCCACCTGGTGTTAAGTAGTTACTGGAGCCCATAGACATCTACAACGAAAATGCGCCACCCACCTTGAGGTATAAGTTGTAAGGTCTCAGTATATTAAATACTTCATTTCAATGTTAAACGAACTAAACTAAAACGTGCATTTAAAATATTTTGATAAAAGTTTAAAGCAGTCTATCATATTTAATCCAATTAAATGGGTGAAGTAACATTGATAACACAGTTACCGTACACGAGCACGATAGTTCTAGAACTTTTGATCAAACCAAGTTGCGCTGTACTTTTTTATTGCTTTGAAAGGATGGACGAGCTGAATTTTTAATTCCGCCTACCTTGGCACATAAGAGTTAAGTCTCAGTTGCATAACTTTTTTTTTTTGTTTAGATGGGTGGACGATCTCTGCCCACCTGGTGTCTAGTGGTTACTGGAGCCCATAGACATCTACAACATAAATGAGATATAAGTTCTAAGGTCTCGGTATAGTTACAACGGCTATCCCACCCTTCAGACCGAAACGCATTACTGCTTCACGGCAGAAATAGGCGGAGTGGTGGTACCTACCTGTGCAGACTCACACAAGAGGTCTTACCACCAGTAAATCAATGGCTCTCGCGTGAAAACTACTTTCTATAAACGTTAACTTAGTATGAAGCATTGCCTAGAAGCCTGGAAATAGACATTACGTTCCTAGTAATAATTAATTCCTTTGCAGGCTTAAAACCCCAGTAAATACACAAAATCAAAAATTTTAACACGATATTTGTTTGTTCATTCTGAACACCTGTAAGGTAAATATTTGCCTAGAAAATTTACTTACTGGTTATCGACAAACTTCTTAGTTAGTTAATTGAATTTATTAGTTATGAACTTTAGACTGCTATGTTCTTCAGATTACATTGTTAATTAGTCTTAATAATTTATTAAAATTAAATAATAGGTATTTAACTGAGCACTATAATATTATTTAAAGAAAAACGACAATATCGATTACAGAATTATTACATCATTAATTCAGTTACAGCTATTGCATTTTGTCACAAGAGTAACAAACAGTCAATAATCGAATGCTTTATCACAACAGCTACATATCGTCAGACACAAGGACCTTGACCCAAATACGTAACCGTGAAATTTAAAAACGTTTTAACTGTAAAATTAGTCGCACTATGTTTACGAGTGTCTGATTTACTGGGTCTATTTTTGTTCACCACATCCCCAGTGCAATCCGGAACAATATTTTCTCAAACAAAAAACAACGAATTACAGTCTAAAATTCTGCAACTAATACTAAAGTAAAACATAAGTCGTCGTGGCCTAAAGGATAATACGCCCGGTGGCGGTATTCGAATCCCACAGGCCGGTACAAAATTTTCTAATTAAATACGTACTTTACAAATGTTTACGATTGACTTCCACGGTGAAGGAATAACATCGTGTATTAAAAATCAAAATCGCTTAATTATACTATGCGTAATTACTGGTGATAGGGCGTCTTATGAATCCGCACGGGTAGGCACCGCCATCCTGCCTATTTCCGCCGTGAAGCAGTAACTTGTTTCGATTTGGAAGATGGGGTTGCCATTTTACTGTAAAAATTTAGACCTTAGAACTCATATCTCGAGCTGGGTGGCGGCATTTACGTTATAGATGTATACGGCCTCTGATATCCACCTAACACCAGGTGGACTGTGAGCTCGTCAGACCACCTAAGCAATAATATTTTTTTTGTTTTTTTTTATTACTGTTTGCTCGATATCTTATCGTTAGGATAATGTTACTAAATACAATACAAACTTACTTTATAGTTGCTTTAAAGCATCGTCAAATAATAACAGTCTAACTTCAATTCATGTTTTCCACAAGTGCGGGTCGGTCCGTTTCGGTGAGTGAAAACCCTAAAACCACAAATAGACCGTGAGAACCGAACTAACAGTTGTTTAGTGGCAGATTTTATCGCGCACTCAACCAGCCCTTCAACGCACCTTGATATTGAAAAATAAACTTTAACTCTTCAGTAACAAGAAACATTGAAACGTCGAGAGAAACGTGATCCAAGTCACGACTTTGATGTGGATTACACCCTTATAAATCGGTGCAAATTTAAGTGAAATCGGCTTACACTAATTGTATAAATCACTTGGAATGCATTAAATGAATACTATCTGTACAACTCTACAACATAACAGAAACTGTATGAACTCACAGGCGAATGAATAGAAAAGGTGTGTGTTTTCTTTTTTATTGGCACCGATTAGTAAATGAGACCGCGTATCACTTAAGGTATTGAGCAATTACGGAAGCCAAGCCCGAATTCAAGAACAAAGGGAATTCAATTCTTTACTTTTTCAGAACAGTCACATATTATGTATTGTATGTGTTTTTATTAGATACATATATCTCATGTATCATATTCTTTAACGGCGACAATGTGTAATGTACTTTGAATAAATTCATATAGAAGGTTATAGCAAGTACAAATTACAAATATATTGCTTGTCCGTGTGTTCATTTCAATAACAAACACAAAAATTACTAAATTTGTACTAAAAAGTAATAATGTCTTTTTGTTCTCAAAGTTTTTAATAGAAATGCAAAATCTTACAAATATTACATTAAAAAAATATCCAAAATAAAAATGAAATCTAATTTTTTCACATTCACAAGGGCGTTATAAAATGAGCCAATCGTAAAAAAAAACACTAATCTGTTGGTAGTTGTTTGGTAGGTAGGGCCCTGAATTCCAACCCTCGGTCCCGTGGTCCGCTCCCAACATCTGTGGACTGCTCAGTCCCACATCGCACGCCCGCTAGGTGCGGAGACCTCGTAAGAGGTTCGGCCCCCGATCCAAAAAAAAAAAGATGTGTGGTGTGGTGGGACACCGGATAGGAACGAAGTTCCTTATTATAAAAATATTAATTTTAAGTTCTATTCGATGTATAAAGAAAATAAAACTGGAGGTTTCGCAACAACCCACGGCAACTCGGTAACATGCGAACTTATTGTGGTACACTTCATTCGCGGTTGTTTGCTTAAGAGTTAGTGTATTGCGCAAACGAACGCTCTGAAATCGTGGTCAATGAATGATAAAAAAATATGTTATTTTTTGTACGTTATTACAAAGTAAAGTCGTACACTGTGTGCATTACTAATAAAAATCTTACGTTACGGACGTTTTTTCCCGGTTAGGGTACCCCTCCGCATCGTCCCATAAGGAACTTCGTTTCAAAAAAGCAAATACTGTGAACAATTAGTAACAAAACAAGTGGAACCTCATTCTCATCAGCTTCAATTACATGAATTATTTAAACTATCAATCGTTCATAAAACCGAGAAGCCGTTTAAAAACAAAATAACTGTTCCTTCCTATTATTATATCTAAAATCGAAATGGATTCGACAATTTATATCAAAAGCCACGTTTAAATCGATGTTAATTAAAACATTTAAACGTCAAAGCGGCATTTACACTCATAATGGTAACCATTTAAATAGTTATGGAAATCTGTCACGAGTCGAACCGATGAGAAATCTCTGTTAAACCTTTTAGTTGATCATGAATGAAATACTGAATTACGTCGTTCTGTTTTATTTTCGTAAGTATATACTATTCGGCAAAGGAATAATAAACACGCATTGAATTGGATATAAGACCGTTTCTTGACTCTTCACAAAAAGTATTTTTCGTAATACCTTCGACGTATGACCGGCGGCAGGCAAATCGTTTCAACAAAATTAAATGGGAATTAGGCGTATTTTAAGCGTCAAGGGTTCTGGCTGCGACTTGACAACGATGAGTTGTGGGGATGATGCACGATTTTTGTGAGTAAAACATCTTCTTTAGTATCAGCCCGTCGTCGTCGGCCCGGAGGCTGGGATAGGGATCTTATCTGAGTCAAAGTCGACTAAGAGTTTCGGGTCCCTTTCGTATGCCTGCTTAGAGACCGCCAACGAAAGCTCCCCGTAAGCTCTACACACGCGCCTTACGCAACTGTAATCAAAGCCGGACTCTCCCACCCCCCCTGCTTCTTCTTACCCACCGGCGTGGTATTGTATAAATTAACGGCGCCACTGGTGGGCTGATAGTCCGCCGACTGAGAGGCTCGATGGTAGATCGGCTTCGGCGTTCCATATGTGGAGGAAAGAGATGCGCTTCGCGCTAAACCCACCTCATTTGACCGGCCTGCCTCGGTTGAATTCTGTCCTATGCAAGACTCGAACGTGGACTGTTAACCGACAAAGAATTTTAGTCAGTTCTATTCAGACGTATTCTTCCTGCGGCCCTTAATACCTGAACGGAAGTCAAGCGATTTCCTCGTGATCAAAAAATACGATTGAAGTTTTTTTTTCAAAATGTCAATAATGGAACAAGAGAGAAAATATTATACGTTCAATTAAACCTTAATCTGTAGGTATCAGGGATTCTGGCAGAATTTTAATAATTAGGTAAATACTAGTAAATATAAAGGTACGTATAACAGTTGAAATACCTAATATTTACCAGACAAACGTTTGTTATGATTCAAATTCAAACATCAGAAAAAATCACTGCCGATTAGCATCGATCTATCTACCTGCAAATATATTTGTTCGAGATCTATACGTTCACACACAGTAACGATACACATATGAGTTCAATAATCTTCACGATATTCTATTCCCGCGTAAACAGCCTGAAAATAAATTAAAACTTCGCTGAAATGCGCGTGAAGTAAACGTGTATAATCTGTTATCTCGCCGTTAATTGGGGCTTTAGAAGTTGTACAAGTTAAACAAATTGAAATAAACGTAATAAATGCCTTTTCCTGTACGTATGGATGTTCCCGCTGTTCAAGACTTTAATATTCGATCTAACGCGATGTTAATGTCAGTCGAATGGTTTGATAACTTCTAAATGTTTCGTATATCTGAAACTACAGTTTATTTTCATGATTCGGTGACATATTTATTATGTTTTGACTTTTATCTACATCTATATATTTTATCTATATCTATAAGTATATATATATAAATTAATTGCTGTTCGTTAGTCTCGCTAAAACTCGAGAACAACTGGACCGATTTGGCTAATTTTGGACTTGAATTATTTGTGGAAGTCCAGAGAAGGTTTAAAAGGTAGATAAAGATGAAAAAGCTCGGAATTAAATAAAAATAACAATTTTGTTTTCCCTTTGATGTCCCCCCCGTCGGACGGATTCTTTTTATTTGTTTTAAGTTTATTTTATACAAAAGTTTAGGTCTTTTATTTATCGATTGAGGCACTACGAAGTCTGCCGGGTCAGCTAGTACGTAAATAAATATATTTTGTTGGTTGCATTAATTAGAAAAAAAAAGTATTTTCACCACAAAGCGGGTCAAAGCACATGGCCAAAGATTTCGTGCACAAGTTTGGTAAATCACTCGCCAAGTTCAGGAGGCTAACTTGCAGATTGATGTTGAAGTTTCCTGGACTCATGCCGAAATACAGAAGCTTACGTAACTTTATATGTTTAGTCGATGCTCTTAATAACCGACTTATTTTACTTTGGTAAGAACTTGATTTTATAGCAGTATTATAACTAGTTGACAGCTTTAGCTACTCAATACTTAGTCAATACTTACCAAGACTAAGATAGGATAAGAATTTTAGAGAGAAAGATTTTAAGAATGTCTGGTCTAGCAAAATGGTTTTTATTTCTGTTTTATGGGTAGGTTAAGCCCACAGCCATTGCCACAGCCCACATTGGTTAATGGATGGTATTCTGAAAACTACTTAGCCAAAAGCTTAGACAAAGTAGAAGTCTGTCGACGCAAGGCCTGGTGAGTACAGTGGATGACGCAAAGCCTCCAACCTTACCTCTTGTAGCTTTAAGACGGCCCGTTGAGCCGTAGAAGGAGGTCGAACGTTGTCATGTAGGAGCAGCAGAGACAAGAGATTAAACAAAGCTGGCTGTAGAAGCTCGCGCTACATCATTGTGTCCAGTTTAGGGATGATCGATATTCGATCGATGTTTATTCAACATCGATGTTTAGCTGGAAAACATCGATGTTTTAACATCCGATCAACATCGATGTTTTACTAATATCGATTATCCCTAGTCCAGTTCTTTACATCCGTAGTAATGCTGATACTATTTGATAAGAAGCTGTGACCATGATTTTTTAGGGATAAGTTTTGATTTGGGGCATTACCTAGATGCTAAACTAGGGTTTAACCAACATGATAACGACTTACAATAATAAAAATAATTGATTTTTCATCGCAAGTGGCATTGTGGTTCAAAATCGCTTCGTTTCTGTGTTCGCTCAGTTCGTGCGACACTCACTTATAAAGTTTTTTTTTACCTTGCCAACTTGGCGGAAATGGACTAATTTTATTTGATACTAAGGTTGAAAACCGCTGTTAGCTCAGCGGTTGCTTGAATATCGTCAGCTTCCACAATCACTTTCAATTCGCGTTGTTGACTTAAGTATTCGGACGACCACGGCTCATATTTTAGATTAATATTTCCATGTCGGAAGCTTTCAGACCAATAATGAGCCGTTTTTTGAGCCGTATTGCTACAACTACCGAAGACTCGTATTTCATTATTACTCCTATTTTTATCATGTCCATACTGGTATCTCTTTAAATGAGGACATTCTTTTGGTAGTCCTTTTAGGTAAATCCAAATCTAAAATTTTACGTTGATTGTAAAAATAATGAATTTATAAGCACATTGTACTGAACTTAAATATTTTGTTATATTTTTGTAGAAAAAAGTCACTGAGCTGGTGTAAGAAACATACATGCGTGGACTCATAAAACCAAAAATGGTATTGTGTCGAAACTAAAGAGCAGAATATTTTTAAACATTTTTTTTTGTGGTATACGTGGTATAATGGAATACCAATACCGTCGTCTCCACCATGTATAGAAGTTATTACAAAATTGTGTTGAAACAGATGATTGATAATTCTGTTGTTATTCAAAAAATAACCAAACAATGTGACTGTGTGTGTTATTCATAACGTCTGATTTATGATCTTTCAAGTAAACAAATTTTAATAACAACTTTATCGCTCTACGTAATGTCATTAAAATTATAAACTTAATTGTAAAACTATTCTTTTGAAAAATTAAATTAAGAATAAAACTAGCTTATCGCAAAGAAACATAGTATTCAAAGTTCATATTTTTAATTAACATTGCTCATAAAATGCCAATCGGGACACCTCCGACTCAATCACGTCTCGGTAATCTCGGGGGGTCGTGAGGTCTCGTAAATAAGCAATTATCGGCTTAGTAAAGGACCGATTTTGGTAAATTTTTTTCTCGCGCGAGGGGTTACTAATTGAGACATAAATTATTCCCTGATTGCTTCCTATATCCCCCAAGACGGTATTTGGAATTGGTGCTTTGCAAATAGGCAGCTGCCGAGTTATCTCCACTTAAGGATCAAAAGATTGAATTACGATTGAAAAAAAGAGTATTGAGCAAATGTGACTTCTGCTAAATCGCCTATTTGTCCATCATTCCCTTGTAATAAACTTCCTGATCTTAACCATCACACTAATTTCTATCATCAAACCCCACAAGTATTTTATATGGAGAAATGCGGTGGCTTAACCAAGGATTGAAGAGATGAAATAGAATTTATTTCTTCTTAGATGTTTTTTTTTTTTTTTTATTGCCCTTGTAGGCAGACGAGCATACGGCCCACCTGATGGTGAGTGGTTACCGTCGCCCATGGACTTCAGCAATGCCAGGGGCAGAGCCAAGCCGCTGCCTACCGCTTAATACTCTCCACAAGCCTCGTTTGAAGAAGGACATGTCATAGCGCTCGGGAAACACCGTGGAGGGGAGCTCATNTTCACGCAATCCATCCCAATCTGCTGACATATACCGCCAAACTCTACGATACCCGGTCGTCGTTCGACGACCAGGACGAGAGAGTGGTACGGCAGCACGAATAAGGCAGTGATCAGACGATCCAAGCGGAGCGTCGACCACCACACTGTATCCGGCCGGATCCGTGGTCAGCAGAAGGTCCAACAAAGAAGGTTCGTGCCCCTCGATTGTAACGTTGTTATTGTAACGATTTTGTTTGATATCAAAATATGAAATATTGATCACCGGATCCAATAAAGTAAAAATCCTGACAAACATCGGTGCGACAAACAGGACGGAAAACATTTTTGTATGGAAATAAAAAATCGTAACAGTAACAAAATAGGATCATATCACGTATTCATTTAACCTTGGTAGGAAAGCTTAACAGAAAATGGCATTGATAGAACTGAATTCCAATTGGAATAAAAATCGGTTTTTAATGTTTATTTTTTAAGAAGCGGCCGTTTCAAAACTATCCTAATATACAACAAAATAAGAATCTAAAATCTGTCTTTTACTTTTTCAACTTCTGCGAGAAGCAATGAAATAAAGTTCAATTCGAGAATGGAAACGTCAGTTTTCATCCAATCGTGAGTTTAGTTGTGTTTAATCGTTGTGTTTAACCACAGCTCGTTGGAAAAAGAAAGGAAACAAAGAACAAACATTAGCAAGAAGGTATAACAGTTTGAACCTTCATTCGGTACGGGCGGGCGGATTTTAATTCTGCTTTCACTGTATAATTAAAAACAGCGAAGATGTTTGGTGTTTTTTTTTTTGAACACCAACAATAGCTTTCGTAAAAAAAGGTTGAACGTTGTAATTAGTATCGGAGAATTTGTTCGCAAAAGTAAAGAGCTTCTTTACTTAAGAAAAAAACTTCTGAAATTGTCTTAGTTTTTTTTTTTTTGTTACGCGCTTTCTTTTCTCTTCAGTAGCGTTTGATACTGAAGACTTCTGAAAATAGTCTTTCAAAAAATAGAGGCGACAAATTATTAACCGTAATTCAGAACTTGGATCTATATTCTCATAGTGTCACTTTACATAGGCCGTTACTTTGAAAAACACAGTTTTATTACTATATGTGCCATGAGGAACAGCTGCTGTACCCTATCGAGTCCATAGTTCATTCACCATCCAAATCGTATTTTCCCTTCAATTTTTTCCCATCCTTATGAATATATCGAAATAAAACACAAATACTACTCAACTTCCTTCAACGTTATGTAAGAAAAATTGCAACTCTTAATTTTGGTATCAAAATGAAGAACTTCATACCCTATGCAGGTTTTCAATAAGAACTTTCAAATCGGCAAGTCTGGCTTGTAGCCTTGCTTCACTGTCGGACACAGGTACTAGTATCGTTCGCAATAATAGTGAAACTCCAAGCGCCACGCTGGTAGACAAAAACTTTCCCTTGTGTCCATTCGCTTGTGCGTTAACCTTGTACCGATGAAATGTATGGTACTTTTGGTTATAGTTTTATGTCATTATATAAAACAAAAACTTTAGTTGGGTTTTCGATTCGACAACATAGAGAAACAAGTAACCGGTCACTGGTTTGAAGTCGTCGTGGCGTAAAGGATGAGACGTCCGGTGCATTCATATCTAGCGATGCACCGGTGTTCGAATCCCGCAGGCGGATACCAATTTTTCTTCTATGGTGAAGGAATAACATCGTGCAATGAAAATCAAACCCGCAAAATTATATTTTGCGTAATTACTGGTGGTAGGAACTCTTGTGAGTTCGCACGGGTAGGTACCACCAGCCTACCTATTTCTGCAGTGCAGTGAAGCAGTAATTAATGCGTTTCGGTTTGAAGGGTGGGGCAGCCGTTGTAACTATACTGTGATCTTAGAACACATATTATCTTAAGGTGGGAGGCGGTATTTAAAAAAAGCCACATAAATACATATATTTGTATAATATTAGTAATTTAAATATAGTGTTAGTAATATAGTATTTTCTTCGGTTTTCGCGAGTCGTAGCCATAATTAACCCTAAGTACTATTACGGTTTAATCTCGGGGTTTTGCAACCCAATGAGTTTCTCGTAGGATCTTCTCAGTGGGTTGCGATTTCGATCCAGTGGTAGATACTGCGAAGCTCTGCTCTGGCTAAGGCTATTATTAGCAAATTCTCTCAAGTTGAGCCCGTGAGCTCACCTACCCGTCCGGGCTCAGCTGGAATAGACCCTTAGGCTACCAGCAAATATGTAGAAAAAAAGGTGTTTTATATTGTCATTATATAATTTCGACGGTCTCTATGCTTCACAGACATACCCGATCCTGTAGACCGAATGGTAAAGAGTCGACGTCGCCCAAAGCACGTCATTACGGATCCTCCAGATCCATTAACGGTGCTTTTAGGCACCACAAGCACCAGTCACCGTCTTCTTCGAACCCGTCGCTTGCGACGAAGTGCTCGACGAGCTAATCAACCCATAAACGCAGTCCATTGAGTTTCTCGCCGGATCTTCTTAGTGGTTCGCGTTACCGATCCGGTGGTAGATTCTACGAAGCACTGCTCTTGCTAGGGTCAGTGTTAACGACACTACGGTTTGAGCCCCGTGAGCTCACCTACACTAGTTAGGGTGAAGCTGAAATAGCCTCTCAAGGCTATCAGCATAGGTAGAAAAAAAAATACTTCACAGTTTTTGTGGACGAAATCTCGGAATTATAATAATTATTATTTAATGACATTAAATACGCGAGATTAAACCGTAAAAGTAATTAGGAAAGTAATTTATTAAAGTAATGCATTTAGATTTCACCAAATAAACAGCAATTACATTTTCTTGAAATAACTTGTTTAAGATGCACGTTGGACACTTCGTGGGTGAACTGTTATTGTTGATGGCACAATACCAAATTGATACTGTACAGCTAGAGAATTTTTAATAAATGGAACGTAGTACAACGGAAGTAATAAAGCACGTGACTATTTTCTTTACTCAAAAATCTTTTAGAAGTTAATAAATTTGAACAAATTATCAATCATAATGTTTATATTGTTCAATGTACATCAAAGCAATTAGCTTGATACGCCTCAAGGCAGGTGGCGACACTCACTTTGTTGTGTGAATCAACCACGGCGGTCACTAAACGCCAGGTGAATAAGCACTTCTGTTTATTCACGGCCAAACAGCAACAAGAATAACTTAATTTACTAAATCAAAAAATAGAAAAATGTTTGCTTGAAACAGTTATATTTTTCCTTAGTAATGTATCATCAATTCTTTAATGTGTTAATTGCAAAATATTAAAGTTTTCTCTTTCTCTACATTTATTACAGCGCTTGTTAGCATAATTTTGCTCATTGTACGCCGTCATTTGAACACAAACAGAACAGTACAATGCTAGTTACTGATTGTTGTAATTTACATGTGTACGCGAATCGGTAAATTGCATACACTGTTTAACTACGATCTGCGTTTGTGAATTCGAATCTCGAAATACCGATTCATTTATGACCGTTTGATGGTTGGATGTGTTGATCCCATGTGAGTAGGAACTATCTTTAGTTTGTCGTTTGTCTCTTATTACCTATAATATACCTATACCTATACCTAACGGCCGTCTGGTGTAGTGGTAAGTGACATGGTCACTACATACGGGGGTCGCGGGTTCGAATCCCGCCAAGGGAAGATATTTGTATGATAAATATAAATGTCTTTTCCAGGGTTATGGATGTCTATTAAATATATGTATGTGTATAATAAAAATCTTACATTTATTTCCGTTATGCTGGTACTTGTAACACAAGTTCTTTACGAACTTATCACGGGACCAGTTAACGTGGCGTGATTGTTAGTAAATTTTTATTTATATACCTATTTATTTTATTTCATAATTTGCAAAATTACTTTAAGTTACATTAAACCGAATTGGCAGCTGTTGACTAAATCAGTAGTTATTATCGACATTACCATAATTAACTAGGTCACAGCACTAACGCATTCCTTAGGATGGACATGAACTCGCGCGCCTACTGTATGTGTGTTCTGTAAAAAAATCCAATCGCAATATTTTCTCAGTTAAAATCTGTGAGTGAAAAATCCTAAAACAAACGATTGTGATTTAGGAATATAAAATAATCTTCAAAGAAAATTCTTTTCAATTTATGAGAAACGAGATATTTTCAGGCACGCGCCGTATAAAGAAGAGCTACAAAAATATTTCAATTTATTATTTACTTTAACTTTAGTTTCGTTCCGCAAAAGAGCACGTTGTTCATCTATATAATTTTACAATACACACCGGTCAATGTTCTCGTCGAGCCCGTCGCTTGAGAGTAAATTAGCCCTCAGACACAGCCCACTGAGTTTCTCGCCGGATCTTCTCAATGGGTCGCGTTTCCGATCCGGTGGTAGATTCTACGAAGCAAGGCTCTTGCTAGGGTTCGTGTTAGCGACATCGTCAGGTTTGAGCCTCGTGAGCTCACCTACTAGTTAAGGTTACGCTGAAATAGCCTCTCAAGGCTATCACCTAAGTAGAAAAAAAAACAATACACAATTTTGTAGGATTGCCATAAACTAACACCACTTTGCGTTAGCTAGGTCTATGGACCCGGATTGCGTTTACTAGAGCTCATAGAGCATAATATCACCTGCCACCATATGATATAAGCTCAAATTCAACATTTGTGCAAAAGCTATATGATCGTCTTTTTTTTAATGCTTAGATAGGTGGACGAGCTCACAGTCCACCTGGTGGTAAGTGGAAACTGGAGCCCATAGACATCTACAACGTAAATGCGCCACCCACCTTGAGATATAAGTTCTAAGGTTTCAAGTAAGTATAATTACAACGGCTGCCCCACCCTTCAAACCGAAACGCATTATTGCTTCACGGCAGAAATAGGCAGGGTATTTAAGTGGTACCTACCCGCGCGGAATCACAAGAGGTCCTACCACCACTAAATCTATTGAAATCTGTTTTCGAATCCGGGTCAAAGCTCTCTTCAGTACAATATAAAACCTAAGCCTTGAGTTGTAGAAGTTGTAAGCTTCAGCTCGTCAAACCGTAACCATTGCTTCGTTGTAGAAATGAGAGGATGCCGGTACGAATCGATCCGAACTCATATCCAACCAAAGTTACCCAAATATAGACATCACAATACGCTACCCTTTGATAGGTGAACCTCAATGACTGTTACTCTTCTAACTGGAATGCACGACGGCTTCACAGAATAATAACGCAGGCTCCGTACAACTACTCGTAAAGTATAATCACTACTCTAAGCGCATCTGTCAATATCTATATATTAATACGTGAAGCAAAAACTTTGTACCCATTTAAAGGAAAATTGCGCGGACGGAGGAGTATGAAATTTCTCACACTTTTAGAGAATATAGAGAAGGGGTGCAGAATGCTAATATTTTTTTTTAAATAATGCATAAAAGATACATTAAATCAATAAAGAAAACATTACACACACTACCATGTATTTGACACACACACGCATGCATACTATTTGTTTATTGTCAAACTTTTCTTATTGCATAAAGTCTATGGTCAAATTGAGAATAGATTAAATATTGTTTGTCTTTGTTAATATTTGTCTAAAGTGTAGTCTTGGTGAAATCTGTGATTGTAGAAGTATAATAAATAGTGTTTGACAATAGAACCATAATAATGTTCAAACTTAGAATTTCAACTAATCATAGTCGAATTTCGACTACTGCGGGACCACTAGTTTATGTAGTTCCTTCAGGTTTCTTCGTGATTCGTAAACATAATTAATATTACTTTTACGCTTGAATCTCACGTTTATTATTTTGTATATCCAACATACTATACTATATCGAGGAGTGAAAGGTGGTTTATGCGACATTTGGCTTAAGACGATTTAAATTTTACCTTTGTAATTTTATTTGATATTAGCATCAACAATTCCACGTATTTAATCGAACTTTAATTACACCATTCAAATAGCTGAAAAAGTTTTGGTATTTTTTCCAAATTTTAATCTTAAAAAGGCTACCTTGTAATGTTCAAAAATGTCGCTTAAACTAAACTAGACGATGACCGTTTTTTTTTTTTGATAACGCCATCTTGTTGTGTCTTTAGTTGCCCTCAATTAAGAAAAATAGTATTATTATTCGCCAATAGATGTCGGGAAGAGTTGATTATTGAAAACACGAATAAAACAACATTTTCTGAAAATAAATCGTAGCTAGATCGATTTATCGCCCCCAAAATCCCCTGTATACTAAATTTTAGGAAAATCGTTGGAGCCGTTTCCGAGATTCAGATTATATACATATTATATGTATATTAATATACAAGAATTGCTCGTTTAAAGGTATAAGATAGCCAGCCTTTCACCCCTCTATATACAGTTTTCGTGGTCACCGGATGTCGATAAAATCTCCATTGGTACAAAGGTATAGAGATGGATAGAAAATTAAACCATAAAACTATTATAGTTTTAGTTAAACAGTATTTAGCCGACGTGTCGTAAATATTGTTAAATTTCCCCGCAGTACGAATAAAAGTATGCTTGTTTATCGGAGCACCACTTTCATTCACTCTATACCTAAGTAGCGTTTTGAAACTTTAAAACAACTACTCAGTTTCCGATTTGAAGCGATCTTTTGTTAAAGGAACTCGTTCAAGTATACCGTTTCCACCTTATCTGTTATTCACAAGCTATCGGAAAGGCATTATTAGCGCTCTCGATGAAACTGCACTCGGGATTCAAGTTGAAATACGAATTTCTGTAATATGCGAATAACTTGTGCTTTGTGGAATTTTTTACTAAATTACTTTACTAATATTTACTAACAATCACGCCACGTTAACTGGTCCCGTGATAAGTTCGTAAAGAACTTGTGTTACAGGTACCAGATAACGGATATAAATGTAAGATTTTTATTATACACATACATATATTTAATATACATCCATAACCCTGGAAAAGACATTTATATTTATCATACAAATATCTTCCCTTGGCGGGATTCGAACCCGCGACCGCCTTGTGTAGTGACCATGTCACTTACCACTACACCAGACGGCTGTCAATGAAATGAAACCGTGGTACCGTAATTATATAAATTAAAAACGCGCTAAAATACGTGACCACGACTACTCTGCCAAGAGAAACAGACTATGATGATGACGATGATGATTATAAGTATGAACATATGTCAGTCTCTTGTATCTATAACACAGGGAATACTAATTTGGGGCCGGATGACCTAGTGTAATTTGTCGCCGTCGAGCGCGGGCCAGGGAGGCGGATCTCGCCCAAGCCTTGGCCCTCTAAGTGTTTCGGTTCCCCTTCATATGTCGGTCTGGGGCCCGGCGAAGGGGGCCTAAGAAGACGACGTGCTAGCTGCTCTGCACACGTTTTACGCAAGAGCATCCGGGTGATGGAAGGCCGGCTATCCTCGACCCACGCTGGTTTTGACCCAGTGGGGTATTCCGTAGGATAACTAACTCTAACCGGCGCCATCTAGGCGGGCTTCGGACAGCCTGCCGACTGAGAGGGCTGGTGATCGTGGCACCGACGATCGCCGGTCCGTCGTCCCGAGGGGGAGGGTGATGGGAGAGATGTGCTCCGCACTAAACGCTTCACTCTCCATTCTTTGCCTTTTTATGAGTTCTGTCTCAGGAGAGGCTCGGACGTGGGTTGTTGAGCGACAGATTTTAGTCGGTTCGACTCTGACATACCCCGCCCGCCATCCCCAGTGGAGGGTGGGAGTCCGGCGATTTTCCCTTACCAAAAAAAAAAAAAGTTGTTAAGTGGTTACCGGAGTCTATAGACATCGCAACGTAAATGCCGCCGCCTACTTTGAGACATGAGGCTAGAGTCTCAATTAAATTGTATAAGAACTTTCCGATATCTCAAACCACAACGCATCAATTTATTTATTTTTATTTATTTTTCTGGTGGTGGAATGCATTATAAGCTCCAGTTCCAGTTTGGAGTAGGACGGGACAGCCATGATGCAATCAATACAATGGACACTACGTCTTCTTTTTTTTGCTACCTATGCTGATAGCCTTGAGTGGCTATATCAGTGTTACCCTAGCGTGTAGGTGAGCTCTCGGGACTCAAACCGGAGGTATTGCTAACTCTGTCCCTAGCAAGAGCAGTCCTTCGCAGAATCTCCCACCGGATCGGAAACGCGACCCACTGAGAGTTCGTCTTCGTGTTTTTTTAGACATCTACAACGTAAATGCCGCCACTCACGTTGAGAATTAAGTTCTAAGATCTCAGTATAGTTACAACGGCTGCCCCACTCTTCAAACCGAAACGCATTACTGCTTCACGGCAGAAATAAGCAGGGCGGTGGTACCTACCCGTGCGGACTCACAAGAGGTCCTACCACCAGTCCCCTACTTATTACAAGATAACCCATAGGATCGACTACCTTAAAACCTGCCGGTGCTGCACACCTTGCCCACGGATTGAAAGGTTATTGCCTAAGGACTCTAGTGATCCCAAGCCTTTTATTCCAACTCTTAGCTTCTTAAAAAAAAACTAATTGCCAAATTGTAAAGATTGCTTTTTACTACAGTAAATAATCTGTACAATAGGTAGGTACTGGAGTTACCACAGATAAGGCACGCGCCAGCCATCCGCCGCGCCGCCCACTAACGTTTCGCCTTTTACATTTCAGCAATTTTAGAGGTGTATTTTAAAAAGTAATGCTCATGCACGCTTTGTGTTTGAAGTTTAGAAGTTCAACGACCTTGATCTCCATCGAGTTTTGTCTTGCTTTTCAAATGAAGAATTAATGTTTTACGTAGATTCAAAATTGCTGTCTGGTTGTTTAGCGGATGTATTTACAATATTAGCAAATTAGTTTACAACTCATTATATATGGAAACATGTCAGGAATCATTTTAAGTAAATATATTCGTTTCGTGCGAACAAACAGACAAAAGCATTAAAAATTAATCAACTCAATAATTAATCGATTTTTTAATCTAGTGTAAATATTTAATTCAAATTAATTAATGCTTTGGTGATTAACATATTGTTTTTCTTCGATTCTGCTATCGCTTTAGCAACATTAATTTGTTAACAACCGACCGCCTTATCTTATCGGGTTTCACAAATTCTAGCCCTGACTGTATAAAATTATATTACATTATGTATTTGCTCGCATGTGACTCCCGCGAGTGAATGATTTTACGCATGGCATCCAAGTATATTTTAAATAGCAACATTAACAAACTAAAGTGTTCTACAATCGTAGCCGTGTGTGGTAAACAAATAAAAACTTTTTTCTGCATCACTCATGCAGATTTTTTTTTGTTTGCTATCATTGTGTTCTTTCTGTAGTTCTTTTTCGATCTTCTGTTAAATACATCACAGCTCTAATACTAAGATTTGTGTTTTTCCTAATTAGGTCTTGCAACATTATATACACGGGCTAGTATGAGGTATTGGCAATATTAATAAATCAGCAACTAACTTATAGATTGGTCTGATTATGATCTATTAACGAAGAGAGACATACAAACTAGTGGATGAAAAATATTCAAATGTCACTAATTTAAAAATCTATGAACCGAAATTAAATATATATACATTTTGTTCTAAATTCAAACTCTTGCAACACAGTCACCGCGTTCGCGTTCGAAATTTAACATAAAATGCAAATGTCGTTACATCCTCTCCACATGCAGTCCCGACTATTCGAACCTTTGTGTTTACTTTAAAAAAACAACATCAAATGTGATAATGTAATCGGTATTTTAAATGATTCACAGCTTAGCGAGCGTCATTTCATGATACTTCTAGATGTGATTGACAAGATTTTGCACGAATATGCATATTGAGAACTACGAACAAACTATTTTATACTACATATATCTTAATTAGATATGTGTGTTCTTTTTTATTTTATTTTATTGCTTAGATGGATGGACCTGATGTTAAGCGGCTACCGGAGCCCATAGACATCTACAACGTAAATGCCGCCACCCACCTCGAGATATAAGCTCTAAGGTCTCAGTATAGTTACAACGGGTGCCCCACCCTTCAAACCGAAACGCATTACTGCTTCACGGCAGATATAGGCAAGGTGGTGGTACCTACCCGTGCGAACTCACAAGAGGTCCTACAAACCAATTAAGGTTATTTAAAACCAATACGCTTATATAAACCAAATATATTCAGATCATGGTGAAAACGCAAACACGTATATATGTATATCATACATATTGTTACGCGGGTAACAGTAACGCCATCTATCGCCGAATAGTCGAACGAATATCGAAAGATCCAGAATGCCCGAGACAACAACGCCATCTATTGTCAGATAGCGGAAACTGCTACTAGAGAGGTGTGGAATATTCTCGATAATTCTAGGGATGAGGTATCGGCTTTAAAAGCGTTGTAGGGATGGCTCGCAGTCAGTCAGTAAACGGAACTACTCGAAGAAATATCGAACGGATCATCTGAAGCGAAGCGGAACAAGCGAATTGAGAGTTTTAAAGTGTTTGTGAAGTGTTTAAGTGTTTTAAGTGTTGAATACAGTTTTTAATTGTACTTTGGTGAAATTTTATTTATCCTGAACCCCAGCGCGTAACAATATTTACGATTCGCTGCGTCGTTAATGAACTATCCACTAATAAGTTTTGCGAAAATCGAACCCTTTAACAGAACAATACGGGAACAAATTTAAGACAGGTAGACAGTAGCTCATAAAAGTAATCTATAGCCAGAAAAACTCAACGTCGAGGAGAAGCCCACTGAATTTCTCGCCGGATCTTCACAGTGGCTCGCGTTTCCGATCCGGTGGTAAATTCTGCAAAGCACTGCCCTTGCTAGGGCTAGTGTTAGCAACACTCCGGTTTGAGCCCCATGAGCTCAGCTACACGTTAAGGAGAAGCTGAAATAACCTCTCAAGGTTATCAGCACAGGTAGAATAAAAAAAGTCGGGGAGAAATTTCTTTATCGGTATTTCATAAATAAAATAAAATTATTTTCTATACCGTAATTTTTTGATTCTATTTGATTGGTTTCCGTAAAAACAATCAGTACTTATACTAAAATAATAATAATGCCTTGATGGACGAATGAGTTCACGACAGACATAGTAGCCGATCGAATTGATCCCGCAATGGTAGATACCACAATCATGCCACCGATCATTAATGATCGCATTAACATTTCTACTGTAGCACTGAACACTAACAATAAGCATTGCAATAAAAAAAACATCTTAATGCATTATTCAGACTTCTTATTACAGAAGGGTTGGTCTTATTCAAGTTGACGCCTATGTTACTGCAAAAATTCCCACCTTATTACTGTTATGACGACGGTTGCTCACTTTTTTCCCTACCCAATCTTTGATAGCCCCTTAGGCTAGTGCAGGCTAGTAGGTGAGCTCACGGGGCTCAACCTGAGAGGACTTGCTAACACTAGCCCTAGCAAGAGCAGTGCTTCGCTGAATCTACCACCGAATCGGAATCACGACCGACTGAGAAGATCCAACGAGAAACTCGGCGGGCAACCCTTTACAGTATTCAGCGCTACGACACGTCTATTTTTCTCAGTGATTTGTGCCTCAGAAACTCAGTGGTTTGTGCCTATGAGCCAGTTTTCACGTATAACTTTTCATCGCATGCGACTAATTCAACGAGAACGGTGACCTTGCTCGGTAACAAAACATGCGTTTTTATTAGAATGGTGATAAGTCATTATTTAAATCAAATCGAGCAAGGCGGATGAGGTCATTCGCGTTCTTGTGTCTATAAAATATAAGTATATAAACATCGCTATTAAATGTGCACTATAACATTACGTTCGAACTAGGTATTTACTCAAGCACACTTCACATATAAATAGAAAATCGACATCACATGTGCAAATCGGGCGTAAAGATCTTCAGATAAATGAACGTATGAGTACTTATCCCGTTCCACACCAATTAAAGTTCTCATAGTATAATAGCCGTGAAATTTGAGCCAAATCAATAGACTGTAGTTGAACAGTCCTATCTCTTACTTTAGATCTCATTCCACACGATCGTCTATTGTTTCACATGAATACTTACAGTGAACAGAAGCTCCGCAAACTGTCTTTAAAAAATTCAGTTTCTTATTTTTCATGGCTTTCATAGGTAGACGCATATGGCTCTCCTGGTGGTTAGTGATCATGAAGATTTTTAAAGCGCCTGTATTAAGAAGTTGAAATCATATTTAATATTTAAACTGAAACACTTACTGAAGTATTAAAATTTTATACGACCCAATTGCAACTGAGTTTCATTATACGAAACCCGAAATATTAGACATCTTAAGCTTCAAGTATTATTATTATTTAAAAGCACTTGTTCAAATAAAACTGTACACTCAATAAAGTATTCAAATTCAAAAATACCATCAACACTAATATTGACTATAGATCCGGCTCAGGACAACTCAGTTGTGCTGCAATTATGCGCAGATTCCGCACTGAATGATTGGAATCAGTTGTTTTAGTGCTCTTTGTTTCTTTAAAATAGATTCGTTCATTGTTGTTGTGTTGTCCTATGTTTGTTCATATTCAATAATGGACATATATTTAATCATTCTTCGCACCGATTGCAATGTTTTATTTATAGTGCAACATGACCTAACAGACTATTTTCCTCTTTGTATCGACGTAAATTTCTCTCTTTATATCAAAGACTAGCGACCCGCCCTCGCTTCGCTTCGGAAACATTAAAACACACATGAAAGACAAAAAAAAATAAAAAAAAAATAAAAAAAGTAGCCTATGTTCATCAGGGTCAATGTCGGCTTCTAATGGAAAAATAATTTTTCAAATCGGTCCAGTAGTTTCGGAGCCTATTCGAAACAAACAAACAAACAAATCTTTCCTCTTTATAATATTATATAAATATAATATAATATATAATATCAAAGAAGTAATAGACGGTGAAAAGCAAAACCAAAACAAGGAAGAAAACTGTAACTTACATGTTGACAAATATTTATGTCAAAGCCCAATTGGAACATGAATTTCAAAGCACGCCGCTTTATTTATAATACAAATAACCAAGAACACCGCTATTCGAAAAGGGATTTACAATTTTACACGGCTTTATAAAGAGTACAAACGTCCTGGCGCCGTTTATCTGAGATTTGAGTACAATCCCATTTGGTCGGTTAGTCTGCGCCATGACAGGTAGCCGAGAACATACCAGCGGGATTCCCGAAACGTCACAGGCTGAGGGAACTTCCACAATAAATATTTTTATTTCGTCAGACAGACTTTGGCGCCGCTTCGGTCAATTGACACCTTTTTTTTGTAATGAATAGCGCTTGGTTCGATGTTTAGTCTGTCTTTATTGTTTGAATACGTATAAAAAAAGACGCACAATATGTTTTTGTCAGTAAGGAAATGCTTACAAATGCTTTAGGCACATAAAAGTTTCTTAGTAGTATGCAGGGGGTATATTGCTCGGAACAAAAGGCTGATTAACAGTTTTATGACTCAAGCAAAAGTTTAAAGTAGTTGCAAATTACAGTAAATAGTTTTTACCAATTTCAGACCCAATTTTAACCGGAAAATCGGTTTGAACAGACGTTGGAACGGTTGGATCCTACTGCGAAAACGCATTAAATTACTTCGTAACCATTGAAGTTTTTATTACTATATTTCGTACTCGATATTGGTACAGCCGACTGAATCAGAGAGAGTGACTCAGCATTTTACTTCCTACCCTTAAATGGTATTAAGATTTAATATTCCTTATGCAGTTTCGTGAATCAGCAAGCTATGCTTTTATTTATATATAGATTGTTTGTTTGAAGCAATTCATTGGATATCTATCTATCTGTAAATCAGTTTTGGTGTTTAAAATAATTCTTGTTTTATCTGCATTTTACATTTCTTCTATGTCTTTTTTTTATTCCCCTTGTAGGCAGACGAGCATACGGCCCACATGATGGTGAGTGGTTATCGTCGCCCAAGGACGTCAGCAATGCCTGGGGCAGAGCGATGACGCTGCCTACCGTTTAACATTCTCCACATGCCTCGTTTGAAGAAGGACATGTCACAGCGCTCGGAAAAAACCGTAGAGGAGAGTTCATTCCAAAGCCGGATGGTACGTGGCAAAAAAGATCTGTGGAAACGCACTGTGGATGAAACAGTGGTTCTAGATATTATGGATGAACTCTACTCCGGTGGCTGGTAATAATGTAAATGCTCATTGCACAAATGAGAATGAATATTAACAAAATATTCATGTATTCATAATAACGAAACACATTCGTAAACACTTCCCGTTTGCTTACACGTGGACCGAAAGCTGCAATACTAGTTCGTGTTAAATCAATAGTTTTTATAGAAACCGTTCGAAAACTCTCCACAAGCTTAACACGCTCTTCAAAAGTTACAGCCAATTTATTTTGTTGTATCGAGACATTTTCCGTTCAAAATTTACTGCTAGATTGCTGAACAACGAAAATAGAATAGTGAGTCATTTGGTGGGCTTCGTTTTGCGGTGTGTTAATATGTACGTATTCAGTTTAGTGCGCATAAAAGCACTAAAGAAAACATCCCATTGCCCATTTACCAATAAATGAGATCGTTCCCTTACATACTTATATGGGATATCATTAGTTTAAAATTATCTAGTTTGAAATCGATTTACTGATTTAAAAAAAAAAAAAACATTATAAATCTGAGTTTTTCTTTAAGTCAACCTGACGACCCACCACGAGCCATTCACCGAAACCCAGAATTACTTAAGGGTAAATGCCGCCACCCACCTTGAAACATAAAGTCGAAGTGATTAAATAGCAGTTTTATGTTTAAATATCAGAATTACTAGTGAAAACAAGAAAACGAGTTCTCCGAGAACTTTCTTTCCACTATCTAGAAATTCAGGAATGAGCCTTTTACTGTTTTTATTCCCTACGTATTTGCTGGTAGCCTAAGGGGCTGTTCTAATTTCGCGCGTACTGATAGGTGAGCTCATGGGCTCAACCAGAGAGAATTTGCTAACACTAGCCCTAGCAAGAGCAGTGCTTCACAGAATCCACCACCGGATCGGAATCACGACCCACTGAGAAGATCCAACGAGAAATTCGGCGGGCAATTTTTTAACGTATTACTACTATTTATGATGGGATTGCTGCTGTCTCTGGCATTGACGATGTCCATGAACGACGTTGCCAATTTCCATCAGGCTTTAAGTCTCATGCCCTTCGTGGTTGCCCGTTGAAGCAAGAAAAATATAACATCACGAAATCGAAGTACCTGTTGCATCAGAACAAGAGCTATTTATTGATTCGTATTGAACTTGAGCAATATAATTGTTTGATGTGGAAGGTTCGAGGACAGTGCTCGGTACTCAAATGTGTACTTGCTAGCTGTGTTTCAGGACCTTGGCAATATTTTGTTCTTTATTGAAGGCTCTGACAATGTGCTATTAGACACATTTATGTCAGAGTACATCACTGTAGACGTATTTGTCTTCTTACCGTGGTAAAGACGGAAACGCTTAGCAAATTCGACCGGTTGGAAAGCAAGCAATTTACTTACTAACACTGACCACAAATTAGAATTTTCTCAGGGTTTTCGACGTACTAATTAACTGAACGGCCAACAGGTGTCCCCACATTTATAACATCTAATTTAAAACAACTTTTATGTTTTATTTTTCTTCTTTTTAATATTTTTTTTTCATAATTGTTTCCAATGGAATTATAAGATTATTGGACGTGCACAATCAGATAAAATTTCACAAAAGTATTAACTAATGAAAGTATCAACTGCAATGGGTATCAAACCAGATCGACTAATAATATAGTTTCTCAGAGGAAAATTTAATCTCCCTGACAGCAAAACCCACAACACAGACGGCCTGAATTTTACAAACGCAATAAATCAGGGTGGACTTTATACTTAGCAATGTTTATCTTTTAATAACGATAATGGAATAGAAATATTGAAGTTATCCTGGTTGTGTATCGCCAACATAAATTCTATTTTAAGCTGGTGAATTAAACGTTGTCGATGTATAGAGCTTCACGGGAAAGTCTCCGACGCCGATGAGACAGTGTGGGCGGGCACCGATTGAAAGTACAGACGCGATCACAATTCAGGGCTACCACACAAACACGAAACAGCTAAAAATAACCTCGAGGTGCGAGTTTAAATTTTTAAAGTAAATCCGCCATCTTTTATTATTAAATAATTAGTCAAAAGTCAAAGTTTTCACTGTGTAAACGAATATAGCAAAGTTTTTATTTTCATAAGGTTAATGTATTACAAAATTCAGTAAAATGATTTATTTACGTTTATCATCTCGCCTAAATAGATTAATTAGGTTTCCAGTTATTGTGTACAAATCAATGAATTGTGTAATGGCATTACTTAAAACTACTTTAAAGGATTAAATCAATCGAAACGTCGGAAATAATAACTTTTTTATCGGTGGTAGGACCTCTTGTGAGTCCGCGCGGGTAGGTACCAACACCCTGCCTGTTTCGGCCGTCAAGCAGTAATGCGTTTCGGTTTGAAGGGTGGGGCAGCCGTTATAACTATATTTGAGACCTTAGAACTTATATCTCAAGGTGGGTGTCGCGTTTACGTTGTAGATGTCTGTGGGTTCCACTAACCACTTAACACCAGGTGGGCTGTGAGCTCGTCCACCCATCTAAGCAATAAAAAAAAGAAAAAAAAATAACAAAAAGAAAAGCGTGATTAAAAGATGAAAGTTATATTAAATGTATCCACAACTCACGAACACCGAAGAAAATACTATATTAGGAATTACAGCCCTAGAGTCTCATATATTGCACAATGTAATGAATATTATTTTAACGATATCTTTTTGTTTCAGGTAAGACTCACACACGCGAAGGAGCGATCGTTAGTTTAAGCAACGACATTGTAGTAAGTAACATGAAAAAGTTTTTTTTTTATTATGATATTACGATACGATTTTTAATACGTTAATTGGTAAGTAATTTTCGTAATTAATAATAATCTATTTTATTTACAGATCAGTTACTATGTTTTTATTATTATTTATTACTTTATATAGGCTTACGAGCTCACAGCCTTTGGTGTTGAGTAGTTACCATAGATAGCTCTTACACATTTTTTTTCTTCTTTTTTTAACTTTTATTATATAAATTGGTGGACGAGCTCACAGCCCACCTAGTGTTAAGTGGGTACTGTAGCCTATAGACGTAACGTAAATGCGCCACCCATCTTGAGATATAAGTTCTAAGATCTCAGTATAGTTCATATCTCAGTATAGGTCTCAGTATAGTTCTAAGATCTCAGTATAGTTCACAATCAGACGCTTGCCACCCAGTATTTTATGTATATCTCACCCCACTCTTTAAGCTGGAAAGCACGTTTGATTCGCGGCATAAATATGGTGGTGTATCGCATCTACAAGTCTGCTCTCACAATACGAACTAATGGAGGGCAGGATAGCCGTTAAAGAATACAATTTTGACCTTGACGTCGTACCTCAAGGTGGTAGGGCAGTGACACTTTTAAACACATATGCCCACTGAGTTCGCTAGATCTTCTTAGTTCTCAGTAGATCGAGATTCCGATCCGTCAGTAGATTCCGCGAAGCACAGCTCTTGCTGGGCGAACGTTAGCAAATTTTCTCAGGTTGTGGCTGTGAGCCACCTACCCGTCCGGGAGAAGCTGGAATAGCCCCTCAGGCTACCAGCGTATTATAGATAGGGAAGAAAGAACACATGTAGTCTGTCTGGTAAGCACTAAATACCAGTGGTACTACCACAGAAATAAATCAAGGAAAGAATCTTGAATCTGGCTGAGCCAAACCGCTGCCTACCGCTTAATACTCTCCACAAGCCTCGTTTGAAGAAGGACATGTCATAGCGCTCAGAAAACACCGTGGAGGGAAGCTCATTCCATAGCCGGATGGTACGTGGCAAAAAAGACCCCTGGAAACGCACTGTGGATGACCGCAGTGGCTCCAAGTAGTATGGATGAACTCTACTACGGTGGCGGGCGGTGTGATGGTAAAAACGATATACTGGTATCATCTCAAACAATTAGAGAGAAATCATAAAATTAATCCGTGCTTTATCCGTGTGCAAATTTTCAACTTATTCAGACGTCGCGAAGTCAGTGAAAATGATGTTCAAAGACTTCGTTACATACATACCAAACTCATAAAAACGTATTAAAAATGTTACATATATGTCCTTGGCCGTAAATTCTAAAAAATTCAGATTGTTTATAAAATATTAACTACAATAAAACTAACTAAACTGAAAAAATAACAAACCTTTTTAATTACACTCTCGTATCATTCGACGTTAATTAGTAAATCGATAACGCTAAGCGATCGTTCACAATAGCGCGTTTCACAGAACTATCCGCCGATAATATTATCTTATCAGCTACACTGATAAACTTGACACTGATACGTGTTGGACGCTTTTACCGAACTTTATCTCGTATTGAATGTTTTTTTTCTGACTTAGCCCTTGGCCATTATAAAAAAAGCATTCAAAGTTTATATAATGTGTGCATGAACCACTACGATAACGATATGGGTACGTTAATCGGTAGATAACTACAACAATAGCGACCTTGGAGTCGAAGAACGGGTATTTGTAGTTTTGGGATGTAGCTAGGATTGTCTAACTTTTCCTTTTGACTTCGTGGTACCAAGTTTCTTTTGTGCCACTCTAGGCAAGCTTAGCCACCCGCTTGATGGTAAGTAGTCAGTTCATAGACATCAATAACAAGGACTCGGCCAAGCCTCTACCTACTGCTAACGACTCTCCACAGACCACGTCCGAAAAAGGATTTCTTATAGCGCTCAGGTCTATTGATCAAACTTAATTAGTACAACAGAGAAATCATTTTTACGATGACTTTATTTATTATGATTGATTAAACGACTATTGCTACTCCACCCAAGATCGCATGGCTGCTACCGTAATGATATCACAACATCCAGAACGAAAAGAAAAATCATATTAAAATATCGTAGCGGAAAAACACAGTTCTTTATAGATGACGTGATGCGAAATAAACCATCTCTCTGTCTGAATGGTGTACCTTGAATAAAAATGTTCCTTTTACTTTCGCAAACCTCAAACGTAATCAATTAATGGAACCATACAAATGCTTTTTTGATGCATAACAATTTGACATAGCATTTGTCGTTTTCGAGTTGAAAAATGTTATCAATGTCGACAGTCAACAGCTTTGAGGATCGTTCGGGGATCCGGCCCGACGGCTTTATAATGCGCCGAGTGACGTCACGCGGCACTCATCCCACACAAATGTAGATGAATGTTAAGGTTGTCACGTCTACGTCTACTAAATGTTGAGTAAGATTTGAATATATTAAACAAGAATAATGTTTCGTTAGTATTATCTATTATGTTTAAAATTAATCATTTCGAGATTTATGTCTATTCTTTGCGATACAATAAGCAAAGTCTCTATTATATTTTCGTGTGCTTTGCAACCCTAAAACATTTATCTGACGAATATGACACTTTCACCACGATCAACGAAGTTGTTGCTTTATTTTAATAAAATCTATAAAGGTAACGGTAGGATGTGGTTTGCGATACGATAGCTCCTAAAATTTATGAAAAAGGGGAAACTATTTACCAGATAGTTACGATACGACAACCCTCCGACGTCGGTGAGTGAATGCTCGATTGTTGGATCTCTTTGTGGAGGCACAATGAGGAACAAAAACACGTCCTTCTTTGTGCTAGGACGAGAGTATTGCTCGAGTGAGACGCGCACATATCAATCCTCGCCCCACACATGTGTGCTTACATTACGGTAAATGAAGCTTTGTTTGTTTTAGATGAGAATTCGATTCCCATATTTTTTGTACTTACTGAAATATCGGATTTTTACCGTGCTACCTACTACTAATAACGATTTCAATAGGACATTAATATTCGTGAATAACTTAAAACTAAACTACATAATATTAACGATTTAAGCGAATAGTTAGTCGAGTACACTGATAATTCAAATTTGTACAAGCAAACTACTACTACTATCCGTTATGTTCCCGTTATCTGGAGTCGGGTCTCCTCACTCTACGGCGTCAGGCTGATCTGTCCTGGGTTGTCGGTTTTGGAAATTGGACTTTCTTAAGGTCTCTTTCGATGTTTGACCACCAGGTCGATGGCGGCCGGCCCCTACCTTTCTTTTATTCTGGCAAGCTTAATGCGATTTTGTACAACCAAACTAGTTAAAAATATTATACTTGAATACAAGTCAATTCGTCAGTATTAAATTTAATATATCCACGGAATGTAGCACAAAGTAATATTTCGTTCAAATAGCATTGCATTAAACATTCGAAACTATTGACACTGACGCCAAAATAACAAACTTCGAACTTCTCAGTGGCTCTAAACTAGATAAAGGAACGAGTCCGAGAGTGTTGTAAGAACTCCTATTTTAGTTTAAGGAAGTGTGAGATTTTGAACTTTTGTACAATTGAGCACATTCTTCCGATGATCGTTTAATGTTTGTGGGTTTGTGTTTGAAATATTTTGCTCTTCAAAGTTACAAAGTCGAAAGTTTGAGAGTACTAGTATGTACCTGCTTTTTACAGGCCAACAGTTATTTAGTTAACTCATACATTACATCAAAGGTATTCCTTATCTATTTCTATGTTATTGCTATTTTCTTATCTTCCATACTGCGATAAAATTCATACAGAGAACTGTCTTTATAATGAACATATTTATAAAATTTTGTTTTATTTGTTCGTCTGTTTGGTATTTTGACTATCACGCAAAAGCTACTGGTTCGATTTTCAGGGAAGCTTTTGTATATATCGGTTACTTCGAAATCGATGCATTGCTGTAATTTATCACGCTGCGATGATGGAAGTCGCAGATATTGGGATAAAAAGCAAATAGCTTTCAAATGCAACCGATACATTGTTAGCCGATGTTTAACGGGAATTAATAACAAAAAACTTGACCCGGACATAAACATACGGCCTGTCACAATAATTTGGGCTCTAAGTCACTATACTTTCGATACCAGCAAAAAAAAACCTCATTTCCCGCACGAGCGTTTAAATCAATCAGGCGACGTGAAAAAATAAAAACATAAGTCCCTTCCGCAGCGAGCATATGTATGTATACCTTAGTTTTTACTAAACCATTAATTGTGGATATGGAAGCATTACCGACCTAAATCAGCGATGACGAAACGAGCGGAACTAACGAGCCCTCTGGTGAGCGCTGCTATATGAAATTAATATAACAAGCTATATAACGTACATTGATTTGAAGTAAAATAATACTAGATATATTAAGATAAGACAATATTGATTTTGATATTCGAATGTATTGTAATGTTTATAAACTATAGAAGGTCGTGCAACGTTTTGAGTATAAACTATTATTTGCGTTTGTAGTTTAACGTTGAGGAAATAATAGTTTGGGGAAAAAGTTTATTCGCATTTTTTAAGAAAATTGACAACAATAGGTAGGGATATGATCCTATTGCTGTAGAAATTTCGGGGCTTCTGATCAAAATACCGCGACAATTGCTCTTGGCAGTCCTCTCGTGATGTTAACCTGACACTGCCTAAAGAATTCTAAAGAGACTGAAACAGGTGGAAATCTGAAAGTGCAAAGTCAGGACTATACGGCGGATGCATTAACACCTCCCAGCCAAGCTTAATTTTTGCTGAGTGTCTAAAGATGTGTGAGGTCTAGCGTTATCATGATAAAAAACCACACCCCTTCTGTTGATTAATTCCGGCCACTTTCTCTCAACTTCTTGCTTTAATCTCATCAGTTGTTCGCAGTAGAGTTCAGAATTGATGGTCCTACCTGGCGGTAACAGCTCATAATGAATAATGCCCTACCAATCCCACCACACACACACACAGCATCACCTTGTTGCGAGTTAACCCGGGTTTCGCCACAGTCTGTGAAGCCTGACCGGCCTTTGACCACGACCTTTTTCGCACGTTCTTGTCGTACGTGATCCACTTTTCACCACCAGTTATCAGCTTATGGTTTATATGGTATTTTGGTTTCATTACGTCGTAATAAAGAATCACCAATGAGTACACGGTTCATTAGGTTTCTTTCAGTGAGCTCGTGAGGTACCCAAATATCGAGCTTTTATGTGTACCCAGTTTTTTTCAAATGCGCCAAAACTATTTGTGGTCAATTCCCAGTTCTTCAACTACGTCGTAACTACTGATATGCCGAACTTGCTCCACTTTTTCAAAAATGGTATCCATTTTATCCGTAATAGGGCGACCAGAGCGACGTGCATCTTTGACATCAAAATTTCCAGATTGAAAACGCTTAAACTAAATTTGCACTACTCTCACAAACACTGCACTAGGTGCTTAAACATCGCAATTTTTTTCCGCGACTTGCGTTGCATTTTTTACCTTTTTTGTAGTAAAATTTTAAAATGGATCGAATTTTTCATTCGATTCACTCATTTTGACAGTACGAAAAATAAATAAAAATCACATTTTCCTAATTTGAATTTCGAATTATCTTCTTTAAAATTTAGACTTTTAATGATACCAAAACCAGCCAGATACAAATAGTATAGTCAAAGAGATTTTATTACAAGTTCATACATACTATAACGCGAAAAGACTTTTTGCCCAACCTATTACAATTTGTCTTACATATGTACATATAATCAGGAAGGAAACATGGGAAACGCAGAATTATATCGTAAGTTTCAGACCACGATTAATGTCATCAACAGTAAATAATTTAAAAGACGGGTTCCGTGTTCAGCTGCAAATTAAGTTGAAACTAATTTATTTTCATTAATTTTACAAATAAATATATTTAAAAATTGTACCATTTAGCATATTTTAATAAAGGTATAAATTTTGTCTTCTATTATGCTCATAGTAGATTTATTTGTCGATTTTCTTAGATTACTATTAGAGAAGAGCACTTCTTTCCTACCACGACACAATCACGCTTCCCAGTTTGAAGAGTAGGGTAGCTATCATTTCTATGCTTACCGCGTGCATGAATTTCGATGGAACTTTTAATGTTAAGTCTATGGATTTTATTGACCAGTTAATACTATATGGGCCGTGAACTCTCATACCCATCAAAATAAAAGTCTTCTGGTATTTTTTGTTATACAAAAAAAAGAGAAGCTAACCGTAAAACATTACACTACACGACACTAAATGACACTAAAACAAATTTTATAGTTTCGGTAAACAATCAAAACCGCTTTTAATGTATTAGATCCATCCTGTGAATGAGCACGTGCCGGTAAAAATTAGTGCTTCTAAATTGATAAAACAGTCTAGAACGTATCTAAATTTGTCAGTAACAACGCTCAAAAGTTTATTGACACTTCTCAAAATGTTTGTTTAGAATCTGAATTATTAACATAAATGTATATGCAAATACGGCTCATACATAATACAAAACGTTAACAAAAAAGAAAACCGACCCAAACAAAAAATAATCAAAATATCATCTATATACATGGTCCAAGTTATTAAGGATACTTCCTACTAGTTAGATCTTGATAAAATATAAATGGCACGAACCATGACAAGCACCAGCTTTCGAATAAAAATAATCCAAACCGATGCACTTAAAACAAAGTTCTAAACCTACTCCTTCTTTTTCAAGACGATTAGAAAAATAGTGTTATACTTATTTTAATATGCTATATTCAGACATTTTTTATTTTAGCGACATATAATGGGATATTATGTTAGCATGGAACAACAGAGACAACAAATTTTTTAACAATTTCTTTTGGCCTTCGACTGTCGCCACATCGTTAAAAATATACTAAAATACATTGTATAATATGGCCAGTTTCTAGCTAACTCTTGTTTCCGAACCAACTTATTCTTTAGCCAGCTCCACATGAACTCTGTCGTTATAATGAGATATTAAGAATGAAATAATATATAATATATAATAATACTGGAGAACGATACAACAAGAACAAACTTGTAGTATGCATTTTTTTATATTTCCTCAATTTACGGGAGTGTCTGTTATAGTTTTATGAAAGTGTTACTGAACGTAAATTCAAAACAGGTGAAATTCAAAAAAGTATAGTCACGTGAACTCGACACCGGAGATTAGTCTTTATTTCCGTGTTATATGGCAGCGAATGATTTCGCATTTAATGGTTCGCGGTCGGACCGTTAAACTGGTTCTGTACAGCGATGCATCTGAATAGGGCTGCCACCCTAATCTGATATTTGACAAAATACTCAGTGATGCTCGAGTTTCGCTCTGCTCATGATAGGCTTTAATCTGTTGTTATCTTTGAACACTTATATAACAATATTATTTTTGTTCGTGATTTTCATAAATCATCTATGTAAACCTATATGTGAATGTGCGCTATAGTTCAACAATAAAGAGAAAAATTGTAGAAGAAACTTTATTTTATTTTATATCTTTAAACGAGCAATTCTTGTATATAAATATGTATATACTTTATATAATCTGAATCTTGGAAACGGCTCCAACGATTTTCATAAAATTTAGTATACAGGGTATTTCGGGGGCGATAAATTGATCTAGCTACGATTTATTTTCAGAAAATGTTATTTTATTCGTGTTTTCTATGATAAACTTTATCGATAATTTTAATTTTTTCTTTAAATAACCAGTTGTATTTTTTTATTATTCTGTCGGTAAGATCGAAAAATATTATTCATATTTCATCATTTTATCAATATATAATTCGTATTTAAATATTATTTCTAAAAAACACAACTTATCAACGAAAAAAAAGCGGTCATTATCTAGTTGTCTTAATTTACAGTCATTAGTACTTAATAAGAAGTGCTTATAATAATCGGCATGACTTGACCTGCGTCGCGTATGTCAGCGTTCTAAGAGACGCGGGGCAGTGCCGGGTTTTCGGAATCCAATTGCTTTTCTTATAAAAGCCACCAATAATAAAATAGGGTGGTTTAATAAGCATAATTCAAACTCAAAGAAAACTTATAAGATTGTTGACGAAGGACGACAGTAAACAACAGATTTGTATAAATTTTAATCTCCGAGTTTATAAGATTTACTTCTATGTTTACTAACTTTAACAGATATTACGAGTATTTACGAATACTGTGTAATGTCCAGTGTAATTTTGTGTTCTAGTATACATATATGTCGCATACATCGCAAGCAAGGGACAAATGAAATAACAAAATCACATACAGAACTACATTTCAGAACTGCAAATTAGAAATGGTAGAGAAATAAAACGGATAGCAACCCTACATACCTGAAGCAGTCTCGGGGGTTTTCAACATGTTTACACGAATGCTCGTATTTATTCGTAAGTTTGTTGAATTCAACACTAAATTAAAGCAACATAGTCTCGACTTTACAACATGCTGATGTTCTTGTAAAATGTTTGTTAAATTATATTCACTTGTGCAGTTTTAATGTCAGTATACCACGTAATGGAAGAACTCGAATGTGTTTCTCGAATACTGGCGCACCGCGATCTAAATGGTTCGTAGTACAAGACTATAATAATATACTATAATAATAGACTATAATTATAAGTAATTACTACTAACAAAATGTTATGGTTTAAAAAAAAATCTGAAATAAAGTATTAATAATAATAATAATAATATAATATGATCAAAACACTTTACGGTTTAATTTCCAACAAAAATGTAAAATACAAAACTTTTTTATTACATTGGACGGGCGGACAGATGTCGGCTCATGAACCACATAAAGTGGTTACGGGGCTAATAGTTGTCTACAAATTTAGAAAATCTCAAATTTAAAACCTAAATGCCGTTTTGATTTGAACAATTTTAACATTTTTTTCCTAATTTTTACGATTATATTATTATAGACGGAGAAACTACTATGTTTGTCTCTTTTATTCGCGCAAATTTTGACAAAGCTTGTAACATGAATCATTAAGCATCTGAGATTGTGACAGTCAACACGCTTTGTTTTTATAATATAGTGACGCATTGAAAAATTAGTACGTCTAATCTAAAAATCTCAGGTAAGTTTTATTTAAACTATTTATACTACAACAATGACCAATTTTTCATTAGGTCAGTTTTGTACGAAAATAGTAGAATAAAAATATAGATACATGTATAACAAAAAAAAAAAAGTTTTAGTGAATCTTTTAAAAAATAAAACCTACAAAAATAGTTTCATCAACAGTACCACATTAAACATTGATTTTAGTAATGAAAGACACTACTCAGAGACAAAATTTCAAAACATATAAAATTATAAATATTAACAGAAAATCATAAAAAATACATTTTAGTATCAATCATTACCTAATCAACTATTCTTACAAAATACATTATTCATAAGCATATTTATTATTCATCAGGATATTTTCATTGAGCTATAAGTAATTAAATCAGAAAAGTTATAAATGCAAAACATTTTTCATATTTCCCAATAATTTGTTTTTATTAATTAGGTTTATCTATTATTAACACATTCATATGTTTAAATCGGCTTAAAAATGTACGTTAAATAGCCAATTTAAGTTTCCTAATAATTGTTTACTGTTTAGAAAACGCTCGATAAATATAATCTAATATCGGAGGCTGAATGTTCAAATAGTTTAGAAGACTCTGCGTCCATTATGTCAACATACAATGCAATTGCAACTTTATGTCTTTAAGTATAAAGATATTCACGATTTGTCATTTTTGTGCTCCGGGACTTAATACTAGATAAGTTATGAGTTTCGTCTGCCCGTCTGCAGAAAGAAAAAATGTTTTTCATTAAAACCTCAATTCATTTAACATTTAGAACAGTACGAGCGTTCGTGAAGCCAAGGTTAATACATAATTTCATAGATTATATTATACGTGACGTATCGTGTGGTCTTCCCGCGTTTTTATTACATTTTTCTAGATGCACTAGAAATAAAAGCTAGCCTCTGTTGGGGAAAAATGTTTTGACGCCATATCCCCGGCTTAATTCTAATCATTAACCAAATTAATAGAGGGAATATGTAAATTAACAAATTCTAAACGTCTGTCGTGCCAGTATAGAATGAAATAGAAACAAAATGAATTGTTACATATCTAATGAATTTACCATCGCTATCAATCAGAATAAGCCACTTAAAAATTCAATTCGCAAACAAAATACGTAAACAAGATCAATGTACAACTTGTAACATGAAAAGGCACTTGTAATTCAAATCACGGAGCGATTGAAGGAAATAAAATGATTTAATTAAATNTGTCGTGCCAGTATAGAATGAAATAGAAACAAAATGAATTGTTACATATCTAATGAATTTACCATCGCTATCAATCAGAATAAGCCACTTAAAAATTCAATTCGCAAACAAAATACGTAAACAAGATCAATGTACAACTTGTAACATGAAAAGGCACTTGTAATTCAAATCACGGAGCGATTGAAGGAAATAAAATGATTTAATTAAATTCTTTACATGGACGCACATGACAGGAAACGCATTCAAGTTATAATTTAATAGTCTATCGTCTGTGATCCTTGAGGCTTCGCAGCGTTTCCTCTTCCCAAGCAATTTATAACGGACTAGCGACCAGCCCTCGCTTCGCTTCGGAAACATTAAACTTTATTATTGATAGCTGAGTCCCGCGATGTAACCCGCTGTTATTGTCGTACCGCAGGTGACGCCGCGAGGCGAAACTAGTCTTAAAAAAGTAGCCTAAGTTACTCCTTATATCATCAGCTAAGTATCAGTGAAAGTCCCGTCAAAATCGGTCCAGCCGTTCCAGAGATTAGCCGGAACAAACAGACAGACAGACAGCCAAACAAATATTGTAAAAAATGTCATTTTGGTGTATGTACCGTATATATATTCATATGCATGTAGTAAAAAGCGGCTATTTCAATATTACAAGCAGGCACACCAATTTAATTTATATGTATAGATGTATAGATAAAGTTGATATAAGAATCTATTAACACTTAAGGGTAGAGCAAGATAGATAGCCCTTCTTATTTCTTTTTTCTCCATTTTAAGCGGTGCGCTATTGCACTAAATTACACTTGAATGTAGCTTCTTTGAAAAACTTTTTTCAAACGAAATTGTCGTATCGATTTAAAATTTACCGATTATGTAATTCTGATGACAAAATAATATTGTGATATCTAATATATAAAATTCTCGTGTCACAGTTTTCGTTGCCATACTCCTCCGAAACGGCTTGACCGATTTTGATGAAATTTTTTGTGCTTATCCGGTATCTATGAGAATCGGCCAACATCTATTTTTCATCCCCCTAAATGTTAGGGGTAGTCCAACCCTAAATTTTTTATTTTATTTTTTAGACAAAATTTTTAATTTCTATTTTTTTATGATACAACATACAAAAATACATACCACCCTAAATTTTCACCCCTCTACGATCAACCCGTATTTTTTATTTGTTAATTATAAACTTTAATTTTTTTGGTAAGATTTTCATTTTTATTTTGTCATGAATTAAAATAAAAAATCTGATGTTACTCTCAATTTTTCATCCCTCTATGATCAACCTCTATTTTTATTTGTTAATTATAAACTTTAATTTTTCTGGCAAGTTTTTTATTTTGTTTTGTCATGACTTAAAATAAATAAAAAACATATTACTCTCAATTTTCACTCTTATAAGATCAACCCCTACTTTTCCATCCCGATTAATGTTTTTTTTTATTTTATGCACAGATCCGCAATAAGGTTGTAAGATGGCATTCAAATATTATAATTGTAGTACGATAAATTCTTATTCAGAGTTTATAGTTTCAAGTTCCTTTAATTATGATTTTTTTAAATTGAATTTGATCTCCCGCCCTCGCCGGTCGATTACTGATCAACTATCAATCGATCAGCTATCCCCGTCAGGTGTCACCACTCATCCAGCAAACATCACGTAGTAGGGATGAGGACGAAGTCGGTCTCCTGTCTTACTTACTCACTATACATCATAGATTATACACTTAATATATTTGAGAGCTATACAACACTATACATTTTTCAGCCATGTTTTTTTGGTTTTATTTGTGTATCAATAGTATGTTCAGTAGGTCTGAGAATCGGCTACTATCTATTTATCATACCCCTAAGTCAAAAGGGCTGTCCACCCCAAACATTTATTTTTTATTTTAATTTATTGCATTTTTTTTTGTTTTTAATGTGGTATTATGTTTTTTTTTTTATTGCTTAGATGAGTGGACGAGCTCACAGCCCACCTGGTGTTAAGTGGTTACTGGAGCCCATAGACATCTACAACGTAAATGCGCCACCCACCTTGAGATATAAGTTCTAAGGTCTCAATTATAGTTACAACGGCTGCCCCACCGACCGAAACGCATTACTGCTTCACGGCAGAAATAGGCAGGGTGGTGGTACCTACCCGTGCGGACTCACAAGAGGTCCTACCACCAGTAATTACGAAAATTATAATTTTGCGGGTTTCATTTTTATTACACGATGTTATTCCTTCTCTGTGGAAATCAATCGTGAACATTTGTTGAGTACGTATTTCATTAGAAAAATTGGTACCCACCTGCGGGATTTGAGCACCGGTGCATCGCTTCAACACGAATGCACTGGACGTCTTATCCGTTAGGCCACGACGACTTCAAAACACTTTATGTGGTTAAATGAGGCTTTTTTTTCTACAGTAGAATTTCCCTAGAAATCTTATTTAAGGCAACACAACGTTTGCCGGGTCAGCTAGTGTATATAACTCGGATTTCCACTTTTTATTATTAATATATATTATGCTAATTTCTTTAATCTTAACAAGTACCGTGCGTTTTAGTTCCTTAGTAACTACGTTTGCTTATTTGTTATTCCCTAAATAGGCGGTCGAGCTTGCGCCAACCTGGTGTTAAGTGGTCACCGGAGCCCATAGACATCAACAAAGTAAATGCCGCCACCCATCTTGAGACATGAGTTCTCTTGCTTTTTACAGTACAACGACTGTCCTACCCTACAAACCGAAACGCATTATTGGTTCACGGCACACAAGATGCCCTACCACTAGTAAAAAAATTTACATAATTTAGTAGACACCACATACATACATTCTTGATGTACTATTTAATAAAACAATTTGTATTCCATAAACATAAATAAAAACAGCACGAATTTATATTTATTGAGAGTGCGCTCCGTCTAAAAGTCATAATAAAAGATTATTTGATTCTATCTGTGAAAATATATTAATATCCGAGCTAATCAAATTTTATATTAAATAAAACTGTCATGTTATATATAATTCAGAAATCACACCTAAGAAAGCGTTTTAGATCGAGTTTGGTTTGGTTTTTTGCGATTTTAGATCACATTTTAATCTTAGTATCATATAAGGAAAACAATCATTGTTTGTAATGTGTTTATCCAAAAATTATTAATTTAATTAAGAAATAACGTCACACGCGTCGCGCATTCCAAAGGAATCATTCCGAAAGCACTCTGTGAATAATATATTTTTACAACAAAACTTGCATTTTTATCTATTTACATAAAACTTACGCTCATTGATTCACAATGTTTAAAAAAAAAACAATATTGTTCGTCGATACGTTTTTATTTTTAAACACAAATCATGCTTCGAAAATTGCCTTCGTTGTAAACAAAAAAGGTTGTGTAGTCTGTCAGCGATATCGGGACTAAACATGCACAGGGCGCGCGTGTTTTTTCCCACGGTTTTGCGCCATTAAATCAAGTGATAAACTGCTGTGTTATGCACTTACGTTTTACGGGAGACGTCGATATACGGCGGCTTACCTCTAATGGTACATCATACGTTGATATTAAGTCGATGATCAGAATAATCAGTAATGTTCGATTAAATACATTATTTCTCATCAAATTTAGCAATGAAGTAATGTAAAGTACTTACAATGTATATTAAAATGTAAATTAAAAATAAAGAATAAATACAAAATTTCATGATTAAAATTTAAGTTCAGGTTAACTTTTATAAAAAATTACACTACCTACTCATACGATTTCCTTCATATTCGAGTAGCTTAATATAGTCCATGTGTTGAGTATTATGGCACTAAAAAGCCTATGGATTTCATTTATTTGTAGCTGTTGTATATTCCAGAAACGCGCAGCAGTATGGAAAACATCAACTTTTTTTTTTTTAGTCCCCAGTAGGTCTATTATGGGGTGTTTCAAGATTATCCATTCTTTCTGGGACACCCTGTACATAATATATACATATTTTTGTTTCATTGTTTTAGAAGTAATTACCCAACTCCATCCAGAAAGTCTCATAGCCCTAAACCTATGGACGTGCCATAGACACATGTGACGTCATTTGTCTTATCAAGTCGCCTTTCTAAATCGATATTTATATTTATGCGTGTGTATTAAGTTAATAAAAATAGGTTTTTACTAAAATAGTATTGACAATAACCCTAATTTGAAGTACGTATGAGCATGAAATGTTCATCACCATTAGATAAGATTATCCTACGATCCAATCACAAACTGGTTCAATATTATTTAGACAGGTATATAGAGACCCGAATTAAAACTTGGTCAGATTCCGTTTGAATCAACAAACAGCCGCTTAAGTAACCGTGTCCCAAACTACATAATTTCGTGCCTTTTACAAGAACAGCTGATAGTCTTGAGAGGCTATTTCAGCTTCTCCTTGAAGTGTAGGTGAGCTCACGGGGCTCAAACCGGGAGTGTTGCTAACAGGTGCCCTAGCAAGAGCAGTGCTTCGCAGAATCTACCAGCGGATCGGAAACGCGACCCACTGAAAAGATCCGGCGAGAAAATTCAGCGAATCATTCAAAACGAAAAGCTTGTCTGTTTTTTATTTAATTTTAAAACTACGTATTATAAATAATATTAATTAAAAAGTTAAACAGTCTTAATTATGTATTTAATAAATAATAAGCGTTTAATTGTTTTGTTAGTATAAAGATTTCGTAGAAACGATAAAAAAAATTGCGTCTTCATTGTGAAGCGAAGCCAACTGAAACGCGAACACTCGTATTCGTTTACTGTACATGTGTATATAGATAAGAGGTGACCTTAACTGATTGAAGTTGCGCACGTATCATTTAACGTGATGGAATAGAGATGTTTCCAAATTTTAAATGCGTACGACTTTAAAGAATAATATCGACGCTTGAAAGGCAAACGTGAGTAAGCGACAATAACCGCTTTGTACATAGATGATAGGCAATAACCATATTCTATGCGCAAAAAAAAAAATCTAGGTCTATTAAAATCATTTCAATCCTACAGCTAGATTCGTTAAAATAGTTTTTTTTTTCAGGTATTTCAACTTTAAATTAGTCTACTGTAAAGTTCACCTTTGCCTACTTAAGAAAACGCAATTGAAATAAAATTTAAAATTACGTAAGAATTCATTTTAGACAAGGGGATGCGTAAACTTTGCTACACATATTACGCGCACACGATTTTATGACAATGACGTCACAAGCCGCAATGTACATCTTTATCATCCAACCCCCATCATTAGATTTGAAGTATTTACTCAGCTCTAAAGGGCCTATTTAGTACACCAAAAATGTTCTAGAAAAAAATAATTAAAGTTGGAATCAACATTCCTATCGTGACACGAATGTATAAATATTAAGTGAAAACTTAAGTTATTGTTTTAATTAAACTTCCTTCCTTATAATCAATTAGCTCGGCATCCTCATTAGAGCTTATTTAACACAACTAATTATGAAATCAGTTGCCAAGGTAAACTACAAAAAGTAATGTGAATAACACGGTGTACAATATTTTTTGTATGTTTACGTTTTATGTAATTGATGAATAAACGCAATATTATTATCTATATATGTAAAGTAAAGTTTGCGTTATACGTAATTAAAAATAAATTTGTTACAAAATACATGCGTAGATTTGCTTAGTGATTTCATGTTACTTATTATCTCTTCATAATATGGCGTCCTTCTGTGTGAATATTACCCAATTAGTGCCGTTGCAAATTATTTAACGAACACAGAAGAAGCCAACCGTCAAGTTATTATGTCACGAACTCACAACAATATCTAACAATTTATTGGGAGCGACCACCCTTTGTCACGGGTGCCAGCCAAGGGACCCATTTACACTCAACTAAAATCAGCAAGCACTCAACAACAATACTTATTTTGAAAGAAACTCGGCGCTTTCCCAGAAGATTGCTGTTACTTATTATCAACACGAAACAACAAGTTTTGATGTTGTCTCTTTTCTCCGTTCGGAAGCCGCAGTTTGACAGCAAAGGATGGTCATATTTCGCAATGATCAATGGATGCAAAAACGAATGGTGACGTCTACAGGATGCTCGAGCGCAGCTGGCTGGAGGTTTCGTGTTTTTGTTCTTTTTTTATTTTTCTTGTTCGAAACAAAAAGAAGGTTCGCTTCGCGCGAATTGACTCGAAACAGGGCCCGTTTCCGTAATAGGAACGGAAAATGTTAATGAAGCGTACGCCTCAGTGGAATGCGTACAAAAACTACGCCGACGAGGACTTGTTATTTATGGCAATTATGGTTTCAGTGCATACAATTAATTAACTTAATTATCAATTTCGAATTCTAAATCCTAAACGAAAACTAGCCTAACCGCACAACAAAAGCTGTGGATAACTTACCACGAAATATTATTAGGGATCAAAATTCAAGCACCTTTCAAAAAATAATAATTTATTAATCGAAGTATTTATTTTCGTAGCCTTATCCTTATTATTATATTTTTTATCTCGAGGAAAGATCATTTCGCCGGGTGCAAGGAATTACATTGTAACTCAGTTTTATCTAAATATGAATTATAATTTTATTCTTTGCACGTCTCGATATAGGCACAAATGTGATAGAACTGAACATTTCTCAGCCTCACTTATCTCACACAGCAAACAAACTTGTACATCACACGAATATTTGCCCGATGTCGGAATCGAACCCACGACCCTCGGTCCAACAGGGGCGCTAACCACTGTGCCACTCGACGAGCCATTATTATTAAAAATACAACTCTCAAACTTTAAAACAACTTCAGTATTGTTAAAATCTATATATTAGTATGTATTGTATGTAAGTAAGTATATTGGTATATATTATAAGTAAACGGTATACATATATCTGTTTATTGTATGTATATATTTTCTATAATAATGTATTGTCTATGGTACACCGCAACATACCTGCTATATTTTTATATTTTCCAGAATTTCTGTAATTTAAACGGTTGTCTGGAAGAGATCGCTTTTAGCGATAAGACCGCCTATTGTACAAATGTATCTGCTTTTTGACTGTTTTTTGAATGTAAATTGTGTTTTGGTGTGCAATAAAATGTATTCTATTCTCTCTTTCTCTCTCTCTCTAAAATCTAAACAGCTTTCTTACGAGGCAATCGACTCAAAATCACTTAAACACACCGAAACTTAAATTGACAAATTAAATGTCAGTTCCTAAATTGTTGAGTTAACGCAACTTCTCTCAATTAACGTCTAAAATTGCCCTCCAAACGTCAGGAGGACACCCCGCGCTTAAATGGTTTTACAAGCTTAGTCATAAAACCAATTAAAATCAATCAGCCACGCCAACCCTGTAGTTTTCTCGCGTCATTAACGAATGTTAAATTGTGTAAATAGCTACAAGTGTGAATATCAAGCTTCGCGTTTAACAAAACCGGCGGTAAGAGCTCCTAAAATGTCATAGAATATTTCTAATAACCTGTGAGACAATACAAAACTTCCTAGAACTCAAAGCCACACGTACAAAGGTTTTAGGAAATTTCTAACCCAAACCGACATATTTTAGTGATTTTTTCCGTACCTAATCTTTGGCAGCCTAGGAGCTAATCCTATTACACGCGGACTGGTAGACGAGCTCAACTTCGAGGACTTGCTAACACTAGTCCTAGCAAAAGCAGTACTTCGCTGAATCTACCACTGGAATCACGACTCACTGAGAAGATCCGGCGGGAAACTCAGTGGGTTGTGTCTTTGAGCTTCAGCAATAAGCAACGGCTTGCACCTCGTTTTAAGTGACCGTAACTACTAACAATCAGCTAAGCCTTTAACTCGTCTACCTTCGATGAGAAAAAATATTTTTATTCTTCTAGATAATATTAGATTAACGTAACATAACGGAGATTTGTGATCATAAGACTTATCCTAACCTCATCCGCTGCAGCTCTGAAAAAGAATTTAAGCGGTACTTGAACCGAATCATTATCTGAGCGTCTTTTTTAACTTTTAATACTCTGAATGGGAAAATTAGCTTCCGACTCACCTAAAGCTAAGTTCTTGTTAGATTCTACTGACACCACAACAAGAACGCCATCTCCGTTTAAAAATGAAGTCAAAATCGTAAATATATTCTAATTCCACCTGTTGCATCTTTGAAACTGGAACGCGTGACTGCTTCGCGATACAAAACTAAATAGATAGGATAATGACAGCTACCCGTGAGGACTCTGGTCAAGTAAAAAGGCAACTAAGAAAATTGCATTATAAAAATTTTGATTTTACGACAACTTCATCGTGGAAAGCCCACTGAGTTTCTCGCCGAATTTTCTCAGTGGGTCACATTTTCGATCCGGCGGTAGATTCTGCGAAGCACTACTCTTGCTAGGGTTAGTGTTAGCAACGTCGTCAGGTTTGAACCCCGTGAGCTCACCTACAAATTCTCCGAATCTAGTATCACCCTTTGAGGCTACTAGAATAGGAGGGAAAAAAATTCGTGGAAGTCGTTCATGAACTATAAATTCAATGTGACTATTGTACGCTAATATCTAAATTCGACCGTAATCACTGACGCCTCAAAATTTAAATTAATTTGATGTATTTGATTGACAATTTTTCTTGTAAAAGTGGTAAAATAAAATTCTAATTTTTTATTAAAATTTGTAGGTTTCAATCAACAGGTATTAAACAAACAAAAAGATTGACAACAGAGAAGTGACTAAATTGTTTTGTTTTTGTCTATTTGCATACTTGAGTCGACTATTATCAAAGCCGGCAATGTGACTTTTGGACAATTATTGGTAAATCAGAAAAACGAATTATTGACTTTGTATTCCATTGGCAGTCACAAAACTCTTCTGAACGACATCTTAGATAAATAACAGGTTAAGTTANAATAGTGGCGTCAATTTCAATATATTTTTTAGATATCTAATACATTTAAGAATTTGAATCAGTCCATTTTTATAGTAATATTTAATGTCCACCTTGGGCCTAGCACACTATGGAGAGTGGGCAATCCCCTTTGTTGAGGGCATGTCTTTAGGTCTCAGTAACCATTTAACGCTAAGAGGACCATAAGCTTTTCACTCATCTAAAGCGATCTCAACGTCCTGGTCGAACCCGTCGCTTGCGACGACGGGCTCGACGACCGAACTAACCCATAGACTCAGCCCACTGAGTTTCTCGCCGGATCTTCTCAGTGGGTCGCGTTTCCGATCCGGTTGTAGATTCTGCGAAGCACTGCTCTTGCTAGGGTCAGTGTTAGCAACTCTCCGGTTTGAGCGCCGTGAGCTCACCTACAAACGTTAGGGCGAAGCTGAAATAGCCTCTCAAGGCTATCAGCATAGGTAGGAGAAAAAAAGCGATAAAAATACATTATCTATTGAAGACTAAAACCATTTTCAAAACTCACTAAGGGCAACGTCAAAAACTTTCAGTATTTCTAAATTGATTTTCAACGGCAATAAAAGTTGAAGCACAGATTGGTGTCTGATGCGAAATGCATTGACCTAGTTCATGAAGTCGGCGTTGCTCGGATCTCTATTCATGTTAAAATATGTATTCGTTTGCATACGACGCCACTGTCAGGGAACTTACTGTGTTATTCAATCGAACTGCTCGGGCATTTGATATTTGATTCGAGGTCTAGCAGTCTAGCTTCTTATCTGCTAATCAAATCTGTTTTTCTTTTGATTAAGGCCTCTTTCAATATTGTACAGATTTGATTTAACAGAACTAAGATATTAATAAAGCAAATTGAAGTTGATGCACTTGCTTTTTATGCGAGTGGTAAGATTTTTCTTTGTTGCTGAATGATTTTATGGATTGAATTAATAGCGTAGGAAAAGTTTGATAAAATCCTTACGATCGTAGAAATAAAATGTCGTCGAGTTGTCGTCGTCTGTCATTATATTACTCGGATTCCACTTTGCTAATCAAACTAATACTTTGTTAGATCGAAAAGGATTCTAGAACAAATAACTCAATTACAAATGCAATTGATAACTGTAGCGTGTGCTGTAACAAAGTTTCCGACTCTTATTGTGTCGAAAATTTTAATTTTACCATTTGTAGCTAAAAGGCGTCGATAAGTTATACGATACATTTAAAGCAGATCAAATAATTATAGTGTAGATAGATTAGTAGCAAACGTTTCCTATAATGTAGCTTTGAAATTATAGTGGCCCAAAGTGTTCCAAAAGAATTGTCCTTGGATTGAAAAACGGGAGAAAATCAACGACAACAATCTTAAAAAAAAAAATTCTTAAAAAGACAATTAAGGCAAAATACAATGTTACTAGGTCTGTATTCAATAAAAATCCATCAAAACAAATGTGAAAATTATTTTTGGATGTTAAGTTTCAATTTCCGGTTAACTAACATGTCTATAAGTTTATAACCACTTAGCTATTGCGCTTAGTTTCAAGAATCTAGACGTCCGGTGCTATCAAAGTAAGTGTATATCAATTTATTTTTATTTCCCTTAGGTACGAAGTATCTTATAACCCGGGTGAATGACGTAATCGTAGACATAGTTGATAGGTACGATGTTTCTTGCTTTTCATATTGGACATTTCATATTACGTTACAATAACCATAGACACAGCCCACTGAGTTTCTCGCCGGATCTTCTCAGTGGGTCGCGTTTTCGATCCGGTGGTAGATTCAGCGAAGCACTACTCTTGCCAGGACCAGTGCTGACAACACTCCTAGTTTGAGCTCCGTGAGCTCACCCACACGTCAAGGAGAAGCTGAAATAGCCTCTCAAGGCTATCAGCATAGGTAGGAGAAGAAGAAAAAAACATGAATACCATCAAAAGGAAACGATGTTGTGAAAATAAGATTGTTGTCTCTATCGCACGTCAATGACAGTGATGTCACAAACCACAACGGTCGTGGCCTATGACATAGATATATAAGAATGGTAAGATGCCTCGACTAGTAGACTCGTATCAAGCGATGCGATTGTGCCGGAATCGAATCCTGTATGCAGGTGCAATGTTTGTTTAGGAAGGAATACGCACCTAAAGACATGTTGACGTCTTCCACCACTGCAACTGTGCAATTCAAATTCAAATTCAAAATCATTTATTTCAACTTAGATGTCAGTATTGTTACTTGTTGAATGTCAAAATATAAATAACAATGTTAACTCTACCACCGGTTCCAAAAAAAGCCACAGTCCTGAGAAGAACCAGCGAAACAAACTCAGCGGGCTTTTTTTTTTGTTTTGTTTTTTCTCAAACTTTTTTTATTTTAAATAAGTAACAATATTTGCAATACACGAAAAAAAAAGTTAAAAAATACAATTACAAAATAATATTACATAATAATGAAAAATGAAAAGGCCAGGAGCGAACGCCTCATTCCCACGTAGTGCCATCTAGTAGATAATCCTTAACTGTATAATATGTCTTGTTGCACAAACGTTCCTTGACAGTTTTCTTAAATCTATGAACAGGTAGTAATTGAAATTGAATAAAAATGAAAATCACAAAATTTACTAACTTCCGTCCCTAATGGTTACTCAGTTAGTATTCAAAAATACCCTAGCTTGTGGACCCATTCGAATAGCTATGACCGTCCTTTTTGATCCTTACTGGTAAACGCTAGCACGGTATGAAATGAGGCTTAAATTTGTTGAAACGTCTTACTCTCGCCTCCTTGCATCGTGTTCTTCACTGCTGAGAGTTATGACCTTTACGGAGCACTTTTGTTTGGACTATGTTCGTCCATTCCTTAATATTAGAACTCATCCATAACGGTTTTCTTGAGAAAATGACTAGTGGTGAGTTCCGTGCGTCTAGTTCCCTAATAATAGTTTCTTCGGTTTTCGCGAATTGTAGACATAATTAAAATTACTTTATCGCTATAATATTCATTATATTATATTAGTTCGATGTTTCAATTTACTAGCACAATATTCAAATATCGAAAAATAACAAAACCATATTATGTTACCATTAAAACCGTAAGGTATTGGAAACGTTGATAATAGTATAATGACAATAAAAACGCGAGATTAAATCCGATTTACATAATCTTTTTATCTTCAATTTTAATCATAATCACTTTATTTAATTTATTCGTGATCCATAATGATGCAGGTGCTCTTCAAAATATTCTTAATTAAACTATTTCAGATTCATATCAATATTCCTAAAATATGAAGTCATAAAATAAAAATAATAGAAATCGATAAAATATTGATTTTAAAACTAGTTTTCTGAATTTATATTGTGTTATGGAGCGTATTTGCTCTTCAACATTTTATAATTTTTAAATAATAATATGTGACACACGGTCGAGGTATATCATTGTTATTATTATTATTTTCGAATAATGGTGTAAGTAAGATCGCCCGAGTAGGTAGATACCATATTATCTACTTCCTCGGTGAAGCAGTCAGACGTCCCAGTCGTCCCAGTTCGAAAGACAAAACATTAACATTATAAGTGGAAAAAAAATTGAGACCTCATGTCCCAAGGTGAGTGGCGGCATTCATGCTGTAATTTCGTTGGACTCCACCAACAACTTAACTTCAAGGCCATGTTTTAACTTATTTGATGAAACGGGATCAACTACGCGCGAAACCTTAAGAGCATAGTTGTTACTTCATTGCCATCGGTGGCAGACCTACCTCATCTCAAGTAGTCACTGCCGCTCATAAATGTTGCCAGGCACATGATCTGCTGACTACCACCAAGGGGTTTCCCAAATCTACAACATCGAATTTCCACGATCCTATATTTTCAAATTGAACATTTCAATTCGTAATTGGTTTTAATAAAAAAAATATACATCAGAGTAGATTTCACTTCATACATGTCCAACGCATCGCCCGAGTTTCAAAAAAAGGTTTTATCGGGGTCGGGTGTCCACTCAATTAATCCAATAATCCATTTAAATAACCCAAACACGGCGTGGCTCTTCTACTACCGGAATTGATTTATCTTATCGTGCTCACTTCCTTCACACCGATAAAGTTACATCAGCGCTGCCAGCTAAAATATCTAATAAACATAATTGTGTTTGTCTAATTATAATAATGATATTCTTTAAAATGATTATCTCTTGATTAGTAAAAACTGTGATTACTTATCATCATGAAACCTTATCATTTTGCGACAAAGGGATTTGAAAATAGATAAACCAATTGTTTTTTTTTTGTTTATTAAATGGTTAGCATGTTCTTTGATTCTTGGTACTCCAAGATATTTGACGTATTTAAACATCATTAAGCCGTGATCATGAAATTAAAGTGTAAAAAATGTCCGTTATGTGTAGAAAACCCTCCGAAAACCGAAAAAGAAAAGCCCTCACACCTGTTTCAACTAATGTGCTTGACTCATAAAAAAAACTTAAAATAAACAGGCTCAAACGGGTGGTAATTATAGTTCTTCCATTTTTTTCCCGTACACAATAAATTCATTAAAAAAATGATTAGAAATTCGGTGGTCAGATCTCCAAGATCCACAATTAAAGATTATTCATGTGGTACTTAATATTTGGTTGTACATTTTTGCAAGAAAGATTAGGCTGAGTTAAATGAAATGCATTTGTCTCTTAAAGTGTGGCTCCATTTGTTATTTATACAAGATATATACCCTTTCACCAAGCATAACATACGGTTTACTAGAATCTAAAGAATTCTATTAAAAAAATAATTTAAAATTGCCGTGGAACTCCTGGTTCTAAACAGTGAAGCTTCGCTCATTTATTTTCAAAACCTGTTTAAAAATGACCTATCATAGCGTACAGGTAACACTGAGGAGTGGTACTAATTATAGAATATAGCTCATTATAGGAAGGTACACTACATGAAAGATCTCTTGAAACGCAAACTTTGAACACAACCGTACCAGATGACAGATATGAACTCAACTACGGTAGCAGATGGTGCGTTCGGTAAAAGGAGATGACGGATTCATTTCAGATAATTCTTAAGAACACTCTCAATTGAACAAACATCCGTAATCAAACACAGGTAGACTAAAAGAGAGAGCTCTCCGTAGACCCATGATCCATTAGATCAGAATTATCAACAATCCAAACTGCCAAATAATAGATTGAACATTATAGATGATACTTTTTTTTTGAGGACAACCCAGCTCAAAGATGAATAGTATTTACAGTACTTAAGTCCTAGTCCAATCATGAGGTAACGCTTAATTCTGTAAAGGAATCCGAACATTTGATAAAAGTCTTAAAAGTGCTATATTAATTAAAGGTACATTCACTGCCTTTTTTATGATCATTTTTGGAGACTTAACATATTTACGACGAAATCGGACGTACAAGCCTCTTCAAAGGCGCCGCAAAAATCTTAGAATACATTTTGAAACGGGTAAATGTAACAATGACTTTTAAACACAAAAATTTAGCTTTGACATTATTGTGTTTTTTTAATGAACGATTACTAGTGACCCGGTAGCCTTTCCAGGGGATGGGATTTGCTACCAGTTGCCCGAGCGCCTCCAAAAGAGACCTAACAATTCAAGGGTAACTGCTTCCCGAATCAATCTACTACTACTACGGGATCTGAATCGCGACCCGCTGAGAAGATCCGGCGAGAAACACGTTGGGCTGATGTATGGGTTAGGCTGCATGTCGAACTTTTTGCCGAGTTCGACAAGTACGGTTATTATAGTTTCATTTATTTAAGGTGCATTGACTGAATACAAATAAAACAATTAGGCACTAATTCCAGTTAAAATCAAATTATTGGAGTTAGGGTGAATTGAGAGCTGCTGCGCTAGTATAATTATAACTTGATACATCACAAAGTACATACGGCGATATAAACTACTCAATATACAAGAACTTTAATGAATTATTGAATGGTTCGAAAAAGCTACATAATGAAAAATAGGTAGGTAGGTATGGATCAAATGTATAGAAACAATACCTAAAGCCATGAAAATGTACAATTTATTAATACACACAATGGCTCTGTACACGTGTTTTGAGCACGTGTCGACCCCGCGTGATTCAAAGGCGTAATGACAGTCGCTATACTAATATTATACTAGCCTGAAGTATTATAGAGCACTAGGAACAAAAGTTTATGAATAATAAAGGTCGCTTATTTTATAGATTTATTGGAGTACAACCCAGTTTATTTCAGACATTGAGTGAGGTTTTCGTTTGTTGGCGCAAATCGTTAGACGAGCTTACACTCCGCCGAATGTTAAGCGTTTTGCAGAATATTTCATCAGCTCGTTGGTCTTGTGGTATGTAATTATGTAATTATGTGTGGTATGTGTATGTGGTATGTAACCGTGATATCTACCGTAAACTTTCCACCAGGTGGACCGTGAGGTCCTTCATCCATCTATCTACACATGAAAAAATTGTGCCAATTAGGCTATGTCGTATCCAGCAATTCAAAATCATTTGAAAATCTCCCGAAGAGAAACTGAGGGTAGTTTAAAAAAACCGTTACTTAAGGCATTCGGGCAAGCCTAATGGTAAGTCACCGTTGGTCATAGATACCAACGATGTCAGGGCTCAGCCAAACCGCTGCTGATAAAATTAATTTAAAATCTAAAACTTAGTCTAATTTAAAGTTTGCTCTGTGTATCTTCATCATGATATGTTACATTAACCGGAATAAAATTCATACACGCAATGTGTAACAAATTCGCTGCAGCAGGTATTCCCTTTTATAAAAATGTCATTTACGTCACTCCTATAACATGTTATTTTACATGTAGGTACATGTGTGTGTTTTGGGAACAGTTGGTTCCTTGAATGTATTTAGGTTTGTTTTTTGTTTTACTATAACCATGACCAAAGGGATTGGGCAGCCGCCGTTCTATCCTTCAATCCAGAACGCACAACTGCAAAACGTTTAGATACCACCTTTAAATTTAAAAATATGGGGGTCATTAAACATCTTTACGACTTCAATCTCTTGTTTATCGTACATGCTTCTATTAAAGGAATTGTTTCATAATATGTAGAATATATATTTTTTTCCATCGCACCATAATAGAGCTCATCAATAGAGGCATTTTCGCATACCGTTTGCAATGAATTCTCCACCATTCCTACTCAATGATAGGTATGAATTGGTTGTGCATCCAGCACTGTCTGTGAGTGACGGCCTTCACTTACCAACTGGTCACTTCTTGGATTGCCCGCCTTCGAAAGAAAAAAACATCTCAACATATTATAATAATTTTACCTGCAGCATTGCTTCGGTAATAGTCTTACTTTACTTACCAACCCACTGAGTTTCTCGCGGAATCTTCTCAGTGGGTCGCGATTCCGATCCGGTGTTGGATTCACCAAAGCATTGCCCTTACTAAGGCAGATGTTAGCAAGTCCTCCTAGGTTGAGCCCCGTGAGCTCATCTAGCAAACCGCGTGTAGTTGAAATTGCCCCTGAAAGCTACCAGCGACTATTTAGGTTAGGTTAAAAAAAATCTAAAAGACTTTTTTGTTAGCATTTTTCTAATGTAACAATACCGTATGTTGATGTGAGCCTGTGGTTCCACCGGCCTGCCGATTATACGTGGTATTCGTTCTGTTTTCAAAAGTAGGAAATCCGCTATTTCTGTTCTTGTTGTTGCGGGGATTTCCAAATATTTACATACTATAGCAGTACTATAGTCAGTCCGTCTTTCATCTAATCTTAGGACTACTACACGTGCCAGTCCATATGCGCGTCTTAACACTATCCATCTTCAAACCCTTCTGAGCTCTATCGCGGCACAGGAATCAGATGATAGATAGAAACAATGAAGAAGTTGTTAAGTTTCAAATCCCACATATCACCCCACAGTTCCAACACGTAACATGATACGGCGCATCAACTTCTCTTCCAAACTAGGTGGGCCGTAAGCTTGTCTGGTCGTCTATGCATACCAGTAAAAAATCAACATGAACATTTTCAGAAAATTGCTGTTATGAAAGGGAGTCAAACAAGGCGTGCGCAAGCGCAGGCCACTCGCGAAGCTTAATGTATGAAAGCCCCTATACGTCAAGTGTGAGCTGTCTTTGACGTCGTCCTATGACTGTACTACACATTAAAGTTGTGAAGTAAAAACGAGCTTACAGTCACACAGTTAGGCGCGCCTAATGTGAAAGTTTATCGAGCGTTTATTGCGTAGCAGCGGGAAGCTTCGCGTCGCAAGAGGCGCTCCCGCCGCCCGCAGGTGTGCCGCTCGCTCCTTGTCCCGCCCGTCCCCCCTCGGCCCGCGTACCGCGACACAGCTTTCTTTCGTACGCCGCCAGTCGACTGTCAACCTCGGAGGCGAGTGGCCGCTTCGTTCGTCCACCACGCGAAAGCGCCGCGCCAACTGTAAACACGACGCACTATCCACGCGCCGCTTCCGTTCACGACATAACCTGGATCCGGCGACATATTTGCGCCTAGTGTCGTGTTGTGCCAAACTTGTGGATGATCTTAAAGTGTGAATCGAGGAACGCAACTGTACTTCAAATACAAGTAAATGTCACCTGCGTCGTACAATTACCGGTGTGGTGATGGCTAGCGAATGCCGTTGATCACAACGCGCGGAGTACTCGTTAACATTTAGTATTGTGCAAAACGGGTTCTGTCCGGTTGGCAAAGTCACAGAAGCAACCAAATCTACATACGGCTACCAGTACCCCTAACGCCGGCCGGCTTTCAATACATCTATGATAGCTATCGAACCAGAAAACTTTAAATGTCATTTTCATCTGTCACACATCTGAAAAGATAAAAACATACAATCGAATTAGATAGCTTCGCTACTAACATTAGAATTCTTAATTTAAAATTACTGTTTAATTAAAATTTACTTCTTTTAAAGTAACTCAAACAAGGTATGTTTTCGAAAGCGTATTCGGGATTTTCAACAGGTCATATGTTCAACATAAACATGCGCTGCAAAAGGGTTATCTACTTAAATGTTGAGTATACTTACTGCGTACTTTTCGATGCTGTACTTTAACCAAACCATTTATATCTAATACACGATAAAAGTAAATAACAAATAAATCAAACCTTTACTTAAATTATATAAAATAAATATTTTATCATAATAAATGTTGAAATATTTCAAATTAATCTTGATTATCGCAATGAACATACGCAATTTATTTCACATATTTGTAAACATATTTTTCGTTTCTTGAATGAAGTTTTAAATAATTCTCACTAACTCTGACGGCTCACTTGGCTAGTTCCGAAACTGAAAAATAAAGTTAATTTTAAACACAAGCTTCAAGTCCTGTTTATCTTTTACAGCGAATCCAACAAGCTCCTATTTATAATTGAATTCATTTACTAACTTTTGTAAGTTCGCTTATGAGTTTGCGGTCTGCTTTGATGCAGCCTGCAGCAGAAGTTCTACCTTTGTCGTTCTTAAACTTTACCTCAAGTACCCATTTCTGGAGTTGCAAGTTAATATTCTAGTAATATTAATAATAAAAGCCCCTTGTGTTTAATTCGTATTTAGAGTAGATTTAAATTGTTTTTTCTTCAAGAAAAGCTTTCTTTTTTGTACCACCCAGCCTTTTCCTTTGAATGACCCTTTCAAAATAAAGATTTTAACTAATTCACAAAACGACAATTATTCACAGTGTGCAAGCATAATATCGAAAAAATTGATTGTCGCACTCGCAAAATCATGAGAATATCGGACTACGAGTATAGGCGCTTCTATGAAAGTATCAATTTTATTTCGTTCCTAAATACGTTACGTCCTGAACAATAGAAACGACAAATGATTGTTTAAATTAGAAGCACACAAAGCGTAAGAGACAACTCGAGTGAAAGGCTTTACTTTCACTAGCCCTGCTGCCCTATTATACACCATAACTCTATTGCAAAATTTCACACTCTCCTGCCTCCGGTAACCATCAATTACACAGATAAATGATTTTAGAAACTTAACATTAATTGATCACAAGATAAATGTCTCGTTATTGAATACTTATTTTAAATAAATAATCATAGCCTTAATAATATTTTTGATAAATAATACTATTCTTTTTATTTATTAGCAAAAACAGTTGTGTTTGATTGAAATATCATCTGGACCCCGGCTTAAATGACGAAAGAATCTTTATTGCTTTATCCCGATTTTAAGTACGTAATAATAGGTACTTAAATGTATATAGGTCGTCCCAATATACTGGTTCGCGATTCTTTTTTTGCCGAACCACCCACATTTTTATGTTTTGTTACTAAGAGTACAAAGATAAACGATGTAAACCGGAAAAAAATATATAAGAACAATCAATTTTTTTACTTCACTATCTAATTTCAATCAGACCTACGATATAGCTAGCTCTCTGCACTTAAGTGCGGCTTGCATAAGCCTTACATAAGCGGTTTGTTTCTTGTGAAATCTACAGAGTAATTCAGATATTTATGTTAAATGAAAATATCATCCACAAATTCGGCTTATCAACATAATCCGAATGGTTCAAAAACAATATATGTAACTCCAAAAATTAAACTGCGATAAGAATTGCCACAAAAAAACATTGAATATTATCTATATTCTTTTGATATGTAATAACCGAAAAGTGTGAAATGTAAATCAAGGCGAAATGAAAGTAAGCATTAGGTTATCGCGCTGTCACGATATGGTAATCAATACTGATAATTTGGCAGCGATAAACCAACTCTCACAAAATCGTTCTTCAGTTCTATATAACACGAATTACTTTGAATAATCAGCAGTTATTATTTAAGATAAATACACTGGGATTCAAATAATAATGAACTTGGAAATCGTTATCGCAATAGATCGGGACCGAACCGCTATTAGTTTCTATTAGAATAAATACATCGAAAGACGATTACTGATTAATCTATCATCATAACACTAGGTGCGGTTCTGATGCCAGTACATAACCATATTCGGAACAAATTGGGTTTACGCCAGAGTTACATGCCAACTGCATTGAAGGTAGCCGGTTTTAATATGAACGAATGTCGATGAACATCCATCTTAAACAATATTAATATTCTTACAATTAGACCTAATATAATATGAACGAACCGGATCAATAAAACTGCAGTAGAAATCACCGTCAAAACCCTTGGGTCTTTGCCAATGATCCCTGCCAATTGTTTTTAACCATAACATTATAGCAGGCATTTCGAATTTTTTTTAGCCAAGGGCATTAATCCCGCTAACTAGTTTTTCATTAGTTCATATTGTTAACTTTTCAAACCAAATCTTTATATCTTGAGTACTAGTTGCGTAGTCTTGCTGGCCCTTTTGGTGTTCTGACCCCGTCCGGGTATATCTGGAATAGTCTCTTAGGCTACTTGTTAATAGTTAGAGACAAAAAGTTCTGAACTGAACATTGAATGCTCTGATGTCTAATATAAATCACACTGTAAATTTCGATAACCACCTAAAAAATGAAAATCGCAAAACTGGCCCAAACTAAAAACCAGAAAACCAGAACGTAGAAATAGCCAGAAAGTTGATACCTTCTAATGGGGTCACAGCCCTTTGCACCCGGAAAGTAGAAATAATAGGATCCAGTTCTCGCCAATAATAACTGCTCAATGTATAAATAAAATTATCAAATAACGTTACTGGCCCTGAATCTAACCAATGTTGATACATTGTTTAAATTGATTGCCGTTATAACTACAACTATACGTATATTAAATTGTAATACAAAGAATTCACTCGAGAATTTGGTGATTTTAACCATTTACCCGCAAATAAGCTTTATGAATTTAGTCATTTTACTTCGTGTATATTGACTGTTTGAATTAATTTTGAATAATAACTTTCAATGATTTGTCTTGTTCTGTTATGACCTAAATAATAAAGTGTGGGCCTTTATTAAGTTAATGTTGACTGTGTCCATGAGTCAGGTGATGCAGGTAGCAAGGGGATGAAAGACGCATGAAGTGCGGGGGGTGGTTACCTTCCGTCCACAACATCTGTCACAGCAGCTGCTTACCCAACGAACGCACGTGCGACTAAACCTATTATTTAGAGTTTTTTTCTAATATTTGGATGTATCAAAGAAAAGGATGCGAAGATCCAGGGCAGATGTTCTAAGATAACAAATTGATCACGTAACGGTGAACGTAATAAAGAATTGTTAGATCAAGTTACCGAATATGTAGGTAGTTAATTTTAGAACGCAAATAATTACATAGTTTTAATTTTGCGCACGCACGAATAACGCTTTTATCGGTATTCAACATCTACAAAAACACTGATAAAATGATAACTGATCCCCTATTAAATGTAATATGACGTAAACGAAGAGAGAACAAACGCAATTTAGCTGAAGGAAGAAATCGCGAGAACTGATTTTTATATCGTTTCTGTCGGAGCGCACACGTGACATTTGTTTACTGGCTGGTTTCAAGGCCGCGTGCATGTTGCGTCGCCATTCCGCGCACGTAACCAATGCCTAGCCACCGAAATCATAAAAACAAATTCGTATTACTGGATAAATAAAGTTTATTACGTTTGCTAATGTTTGTGTTGTAATACGATGCATCGATGCAATTCTTTGTTGAAGTACATCTGTTTGAAATAAAGTATTTCTGGAATTCACGTAATCCGATCTGCTCGGATATGTACACCGTGCGATTGTTTGATTGAGTTAAGAAACGTTTGTGTAACATGAAATAAATTTCCATCGTTCATTTTAGATTCGAAAATTTTCCGTAAAAAATAAATGCTTACTTGATTTCACATAGAAATGGTTATTACAACTAAAAGAATACAAGAGACAATTCGGATTAATGGATATAAACGTGGATTCTTATTTGTAGGACAGCATTGCACCTCTGACCCGTTCGTAGCCGCAATGCAGCGCCCGCCAACACCACACCGAGTTAAAACCGTTTAACTTTGTTTACCATCACATACATCCCGCTAATTCTTTGCAAACATTTCCACTGCCATATTAAAACAAATCAATAGTAAAAATACGAATAGTATGTATGTTTGTTTATTTATCTTTCGTACATAGTTCTAGTTTATGCAAGAGAAATAGGCTACTGAAAAAAAAAACTACACCTGTATCAAAATTATTGATGTATGAGGAGCAACTTTTTGCCTTTTTTTAATGGAACATACAATTACATTAACGACAAAATATACATGTCTAATTGCATTGTAGTAATTTTATTGTAGTATTTTCCTATTAATTTAAACAACATTTAAGTGTATTTTTGTCCCTACGTAGATCATAATAATTAATGATTATTTAGTAATATAACATCAGATAGAACTTAGTAATATTACTTATTTAGTAATATAACATGAGATGCGTTCTAAAGATTTAAAAGGTCAATCTGTAAGCAAGATTAGATTTGACGAAATACAAACGAAATCTCAATTGTAAAATGTGTGAACGAGCCTGAAATGGTTGTGTGAAATGTTTGCTTAACTAAGTAAATTAGTGAAATATCAAACTAATAAATATTTGTTGATTTTGTCGGAAGATTTGTAAGTGATTGTAAACATCGTACTCCGAAGTACCTACTTATACCTACTAAATTCTCGGAAAAACGTTTAATGTTGACCAGATTACAGAGAAACGTACACTCGATGTATTTTTCATAACAGCTCTGTCAGCCGACGAAAGCACACAGGTCCGTTATGAAAATATCACAGAGTCAGTCTTCAAATACATTACGTTTTACAGAACCGCTGCCGAACGCCGCTGTGATATCTTCTGTGATGTGTGAGACAGCCCACAAATATTTTTGTATGTGATTTATTAGTGCCCCGTACAAACCGAGTACAGAAAAAAACGGACATCGTATATAGAATATACAAAATTAGTGTTATTATTTGGAACTATGAAGGAAGATTGCAAATTGTGTAGTGTGAACGGATGGTGTGGTCCGGGGCATACGAATACTGACTTCTCAATATCATCACTGATGAGGCCGGCCGTCCATCACCCAGGACACGTGGACCCGAGACAGGACGCAGTGCTTCTGTCCGCGTACCTGTTCAAATTAGGTGACTATCAATTGTATACGCTTCACGATTACTACGCCAACGTCGGTGAGTATGGTGAACACAGCATTGACGCGCTGAAATAGAAACTAAATAAAATCTTAAACTTTTAACCCTAACGGCATTTAATTTCTAATTCTCACGTTCTTCTCTTGAAACTAACCGTGGATTGGTAAGTTTAAAAAGATTTACCTTAATAATTATATATTCCTATATTCTAATAATACCAATATCCATCTACATTTTAGTTGTGCATGATGTAACAATTAATCAGTCAATATTCAATTTGTCCAAAGATATCTAAGTATTGTGTTTACTTGTTGAAGCAGCGGGTGCATATATTATTTACAGGATTATTGTTGTAACATTTTGTTCGTTGCATTACGAAACGGACAACCGAAAGTTTTGAAATGTTTATACATAATTATTCACGCTCATAATCCATTAACATAAGGCTCAAACAATAAACCGTGGGCGCGCTCGCGTCACACATCCCTTCCATAACTCTGTGCATCCCGGTACTACATAATCTCCACTGACAGATTGCAAAGCGAAATATATTATAGGGCTATGAATACAAAAGTGGACGTTTATTCTCCTTAACTTCAAGAACAAGCGTCGAGGCTCGATCTCACGTAATTCCGAAGCGCATTTGTGTAGTCATGCGCTCGATCTTTTTAAAATGCATATTTGCAAGGCGTTTATGTAGGGTAAAGTGACACTGTCTTTATGCATTAACTTTAACACTACGCTTTACATAAACTTCATGTTACAATGTACTTAACAAACAACTGAATTAATAACACTTAATGTTACTAAATGCAATACACTATTGAATTTATATTAAGTAAATTAAAACACGATAGTTTGAAGAGGACAAAAATTAAATTATATGTGCATTGAAATTTATATTTGAAAAGAGATCGCCGTAAATCACACCAGTGCTGCTTTGTTCTGGTAAAAGGAAACTATTGTGTGTCTATTTAAGGATATAACTAGAATAACCAAGTAAGGAGTCCGAATCGACTGTTTGCGTTCAACAAATAAGGATGGAGACATAACATAGTGGTACCGCTAACAAAATTTGTAAGATACATAAATAATTTTCAAATTGAAAATTATTTTTTAATAACATTCAAAATTATTTTTATATACTTACGTATTTATAGGTAGTTTAGAGAAATAAAACAAAAGAAAAATTCTTTTTATGACTTTTTCATCTAAAGGTTGATCGAAATTCAGTATTTACTTAAAATAAATTAGTAAGTTTTTTTTTTATATAGTGACAGTAATTGTCAAGTCATTAAAAGAAAAAATGTACATAGGTTGGTGACGTCACCTTTATCACAGCGTAGGTTTGCAAGAGACAGCTAGTTCCTATGCCAGAACCGTAATGTACAATAAAACTATGTTTAATTAGGAACTATCTTTAAACAAGTTTTCTGCGTTTAATTTGCTTCCCCGATTTTTAACATACCTTTCAACTTAGAATGAATACGAATTGAATGCATATCTATACTTCTACATATACTAATATTATAGAGAGTTGGTTTGTTTGTATTGAATAGGCTCCGAAACTAATGAACCGATTTAAAAAAAATCTTATACTGTCTGGAAGCTACTCTATTCCCGAGAGACATAGGCATAATCTTTTTTGAAAAAAAATAGGGATCCTTACTAAAACTCCAATAATGTAACCTATGCCCTGCGAAAACTATTGATGATAGAATAAAATAATGTACTACGACTTTGTAGAACACATTATTATTTACAAAAAGTGTCGCGACAGCATATGTCTAACTATTATAGTTATGTCGCAATAAGTGTTCTTTTATTTAAAAAAAATAACGTCGTTGAAATTTTTGTTAAAGACCCGAGCGGAGTCGGAACGGGCTGCTATTAGTATATTATATTTTTGCAAACGCTTACACATTACGAAATCTTGCATGAAAACTTCTACGGAATTTAGTTTCTATCCATAAAAGTCTGTCGTTTTAATTAAATAACTTGAAAACTTTTATAGCGTATACCAGATACAGAACAAAGTTTTATTATATAAACAGAGCTGTTTCACTCCTACACGATCTTGGAACCGTTTTACGCAATGCTCGTTGAACAAAAGTTTTTTTTTTTATTTTTTTATTTCAAACTAGTTTTAAAACGATTGTTAATTCGGTTAAGAATTTAATTAATTGTACGTGCTAGTGTCTTATTTTATTAGCTTAGGTAGATAAATGAACGGATGAATTGTAATTTGCGTAATTATAGGTGGTGGGGCATTTTTTGAGCTCGTACGGGTTCCTGACAAGTTTTGCCGTGAAGCAGTAATGCGTTTCGGTTTGAATGGATGGGGCAGCCGTTTTACTATAAAAAAAAAAACCCAAAACACCAATCCAGCCAGTCCACCCACCATCCGGGACCAAGTCCAACCAGATAAGAAATAATAAATAATAAAATCGGGCTGCATTAAAACAACGGCTAGCCCACTCAACTAAAGGGATTTATTTTGTGGTAGAACTCGTGGTGGCCTAGAAGATAAAAACCCAGGTAACTCTTATTGAACCATATCGGAATTAAAATCCTTCAGGCACGAAATAATTCCACGATACAGAATGACATGGTGTGACGGATAGGTAGCATTTCCCTGTCTGTTTATACTACCGTTATCTTATATAATTGAGGCTTAGACCTCATGTCTCAAGATGGGTGGCGGTATTCTCATTGTGTTGAGCTCGTAACACCCGTGTAAAAGAAAAAACCAAAAAAAAAGGTTGAGCATTAGTATCGACCCCTGCAGATCCACGTTTTACTACCAGCACTCAAAGTAAGAATTAGGGAAAGAATAGTAAAACTTAGATAGGACAATCTGGATTTCACTTCACTGAACTAATGCTGTTTAAAATGATTGTATATTTTTTCATAGTGAAGTAAAACTATTGTGCACGCTTCAAAGACAAACAAATAAATTTAATGATACCTAATTCAGGTCTTGTCTCAGGTTTTCAATTTAATTTAACTTCCGCTTTTCAAAGCACATCCGGCGCTGTCTCTCCTATTTCAAGACCAACTCAAGTCACTGAATCCGTATTCTTAATAGACGACAAGTACCGAACTTGGAGCAACAAAAGAATGATTTATTTAAACTATTTTTATTTACTCTGTTTCACAATAAGGATCCTTTGAAATATAATTTGCAGAATACAGAGAGAGAGCTACTTACCACTCGTACTCTAACGTTGTTGGCATTTAATATCCGGCTTGACTCCGTTCATTTTGAAGTAGGGATTACAGAGAAATATTTCATAATTAAATTGAAGTAATACACTTTCATATACTGCCTACTTTTCCAGTTTACATGCATATGATTGGAAATTAGAAAATAACCTGTCTCGACTATTGTTCAAAAGAAACGCTATGGCCGGAATATGACTGTAGCTTCCTCGTCCTCTTTGGAGCATTGATTAGATGTACAAGCCGATTATCATGTGATTAGATTTACTATAACATAACAGAGGTCGATAATCCCGCCGCTAAGTATACCTAACACATTATGGTTTGAATAGGGAGTCGACATGTCAATGTAANGAAAATAACCTGTCTCGACTATTGTTCAAAAGAAACGCTATGGCCGGAATATGACTGTAGCTTCCTCGTCCTCTTTGGAGCATTGATTAGATGTACAAGCCGATTATCATGTGATTAGATTTACTATAACATAACAGAGGTCGATAATCCCGCCGCTAAGTATACCTAACACATTATGGTTTGAATAGGGAGTCGACATGTCAATGTAACTGAATCTTACACTGACATTTCAAAGCTCCTATCTGCTCCAAATCAAACGAGAGTCCGAATGTCATCTAAACAAAAATAGCGGTGTCATCTAAATGTTGTTTTATCGTCTCGTCTTTACTACATACACTAGAAAAAACGTTTTCTTGTGTACGTTAATATTAATAATATTCTCTTTTTGTAAATGTAAAGGTATGTTATCACTATAAATTATATTTTATCGTTATTGATACTTATAAGAATACTCAATCTTGTTGGCAGGCGGTCTTAATGTATTCCGCAGCGGCGGTTAGCAAACAAACAACACTAATCCTCGTAAGGCTTGCATGATAGATTTTTATTTTCAATTACCTTATACCCGAACTGTAATACTACTTATGTATTTATTTAGTTGTTTTAAGGAGAAACAACATAACGATGACTTAGTATAAATTAAATATTCCATAAGTAGACGAATCTGATATAATCTCAACTTCTTATTAAGGAATATTATTTATGGTGACCAAAGTTATAGAAAATAAAACGTTTTTACGGTTGGATATTGTTTGTGGAAGCGTGGCTGAACGAGTTAAATGGAACCATAAACATTTATACACTACTCGTTACGTATAAATATAAATGAGAATGTAGACTACATTTTAAATTTTAGAAGTGAGGACTCCCTTTCTTATTTCTGATTTGAACTTGATTAAACGGAAATTACATTTTTGAAAACGACACTAAAACGAGTCAAAGATATACATCGATACCCAGCAAAAGAATGACATAATATCTCGGAGAGTTTCCCTTCCACCGCCTGTGAACTGTTATAATATTAAATAACAATAATTGCGAACAACTCGCACACGATCCTCCGGACCCAATTTACGATTCTCTGTGTTATGGGTACCAGACCGTTGGGTCTTCCTGTCCCCTTGCGGGGCACGGATCGGGCCTCGGAGCAATCTCCTCTGGTTTGAACTCCCTGCCCGACGAGGCAGGGGTGATGAGGTTGCTGGTGCGGTTCTTGACTGCGGGTCGAGTTGAGTATTTGGCATAAGGGTACCAGAGACTGACAAACATACTTATATAGGGTTAAATATATACATATGTAGATAACAAACACCCAGACAAAAAGCAAACATACTTGTTCATCACACGATATTTGCCCGATGTGGGAGTCGAACCCACGACTCTCGGCACAACAATCGGGAGCGCTAACTACTGGACCACCGAGTCAATCAAACTGTTAACTGCATACGTTTTTCTTTTTCTTTCATCAAATGCTATAACAGTGCGTTTCCATTTCTAGTAGGAACCATAACGCTCGAGACGACTCTCAGTGGATCGCGTTTCCGATATCTTCTTAGTGGGTCGCGTTTCCGATCCGGTGGTAGATTCTGCGAAGCACTTCTCTTGATAGGGCCAGTGTTAACAACACTTCCGATTTGAGCCCCGTGAGCTCATCTACACGTTAAGGAGAAGCTGAAATAGCCTCTCAAGGCTATCGGCATAGGTAGGAAAAAAAAGCTCTGGAAAGAAATTCTCTGTATCATGTCTCGGTAGCGCTGCAACAAATTTTACAAGTTAGGCTTTAAAAAACCCTCAGTGGTAGGAAATGGCTTGCCAAACACAAATAATAAAATGAGATTTGTTTCTAAAGTAATTATTAACTTTTGTACGACCCCTTGCGCCCCAGACCAGATGTATTTCTTAATAATTATAATAAAACCAGTAGAATATCAACTTCGGGCCTCACACTAATAGATCTATAAAATTACTGATATGTTTGATTTAACTTGAACACGATGAAGGCGACCTCGCGTAGATCCGTGACCGAATCCGGATCAATTCAAATGACATGTTCCATTATACAAGCCTTAGAACAACTATAGATAGATATGACATTCAAAATTCGATTGTTTTTTGACGTTTTATACAGTTTGGGTTTTTGATTCGGCTTAAATAGAAAAGCTAATATTAGAATGAAAAAATATCCACTAGCTAACAAAAAAAGAATTGTTTATTCATTTGTGTATCACGCAAAATCTTGATGTTCCTATATTATATTATGTTGTTTTTGTGTTTTAAATTAATATAAAGTATACCTTAAGTATATCTACCTACGTACCATAGCTACAACGGCGGGAGCCAGGGATACTACTAAATTTTGTTAATGCAACCAATTAACATATTAACGTGTGATGAGACTATTCGTGAAAATGAATTAGCGTGTACCCGATTTGTAATATGAATAAAGCTTCTCCGACAAAATAAGTAATTACGGACTACTTCGCCACATCAATCTCTTCATAAACTCTGATTTTCAATACATAATTAAGTGAGCCTTACAAAAAACACTCAGGCGGCTATTTAATCAATCAGTTTCGTAGTATTAAACACTTTTTTAATTTCTGTCGTAAAGATTTAACAGCCTGTTTCCTCAAAAAAATAAACCTTGCTTTGTCCAAGCCGTTAATGTATTCATTGTAATCGATAAGGTTATATCGGACACCGATGTTTACTCTAATCGATGACGTCACTATTCTCCCCTTTCCTAAACTGAATGACTCACAAAAATCTCGATGGGGTACATTTTGTCCCCTTCACACGTCTAACATTGCTGCAATAAGGAATGAGACAAAACTATAATTTAATTTGTAGGTGCGTCTTTATAGGGAATAATTACTAAATGCGTTCAGAAATATTTGATGTAAGGGAGCTTATAAATCGTTAATGAAGTCAAATAACGAACGCAATTGATAAACTAACACAAGAGACAGTGCTAGCAGTCGCGTGGTAATAATTTAAAAGCTATTTCGTATTAAAAATAATGAGCGCATTATATTTGTTTTCTCTTGATATCGCCGTAAATGGCGGCACTAATGATCCATATTGAAACCGTATCAATGTAACAAAACGAATAAACTAACGCCATACAAACACACATTCGACGAAATTGGTCAATTTTTTTATTTACATCACATCAGATATGTTTAATGTCACTCGGTCACCTAGTTTTCACCGCTCATATTGAATTACTGGTTCTCTGGTAGGGCGTGTGTGATATGAGTCAACTATTATCAAAGCCGGCAATCTGACTTTTGGACAATGATTGGTAAATCAGAAAAACGAATTATTGACTTTGTATTCCATTGGCAGTCACAAAACTCTTCGGAACGACATCTTAGATAAATAACAGGTTAACTATTAACCTTTATTTAGTGCAGGTTTTGAACCGTATTCTTTGAAGGAGACGATTATATTCAAATCAATCNGCAATCTGACTTTTGGACAATGATTGGTAAATCAGAAAAACGAATTATTGACTTTGTATTCCATTGGCAGTCACAAAACTCTTCGGAACGACATCTTAGATAAATAACAGGTTAACTATTAACCTTTATTTAGTGCAGGTTTTGAACCGTATTCTTTGAAGGAGACGATTATATTCAAATCAATCTGTATTGACATATCAATAAAAAATTTTTGTCCAAATGCACAGATTGCCACCTTTGATATTAGACGACTCATATGACGTACCACAATTCTGCCCATTTTCTGTCTCAAAACATTCCTGCGTTCCGGCTAGAAGGATATTACTGCCTTTATTACAAATCCAGTTGAGTCATTGACCTCATGTCTCAAGGCTAAAGGCTTTGTTAAGGCAACAAGTTAACATAAAGTGGTAGTGTTTACACTTCTAAAACAATTATTTGATACACACTCACTTATAATTTTATTGATATGTTATGACTATGCCGAGCACGCTTCCACTGTTATTTATTATTCTTATTCTATTCTCGATACAGCTGTGTATATAATAATATGTATAGTAATCGGCAAACTTCTTGAGCAAATGACCTTGACTGCGCAGAACCGAATTTTAGGTCACTTTGGTGGTGAGGGTGAGGCGCGACGGCAGGGGAAATCGTATCGAGCGCGTTATTGGTAGATCAGTCGAACCCTGCGCCCCGCACCGCGCCCTCATTCCGCTTGCTCCCAAAAGTACGCTTGCGTACAGTGGAAAGTCTATCGTTATTAATCGTTAAGTTATTTGTTATAATTGCTTGTGGACTTTGTTGCCATTGCTATTTGTTGAGTGTTTGTTGATTTTTTATAAAACATACACTATGCCGTGACAAACTGGTGTAGTACTTAAAAGAAAGGGTAGAAAATTTGTGTACGACGTATATTGCTTCATTATAAAACAGGGGAAGAATGATATGGAAAAATTAAAACAGACTTCGGAAGCAACAAAAACATCAGTGAGTACTGTTAGGTGCATTATTAACGAAGCTAAAGGCTCTGGCTTGCTCGCCGTGTTTCGGACTCCGGGTAAGAAAAGATCAGGGAAGAAGAAAGTTACCGGAATGGATAGTTTCGTTCAATCTGTAATAAAAAGATGTAATCATAATAACTACATAACAAGCAGCGAAACTCCGTACCGTAGAAAGGCTTCGAAAAATTTAAAGAAGATATAAATTTTAATGGCTCGGAATGAAGCTTACGACGAATTATGAAAGAGCTAGGCTTCAGATGGAAAAAAAGAACAGAAAATAATCGGAAGCTGGTAAATGAAAAAAGTAACATTCGATTACTACGAATCGAATATCTTCAAAAAATAATTAATTATAGACAAAAAAGAAGACCGAATCGACCGAGTTGTAAACTACGCCGATGAGCCCTATGTCGACTCATCACGATGATAGCGACTCGGGTGATGAAAACAGTGATGATGATGATGGTCAAGATTATGATAACGAAAAAAAAATTACAAATACCAGCTTCGCTTTAACTGAACCAAAACCTGGCAACAGCTCTAGTTTTGACTTAATAGAAGGAATATCTATTTTACCCCAAGATTAAATTATTACAATTATTAACCTATATGTTTTGTTAATGTTCTAATAAATATATAAATAAATACATATGTTGATTTTAATAATTTAATTGCATTATGACGCAGAGTAAGTAATGTTTTTGCACGTGAGTGTACCATGCGCAAACTTACCCCCACTACGTCAACAAATGCTCAAGAAGTTTGCCGGTTATTATATTTACGATTCCACATATCATTCTGAAGGGTTTGCAAATAATAAATGTCGGATCTTGTGCATGATCAAAAAACCTGTTGATGATGATTATCTTCTTTTTTTTATAATTTATATGCCTATAAGGATGTCGAGGAAAGGTTTAGGTTGGTTTAGAGAACTTTTGTCAATTAATTAATATAACACACTGCTTGAAACAGTGAAGCAAAAAATGTCTCCCGCTATTGTGTTGATATAATATAGGGTTGAATTCCGTTTGATGTCAGTATCTCTATAAAATATGTTTGGTATGTGAGAATTGATAGGCTTGTTCTTACCTCGAATCTGTGTTTCTTATACCCGTAACACAGAAGAAAATCAAATCGTTCGTTGAAAATAGTTCTTACTTCAATTATCCTAAGCTGGGATGGGAACGTTGCGTTTATTTAAAAATGAGAGTAGATGATTTTTAAAGTAACTATAAATATACAAAAATTTAAAAGAAATAATACAGTGCATGTTATTTTTTCGTATCAAACAAACGCAAATAAATCCGTGTGGCTAAATAGACATTCAATAAAATGAATAAATTCTAAAATAACACTAAAGATTGTTGGGATCCTTTTTGTTTTAATTATAAAAGATTGTTTTTCATTTCCTGAATTGTAAACATGTAAATGACCTTTATAATTTATAAGACAAACCTTGACAAAAAAGATAAAGATGTAAATCGAGTTATGTTGAGAAACATTTACAAAACAAATCATTTTCCGTGCAAGCTGCCCTATAACAAACAGAGTTATTAATCAATCAATCTTGAAATCATTATCCAATCTTAAAAAAAAAAGTTAAATCGAAACAAATGACAAAACTACTCCGATTACCATAATTCGCAATAATACTACTAGTTTTAACAACATTATATTAATTATCATGCTTTTTCAGATCAACGCTACTAAAATAAATTTCTTTCCTAAATAATGGTCGAAATTTTAAGCATTTTTATTCTATAATATGATTTTGATAAAATTTAATAACGAATTCTTGACATAATGCTAACAGTAATATCATACTTTACAAAACAAAAATTACATTCTACAGTAATAACAAGTTAGTACGCCGAAGAATCCATTCCATAACAAAATCATTCAATAAAATGAAGAGAGCAAGCCGCTAGAGTTAATGCTACATCTGCTTCTGTTTGGTTCTAGTCTCGTAGGTACTAGTCGGGTTCATTCGTGACGCTTCGGGAACATTCGACGATCTAGTGGCTGCCACGTACGACGTTATTTTATGCCTTTGGCGCGTTGCGTCAATTAAACGCGGACCTTTTGAAACTTTTAGGAAATACGTATTATATGTATGTAAACAAGACACATAGTTCTTTTTTTTAACTACGACACATTCAGTATTACATTAAAAGCTAATATTATTTTTCGTTCAAGAATGATGAATAAACACAACTTGCAAAATTAAAATATTTATTTAAGTCTTTTCTGACGGTTCGAAGAATGAGACTGCAGTTATGTAATACAATCGTGACTTCGACTTTCACATCGTAATGTCTATTGACTTTGGTAACAACTTAACACCCGATGGGACGTGAGATCCTTCACCCATCTATGAAAAAAAAAAAAAAACTAAATAAAGAAGTGACGTCACAGAATATGTAGGCACATTTATGTATTTATTGGTATACCCATATTGAAATCCCACCCATGACACCAATAACAGCTAGTTTGACCATAATCGTCGACATGACAATAAATGTGGTGTAATAAGACGGGAATTCTTTATTCGGTTAACGAATGTATCGTCGCTTCATACATTCGATACACGGAAAGTGTCGATCCCGCAATGGGCTATAAAAAGTTAAGTAAAACAATAATCAGTGGAGCCCTTTTAGTCCCTCGCCCCTCGTACAAAACGTAAACATAACACAAGATGAAATATATATATACCGTGTTTATTTTAAATCTATAAAAAATACGGTTATAAAGCACCAAGACAAACGTACGTATATTAACGTATATTTCTTTTACACGCCTATTGAAATATTTTAGTTATTTTTCAACTTACTTTCGAAGTTTTAGTTTCATTGAACCAACCGGATAAATATTATTTTATGTAATTGTTTTAAAGTATTTTCTTTATTTGAATAATTCGATAGGCGAGAATGTGTTGAAAAAAAAAAAATTGTATTAATATTTATTTCAATTCCAAACCTCGTCAGCATTTTATCGATGAATAATTTATAAATTGTGTCAACCAATGGCGGCTATTGCAGTTGTGTTGTATGAATTATCAATATCGAAAGTACTATGCAAACCGTACAATCACCACAAGTGTAACAATTAATTTTATTATCACGCAATATAGCCAGTTTAAAATGATTAAAGTATTTTATTTCACGAACGAATCTGCCAAGATATTGCATTAAGTAGGTACATATTTAATACGAAGAACCGACAACATACAGAATATGATTAGGTTCATTCGTATGGGTTCTCTATGATAAGTTCTCTCAAAGGGACTGTTTTTCATCGTAATAGAGACATAAGTCGGTAATGTGTAGATATCACGCGCTCAAAAATATACCTAAACGTTGAACAATATAATGATCTTACTGTTCAAGATTTGTTATTAAAATGTTTAAATTTGAACTATAAGCTCTTACATTAAAGCACTCTAATACTTAATGTGTTTAGAGTTATAAACATTATGCCTGAACGAATAATATTGTTTGTTTTCTAGTTATGCATTGCATTCGGAGGTGACGCATTCCGTTGAAATATATTTAAAAAAATCTTTATTAAATAAATCACCTTTTTGTTACAGGTAAGCCGACCTCCAGTTGCAGTTTATGTGACGCCGTTGCTTATTTATCTCCGTACGGTGAGTCCAATCGAATTAAAGCGAAACCTTGACCTATGCTTTATTGAATACTTCGGGGATCGATCGCGAACAGCACGCAATCTGCATAATTTAACTTGACTATTCCTGATAAGGGAATGGTACGAACGTAATCACATTAACCGTATTTTCAGCTTTTGTCCAATTGAATTCTCTGTGCAGTAATCAAGTGGGAACGATAGTGGGTCAGCGGGTCGTTCCGAGCCGTCGAGCGCCCGCGCTCGCCCGCATACTCCCTCCTCCGATGTTTCATTATTCACAAATATTTCTCACAATCAACTCACTAATAACAACAATGAAAACGTTACCCTTATGTAAAGGACAAAAAAATATATTTTATTGTCTACTCATATCTTTTCATAAAATATTTTTAACTACCGATACCATACACCCCACGCTTTTTTTTACAATAAAATAATTTTTTTTTACACTATTTTTAATTCCAATTTATTAAAATTTATTTTCTATTTTTTAGTTGGATTTTTGGAAATTTCCTCAATTTTTTTAATTTTTTTTTTAGTAATATTGAATTGTCATCAGTCCTTAATAAGTATACCAAATTTCGAGTTAATCCGATGTTTTGAAGGGGGTCAAAATCATGTTCAAAGATTCCTTTACATACTAACGTACATAATACGTCTGAAGCTAATAAAAGTATTAAAAAACGATCTCCTTTTGTTCATTACAAACGTCCCCAGCCAGAAATTGAAAATAACAATGATTTTTTTGAATCTGTAACTATTTTAAAGGTTTTCCTGGTTGTTATGATTGTGTACAGTCATAAATAATATGCAAACAATGAATTGAATATTTAACCTTCCAGAACAACTTCTAAACATTCGAATTTGACAAGCACAGCTTAAATTACCATTTCAATCCATTATATCCTTTCACGTTTCAATGTAAGTATAACCACTGATTGCGTATCGGCGACCTTCGACGCCAAATACGTGTCATGTTTCCCCACATCGTAATCTGTCTCGCTCCTATATTAACAAAGTCGTTTACAACGAGACCAACGTTCCCACTTACTGATTGCTCAGCTAAATTGACTGTAATTAAATTTCGACTTTCATTTGCCAGCCCTATATCGTGTAAAGGAAGTACGCGTCGCTTCCCACCCTCGGCGCGCTTCGTTGTAAATACTCCGTCCACCCGTTCGAACCGGCTGTCGTTTCACGCCATCAAATATTACAGCGCCTTATTAATTAGCTATATTGACCCGCATATATCATGAATTATATTTTGAAGAGCGCTCGTCTACAGTTAGTTGATTTGACGCTTCTATTTATCTACGTCCCGTATCTTCCTAATCTAGCAATAATTTCATTTTCGATATTACATTTCTTACGGATAGGGTTGTAAAGCGCTTGCTTAATTATAAAAATTAGTGGTCCCGCCGTTGCCGAAATTCTACTATAATTAATTGAAATTATACGTTTGAACATTATGATGGTTCTAAAGTCAAAGAAGATTAAATTATATTAGAAGAATACGTTATATTAAAAGAAAGATAATAGAAGAAATACTTCTACAACACACAGATTTCGCCAAGGCTACAGACAAATATTTATAAAGACAAACAACATTAATCTATTCTCAATTTCACCACAGACCTTAAACAATAACAAAACTTTGACAATAAACAAAGAGTATATATTATTATATATGTGTTGAGTCAATTACATGTTAGTGTGTGTAATGTTTTTTTTATTGATTTAAAGTATTTTTATGCATAATAAATAAATAAAAAAATCTGCACTCCTTCTCTATATTCTCTATAAGTGTGAGAAATTTTCGACTCCATCCAAAATCAGCCAGAAAGATTTTTGATGCAACTATTATATTTTATTATTGATTAAGAACTTAAAAATATCGCCATAAGACTCTAACGCGATTTCATTCATTATTATCATCAAGAGATTACGTTCGATAAAATTTGATACTTCTAAAAAAATTATGTCAGATTAAGGATAAAATAATGGCAGCTTAAAAAGCGTATTTCTGATACTAAATTATCGTACTAAGAAGAGTTTAATTATAGACAGACTGATTATCTCATAAATAAACATCACGGCATCGGAACACGAAACTTCTGTGATACTTTAAGAGACTGTGACGCCGTAAATAGTTATTGGGGCTACTTTTCTAAATATGGATCGTGTACTGTGTACACAAAAAACGTATATATTGCGTCTACGTGAGCCTTTTTTATGGGCACGTGGTGAGATGAGATTAATAATTAAACCACTATATTGTGGTACATTATGCTTTACTGATTATGATTTATATTTTTAGTAGCATATCTCCCGAGAAAAAATCGCGGGCCACTTCTTAAAGGGATATTGTATTTTATAAATGCCTTAACGAAAATGCAGCTACTCAATTTAAGGTATTTACATTTCAATCTCAGTGCTGTCTTAAACTCATAATTGCTTTGTGGCAGAGGCATCACTCCGTACCACCAGTGCTTAAAATATACTCGCTAATTAAAAGAGAAGCAGATTTTTCGTAGAGTTCGACTATTTTCCCTACATTGGAAAATAAAGTGTAAAAGGCTACTTAGGACTAATTATAACTTAATTGGGAAGTGATGACAGTGCGAGAATTTTCTGATTAGTAAGCCACACTGTTTTCATATAAGATCCATTGACCACATGCTGTATGGTCACGTGCCATGACATGTTTTCATAAACCATCTTGTTCATCTTGTGTCCTCTAAAAATACTCAAACTTAATAGTTTCTTCCGCAATCTTGAAACTAAATTGAGAACTAATACATTATTTGCCGAACACTTTAAATGTAATATAATGAATTTGGCATTCCTTATCTTCTTAAATTCACATTATCAATATCCGCACTTCAGAGAATGTAAACAAAGTGCGAATGCGTTATGTAAATCGCTAATTTTCGGAAGGTCATCGAGACCTCGCAGAAACTCAAATTCGACCTCGTACTTATCATAGCCGCTGTAATATCTTGATATGCGCAATAACTGCCTTTTGATAGCCTTCTTCGCCTCCATGCTGTCCTGGTTGGACGCGTAGATAATAAATATATGTATAATTGTGTGTTTTTTTTTTAATGTGAAGTTTATTCAGAAATGCGGAAGAAGATTTTCGCCAGTAAGTTTCAATGTTAAGTACTGATTCAATACTTCAATAATGCTTGATTTTAAACTGACCTTTAATTTTTCGAAATACGATCATATAATGAGTCCTTCTCACGTATTCATTTCATGAACATTTCCTATAGTATTTTAGAGATTAAAAAACAGATTAATTCCAAAATATTATTAATAAAACTACAGCTCGTAAAAAGCTATTGAACAAAAAAACCGGCTGCGACAGATATAACGAAAACCATCCTTAACTGAATTTTATCTTTGTCTACTTATACAGAGACCAAAAAGAATATTTGACTCGTTAACATTTTGCGTAAAATTTCATATTTCTGAAAATGTTTTATAATTCGAGACGAGAAATCGATATTAGTATGAGAAGTAATTCGAAAACAAACAAATATTGATTCATAATTTTCAAAATAAGAGTAAATCAAGTTTCAACTTTTTTTACACCATCGTGTTATCTAAGATCACTTACTTTGTTCCATATCGCTCGTAAAATATTTATCTGCCGCCAATGAAGCCAATGCAATAACGATTGAACGGAAAAGCTCAATAACAATCAACATGAGTGCCCTAATCGATACATAACTTTCAATTCATGTCTACATCTAAATTCATGTTCCAATTCAATTGTGTTATAGATTCACGTAAAAGTTCATGAGGCAACATGAGTTAATATTCATTTGTATCAGAACTGCTTTATTGCAGTATCATTATCTATAAACTGTTGAGACGAAATTTTGTGCTTTATTTCCTAAAAACACGATCTACCGTAACACACACAACCTAAGATAAATTTGAATATTAAAAAAAAGATCGTTTAGCATATTAAGAGATTGCTAAAATTTTTGAAATAAAAAATGGTTTTGAGAAAGTCATTACTTATAAAAAAAAATCTACTTATCGAAAATTAACAAAGTCTTGTCCCAAGTTGTATCTGAATGCATCAAAAAAAACACAGACATATGTAGGCTCTTTACGTACATATGTGTGTCTGTGTGCGTGTGTGAGAATGAAAGCTTTTTACAATTTTACAACCGCTTGTTTGTGAACTGTTTCAACGTCATAGAAGTCAGGATGTGTTGCTGACGTTCTGATAATTTCTGTTATTATAATATATATTATAGTAATATTATAAATATGAATGCGCTTGTTGCGTCCGCTGGCTACCCTGCTTCACTCCTAAGTTGAGTAACTGAAGTAGCTTTGTATGCCTGTCTGTCTGCTTTTGTTTACATTTCTTTGCTACCATAATTTGTATTTATGCTTGACCAGCAAAATATTACGCTAACTTCAACTTCGATTCCCTTGTATGCCCTTTATGAATAGATATGTAGATGGAGGATAAAGATACATTCATTTGACATGTTCATTAATAAATAAAAATAGCCGTGACCACGAAAACTAGGTATATAGTATGAAATGAAAATAATATACGCGAGACTTAACTGTAAAAGTAGTTTTAATTATGGCTACGAATCGCGAAGATAATACTAGAAGTTATAAGATAGAAGATAGAAGAAAATACTTTAATATATTTTTTTTTTTGGCAAACATTGGTAGACAAACTCTATTTGAAAATCCACGTACTGGGTACAGATACCGTAATCGTTGAACCCGTCGCTAGCGACTAAGGGCCCGATGAGTGAATTAACCCATAGACACAGCCCACTGAGTTTCTCGCCGGATCTTCTCAGTAGGTCGCGTTTCCAATCCGGTGGTAGATTCTGCGAAGCACTGCTCTTCCTAGGGCCAATGTTAGCAACACTCCCGGTTAGAGCCCCGTGAGCTCACCTACACGTCAAGGAGAAGCTGAAATAGCCTGTCAAGGCTATCAGCATAGCTAGGGGAAAAAAGTAGTGCAAATGCCGTTAACTCTCTACCTGCTCGCCTTGAGACAAGAATGTAATTACAATTACATTTGTATCACCTGTTCAACTCGTTAAAGCGCCAGGGATGATTGTCTTCCGGCTGAAATCGACGAAGCGACTTTAAAATAAATAACCAAATTTATAATGCACATAATACTCTGCCTTAAACAATAAAATAAAAATACATATTTACATACGACAAAAAATTGAATACCTTATCACTTAGAACGATCTATGCGGCAACCTTCTACGATAAGGAATAATTCTAGATATAATAGGAACGGTGGGTTGCAATGCAATTATGACCTAGCATTATTTTAATGAAAAAATACACATGACCTTCAGTACACACAATCACTTGGTTTGACATGTTGAATATATCTCGATTCTGACACTAGAACCGTGTGGAGAAAGAAGATTTCAAACATTTCGTTTTAAAACCCTAGTTTAATGGTACTATTTTATTTATTTATTGCTTAGATGGGTGGACGAGCTAACAGCCCACCTGGTGTTAAGTGGTTACTGGAGCCCATAGACATCTACAACGTAAATGCGCCACCCACCTTGAGATATAAGTTCTAAGGTCTCAGTATAGTTACAACGGCTACCCCACCCTTCGAACCGAAACGCATAACTGTTTCACGGCGGAAATAGGCGGGGTGGTGGTACCTACCCGTGCGGACTCCCAAGAGGTCCTACCACCAGTTATTTACTTATTAAGTACAAAGTTTTTAGAGCGAATTTGTTTTGGGCTGTGCCTTAACATTCTCAGCAACCTATTCTCGCATTATAAACAAGTTGACACGATGTTAAATTGCTGGTTCATGTGTAATAATTATATTCAAGTGTGCGCCATAAAATTAACACATTACACATAAAGCTTGATGTGTTGGATATTAAATAATATTAATAATAAATTTATGAATCAAAGGGCACCGCGTTAATAACATGTTAACGAACGGCCTGTTTGTAGGGTTGTCACCCGGTGGTGAGATTTTTTTATAATAATTATTATTATTTAACGAAAAAAACTACTTTTTAGCTACTATATGAACAACATTACAACCCTCTCGGTGTTAAGTCACTCATAGACATTATAATGTGAATATGTTTTTATGTCTTTTGATTATGTTTTTTTTTTTAATTTTTCAATTAATTCAAATTCGCGTCTTAGATTAGATTTAGATTTACTCGCAATCAGAAGCGTCTTCGAAAATATTTGCTTGAAAAGTTAACTGATATAAAAAGTTGCATTCTCCTTATCACGGTCTGATAACATTATATGCTTATTATGTAAAAAAAATATATTCATTACCGGTATGCAACCGTTTTAAGATATTTGTTATTTGTGTTTGCTTGTTCGTTTAGTATATCTATTTTACTCAATAATCACAAATCACAATTGCTAAACACAAAATGACAATGCCTAACTTGATTTAGATTCTAAACATATAACTTTTAACATCCAAATATTTATCTATATAATAATATGTTTAACGATGGTAAACTCAAATAAAGTATAGTTAGCAAATTCAAAATTGATATTTATATGTAAAACTCATTCAAAATTGCAATAATTTGAACCAAGCATCAAGAAATACAAGGAATACAAATATTTAAAACAACGATACGATTAACAAATAGTGCGACAAAATATATTGTACTTGTAATATGCATTTATTTGCAATCACATGTGTAATTGTTATTGTGTTTCTGCTTCCTTGACATAAAGGTCAAGAATACGTTTCTTGTATATTTTTTTTGCATAATTGCGTCATCAATTGCAAAAAATCGTTATAAATAGTCAAATTTAGATGTATTCAATGAAATTTTTTTGTAATCATGAACTCAAAAATTTGTTGGTACTGTTTCATAACTATAGCCACGTTTTTTTATTTAATGCTTACGTGGGTAGACGAACTCACGGCCTACCTGGTATTAAATGGTTACCGGAGCCCATAAGCATATACAACGTAAATTCCGCCACCCATCTTGAGATATGAGCTCTAAGATCTCAGTATAGTTACAACGACTGCCCCACGCTTCAAACCAAAACGCATTACTGCTTCACGGCAGAAATAGGCAGGGTGTTGGTACCTACGCGTGCGGACTCACAAGAGTTCCGGTAGGAACTCTTGTGAGTGGTAGGAACTCTGGTGGTAACCAGTAATTACGCAAATTATAATTTTGCGGGTTTGATTTTTATTACACGATATTATTCCTTCACCGTGGAAGTCAAACGTGAACATTTGTTAAGTACGTATTTGATTAGAAAAATTGGTACTTGCCAGTGGGATTCGAACACCTGTGCATCGCTAAAAACGATTGCACCGGAAGTGTTATCCTTTAGGCCACGACGAGTTTACGTACGTATTATGTGATATTTTTGAAATATATTATACTATATTCTGTATAAAATGAAGACGTATTGTATGAAATTCATGTGAATTATATATTAAGGAAATGATGCGTACAATATAATATAAAGAAATTTATTGTTCCGAGAATAACTCAAGAATGAGTTAAGCTCGCCTTCGTAAATACCAGTTTGCTTATTCCAGTAATGAAGTATAAATAAATGTTAACCAAATGTCAATCAGTTTTTGCTATGCATTATAACATATTTTTTTTTGTTAAAGTTATTTTCGTTATGATTGTGACTTCGTAGTTTTCTTCGTCGCTATAAAAAATTGTAATATTCATGACGAACTCAAACAATCCTGATCGGGAATCGAAATAAAACTCGCGACGAATCCAACTATCAATAACTCTTGTGTCGTTTAAAATTCGTCGCCCGTCAGGGATTTGGCACTTCGGAGCGAGTTCGGAATTCATAATACTTTTTATAGTCGAAGACTTCATTTAATTTTGGTTTTTAACGTAACGTATCGCCTTTGGTTTAGACTTGTGAGCTGTGACGACAGACATCGCTAAAAAATAAGTCGGTGATTGGCTTTCTATTTTTAAAAGATAAGCTTGGTCTCTGTTGTTTAATGTTTTTGTTATTAATTTGACATGTTACAAAAAATATAGCGAACCAATTAGATTTTTTTTTGTAAATTATATAATGATCATTTTAACACAGATTTCATCTCCTTTTTTCGAAATGATATACTGATTAATAACTTCCAAAGTCCCACAAGTGCACAAATTTATTTATCAAAAAACAAGTGGGTCAATGTTTTTCAATCATGAATACCCATACATAATACACGATTTATTTAGATTAGTGGATCAAGGGCGACGTTTTCGCGAACATTCAGTCATTATGTAAGCCAAATTTTGACATTAGGATTTAAAATATTTTAGAGAAAATTGGAGATCGTAATCAATTGAAATTTTATGTTTAAACATTATTATGGTTATATTGTCAAATACTATTGTACTTATATAATATAATCGCAGATTTCGCCAAAACTACACTATACATAAATAATAATAAAGACAAACAATATTAATCTATTCTCAATTTGACCACAGACTTTAAACCCTAACAAAAGTTTGACAATTGACAATAAACAAATAGTATATTTATATATGTGTTGTGTCAAATACATGTTAGTGTGTGTAATGTTTTCTTTATTGATTTAATGTATCTTTTATGCATTATTTAAAAAAAATCTTAGCATTGTGCACTTCTTCTCTATATTATCTATAAGTGTGGAAAATTTCATACTCCTCTGTCCGCGCAATTTGCGTAAAAATGGATGCAAAGTTTTTGCTTCACGTATTAATATATAGATGACTAGATAGACATGTTTAATGGACAGAAAGAGATCATTTCGCACGCAATTCTCTTGATGTCACATCGATTACATAGTCACGTGCTTGACGCCACCGATCTTGGAGTGATTTACAACGTTCATTCTCATTTTATTTTCGTGTGCCGAACAATTCCGCACCGGCATTGCGGCGCTCGGCCGGATTTAATTTTGACAACGGCCCGGCCTTCGTCGGCATCCCATCGGCACGCTAACACAGATCCACTCCGAATCGAGAAGCCTCGATTGTATGTAAACGTTACGCTACCTTACTTGCTTTGACAAATGTTTAATGCACGAAATCGTCTGATAATCTGTGTCGCTTATGAATAGAAACCGTTAATGAGGTTAGTTGTCGTCTGGCGTTTTAATAAATGTTACATATTTGAGCTGATACAAAGCGGTCGTGATAGTTAAAAATTATAATTAAAATATTACGTTTGAATATTCGCAAAAATTCGACGGTACATAATAATTTAATTGTTATGCGCGTGTGTACATTTCATTGTGCGGTGCTATTCTACTATGCTAATTGCTAATCGCTTTATGTTCATTGAGATCGTAAGTGTAGGAAGTTGTAATGTAGATTACTAAACGTAAAATTCATTTAAAGAACTTCACGGTTTCAAATTTGAGAGCCCTGTGTAGACAAATTTGAATTACTAAATAATCTTCTCAATCGCAACAAAAGTCGAAATTCGTTACATCCGTCTTATCGAGCTTATAATTAAAAAATAAACTTTTTTCTGTCTAAAACTGTAAAAAAACATATTTTTAAAGAAACATCTACTTACTAAACCAGTATCGTAATTGACATAAAACATACCGGCTTAAAGTATGGAAAGACATGGCAAATTTTGAACGAACAATTCAGTATTTTTATGTTTAAACCTTCAACAAATCCGAAATATCAAATCCACTCAACAAAATGAAAACGATCTGTATGGAATCGGGTCTAAAACAAATCCCAAAAAAATACGAATGCAAGTAAACCTCGTTGGTACTAGGACCAACCGGCGTGCTTCACTTTATTTAGGCAAACGACAGGATCAAATAAATCTAAAAATGGAATGAGACGTAGACCTGGAGGCTGCAAACAGCCAACTGAAACCTTATTGGCGGCTTTGAAATGTGGTTCTGGTTGAAGATTCTTTAAATTCCCAGGAGTACATTCTGCACAAGCGCGTCTTCACCATTTGCGTTCATAGTATCGGGAGTTTTAAGGTCACACTGATACTAGTAATTATTATTGAAGCGGCTAGTAGGTTGCATTGCCTCATCCTGGACCAAATTATTTAATCAATGTATTCCAAATTCCATGATGCAAAAAATCGTAGGTGGCGTAAGACCATTCGTAAAATTATTTCACCGAGAAAAACGCCTCTGAGCAAAGGATTTAAAAGATTTCAAAGTAATCACAAGATGTAATAAGTTTTTAAATTTCTTATTTAATGCGACGAAAACCGCGAGACTCGCGTAGTATATTAATGTGGCTACAAAATAATTTGAAACGTAGTACAATACTATTAGGTGTCTAAATCATTTCATTGACCATTTTAATGACAGCGCAAGATTTAATCTCAAAATGTCGGATGCCGCAAGAGGTGGCCACTTCACACGACATTTAATCTCTAATCTCTTAACCTTCTGTAAACTTTAAAACTGTGGTAAGCTGTTAGACAACTTTGATGTTTTGGAAGCCAAAAAAATACGAAATACTTTTGTAACAATTCAGTGAGCGGTTCGTATTCGTGGATTTTAATATAATTCAAGCTGTAACAGGAAACGTTTGTCTTATAAATTATTAGTGTCGTTAATAAATTTAATATTTTAGATGTATATATTGTAAGAATAGACGTGTCAATTTGTAAGTCTGCAAGAACGTAGAATCACAAACCAGTGTACACACTGTCGTAATTATTACAGCAGATATACTCGACGTTTCCCAACTATTTGCCATTTGCCTAAAGTATCCCATTATTTAAACCAGACTATAAACTAATATAGCCTTATTCTACTGTTTTTGCATGATTAAGGAGAAGTAAAAAATCTAGGACATTTTCGAGATGAAACAAAACAAAGCCGATAACATATTAATTTATTATTCGTTTCGCATTAAAATCTCAGAAAACTTCCTAAACTAAGCATACAATGTAATCACACTTAAAAAATGTGTAAAATATAAATGAACTTAATTCGCACAAACCAAATCTAGTGGACACAACGTACTGCGCACATATCATTATCAAAAAATACAAGTTTATCGCACGACGATGATGCGATGCTTCATACTATATCAAGGTCAGTGGTTTGTTCATGCAAATCACTCGGCTTTTGTGTAAAGAAGGCGTTACTTAACGATTGCTTTGGATATAGATAACCACCTAAATCTGTTGAACTGTGAAAATGTCTGTCTTATATGCTATTTAAATAGAAAAAACGATTTTTCGCTTTTTTATATCGATTGATCAGAAGCGTTTTATCAACATTAAATTTGAATACACGATATGTGATCGATTGCAGCATTTTATCTTATTAATTAAATTTTAATACGAGAACCATCGCTTTTTTTATAGTCGGTTATATTAATGTAGATTGTCAACTCGGATCAAGATTAATGATATTCTAATAATAATCAACGCATGTCTCATATCACTTTTCTCCGAATCGATTGTGGACTTACATAGTTAATACCTCAGTATAATTTGTATAAATCTACATAACCTTTAGCATGACACTGTACGGCAAGAGTGCTCACACAAACTATGATATTATAAGACTAAAAAAATCAATTTCTATAATACAATGAGGCTTATTTAAAAACACAAAAAAAAACGTAAACGGATAATAATTGTATGTGTTTGTTTTAATATTCAAATGCAACTTTTAAACTTTGCAACAGTTTTTTTTATTTTTCGCTTCACTCTCAGAGATAACAATAATAAGACTTTTCATAATTAATAAAATTCAAATAAAAAAATCCAAAAAATAAACAATATAATTTCATGATTTTTTAATTGCTCCATACCGAATATCGAATATCGGTTTTCGTAAGAATCCTGGCTAAACATCGTGTCTAATTAATGCGACCTTGAAACATGGCTTCCCTGTTACATTTGTCTTCCGGATATGCGAAACTAGTAGTTCCGTATATTACTTATAAAGTATATAAATGTTATTAGTATATATTCTTTCGTATAAGGCGGTATATTTATTTTTTAGCGTACATGTGTACACGAGATACCGAGCCATCCGACATTACACTGTAAGAAATGTGAATACATTATAACAACGGCTATCCTATTTACGCGATATAATTTGCTAATAACCAAAATGCATGGCTTAACGATTGAAAAAAGATGTGTGGTGTCGTGGGACACCAGATAGGAACGAAGTTGCTTATTATAAAAATATTAAATTCAAGTTCTATTCGAGCTATAAAGAAGATAATTATTCGGGTATACATTTTTTGTTATGATTTTTTTATTGATAAAAAAAAACTACTTTACAAAGTCATCATCTTTATTTTATTCCCAATGATTTATAAAAAATATATAATAAAAATATGTTATTTATTGTACGTTATTACAAAGTTAAGTCGTACACTGTGCGCATTACTAATAAAAATCTTACGTTACGGACGTTTTTTCCCGGTTAGGGTACCCCTCCGCATCGTCCTATAAGGAACTTCGTTCCAAAAATAACAATATGTATATGAAAATCACAGAACGTTCATTCAATCACAGAATGTTGAATTTCGTGACTATGTCTTATCCAATCGAAACAAATGTGGACTTGGAATGAAATAAATTGTCATTGACCTAATTATTGCCTTTTATCTTTAACCTATGACATACCAGAGACAAACTTAACAGTTTAATGGTACTTAACATGTATTTTTTTACATTGAAAGGAATTTTTAGTAATATGTATTGATAAATAAATTGTCATGCTTTTAAGATTAACGCGCTTTAATTATAGTCTTCGTTGAATTCGTTCGGATTAATAAATTTTAACTTTATTAAAGTCAACTTATTTATTATGCTGTTTTCTTAGAATTATATTTCTTCACAAAGATAGTACAAAACCGTAATTTAAAAAAATAGTTTTTACATATCTCTGAAAAAAAAAGCCATGGAATTATAAAAATAAATGTAATCAATCTGTATTTTAAATGATATAATACGTGTAATTTAGATTGTAGATATAGTAATAAAAAGAAACATAATATGTACAACAACCAACTAACCAATCTACGCTGTAATCTCAAACGTTGTGGGGCGTAGGAATGATGTTTAGACTCAATAACCTATACCATAATTATCACTTATATACAGAATACAATACGTTTTTTTTTTTTTTTTATTGCCCTTGGAGGCAGACGAGCATACGGCCCACCTGACGGTGAGTGGTTACCGTTGCCCATGGACTTCAGCAATGCCAGGGGCAGAGCCAAGCCGCTGCCTACCGCTTAATACGTATTGGCTGCGTGGTTTGACCTAGAATAGCACCGTCACAACTCTTCCTGTGGGCGTTGCAAAAGGCAGCTGAGTGAGAGCGGCCAAAATGGGCAATAGTGTTCTTTGAGTATTATACAAGCGTACTGTAAACACCATTTACTGACGGTAGGACGTATTGTAAGTCCGCGTGAGTAGAATTCATGAGGTCCTGTTTGAAGAGCGGGATTGTCGGGATTCCCTCTCGGTGCTTTTAAGCTCCCCAGGCAACGGTCGTCGTCCTCGCCGAACGAACGAACCCATAGACACAACCCAATTAGTTTCTCGCCGGATCTTCTCAGTGGATCGCGCTTTCCATCCGGTGGTAGATTCCGCGAAAGACTGCTCTTGCTAAGGCTATTTGTTAGCAAATTCTCTCAGGTTCAACCCGTGAGCTCACCTACCCGTCCGCGCCTAGCTGAACTAGCCCCTCAGGCTACCACCGAATTGCTTGGGGGAAAGAAAAATAATCGGTTGTCTGTAAAGTCGGTTTACTGACGATAGTTGAACGTGACAACGTCATAAGAAAATACTGATGGAATGGTCTCATTTTTCAAAAGACAATATTAATTTTATTTGTTTGATAGATATTTTGTAATGGACAATTGACACCACATTCACTTTTCACTGAACTTCATACTTGACGAAAACATGTAAATGTATTATTGTATAGCAGCGCAGCATTGTCCACGCGCATTCATCGCTCACTTAAGTAGGAGAGCGACAGATGTCGAACGATGCCGAACGCGGAGGCTGACTGCCTCTTTGTCGCTCGTTGCGCGCTCTCGCTTGCACTTCAAGCCTTAAATGGAACGCCTCAATGAGTCATGTTTTTTCGTGCGTGCAGCCGGCTCCATCAAATTAGACGTTGTCACGTCAAAAAAGCCATATATTCACTCTCCGACCAAGACGAAGACTAAGGCGAAGCTACGATCAAAACCAGTAACGGAATCACGTTGATATGTCTATGAGCTAACAACCACTGTACATCCAATGCGTCGTTAGCACGTTAACCAATCTACATAATAAAAAAAATAAAAATAAAATGGAAATATTGCTTACTCGATATGAAAATTTAAATGGACATTCAATAATTCACTGGGCAAATTTCTTTCTCACCATCACTATGGACTATGGATTATGGAACTTTAGATGCACCACTAATGAACTAAAAATTTTTTCTAATATGTTTAAAGTTTTTTTTTTTTTACTTTATCAAACATTTTTATCGCGTAATAAACAACGTTAAAGATTGAATTAAAACGATGATGTTTTTGGATAAACCTAAACTGACTTCATATTGACTGTTCAATTGCTTGACGGCTAATTATAAGTACATTAAAATTAATTGCGCGTAAACGAAATGTAATGTAACACGAACGAACTCCATAAACTTCTACTGGAGTTAGTTTTAATTTTAGAATCTATTTTTTTGTTTCGTAATAAAAAAATAAAAAAGAACAACACTTATTTTTACAGTTTGTAATCGTTTTATTCATCCTCGCTAAAAATAGTATATTTATTCTAATTGTTCTTTGCCAAACATAATGAAGTTTCGAAACTATTCACTCAGCATTAAGTCAATAAGTTATAATAATTCATTATTGGTAATAAAGAAGAGGTTTTTATGAACTATGGCTGTGTACGTGTTGTGATCCCACCCGGTCAATAAACTTTATTCTTTATTCCATAAAATAAAACAACATTATATAAGTTTCTGTTTGAAGGATAGAATAGGATGAGATTGAGGTTTCCGCGTAATTTCACACGTGACTATATGTATATTAGAGTAATAATTTTTTTATTACTTAGATTGTTGGACGAGCTCACGGCCCACCTAATGTTAAGTGTTTACCGGAGCCCATAGACATCTACAACGTAAATGCCGCCACCTTCTTTGAGATATGAGTTCGAACGTCTCAATATAGTTATTATTAATTGTCTTCTTTTAGTGTTAATTTTAAGACACGGCGTCACGCGGAAGTGGTGTAGTAACATGATGCTATAATTCGTTATTCATTAAAATTCCGCAGACAATGTTTATTTAAGTGTTAGTACACGCATTGCGGTGAACGGCCTTGGAATAGCAGATTTTATGCGAAAATATTATTGACGTAATACAAGTCGGTCTTTTTTTAACGCTCCAAATGGAATCTAGACAAAGTTTGTTGAACAAATCTCAGTCCAATAAGCTGTAATCTTGCCTGTATGCCAGTGCCAAATCCGTATAGACGCAACTAAGTTAACTTTTCGCTTTTATCCTGTATACATTTCTGTATCTTTTGTATTGTCTAGGAATCCCTGATCATGCTTTCTAAGATACGTCTGTTAATTTAACTGTACGAATGCTACTAAAAACAATGTATTATTATAATCTACATGTAACTTATACTTGAGACCTTAGAACTTATATCTCAAGGTGGGTGGCGCATTTACGCTGTAGATGTCTATGGGCTCCAGTAACCACTTAACACCAGGTGGGCTGTGAGCTCGTCCACCCATATAAGTAATAAAAAAAAACGCTTCTTGTTTTTAACAGCTCATGATTAGACTTAAAATATTAAAGTGTATCTGACAACGGTGACCCGGAGATATAACAATAAAAACAATGTTTTCACATCGATGTGTCGGCCCAATATGAGTTGAGCTCCTATTTACGCGTGTGAAATCGGAAAATTCAAGTCTGTAATATTACGTGTGACATGCGTTAATAAACTATAGACAGTAAAAGGTGACACGTAATTCGAAATTATAAATATACATATTTTAGAAATGTAACTCGGACTAACTACAGACTTTCGTTATTTTTATAGATTGATTCTGACCTATTTGATCTCAATTTTTAATAATAAATCTACAACAAATATTGGCTAGTACACGTTAGTGCTATGTTGAATTTATTAACCGTGGTATATACTATCGTTAGATAGTTTTTTTCATTTATTTGATTCAGATTTTATAGGAAATTAGCTGAGAACATCATAATGTTTTTTTTAATTGTCTCTATAGATACTTTATAGCTTTGGACCCATCTGAAGGTGAATGATCACTGACGTTTATGGACGTTGGAAACACAACCAAACCGCTGCCTAAAATTTCCTGTTATTTAGTTTAAAAAAATACTGAAATATCGACAAACCAGTGTAGTATGCACCATTAAAACTACCTATGGCAATACCTATAGCAATACTATTTTGAAAATATTTTCTTTCAATATAAGATTATCGTGAAATAGATAAACAAACTTACAACGTGTTTATTTACTATTTGTTTTATTAATATACTCTTTAAGCTCACAAACAATGCAGACAATACCAAAGAACCGCTTGATATGACGATAATTTCTCAATTCATTTTCCCTACAAAGTAATGTAGTATTTGAGTATATAGGTTTTGGCCTCTTTGCCTGATCGCTCTTGTCTGCTGCAAATAGGGCTGCCTCCGGACATCGTCCTAGTTTTAAGGGATAGAGTTCAATGCTCGCACGAGGAATAATGTGTGGCTATATTTAGATGGTGTTTTTAATATTTACAGGAAAACATTTGCGATATTGTTACGAAAACTTTGTTTCCTTAGAAAACTGGATTACAATGATACTCAACATATTATTTGAAATTTTAATTCAGTTCGTGAATATTAAATAGGTACTTCAATTTACAGATCTTCGTTGAGATCTTATTGACACGACATCGATCATTTTATCTTTAGATTGGACAGTTGAATGTTATTATGAACAATAATACAAAGCGATTCTAAAATAATTTCTACATTGATTTTTATAATCTTCAATGATTATTCAAGGACAGTACGGTGATTGAAGATATGCGTGATATAATTACGAAAACCTATCTTGTTTCACAACAATTCTTCAGAATGAGCGATAAAAATCCAAACTTGAATTTACAGCTTCCTATTCTAACCGGACTCTAGCTTCCAACTCTAACCGGTTATACTTGTTAATGGAATAATGAAATAAAACACATAATTAATAAACATGTGATCATTGGACGACCCTACTTGAAAGAGCGGCGGCGCCTCAGGGAGCTCATTTTGCGAACAGTCGCGCCTGCCCGTCGCTCTTGACGGCCCATTCACAACATACCTACAGTGAAAACCACGACATCCTTCTTCAACCAACACTAACATGATTTTTTTAGTCACTTTATTATCCCTATATGATATGTTTTTTATCTATCGGACATAACAATAATATAGGGGTTTTTTAACGCGATCAAAGACAGACGATGCTCCAGCATTACTGATGGTAGGACCTCATGTGAGTCCGCGCGGGTAGGTACCACCACCCCGCCTATTACTGCCGTGAAGCAGTAATGCGTTTCGGTTTGAAGGGTGGGGCAGCCGTTGTAACTATACTTGAGACCTTAGAACTGATATCTCAAGGTGGGTGGCGCATTTACGTGGTAGATGTCTATGGGCTCCAGTAACCACTTTACACCAGGTGAGCTGTGAGCTCGTCCACCCATCTAAGCAATAAAAAAAAGACCTGATAGAAATTAGCCACCAACTCTCGTGGATAATTGAGGATAGCAAAAAAACAGCAGATATACTAGACTTATACGGCCACCTACTAGATGGACCGACGACCTAGTAAAAAGCGCTGGGTCTCGTTGGATGCAGGTGGCAATGGACCGGTCACACTGGAAATCTATTGGAGAGGCCTATGTTCAGCAGTGGACGGCGATAGGCTGAAATGATGATACTAGACTTTTATGTACATTTTTCGTGTGAGGTGTATTATGGAGCGTTTAGCTCTATACCGAACTAAATTATATTATGATAATCAACCGATTTACAACAAGAATTAAGTCAACAGCACTACACACGATAAATTCTTTATCCATAAAGTCGTTTAACATTCATAACCGTGAACATAGAATAGGGCTGTAATACAAGGTAAAGTGGTTTTTTTTTGTGTCAGGTCGTGTCGTGAGCTCGGTGGGTGATCTTACTAATCAGTAGGCAGGTTAAGTAGCCGTTATAAACGGCAATAAAAATACCCTCTTCGTCTTACCGTTACTTTTCGTGTACTTGTTACTACTGGCTTCTCACGCCCTCTGAAACTTCTGTAAAGCTAGATGTCCATAGCTAGATTAGTTATTATATTTTCGATCCACCAATGAACTACTCGTATACCAGAAGGTAATAGAAAGATTTATCGAGGAACATAGATTCAATTTATCAAAAAATAATTTCCTAAAAGTCCTATGTGACAACGAAAACTGGAAATAACAACAACAAGGTAAAAAAATAGAAATTAAAAAAAATTCAGAACTAAATACAATAAAAAAATGCGAGATTAAACCGTAAAAGTAAATTATGTTATGTCTACGACTCGCGAAATTCGAAGAAAATCAGATATTGTTGGATAGTTGAAATTTCATTGTTAAAGAATTTTTTTTTTTTCTTGTTTGTGTCCCGTATCCTATAATAACAGTGAATATAGTAAAATGCACACAGCGTCGAGAGTACTAACAAAGAAGAGAATCATTAAAAATTCGTGGTAGCGAAATATACTGCTTCGACGGCCCTAAGGTCGCAAACCTAGTAATTTTATTTATTGTGTTCCCTCCGGGGTGAAGAACAAAGAGCATCGACACTGTTATCCTTTTTAGGTTAACTTAATCTCTGATATTTGCTGCTACTATGACCGCATTAATATTTTGTAGAAGTCGGGGATGTCCTAATTCGTCTACGCGAATACATTAAATGGGAATTCGTTCTTGTCTCTCACGTTACTAAAGCTAGACGTCATATTGAAGATTTGTTTTAAACGAATTCACCTTTTGTGATCCCGGATATTCCTCGATACTACTAGAAACTGCTGCTAATTTTTATTTATTGCTTAGATGGGTGAACGAACTCACAGCCCACCTGGTTTTCTAAGGTCTCAAGTATAATTACAACGGCTGCCCCAACCTTCAAACCGAAACCCAATACTGCTTCACGGCAGAAATAGGCAGGGTGGTGGTACCTATCCGTGCGGACTCACATGAGGTCCTACCACCAGTAATTACGCAAACGGTTTGATTTTTATTACACGATGTTATTCCTTCACCGTGGAGAAAGAGGGAGAGGAAGGAGCAAGACGTCATATTGAAGATTTGTTTTAAACGAATTCATCTATTGTGATCCCGGATATTCCTCGATACTACTAGAAACTGCTGCTAATAGGAAGTAGTAGTTTGAAGAATCCAAAGTTCCACACCTGTATTCATTGATTGATCGCCGGACATAATATCGCGAATAAGATCATCTGACCAATTATTAAACTAAACGGACAATTTAAATTCTCTGAAATCCACACGAAGTGTTTTTGCCCGTAAAAACATTTTTTGTCCACAAAACTCACGTAATCTACAAGTTATCGACAAATTTTATCTTTGCGCCGAAACAACATCAAATACCAAACAAGTTTTTTTAATTATCTAGAATTTCGAAACCGGATGAAAATCAACATAATGATGGCTTCGAATATATTTATTTATTCGTTTACTCATTGCGAGTAAATGAGTTTAGTGGATTTGGAAGTCTTATTGCGATCCAAGATTTTCCAAAGAAACTTCTCGCAATGCCATAAGAGATAACCGAAATTAAATAGGTACGTTTAGTATCGTATCTGAGGGAATCGTTTGACAAATTGCTTGAGATGACCCCGCCAACTCTGTTAATAACAGTTGGACAGTGCTTTTTTCATAGTATATTTTCCCCACATATCTACCATCTAGCTCCGGAATGAATTCTTCTCTTATTTCCCGAGCGCCATGACAACTGAATGAAAAATAACAGATTTATATTATACATTTTTCATATCGTAATTAAAGAGCTTTAGCGATTCAGCAATTAGGTGTAAAGAATTAAATTTAATCGCGACTTAACTGATAAAATCGCTACATAATTAAGAAATTTACCAATATTTATAAAATTATCGTTTAATATTTCTCTGAGATCTGTCTGCATTTGGCGTGCTTTGACTTCTAATACCAATAACTTCTGAAGATTATTATTATATGTACAACAGGCGCTCTTTTTTTTTTAAATATCCTTGATGCTAATATGAATTCATTGCTGAGCGGGTACCGACACTATGAAAAAAGAATACAACATAAACTCCGTAACAGGAGTGCCATTGCCACCATGGAATAAGTATCTTTGGCATTGTATAGCACATAACCTTCCCTTCATATAGTAACGAATCATTACTAGACTTAAGTGGGCAACTTGTGGATTGACAACCCTAATACCAATGTTCTATTGTAATAATATGGCGGAGAATGTACACGAGTAATCAGGGTTCTTGCAATAGGACCGAAATATGGGGAACTCATTAAAAATGAAAATCGTGAAGAAGAAGAAAAAAACGCGAGAATTCTTCTTTTGACTAAACTAAATAAATGTAAAACTAATGTGGCGTTGTAAATCGGCTAGAATAATCATAGGAATTACTACCGAGAGACTGGGAGAATCATATAAATGCAAATACAATGGCATCAAATATAATATTTTAAATAATGATATAATACCTATACATATGCATGAGAAGTCATACCTCACAAACGGCGTCATGATAAAAATCGCTGCTTAATCATTATTATTTAGAGTCATTAAGGGAGTGTTAAATAGTTAAATAAGTTTATTTCATATTTATCCGCGGCATCTTTTTTTTTCCTACCTAAGCTGAGAGTCTTGAGAGGCTATATCAGCGTAACCCTAACTTCATTACACGATATATTCGCTCTCTAAATATATTAATTAGCTCGGTGATTTTACTTCTGCTATAGACTGAGAGGGAACAGCTGTCTCGGTCGCTCGTAAAGAAAGACGCTACATACCGAGCCCTGAAACTGCGATGCTTAAAGACAAATATTTTTTTGTATGGAAACTAGCGACATCTTGTAGCGGTTGCCCCCAAATTTATATGCTGTTAAAGTTAAAGCATTTAATTATTGTATAACTAAACACAGACAAAAAAAATTATAAATCATAAGTCTTTATTTGTTATAGACAAATTGATTAAATTTTATCAATTTGTGGTTTCTGAAAATTTACAAAATCCTTCATCAAAAATAAAATATAAGATAGGTAATATGTTACTACCATCTACAGGAGCAATGAGAAACTAATCGAAGCGAAGCCATCTAGTGGCCGACGTCCGTAAACATATTTGCTGAGTACTTGAGTTGCTTATCTATAACCAATTTATGTGTATTATCTATGGTTACATACCCGAACCTTAGAGTCATAATCGACTATTAGGTCCTGTAGGCACAAAACTACTAAAAGTACAAGCCAATATTAATTAACAAGCAACTAACCAATTTAACCCTAACTTTATTGCCCATAAATTATTTTGTATAATAGAATACTAAATAAAATACGCAACTAATTATCATGATACCTACCTATAAATGTTATATCTACGTATAAAAAGCAATCATAATAAATTAAATTTAACTGATCATGTTCTCAATTATTGTTGCTAAATTTTTTTAATAAGAAATAAAACCGTTTTTTAACCTTTTAAACCTTCTCTGGACTTCCACAAATAATTCAAGACTAAAATTAGCCAAATCCGTCAAGCCGTTCTGGAGTTTTAGCGAGACTAACGAACAGCAATTCATTTTTATATATAAAGTTCTTTTTTTATTGCCTTTGTAGGCAGACGAGCACACGGCCCACCTGATGGTGAGTGGCTACCGTCGCCCATGGACTTCAGTAATGCCAAGGGCAGAGCCAAGCCGCTGCCTACCGGTTTTCAATAGAATAAAGAAATACTTAATATAATCAACGTATTCGAATTCAATTAAATATGTATTATTAAGGATAACTCAAAAACTACTGATCAGATTTTGATAAAATATAAACAGAACTACGTGAGAAGCTCACACAGCTTTCAAATAAAACAATCACCATAGTTGGTTAAATTAGAAAAAAATATTTAATAATCATTTAAAAAAACAGTCGAATTGATAGCCTCCTCTTTTTTTTGGAATCTGTGAATAAAGACAAATGCCACAAGCTACTCAACTGAATCTTCAAATATGAAAATTGAAATAATGAACACCATGATATAAAGCAGTATTTTTAAATAAATAAAAAACATAGATCGTTCGTAATTATCCGAAACAATCCCTGACACTTGAACAATCGTCGCGCCAAAAGATGAATCACGTACGCTAAAAATAACGTATGAAGCTATAATAAACCCGTTATTAGGACGCGTTTTGTACGTGAAAGTTTTATAGCAGTTGCATTTTAGTTAAACTAGATAATAATTTATCTTTGCATACGTCTACTGTTGTATGATTTTGTAGTCTTTGTAATTTTAATAATAAATAAACTTTTATCAATGAAACTTAATGATTATGTTACTGAATTATTAAATGATTTCAAATTAATTTAAGAACCATACGACAGTTAACTGATCGCACGTTTTTTTTCTTTTTTTTTTTAAATAAGTAACCCGCCTAAATTCTATCCGATCGAACAATATAAATGGCACACTAAAATCAAAACGCAAAAATTGTTCGAATCATTTTGAAATCTGTTCGACGATTCCATTCGCCTAGATATTCATAAAGTTTATAACTATTTTAAGTTCTAGAGTTACAAATGGATTGCGAAAACGTACGGAGAGGGTCCAACCCTACTCAAGGTCGCGGGGTGAGCCGATTGTTTTATTTGTGTATCGGGCTCGCTGGAAATGTAAAATGGCGTTTATTTCGTTGTCCGTTTTACTCATGTTTTACTTGTGTTTTGTTTTAAGACTTTTTCGTATTCACACGTAATTAATGAACAAAGTTTGGTGGTACGTGATGGCTTAAGTTTACTTTGTTCCACAATTATTGAACAGATTTTTTTATTATTTTTTATTGCTTAGATAGGTGTACGAGCTCACTGCCCACCTAGTGTTTATTTATTTATTTATTTATACACACCAACAGCAATACACACAAAACATTCAAGCTTAAAATTAACATGTATATAATTAAATACTGGTATGTAAGCCAGTTACAGGCATGTACAGCAATCTCTTATAACAAACTATGACATGTTACAGCAATTTTACAAACAGCGGAAAAATAGGCTAAATTTATATGTTAACAGTATGACAAAAAAGTATATTTGAAAATAACATGAAAACAAGAGTTAACTACTTAATAAATAATAAATTGTGTTAAGTGGTTACTGGAGCCCATAGACATCTACGACGTAAATGCACCACCCATCTTGAGATATAAGTTCTAAGGTCTCAGTATAGTTACAAAGGCTGCCCCACCCTTCAAACCGAAACGCATTGCTGCTTGACGGCAAAAATAAGCGGAGTGGTGGTACCTACCGGTGTGGACTCACAAGAGGTCCTACCACCAGTAATTACGCAAATTATAATTTGCGGGTTTGATTTTTATTACACGATGTTATCCCTTCACCGTAGAAGTCAAGTCAAAGAAACAATAAGACATAAGTTCTAAGTTTTCGTATGAACTTAAATAGTTAAAACAGCCTATTTAGTTACTCAGGCATATATCAAGTTGTTATTGAGGCTTCTATACGATTGATATGCGATCTAAAGGTAGATAATTCGACGAAGCTTAATATTATGAAACCACTTAACATTAGTTATGTGTATTAGCATAATAATGATTCTGATTTTATACGATTCTAACGCGCCATTCATTGCGCAGCGCGTCAAACAGTCCAAGCTAATGCCGACTCTGAGAACAAAGTTTGTAAACGTAACACCGGTCACTCACATTCGCACGAATACGCAAACCCGCAAGTGTAGGACGACATTTGCAAATGATTATGCAAAGTTTTCGCTGCATTCGTGGTTGTCCAAGCTGTCTCGGTTTTTTAACAGACATCAAAGCGCGCGAACCGCGGTCCTTCGCGTAGTCTCCTATCCCACACATTCGTGTGACCAGCTGCGCCCAGGATTGCGAAGGCAACGGACGTTTCGCCATTTTCATAGATCGTGACGTCTACTGTGTAGCGTATCTTCATCAAAAGAAATCCCATAAAAACAGCATGGCTATTAATGATGTCTGGGAAAGAATTCAAAACTCTTTTTCTCTTCAATGTTTTATTGACGAATTAAAAAGGAGGAGTGATTCGTGAGACATTTGTAAACAAGTGTAGGAGGAAGCGCAAACGGGTTCGCAAATTGAGTATCGAACCCATTTGCACAGCCGCTAAGTTTGCGAATGAATGTTTGACATTCGTTTGAATATTTGTACATTGTACGAATGTTTGCGCGCATGTGAAGGGCCGGCATAATAGGATCGCACAAATCTAGAGATCGGACTGAGAATGTTTCGCATCAACGAACCGCTTTTATTAACGTTTTCCGTGAAGCGCTCTATCTGGATTGTTTTTACTGCTATTCCGATTTGTAAATATGACATCTGGCTATAGCTGACACGTGGCGAATGTTTTATAACGCCTTCTCAACGATTGCTTTTATAGCTCAAGAATAAATTTAAAATCTAAATGGAATGCTGGAGCGCTTAGTAAATAGGCCACAATATTTTATGACTCGTGCCCCGAAAAGCATATAATTAAGTTATAAGTATTTTAATGGTACTGCTAATGGATGTATCCGTATTCCAGTGTTTTTTTTTATGTTTGAAGGATTACTGGTGGCCCGGAGGCCTTTCCAGTTTCACCAGGACAGGTGGGCGAGCAAAGGCTCAGCCAGGAGGGGTGGGATTTGCTAACAGCTACCCGAGCGCCTCCGAAGAAGACCTAACAGCTCAAGAGCAGCTGCTTCGCGAATGAATCTACTACCGGATCGGAATCGCGACCCGCTGAGAAGATCCGGCGAGAAACTCAGCGAGCTGATTCATGGGTTAGGTTACACGGCGAACTCTTTGTCGAGTTCGACGAGTACGGTTACCGGGGTCCCTTAGCCTGCTCCTAGTGTTAGAGCTGAAGGCGTCTAATGCAAAGGTTATTGGATCTGATGGATCCGTAAGGACGTGTGATTCCAGTGTTCTCTCGACGGCATTTCTTATAGCAAAATTTGCGTTGCGAATTCATGAAAACTATTATTAATCTCGAATACTCGACACGTGTTAATTAAATAATCGCCGTGAACTTCGTATGAACTGTGAAGTGCGAATATCAAATTTATATTTTGAACAAAATGATTAAGTCGTTCGTTCTCGTTGTTACGCTCCGAAACTAAGTTTTGTTTGTGAAATCTTTAATTGGATAAGGATCTTATAGCTCGCGATCGAACAGAAACTCTTGAATTTTCTTTTTATTATTACAATTCATTGTATTCTAGACTCTTAGTTACGGAATAACTGATATTTATATACCTGAACCATTGTATCATGGTTCACTTGCGGACTAAATAATAATAATAATGGTTGGTTCGAAGTAAGTATCAGTTGAATGGAATATTTAAAATGTATTCAACTAATTTTTTTTTAATAAATGTATCTTTTTTATTTGATTGCTTTTGTAAATTTTAAGTATGTTTCAATGATACTATGTACACATATGGACTTATTGTTGTCTGAAATAAAATAGATCATTCATTCATTCATTCATTCATTCATTCATTCATTTTCCTGTTAATTAAAAAATGTCATTAACCATATAGCATTTTGTGTTTACGTTAAAAAGCAAATATCAAGTCGACTCTTCGTTTACCAAATATTCAAAAAAAAAACATACACACACACACACACGCACACACACACACACACACACACACACACACACAACACACCACAACACAACAATTGTTCTTTTAATTTCGTCATTTAAACGGAAACTTAGTACCTAAAGAGATATTCAAAAGTAATAAAGACCGCCCACAAACAGACGCGAGGGTAACGTTCTGAGTACGAGAGGACAAAAAAATTTGAACACGAACATCGCTGACGTTATACAATAGACTCACATATGGTACAATAAGCCTGTATCGAACAAAATTTCCAACATAAATTTAAAAACGGAACCAGGAAGGTTTGCAGATTACCCAATTGCTAGTGTTGTGTGTTGGCAATGCGTACATTTATCTACTACGGTAATTGATTTGTTGTTCTTCCAACCGTCAAACGAATGTCTCATTTTAGTGTAATCTCTGCAACAAGTGAATAAAAAAGTCGTCCTAGTTGGGCGATCAATTTGTATGCTCATATATAAGATTGAACAAAAACATTAGTAAATTGAATTAATCAAAATGTCGTTGTATTCTTAACCATATTAATTTTGCGTATAATAACAACTCAAACTAATCGAATAATTGGCAAACGTTTTCGCCAAAGATTAACTAATCCAAGCTCCACGTGTAGACGAGGCATAACCAATAGGAGGGCGGTGACCTCGCGAATCTAACATTTTTTACTTTATACGCTTCGTGCGTCAACCGCACAACTTTTCCAGCAAAAAGTTACAACATATCGGAATAAGGAACTCCATTACGTCAATATTTATGCGAACTTTGCCTCGGCAACGACGAAACTTATGGATGTGGCAGTTTAAAACAAACGCTTCGAGATCGGTTTTACGACATACGTAACAACGATACACATTTCATAGATTTTCACATAATTAAGTCTAATCATCGGTATCTGGTATGTGATATATATATTTATTTGTAAGTTTGTCTTTTCGTTGTACATATTAGTACATCGTTTATTGGATTAAATTAAATCTGTTCAAACGTGTCTGATAATATAACACTAGAGGATGACCGAACTTTGCTCGGTTTTTTTTTTGATATCGCCATCTTGTTGTGTCTTTAAATCGGTTAGTTGCCTTCAATTAAGAAAAATAGTATTATTATTCGCCAATAGATGTCGGGAAGAGTTGATTATTGAAAACACGAATAAAACAACATTTTCTGAAAATAAATCGTAGCTAGATCGATTTATCGCCCCCGAAATCCCCTGTATACTAAATTTTATGAAAATCGTTGGAGCCGTTTCCGAGATTCAGATTATATACATATACATATATATTAATATACAAGAATTGCTCGTTTAAAGGTGTAAGATTACCGCAAACGGTTCGATAGATGGCGCGTGTGTTGTATTGGTGACGTAATAGCGATTCGCAGACGGATTTGATGATATTAAATATTTATAATTTTAAATATAAAAAAAACACTTCTGAGAAAAATTGTAATTTAATATAGACAAATAACGCTAACACGCAATAAAGAAAATGAATCAAATTAATTTATTTATGAGAGTTGAATTAGAACTGAACATAAATATTTTATAAGTCAAATCATGTCAAACATTTGCGTGGCTTTATAAATAAATCTGAGAAGAACCGGCCATAGAATCATCAGTGGCTTATGTAAATATGTTTTATGGGTTTTGTGAATTTATCGCGTGACTATTATTATATACATACAGGTCGAATAATTTTCTTTTTCTAAAAATTGAGCAGTGTAATCCTACATTTAAATGTATCTAGTGAGTGCTTCGTGACACCGCCCGGCCTTTGTACATTCGCAATATTATTATTGCTTGATACCACTTAATCGCGGAGGAGGAGTGAGCCCATTAGTCATCTAGAGCTATATAGCTCATCTAGGTGATCTTTTAATTATCGAAAATGTTTGTTTCATTTAATCAGATTTCAATAGCTAGTTATGTATGATACGCGGCAGAAATTACTTCAGTCGTCTATAGACTCAGATCATAAACGCCAATAAAATGTTTCACAATATATATCGACGCTTGAAAGGCAAACGTGACTAAGCGACAATGCGTAAACTTTACAGTAGACTAATAATAATTAGAGTCGAAATTAATTTAAAATTACATGAGAAATACCTGAAAAAAATTCTATTTTAACAAATCTAGCTGTGGGATTGAAATGATTTTAATATATTATATAGGCAATAACCATATTCGATGCGCAAAAAAATATATAATAATATTTTTTTTTCGAATATGGTTATTGCCTATCATTTATGTACATAGCAGTTATTGTCGCTTAGTCACATTTTCCTTTCAAGCGTCCATATGTGTATAATTAAATATAGAAAGCTTCGTAGTACATTAAAGTAATTCATAAAAATGAAAATCCAATAACAGATAAAAGTGATTAAGACTTGCTTAAAATAAATCAGGACAGGATTTATGAATAAATATATTCGAAACACGTGTGATTCATAAATATTCTATACCTATATATTTTGATAGAGGTTTACAAATTAAAATAAAAGTAGATTCATATAATACACTGTAAATTTCATTCGAAAAACATATAATTTAAATAAATATTATAAAAATACAAAGCTATTCGGACTAGTAATGTTCCTTTTACATTTGTTTAAATTATAAATTACAAGCGGCTAGCTCCGGCTCCGCTCGGGTCTTTAACAAAAATTTCAACGATATTTGACGTTCTTTTGTTTTTTGAAATAAAAGAACCTTTATTGCGGCATAACTATAATAGTTAGACATGTGCTGTTGCGACACTTTTTGTAAATAAAAATGTGTTCTACAAAGTTGTAGTACATTATTTTATTCTATCATCAATAGTTTTCGCAGGGCACGCGATGTAAAGAATATTTTAGGTAATTTTTTTACACCTTGGGTTACATTATTGGAGTTTTAGTAAGGATCCCTAATTTAAAAAAAAAAAATTATAGCTTATGTCACTCGGGAATAGTGTAGCTTCCAAACAGTGAAAGAATTTTTCAAATCGGTTCAGTAGTTACGGAGCCTATTCAATACAAACAAACAAACCAATCTACTTCTTTATAATATTATTATTATTATTATAAATTATATGTATTATAGAACACAATATATGAAATGTATAGAAAACAAAAAAAAACCGACACAAAACGATGTATTCTTTAGTAATATTTATTCATCACACAGGCTCATTATGTCCATTGGTACAATTGAGTGCGGTCGTTGACATTGCTTGACCCGAACTCAACTGAAATCCCATCATTTACCTCCGATACGCTAACGGAATAACTCTATTGAATTGCAATTATACATACAGATTTATCCGGAAGATCTCAAATTGATTCATATCTTATATCCAGTACATGGTCATTGTATGTCCGATGGTTTTTGTCAGCTGTCATTGTCTAAATCCATGATCGTTGTCCATATTTTTTCATTAACCGCAAGCCCCGTCCTCATTTACATACATATTAAGGCAATAACAACACGTCGTGAATATAGGATATCTTAACGAATAACTGTAACAAAATCTGTAACAATCAATTAATCTTTACACTTATAAAAAAAGGTTTACGTGATTTTTATCTTATTATATATTTTTAATTGTGGCAAAGGTAATTTGAAACGTTAGGAACGGTATGCTTCCGGAAGAATGTAAATTTCCCTTTATTGAATATTGCATATATGTTTCTTGCTATTTTCGTCTTATATTCTTTGTACATCGTAAAGCTTTGAATGTTTTGTGTACATTAAAGAAAGATGGGTAACCGGATCTACGAAAAATTATTCGTAAGTAATCGAGTTTGAACTCATTAGATTTATCTTAACGAGTCTTATTCATAAAGTGTATGTGTTTTTAATATTGCATTTGCTTCAGTCTTGGATGTAATTAAAATCACTTTTACAGTTTAACCTTTTTTTTATTGCCCATGTAGGCAGACGAGCATACGGTCCACCCGATGGTGAGTGGTTACCGTCGCCCATGGACTTCCGCAAAGCTAGGGGCAGAACTAAGCAGCTGCCTACCGCAAAAAAAAAATTGTTTTTTGATTTGATTTGATTTGATTTCTTCAGAAGATTCAAAAATTAGAATTCCATTATTTTCATTAGAAAATAAAAATCTAACGCGGGATTAAATCGTAACAGTAGTACGAGTATTCGTAATTAAGATTTATTATTATATACACAGTTCATACTGTTAACTTAATCTCATTAAGTATTATTTATTTGTAAAACGTGCACAAGCAATAACAGTTGATAAACAGATTAAAAAATAATCCAATTTTCTGATGACGCAAATAAATAATAATAATATCCGCTTCATCTATTGTACGTATTAGTATTTTTTTGCTCATCTCGTTAAGAGATAATTCCCACGCGCCCTCGACCGAAACTATCTTGCTCCCACAGCTTCGTGTTGGAGCTTTGAAAAGATTCAATTATTTACAATTACATCTAGTTTATTAACTATTTGTGTTACGTATACGCGATGCGTTGTTTACATTCTTATTAAAAATTCATGTTGAATTTCAACAGCCAATAATGTAATTTTGGCAAAATGTTTTCACATCTAATCAGGTTGTTTTTTTTTGTTTGTAATATTGAATACTGTTATGCAGCGGTAGCTAATTACATATATTTTTTTCGTTTGAGTAATTATTCGTTGTAGTACTACGCGCGTATTGTGTTTTTGTATAAGTATCACCGTCCTGTATGTTTCGATGAAATTCATATGCTACCAACATTTATGCATGTACAAGTAACTCACACGCTTTATCCACTGATGTCACAAAGTGGGTGGTTTCTGATGTCACTCGGTTGTCTGAAACCAATGACCACTCAATCCAGCTACCATCTAGCGAAATATAAAAATATATGAACCTCCTCGGCATTTTTAACATTAGAAGTTAGTAAAAGCATCCCTTATGTTAAACGTCGTAAGGCGTCGACAAAAACGAAACATAAATTTTAACAAAAAATAAAAACAAAAGAATCACAAAAACAGCAAACAAAAATTCAATACTAAGTTAAATATGTATATCAAAATTGTAATCAAGATTTTTGCTAACCAAGTCATAGCTTATTTACATTGAAAATGTAATTTGACAGATTATCCGCGTCCGTTAATTCGTATCAGTCCTCTATTATGAATAACAATCGGAAAATAGGAAAGCTTTGTACACAAGTACCCAATGAATGTCGTTATAAAGTTGTTATATTATAATAAACGTATCCAATGACGGAATTAATATCCTCAGTTTTCTTCTTAACAAAAAAATTAAGATGAAAAATCAATTATACAAACGAATTAACATGTTAGGCATGCTATCATCGTCTATCAAACCCGGTGGTCCGGCTGTACTGGCGCACAAAGAAACCGTTACGAATCTGCGTTCGGTAAATTACAGTTCGTGCTTTCCTTACTAAAGCTTCTGGTTGTTGTATATACTGTTTCATTTCTGTCTACGATGATACTTCTAATATCCTTTTTTAGATATTCCAAAATTCAAATTAAGAAGTTTCGTTTTTAAACCATAGATAATATACGAAATTCGAATAACGTCAATCTGCAGACTTGTTTTTTTTTTTCTTTTTTTTCGCATAGCATGTCATTCTATTCTATTTCTTGAGCTGAACGTATCACTTTAACATATTTATAATTATACCTTACCTACGTTAGCATACAGAAAACAATACAGTAGGCTAATATGCAAATGGTATTCTATTTTTCTTTATTTATATTCATAGGAATGAAAGCGAAGACATTTAACGATTTTTTTTATTGCTTAGATTGGTCGACGTGCTCACAGCCCACCTGGTGTTAAGTGGTTACTGGAGAGACATCCAGAACGTAAATGCGCCACCCACCTTGATATATAAGTTCTAAGGTCTCAAGTATAGTTACAACGGCTGTCCCACCCTTCAAACCGAAACGCATTACTGCTTCACGGCAGAAATAGGCAGGGTGGTGGTACCCATCCGCGCTCACTCACAAGAGGTCCTACCACCAGTAAGTGAAAAATGTCAATAACAAGAGAATCACTTTTTAAATCATTATTGAATCGTATACTATTAAGACGCGTTTATTACATTTTAAAGTCACCATAAATTGTAATGCAGATAAAGAAAGATCTAAAAATCGTACAGAATTGAATAACAAATGTTTAATTGGAGCGAATCGAATGAATGTGTCTTTGATCTAGGCACAAACACTCCAAATACCGAGTGCACTAAGCGAAATCGTTAAAGCTTCTTCACAATTTCAAGGATAAGATTATAAAAACAGTTTCAGGGATTTTGCGGTATTTAATGTTAGTTCGAATATTCGGAAAGATAGGAAACTCGCTAGATAATTTCATATTATTACATCAAAAGCAAACAGCTAAGTAATTCCGGTTATTTTAGGTATTCGACGAACTTAGTTCGTGTAAATATCTCGATACTTAATTGAAGCATCGATACGCATGTATTTTATTTTAATTTACGCTCACATTCATGAAGTGCCGTAATAATTGAAGTCGCATTTCACAAGAGAATATAGAACGATCTTATTATATATGTAACTGTAAAAATTGAATTTTACATACCCTTCACGACTGTCGGTCAAGTGAAAGCAACAGCAAAAAAAAACGACTAAAAATAACGGTCGATGTATTGTAGTTCGAACCGGTATGTTGTTAATACTGTACTATATTAGTTTAGAGACGTGGCTTTATTCAGAAAGCGGGATACTAATATAATAATAGCTCTTTTATAACAGAATTCACTACGCTTATTTCAACGTACGTATATTAACTAACATACTCGTCATGATAATCGCCTTATCGTTGCCGCCGCTGACTATTCCCTGAATCCTGCCCACGCAGAAGCCAATCACCGTCTACGCCCTAGACACGTCCTTACGGATCCATCGAATCCATTACTCTTGCATTAGACGCGTTCTTCTTTCTTACTGGTGGTAGGACCTCTTGTGAGTCCGCACAGGTAGGTACCACCACCCCGCCTATTTCTGCCGTGCAGCAGTAATCCGTTTCGGTTTGAAGGGTGGGGCAACCGTTGTAACCATACTGAGACTTTAGAACTTATATCTCAAGGTGGGTTATCATTTACGTTGTACATGTCTATGGGCTCCAATAACCACTTAACACCAGGTGGGCTGTGAGCTCGTCCACCCGTCTAAGCAATAAAAAAAAATAACACTAGGAGCAGGCTTAGGGACCCCGGTATAAATATTTACCTACTACACCAGTATAATCTATATATTAATACGTGAAGCAAAAACTTTGTATCCCTTTTTACGAAAATTGCGCGGACGTAGGAGTATGAAATTTCCCATACTTATAGAGAATAATATAGAGAAGGAGTGCACAATGCTAATATTTTTTTTAAATAATGCATAAAAGATACATTAAATCAATAAAGAAAACATTACACACACTACCATGTATTTGACACACACAGGCATACATAGTATTTGTTTAATGTCAAACTTTTCTTATTGCATGCAGTCTATGGTCAAATTGAGAATAGATTAAATATTGTTTGTCCTTGGTAATATTTGTCTAAAGTGTATTTTTGGCGAAGTCTATGATTATAGAAGTAGTCTTTGAAAATAGAACCATAATAGTGTACAAACTTATAATTTCAATTAATTATAGTCGAATTTCGACTACCGGGAGACTACTAGTTAGGATTAAAAACTCAAATAGATCTACGTTAGATTTCGATCATTGCTTTAATTGTCGTATGTCCGTGGTTCGTGGAGAACGATGATCGCGGAACGAGAAACGTTCCGGTTGCGCTTTTTGAGGTGCAATGTGCGGCGAACCTAATTGCCGGGTCCGTGTCGCTAATTGAACGGCTACCCGTAACCGGTCCCGGCCGGGCCGTGTGAGGCCCGTGTTTGTTAAACGATTAAACCGGCTTATTAAATCGGATTTATTTTACTTCTGTTTTTTTTTTGTTTTTCTATCATAGCGACACCTACGCTGATTTATCTATACTAATATTATAAAGAGGAAAGATTTGTTTGTATTGAATAGGCTCTGAAACTACAGAACCAATTTGAAAAATTCTTTCACTGTTTGGAAGCTACACTATTCTCGAGTAACATAGGCTATCTTTTTTGAAAAAAATTAGGGATCCTTACTAAAACTCTTATAATGTAACCCAAGGTATAAAAAAATTACCTAACATATTTTTTACATCGCGTGCCCTGCGAAAACTAATGATGATACAATAAAATAATGTACTAAGACTTTGTAGAACACATTATTATTTACAAAAAGTGTCGCGACAGCATATGTCTAACTACTGTAGTTATGCCGCAATAAGTGTTATTTTATTTTAAAAATAAAACAACGTCAAATATTGTTGAAATTTTTGTTAAAAGACCCGAGCGGAGCTAGAGCGGGCCACTAGTTTTTAATAAGACGTAATCGAACGTAATTTTTCTAATTGAGATATTTCGTGTATTATTTTTTTTTGATTTTTTCAAATCAAATCAAATCAAATCAAATCAAATCAGATTCCTTCGAACTGAATCCGATGTGGACGCCATCAAAGTCACTTGATAGCATATGTAAACGTTCTTTGTAATCAGAATCATCGTACGAATTCCTGTAATTCTATTTATAAACGTCGTTCTCAAAGTGTTTTTTTTATATATATTCGCAACACACAACCGCTACACGAACGGAAGCGCTCTATCCACCTACGTACTTTACACATCAATTTACTAACGGACACAATATTTTTCGTGTTTATGAGCTAAACGTAATAAAACCTACTTTATTGTCTCTGGCCTCTTGGCACGCATAAAGTATTCTTAAACTAATTCGTTTCGAATCGGGCAGAAAAACTGTCTGATTACATCGACTTCAAACTCGTAAAAATAAATAAAAACGACAAAAATAATTTATGGAATTGCTTGAAAAAACACTCGCATTTTAATTTGCGCGTCAAAACATTTATTTTACGTTTTAAATTGACTTTTACATCTATAAAGGAGGCAACCATAAAACCATCTATTCATAAATGCCACGAATAAAAAAAAACGCTAAGAATAAAGGTAACATTATTATCTTTTTTCAGTATGGTAATTGGCTTCTTGCGATGCTAATGTTGCCAGTTTAAATTCTACAATCTACAATTATTAAAAACATACATATTACTCTAAATAAATGGAGCGAAATGAGATTAATGAAATAAATTCTCAGTAAAATAATCGCCATTTACAGTAACATCAATGAACTTTAAAGAAACACTAAATTAACAAAATAAAACAATTCACACAACTTCAATACTAGCTTTCCGTCAAGAAGCCCAGACAACATTCATTAATGTAAAATTAAATACTTCATAATAATGCAACAGAAATTAACGATATTTCAATGACAATCCTCACCGACTGTAACGAGACGGTAGACAAATAAATAAAAGAACAGCTTTGAAAATAGACCCCTCATGGTACAACTGCCGATGCGTTCTCAAGGCGAACCGCTTCACTTACTGCCTTCATGTGCATTGTACTTCTTTTTTCCTTTATTAAATACTAGAACTGTCCGTGAGTTTGACTATATAGGGATACTGGTCAAATTAGTATTTAATGAAGGAAGAAGTTCATAAATATAATATAACTATTTAATAAAGCCAATCAATCAACATTTAAATAAAACCTAGTTAAATCATTCGCTTATTTTATTAAAGACATCTTTTTTATTTTATTGCTTAGATGGGTGGATAAGCTCACGGCCCACCTGGTGTTAAGTGGTTACTGGAGCCCATAGACATCTAAAACGTAAATGCGCCACCCACCTTGAGATATAAGTTCTAAGGTCTCAAGTATAGTTACAACGGTTGCCCCACCCTTCAAACCGAAACGCATTACTGCTTCACGGCAGAAATAGGCAGGGTGGTAGTACCTAATCTTTAAGTAAGTAATCTTTAAATATTATGTATATTTTTTATCAAAAATAATATCATAATTGTTAACATGCTTCCAAATAATGCTGTTACACCTGTACGATGCTAAGAAGATAAGATATAATTATTATTTTCCTACCTAATCGTTGGCAGCCTAATTATATATTCTAATTACGCGCGGCGGACCTGAGAGCACTTTTTAACACTGGCCCTAGCAAGAGCAGTGCTTCCCTGAATCTACCACCGGATCGAAATCGCTTTCATATAATAAAACCTTAATTTATGTAATTCAATGTACAGCAAAAATACTTTACTTGTATAACCTTTTACGTTAATAAAAAATCATTAAAGAATGCAATAATAATTCTCATGTAGAAACTTGAAACAATAATACCTATATAATCAGATGCCGTAGTTTAAAATGTTTATCTCCATTTCAAACGCATGTTTCTCACATATCCATAACTTAATCTTCTATAATTCTTATTTTGTGCTCCGCAAAAACCTTTTTCCCTTTACGGAGACACCTGCCCTATATCCTGTGGATATTGCTCTCCTCTTTCTTCTTCTTGGAATGCGTATAAGTCCATCCCGCTCTTTAATATCGCATGTTTGTTTTTATATCTGCCTTATTACAGGCGTGATTGTGATCGGAATGAATTAATGAAGGGCCCGACGTTTTATTGCCTTGTATTATTTTTATGAAGATTCTAGATAATTCCGTTAATGGTATTAATCATTTAAGTCTATTTTAAACAGTGCTAATACATGCCAGTAAATGAGTTTGATTTAATCCAGTATTTAATCTTGGACTTCATTTCGAGATCTTAAGCTTATCATTGTACGATAATTGACGTTTTTTTTAAATATCGCACTAATAATATGTTATATAATAAATATTTTTGTCATATCGAAATAACTAATATCAATTTTAAAAAGGCTATTTTCAGAAATCATTATTATTTAATGTCCCAAAACTAAACAAAAGAAAAGCGTAATCTGATAAGTACACCTACTTAGTATTATTATATCTGAAAACTGAAATATCGAATAAAAACCGCTCGCTAATCTGATTAGTGAACTAATCGTAATTGTCAAATTGTTAATCTGTGAAAGGTACACATACAATCTATTGGTTTGACAACGACGTATCGGTGAAGTATCTGTATGGTAAAAAAAATAAGTACCAAAAAACAAAGATGCAATTTTTTCAAAATATTCTGTTTACAATGAATCTACTTTAATTTTATTTAATAAGTTGGTACATACACGACTTTTAAATGTCATATAAATTCTTGCGACCGCAAAAAAATAACAACGTAACTAATAAAGCAATACTTAATGGCATCGTTAAGTGACAGCCTAGATAATCCGACTACAAGTTAGGACCGCCTCTCGGATGTTTACGCGCGCAACGCCTCACTAGCGCCCCGCGGTACACGACCGAACTAAGCGGCGAAGATTTTATTTATGTCTCATTGCTCACTTTGCGTTCGTTTATCGCGTTAGCGAATAACAATGAGGTTCAATTTTATTTTTATTATTCCGTAACGTATATGAGATTCTTGATTTTTGAAATTATTTAGTTTAATTATATTTACATTCAACAGTTAACCGATTATATTATGAAATAAACCCCATTACATTTTGAAATATTTGCATTACACTTGTCGGTTGGACGGTAGCCCTGTGACGACATAACTAAGACATTGCAACTCACCTTGAAAACCGTAGGCTCATTTTTAATAGATGACTAAGTTGATTCAAACTGGACCGCGGCAGAAATAAGCAGAANGTTTAATTATATTTACATTCAACAGTTAACCGATTATATTATGAAATAAACCCCATTACATTTTGAAATATTTGCATTACACTTGTCGGTTGGACGGTAGCCCTGTGACGACATAACTAAGACATTGCAACTCACCTTGAAAACCGTAGGCTCATTTTTAATAGATGACTAAGTTGATTCAAACTGGACCGCGGCAGAAATAAGCAGAACCCACAAACTGAATAGATTTCAATTTCATGTTCAAAACTCGCAACACTAATTTTGTTTCTAATACAGATAAACTAGAAATTTAAAATGATCTACTAACAAACTTGTTTGTAATCGACAACGCCGACCAAATTCAAGCACTGTTCATACTTAAATGTAATTCGACAGAAACAATCGGATGTGGTCACTGATCGAGATGGCCAAAAAGCCGTGTTTTATTTTGTGTCGGTTGATCTAAAAGTAAAATTCAATCGACAGTAGGAAAACCATGGGCGACCACATCCATAGCTATATAATTCTAATGAAAATAAGTGGCTTACAAAAAGCTCATTCAGGCGTAAAGAGTGATATACGTAATAATTTTGAATTTTAATAAAAAGAAGGGGAGAGCCGACTTGTTAATAGTGAAGGGTGAATGTGTGAATAAAATTACTAAATTATATTTATACGCAATTGGCGAAATAGTAAGGGCACATTGGATAAATGGATACCAAAATAAATCTCATTTAATTTGCTTGTTATTAACACGTTAATTGCGTTTTGCGATTTAAAATGCGACTGTCGTGTAATGCGACCGACAATACCCGTGTTCTTTCGCTCGATACGGGAAGCGACTAAGCCCAGATTTCTATGGGCATGGGCCATATTAAAAAACGGTCTTTTGGGATCTTGTCGTAGGACCTCTTGTGAGTCCGCACGGGTAGATACCACCACCCTGCCTATTTCTGCCGTGAAGCAGTAATGCGTTTCGGTTTGAAGGGTGGAGCAGTCGTTGTAACTATATTTGAGACCTTAGAACTTATATCTCATGGTGGGTGGCGCATTTACGTCATAGATGTCTATGGGCTCCAATAACCACTTAACATCGGGTGAGCTGTGAACTCTTCCACCCATCTAAGCAATAAAAAAAAGGCTAATCAGGTCTCATGCGCACTGTAAAGAAGTCCAATTTTATCTCGAAAAGACCTCATACGCACTGTCTAAGTTTAAAAAATGGTCCCGCAATCAACGTTTTAATAATATGAGAGACCTAACATCTTGATCGCTTTTTCATTTGTTTTAATTGTTTCCTTGTTTATTGTTACAGGATACTACCAGCCGGCCGGTCCCCTTATCAAGGAGACGAGTGCAGACGCAGAGCGGGCACTCGCAAGATACCACCCACCACCACATTATCACGCGCCGCATCCATCGGTAATTATAATGTTTAACTCAACTAATCTAAAAGGTTTAATCTCCATATCGATTGTGAAAATCGAATAGCTAAACCAGAATGAGGGCTTGCTTTGCAGACACATTCTGACTTAATTAAAGACGATAGATACTTGCATCATTCATTAAATACATAACGTTTTGATAATGGGAAATTATTTTGGATCTTTTTACGCACACCCGAAGGTCCAAAATTAAAGCAACTTTTTTTTTCTTCTACCTATGCTGATAGCCTTGAGAGGCTATTTCGGATTCACTCTAACGTGTAGATGAGCTCACGGGGCTCAAACCGGAAAGTTGCTAATACTGGCCCTAGAAAGAGCAGTGCTTCGCAGAATCTACCACCGGATCGGAAACGCGACCCTCTGAGAAGATCCGGCGAGAAACTCAGAGGGCTAAAGCTACAGCTAAACTATTCAAAATTCAAAAACCCCAGATTAGGATGATCTCTTATGCTATGGCTATAACCGTGAAGTTGAATAAAAAATGTCTTAGTTTTAGAGATACTGACACTGACCGTGAATCGAAGCCGCGGCCCACAAAAGTAATCCAAATCGACCATTAAATGAAACCGATACACGGTCTAATACTATTAACCTGTCGTTTTTTTTTATTCGTTTATTTTACCCGAACGGGCAACTCGAGCACATGCAGCAAATTTAAAAACTAATAAAACGAACTACATAATTACTACTATATCTGGGACACATGAGTTCAGGGATTAATTGATCAGGATCATTAACTTTGTAAAAACATTAGGCATTTGGAGTCTAGATTTCGTTTCCTAGAGAAAATCCTAGATTGTTACAATTGAATGTGAAACGTTTATTTCTTGAAATGCCAAAACTTTCTTAGCGCTATAATGATTTGAAACAAAAAAAAACAATTCAATTAAACTAATGACGTAATCAATGTAGATGCTGCAGCAGTATGGTCCTCCTTACTACCCGGATCTATGCTATGGACGGTATTACCGACCACCCGCACCTTATCACATGCCGCCGCCACAACCAGACGCACAGGTAAATAATATTTTAAATTTTCATTTTTCATTCATTCATATTAAGCATTACTTTCACAGGTAACAGATTAGATTGTGTAACAATGAAATGTCTATTTGTACATATACATATGAGCACTAATAGTTCGTCAATTTCCCTGAAATGAAATATAAACCCAATACAATAGATGTGTCTGGAAAGTCCCGCAGCTTTTATTACGCTATGGTTTGTCGATTGTTTCTTGTTAAGCGGCACAAAGATCTTGTTAAGAATTGTATTACGTTTCCAGATGGTAGGCGTCGGCAGCGAGCCATATCCCCCGTCACAGTATTATGGCACGCCACCATGCTATCAACATTCACCGCAAAGGATACCATATGTTGGTAAGTTTCGAATATTGTTATCTTCAAAAATATTTAATTAAGAAATAACAAAATATAAGGAAGATTTTATTTTTTAGAATACAGATGCCCGTGCCCACTGAACGCGTGTCCAAAAAACGTCCTTATTGGGCCCGTTACTGGTAAAGCCCCAACCGGTAGCGGCCCAGCAGACTTACCCTCAGCCCTCGTGCAGCCCGGGGGCGCCTTCCGACCGAAGGTGCGGGCGTGCGCGCTTGATACTGCCTCTGACACTCACGGCAGTGGAAAGGTAAACCATTATTGACCAAATACTTTTTTTTTGTTAAATATAAGTGATCCTATTCGTAATTACTCGCTCAATCTATTTCTGTGCAGGATCCACCACTAGAACCAGAACCTCCAGCTGCAGCTGATGCTCCACATCAATGTCCACTGCCGGCCATAGGTGGTGCCTCACCGAAACGAGAATTTCTCGATGTTCGTGATAAATTAAGAATCGCTGGTCCCCCTGAAGCTCTCGGCCCTCCATCGCCAGCTCGAGGTTCGGCTGGTGTATGCGCACCGCAACCTCCACCGATTGCACCTCGACGAGCTCGACTCGGCAAAGACATGGCTAGGAGATCACTAGCTGGAGATGATACCGGTCTACTTCTATCAGTACCGCGACAACAGCAGAATACTACGACGCCTACACCCAGCGATGCTGACGACGACGTAATGGAGATTTCCCCACCAGTTTGTGGCCCAATAGATTTATCATCTTCAGATGAAAGAACAACACCATTGGTCGATGTTAAAAAAGAAAATGAAGGGCCTACATATGCATCAGCTCGCAAACCTGAGGCACAAGCCTTAAAAGAACACAACAACTGTATCCTGATCACGGACTCCACAACAGTTTCTGATGGAGCAAAGGCAGTGAAACGCAGGTATTCTAGACCAAAGCTTGAAATAGATATGAAAGACTCTCAACTTGAAGACGTATGTAAAACAAATGGAATTGGAGAACACGTCAAATTACAAAAACGAAGGAAAGTGTCTGGTGATCATACTGATATAGGCAGGATAGAAACTGTAACAAAAGAACCAAAAAAGAAAACCACAAAGAAACTCCCTAAAACCCCTATCACTGATAAGAAAAGCCTGAAACGAAAGAGGGTAAAGTCAACAAGTGGCTTGAGTAGTAAAAAAATGCTTGTAGAAACAAACTTAGATGAGGATTTAAGGTCCAAAAGTATTACAACCATTGAAGATACTCAAGTAACTAAGCCGAAAACAAAAAGTGCTCAGATACTTGACAATCTGATTAGAAAAAACAGCATCGAGAGGCTAGATGCCAAAAAATATACTTCAGATGGAGAATTGGATCCTGCAGAACTATTTTTATCCCCAAATGAAAACATAAGTCAAAATAAGAAAGAAAACGATATCAAGAAAACTAATATCAACAATAACCTCCTAGAAAATACTGTCAATGGAGTACGGCCCAACACAATCGCAGCTGTAACCCAACTAATTGAAAAGAAACTTGCTTTCAAAAATGCTTGTAAACTAGAGACAGTGGATTCCAGAGTGACTCACAGCATAAAATCAGTATTAGAATCATCAGTGATAAAATCAGAAATTAAAAAGCAAGTTAAGCCTGAAATTATTGAGGAAAAACCAACGATTTATCTAGAAAAAGATGCTTCCAAATGCGAGAAAATTATCGAAAAAGATGAAATAATTAGTCAAGAAACGGAACCCATTAAAACTATGGCTACTTGTGACAGTGAAACTGCAATCACAGTTTCAGAAATACCTATATCAAAGGCACCAACTGATTTTGAAGCAAATATTTCAAATGAGGTGAATATCGATGAATCTCAAAATATAGATGAAAATTCAGAACACTCAGAGGGGAGCAAAGGTTCAGAATCAATACGCCGGGATAGATCAGCGTTGAAACGATGCAAATTAACTAAAAACAAGATTAAAGGGAAAAATGTGGCTAAATTGCTAATATCGAAGAGACCGGCGATAAAAACCGATGAAGCCACATTAGTGATTGAAGAGGCTTGTGCATCACCAACACCCAGCGTGGGATTTAGGGGAAAGGCCCGAAGAAGAGGTTGTGGAAGCTCAAGACGAGGAAGACGGCCACGATCACCCCTCACATTACTAGATTTCGGACCCAGAGCGCCACCACGGTGGAGTAATGGTTGGAATTGGGACGGAGAAAACTATATATCCAGAGTCTACGTAAGCGTAAGTTACTACTATTTAACTAAAACATAATACAAAACATGTAATTTAATAGATAGAGTTAAATAAAAGCCTACCCAAAATTATAATTGCTAATTCCACAACCAAATTGGTCGTTTAAACGAAACTTATAGTTTTTGATGACTAAAAATAAATATGATAAACTGTATCTATTCACAGTCGGGTTTATATCCATTTTGAAGAATTTAGATAGATTATCTGATTTAAAAAATAAAAAAATGATTCGAATTAATCGAAACGTAACTTGGTTTAGAACGACTCGCGACTAGTCCGCACGGCGCGGTGCTGGTCGCGCATGACCCACGAGAGCGGGGACAGCGTGGCGCGCGGAGACTGTGTGCTGCTACGGGCCTCCGTCGCTAGAGCTCAGCCGTTCGTCGCCAGGGTTGCCAGCCTCTGGGAAAATCCCGATGACGGTTAATAACTATTTACAATTTAATTAGCTCATCAATAAGTTCGCTTTGTGTACCCGCCTCTGACTCATAAGTTTATTCATAATTCTGCCATTAATCTATCCGTGATGTTAGATGTAAAACTTCCTTGAATATTGCATAGAAGAAGCTTCAAATTATTCTAATAACAAAAATCGGGAATAAAACACGCGATATGTATGTACACACCTGCATTTCAATATGGTCAACTATAATTCAGGACCCACTGGAATTGTGTAATGAGAATGAGAAGATAATCAACTAATGGGACTATTTTAAAATTGCTTTTTATTCAATCTCACACTTTCCGATATTTCGAATGTTCATTCGTACCGGCTGTACCCGTGGCTTCGCAACATTTTTAGCGGGATTATTTTTGTCTCCACTTGGCAATGGTATGTTTTAAAGGCTCCCGTAACCACATAAATAGATTGAGTATGAACTAACCTATCCAGCTACGACCGTTTCGACAAATTATAACATTCAAAATTGTACTTGTTTAGGTGAGATGATGGTGTCCCTTGTATGGTACTATCGTCCGGAACACACGAAGCTCGGTCGGCAGCCGGAAGACGCACCGGACGAAGTGTTCGCTTCGAAGCACCGAGACGCCAACTCCGTCGCTTGCATCGAAGACAAGTGCTACGTGCTCAACTTTAAAGAGTATTCCCGGTTAGTATCGTGATACCACCATAGTTATATATTTATTTCAAAAAACCCTACCTGTATTTACGTACGAACGTAAGAAGTTATACTTCCTAAAAACACTTTGTAAGAAGTTATACTTCTTACGTGTGTACATAAATTCGGGACAAGTCGCAAACGCACATCTAACCCCAAAGTAAGACTCCCTGTATCATTGAAGCCAGAAATTGTTAGATAAACATACATAAATAATTATATATTTGAATGTATGTATATAGGCATCTCAAACACTGGGACTCTAAAAATTAAATGCCCGGTGTGATTTTGGACGTTCCGTTGCCCAAAGGCCAAAAGGTTAGGCCATCAAAACGACGACGTAAGAAAATGACAGAAGTAATCTATACGGACGGATGACGCGTAAATAATAGAACAAGTAATAACTAATGATGATCGAAGTCGAGTCCGGTCACCGTTCTCATCGAACCCGTCGCGCGAACGAAGCGCTCGGCGAGTAAATTAACCCACAGACACAGCCCACTGAGTTTCTCGCCGGATCTTCTCAGTGGGTCACATTTCCGATCCGGTAGTCGATTCTGCCTATTCATGACTTTCTTGTGAATATAGCGCAGTGGTTTCCCTGGCCTTCTGCACCAACCTTTTAAGGAGGGATTTAAGCCACCAAGGCCGTTGTAGCCTCATCCAACCGAGGTCAGATTGATCTCAGTTGGGAGTATGGTTATACCGCCATTGCTCGGTCGCCAGAGCTCCGTCCGCTATCTAGCTGTTAGGAGCACCGCGGTGATTACACCGCCACAGACAGTTTAAGCATATAAACTGTCTGTGCGTGCAGGTGGGGTTGACTTTGGGTCGGATTTAATCTTAGTTCCGTTCTACCCTTACTCCTAACGAGTGCGTGCGCCAGGCCTCGGTTCGAAAACTATGGAAAACATCTGTCAAGGCTGGAATTCCACATGACCACGACTGCTATGCCAAGAGCAACCGACTATGATGATGATGATGAGTAGATTCTGCGAAGCATTGGTCTTGCTAGGGTTAGTATCTCAAGACCATCAGCTTAGGCAGGAAAAAAAATTAAGTCTAATCAGACCATATCTTATGATTAATAGCCGAAAATATTGTCATATACATAAGTTATATAAAAAATTTTATTTCTTAATTCACAATTTATGACATTACGAATATAGTTTACAGTTTTCGTATGTATACTCTGAATTAAAAAAAAACACAAAAGTATGTAGTTTTAGTAATTTCTAATTGTTCCCGGAACAGATACAGGAAGCGGCTAAAGGCAATAGAGGCGGGTGTCCCCGCTAGGCCGTCGATCGTTCCGCCGATACCATCGAGCGAAGCCGTCGCCGCGTGCGTGCCCAACGACGCCAAACTCCCGCCCGCCGTTTCGCCGGAGCTCGTCCTATTCTGCCGCAAGATATACGACTTCAGATCCAAGAGGATACACGTCTCCAACAAGTGAGCTGCATCAAAGAAACGTTAGGCCCTCGTTCTGGAGATCCGTCTCGCGTCGATCTCAATGTAATAAACTATCGTCTGTTTCAAAAGGAGATAAACACCAAAGTTACGAAGTTGTTTTGTCGACGGTACGTTTCGGTACTCGGTTTAAAAAAGAACTCGTGCACGTTAAAAAAGTAAATGAGGACGTGATTTTTCTTGAATCGTAGTAGTGCCCTTGAAGCCCTTGATTAGTACAAATTCTACTTTCCCCTGGTGCAAACGGTAGCGTGAACTATTGCTATTTTTAATGTGAAGTAGATAAATCGATGTGTTAGTATTCGCCGATACGTCGATTGTGTTGCTTGTGTCGTGAATCGTGTTAGAATTTTTGTTTTTCATTATGACAGTGATTTGCTGTATTAATTTTGTATTGTATCAAGAGATGCCTTTTGTAATGTGTAAGTAGATTTAAGAGATCGCGTTGGGATAATTATGTATAGCGATATATTTTCCTTTTGCTTCGAAGTGATATGAGCGAGTTTATTGTGCTTACATGTAGAGACTGTGAAAGCGTGCTAAGTTTTAATTAAATAATGTTTGTGGCTGATACAATATTCCTTTCACCGTTCTATTTGGCTACATGAAATAGATAAAGCATTTATAATTAATTTTTAATAATTGTTACATTGTTGTCAAAGTAGAGTCTATATTAAATTATTCTTTAATTAGTTAAGATGACAGTTACGTGACAGCGATTATGCGATGATCAAAACCATGTTATTTAAATCAAATGATATCCTAATTGTGTGTCGCACTGCGCGACTAAACTGTGTAGTACGCAGTAGTTGTAAATATATTTGTTTTGAAGCATTTTAAACAAAAACGTGCCCATGATTCTTGTAAAGAATTCAAGATCACATTTTTGCTGTCGTCACTTTGACATCACAAGCCTAAATGGATACAATCAATTTGTCCTGTACAAAGAACCCCGCCTGCAAGCTAGAGTTTCTGTATTTTACTACCGCATCCTAAACAGACGTGTTTAATGTGTGACTTTATCATCTAAATATAATTCGGTATACCACTGACCAGAAAATGAAACTTCACCCCTCCCTGCCTTCAAAGGAATTGATTTCATTAATGCATTTCGGCCTTTTGTCCTACGGGCAGTTCATTTTTCGTTTTCAATAACTATCTGTCAACNGACGAAGGGCTCGACGAGTAAATTAACTCTCAGACACAGCCCACTGAGTTTCTCGCCGGATCTTCTCAGTGGGTCGCGTTTCCGATCCGGTGGTAGATTCTGCGAAGCACGGCTCTTGCTAGGGTTCGTGTTAGCAACGTCATCAGGTTTGAGCCCCGTGAGCTCACCTACTAAAGTTAGGGTTACGCTGAAATAGCCTATCAAGGCTCTCAGCATAGGTAGGAAAAAAAAAAAAAAAACTACCAATACCAAGGTATGCACGCAACACTCTCAACACTGACAACACTGAAAGTGATTTGACAATTTATGAAATTTAAGGCCGCACAGGCAGAATAGCTAAGTTAATTAAGTAAATAATTCAGTTCAATTGATTGAAGTATCTCTATCTTGAAAAGACTATTTGCAGTGAAAGCTAATTAAGTAATACGACTGCAAAATGTCAAATATAAACTTACAATGTCTCTTAGGAATACAGTGCAACGACTTTGTTATGATAGCAGCCGATCAGAGCAACAGCCACAGCATTATGATCATGAAAGACGGTGAGTTTGCAAATTTGTAGCAGAATCCTCTGTATTTTCAGATCAAATTAGTTATAATAAAACAATGTTTTCAATAGGCGACTGCGGTGTAGGTAATGGTACTGCTGCCGAATTCTTATTGTTAGTTAGCCTTTCGCTAATTGATGTTTCCATTCCAATGTCTGGAGAAGCAGTCGTCGGCAGCATAGAAGAATGCGCCCTTTCATGCCAATTGCTTTTGCTTCAAGGAAACTACGACCAGCGGAAATGAAATATTCCGTTATTGATCGGGAAGCTTTAGCAATAGTATTTGGTATAAAAAAATTTGATCAGTACTTGAGAGGAACGAAATTTAATCTAGTTACGGACCATAAGCCTCTTATACATATTATGGGTGCACGCCGCAACCTTCCTAAACTAGCCAATAACCNCCGCCTGCAAGCTAGAGTTTCTGTATTTTACTACCGCATCCTAAACAGACGTGTTTAATGTGTGACTTTATCATCTAAATATAATTCGGTATACCACTGACCAGAAAATGAAACTTCACCCCTCCCTGCCTTCAAAGGAATTGATTTCATTAATGCATTTCGGCCTTTTGTCCTACGGGCAGTTCATTTTTCGTTTTCAATAACTATCTGTCAACAATTAATTTCAGAAAGACTGATTTTTCAAAATTGTATCAAAAAAATTATTTCCTGATTTTTCATAATATTTTACTTGAACCGGAAACAGAACTCTGTTAAAGTTTTCTAATAGAGTCAGACATGTCATCCACCATTTTACAAATAAAAAAAAAAACAAGTGGGAACATGTAACATATTTTAAAAGTAATACTAGAACATAGATGTATAACAAACACTTGAGTGTTAAATAAAGAGATATATTGTAAGACTTGAATAGTGAAATCTCTTATCATTAGAATATAATTTTAAGTAGTGTGAAATAAATGGAGAATCTATATTGACGTTATATTTTCCTTGTGGAATATTTTAAAAGGGCATTTATATATTTGCAGTTATCTAACCTCTTCACTATTTCCTACAATGTATCTCTACGTTGGCTACGACTGGGTAAAAATGTTAAATTTCGTTGTAAATAATCTTTAATACTTTATTTGGAACCTCTATCGTTCTCATTTGTAATCCTTTCAATATTTCCTTTCCAATAGGTTTGTTCATGAATTTTATTTGTAAAAAACATTAAGTTTCATTTGTTTGATTAATTAACATTTTTATATCAATATTATATAGAGATCTGCACAATTACAGCTATTAATGTATTAATGTAATGTTTTTGCTGATTCATTATCTGTTTGAACCGTTAGAGAAGTGATTTTTTCTGAATCTGTGTGGCACTCAATACTATTAATAATAGAAGTGAATGAAGTGAATCGATATATTCAAGTAGTAACTGTAATTACCTCGTACAAACTGTAAAAATGAATCCTATGTGTAGATCTTATGTCATAAAAACGTATTTGAAACGCAAATGCTAATTTTAAAAATAACTAATTTGTTTAAACGTCGCTCCAGACATAACAATAATTCTTCCAACATTATAAGAATCAACATAAACAGATTGATATATTTAGTAATTAATATGAACATTGTCAACAACAAAAATATTATGTAGACTGTCCAAGTTATTCGTGGAACTTGTTATCGTTTTTGGTTCAACTTGATAGCGACAAATTCAGTAACACAACCTTACTGGTTGTCTATTCCAAAGCTATTACGTTAGTCTTTTCCTTTTTTCCTCTTATTGCTTGATGCCAAAAATTTAGCTGCAAAATGGTAATAATATCGTAATACCAACTCTTTCTATTTAGGTTACATGGATAATGGAAAAATCGGTACAATATGTAACTAGAACTGTCTAAAAACTCGTATTTGTCTGGCACGAGACCAAAATAAAAGCATTTATGTATAGTGCATAGCAAATAAAACAATTTATAAATGCACTCGGTCAATTAAAAATTATTCCTTGTAGTTCTTTCAGATAAATTCATACACACATATTATTAAGATCCAAATTTGAAAAATAAATATTAACCATCATTATGGTACTCTGTTATATCACACCAAAGCCCTAAATGCATTTAGTGGAAAAAGAAATCTTCGCGCGAAAAAAAATATTCAAAATGTTGTGTGTCGATTATTTCAATATCCATGCTCATTAAGTACTATTAATTAATTAATTATAGAATTAATGAGTAAATTCCATAATATAAACTCTATGTAAACTATAAGTGAGCTCCCTTGCTTGTAGGTGGATTGTTTTAAAAATGTTACCTTACTCCACAATCGCGAATCCTTATAGTCAATGATTTTTAGATTTAGGTATTACTTGTAAGAAATAAAATACCTTGTTTTATTATTTATTTGTTTCAATGAAAATTATATAGGTATATTTTTATTAATGTAACCTTACATAGTTATGTTGGCTGTAATTTAATATTGATGTAATTAATATATGTATTTTTATTTCACCTGGTTCTTTTATTTGTGATAAAAATAAAATGTGCTGGGTATTATTTTTATTCCGCACGCTGAGCCATTCCGTACTGTTGACGAAAATAGACGTCAATCCCGCACCATTTTTGAATAATGAATGTTTGTGTAGTAGAAAGGCTATGTTATGGCTATGGTATAATAGAAATCAAATCTGAACACATTTTTTTTTTATTGCTTAGGTGGGTGGACGAGCTCACAGCCCACCTGGTGTTAAGTGGTTACTGGAGCCCATAGACATCCACAACGTAAATACGCCACCCACCTTGAGATATAAATTCTAAGGTCTCAAGTATTGTTGCAACGGCTGACCCACCCTTCAAACCGAAACGCATTACTGCTTCACGGCAGAAATAGGCAGGATGATGGTACCCACCCGTGCGGACTCACAAGAAGTCCTACCACCAGTAAACAACGGCTACCCCACCCTTCAAACCGAAACGCATTACTGCTTCACGGCAGAAATAGGCAGGGTGGTGGTACCCACCCGCGCGGACTCACAAGAGGTCCTACCACCAGTAAAAACTGTTTGACTTGCTACATAAACAAATTAAAAATTTTTAAAATAAAAACAATCAAAATTAAGTTAATCTACCAGCGCGGGCCCATCACGTCTCAGTAATTATACAATTCGTATCGATTTCTATTTTACATGTTTACACGTTATCCCGTCACGGAAGTGTTTCATAAACCAGCGTAGGGTCAGCGTTGCATTAAAAAAAAACTGCTGTGTACGTACTTCGGACATTGCCATAGTCGTATCGTTTAATCGAATTACACCTTGGATCTTTTTATCATTTCGGCCACGACACGCCGTGTTTGAAATCGTGTTGCAATGTGTCATGATAACCACCTTGTGCCTATTGCCGCCGCTGACTACTCCCCGAATCCTGATCACGCAGAAGCCAGTCTCCGTCGACGCCCTAAACACGTCCTTACGGATCCATTAAATGCAATAACTCTTCCATTAGACGCCGTCAGCTCTTACGCTAAGAGCAAGCAGGCTTAGGGACCCCCGGTAACAGTGCTCGTCGAGCTCGGCAAAGGGCTCGACGTGCAATCTAACCTAAACATCAGCCCGCCGAGTTTCTCGCTGGATCTTCTCAGTGGGTCATTCGCGAAGCAACTGCTCTTGAGTTGTTAGATCTCCTTTGGAGGCGCACCTTGGGCAGCTGTGCACGCCTTCTGACCGAGATTTTGCTCGTGCACCTGTTCTGGTGAAAAGGGAAAGGCCTCCGAGTCACCAGTAATCCTTCATTCATAAAAATAAAGCTGGGTCTCTTACCTTTTAGGTGATAACAAAAGATCTTATACCTTTATGAGATTGACACTTTTCGCCATCAAGTATTTGTTTAAGCAATGCATAGATAAACTTTTTGTATTCTATCTTTGCTTAATTCATATTCTTAGAAACACAATAAATGATTTTAACATTCCTCCTCCTCCTTCAGTGGATTGCTCATTGCCGAGCATCGTGATGCGCCCGCCTGTGAGCTTTTTTTGTAATTTGTAGCCACTTAGGTATGTCGGTCAGTGGCACAGTGAAGTGCGTGGCTCAGTCTCATGTCCAGATACTCAGACACTTGGTCACTCCATCTTTTTCGGCTCCGACCTCTGGATCGTCTTCCATCCAATTTACCCGTCATTTTGAGTCTCTCCAGATTTTAACATTACACTACCTTAATTAATACGGACGGAACACCACTTTTTGGAATGAAGGTAATGAACAGAATAAAAACATAAAGATAACAGCAAACATTCGACTATATTTAGTTACAATAATGGATATACAATTGGAATCCAACTCTTCAACACATACACATCGTTCTTTAACATTCTAATTATTTATTTGGTAATGTAATAAAATTATCACCCGAAATAATGTATGTTTTAATCTACATTGCAGATAAATAGAATATACTATTTAAGTAAGATACAATATGTTCGATTTAGATTAGTACATTAATATAGATCTTTTTCTGCTTAACTGTTAAGCCTTAACACCAGAAAAGGGAATTTCCCTATTCACATCAGCGTTTCTTTACATTTCATAATTTTCAAATTACATACATATTTCATAGGTTTAATTTAACTTTTAACATCTCTAAGGCTTGTTTACATTTATAATGTTGATATTAATATGTAACTGTGTTTTTCTCTTCTTTTTTTATTTAACACGTTGAACGCCATGCGACCCACTGATGAGTTCAACTTGAGGTTTGCATTATAAAATATATAAAATGCGATAATTTGCACGGAAGAAAAAAATTTGCTTATTTTAGTCTAGGTTTTAAGATAATTTAAAAGGCAATTATCTTGATAAAAACAAATTTTCTATTGGATTTGAAAACCAAGGCGTTCAGTTTGGTTAAAGGGCCACGCGGCTCACTTTCATACGCGTTTTGTTTGATAGCTGCAATTTGTATGTAGGGAGCGTTTACGTTGGAGCCCTTACGTGGCTCACGGGTGAGCCTCATGGCCGAACGTTTCATTACAATAAGGCTTTTTTTTATTGCTTAGATGGGTGGACGAGCTCACGGCAGAAATAGGTGGGACGATGGTACCTACCAGTGCAGACTCACAAGACGCGCTATCACCAGTAAAAGGCTCACCGGTGAGCATCATGTCCTGAATGAAAATACTCGATTTTTCATGTGGCGTTCAACGTGTTAACGAGAAAGCAATATAAAAGATTCACTGTCATACATGAGCACAAAAATATCACGTGTTAACGTTGCCATTCAGGCAACTGAGGCAATACTAAATGATAATATTCAACTGTTTATAACATAGTAAATATGATACTATAGTTAGGTACATTTGTTCCTGTTGTTTACTATTATTTTAATAGCAAATGCTAGCTACATGCCTTTGATAATATCTATATATTGCTACTAAGATGGCAATGAAAGCAGACATGATCATCACGATTTTATCCCATTGCATTATACTGAATTTGTTTCACACACTGTTATGTAATGCATCCATCATGTCTAATCTTAAACATGTGATTATGACCGACACCACTGCATGGGCTATGAATGAACTTAGATTGTGACTGAATGAATAGTGCCCCAGACTCACTAGATCAAAGTTGTTTAACAGTTGTGACGCAATTGAAGAACTGAATATTTTCAAAATATTAAACATTATCAATGCAATGTCTTTATATTTGCACATAATAAATAATATGCATATAAACAAGCCTGCTGATAATGAATTTCTTAATTAAGAGCAGAACAGATCATTCTTGCCTGTTTAAATTAATGTCACGAATTCAACTCTTGAATGGCAATTTTCTCCTAATGGCTAGCTATTATCGGAATATTGTTACATCATGCCAACAGTTCAGATCAATTTTGCAAACTACTTCAACTTGTATAATATAATCGAATTTGATAAACTGCATCATTTGATCAAATTTTTCTTTAATAACTGGCCTATACATTATTACCATTAATAATTTTTTCATACATAGATATGTTTATTTTTTAACAACATCATTTTTGAGGAATGCAATAAGAAGACTTCATAATTCATAATTATAACATTTTTCTCTGAATTGTTAAACTTCTATTCCTATTTAACCATTTATCACTTAAATAAAGCTCACATTTAAATTTTAGTAAAAACCATGAAATAAGTCACTTTCACAATCTTTCTTTTCTAAACTGTTATTGCAAATGTTTTGTGCATGGTTTTTTGTACATCTTAACCCATTACGATCCTTAACCCATTTATTAGACCTTAGACCAATACTGTAAGTCGACATTCATTGTGATGATGAAAATAATTCAAAATGTCTGCATCTGGACTTGTTTAACAATTGCAATTAAGACCAAAAATTTATTAAGAATTCAAGTATACTACAGTAATCTGCAACAGAATAACAAGTTACAACATATGTACACTTGGTACCTTAGAGTTATTTTCAGGATATACTATACTACTTTGGAATAATCAATTTTAATTAGTATGACATGATGACCCATTTGTAGTTTAAACATTAAACTCACTGCTCTTAAATTACTCAATAATATAAATAATAATGTTGTAATGTTAATAATTATGTTGCTCTCCAATTCTAACAAACCCAAGTCTTTTACTGATTTTTTTTTATGGCTCTTAGCCATAATAGTATGATTTAGAGTTACAATCATAATTTACGACACAAACGTAATCTCAAGAGGTAATAAAATAAATTATCCCTCTAAAATTTTTAAATTTTAGGAAACAAACTTCCAGACAAACATAAAAGGAAATTCCTTAAGGAAAAGATGATGATTCAATATTTGTTTGAACTTTTAATTCGATGGGTCAGGATAATTCTTCAAGCCTTTGCTAAATTTGTTTTAGTATTTGTAGCTAGTTGCCACTCTCTTAGTGACAGGTTACAGATTAATCAGAGATACAATTATATTTTATAATCCCTAAAAGCTATATCAAACCTCATATAATTTTTTGAAATAGTACATAGCATTCAGCAACTATCAACAATACTACAATAGTTATGGCCATTTTTGTTAACAGTTAATCATAATAAGATACTGTTCAAAAATTACAACAACTGTTAGTTTTTGCCGCAGTCTTATAAAATGCTTTACTGTGCATCGACAGGCTGTCTGACTTAGCAACCAAATCATCTAATTTCTCACCTCTCTCAAGTACAGCTTTTATTGTATCATGTAAAATAATTTTCGTTTCATCCAGATCATTTTGAATTTTCGTCAATGCATCAGCTTCTTTGGGATTCTGGTATTTTTCTAAATGTAAAGCCAATGATGGAAAATCAATTGTTGATTCTTTACCCGTAGCCCAAGTGCTTGATGGAACTGCAGCTGTAAACTCATCAAGAGTTTTAGTGATCAAAGTGTGTGCCACTCTGTTAGGATACTCGTGATCGGATATCAATACTCCAGCCAAATTATCTGCACGCACATACACTTGCAACATATACTCTCCTTCCTTAACTGACTGCCTTGATGCTGGATGTGTCCTCTCTACCATAGTTTTACTAACAAAAGTCATAAATTCTTGCACTGAACTTCTTTGAAAATAACTAAAACTCCGAAGATCATAAGCACCTTTCAGAATGGATGCATTATTAATCCCTTTGTACAATATAAGTAGTGCATAAACTTTCACCATTTTTATTAGATAATTTTTATCGCTCGGTCTCTGAAAATTAAAACAGTTTAGATACAGAAAAACTACAAAAATAATGAAAAGTCTGAATTTTAAGAAATATATTAGAAGAATTCAAAATAAAAGAAAAAATATATTACCCAAGATTCAATAGCTCGTCGTTTAATTCGTTGTAAATGAGCCTTCTGAATGAATTTTATGTTTGTACAATCTTGGACGTGCTACAATATTAGATTACCCGAAATCAGACAAGTCTTAAAATTATTTTAATACATTTGTAAGATAATTTTTCTTCGTGAAATCGTAAAAAGTGATTTTTTTACTATTTGGCCTTGGTTATTTGTCTTAAATGTCTTAATGCCTACGTCATGAGAATATCTCTTTCACAGATTAATAAGATTTTTTTTAAGGGATTTTATGACCTGGTAACTAAGACCTTTAAGTCATGTTTAATTTTAATTTATTTTCTTATTTATATGAAAAATGATGAAATGAAATGAAGATTATTAATTTGAGACATTAATCAACTGGTATGAAATCAAATGAAATGAGATGAAATGATATGGGATGAAATATAATTTTAATAAAATGGTTGAGGGAGTTCGTATAGAGTCCCTTTGAGGGAGCTCATATGGAGTCCCTTCTTTATTTCGTATCGTAAAGTCGTGTTTTATGTAATTAACACCACAGTTGGAACAATATAAATTTTATTGTTGTAGCGGCATAAATAATTCTAAGTACATAATTACATTATATTTTTTTTTTGTTTCCTACCTAAGCTGATAGCCCTAGCGGCTATGTCAGCGTAACCCTAACTTTAGTAGGTGAGCTCACGGGGCTCAAACCTGACGATGTTGCTAACACGAACCCTAGCAAGAGCCGTGCTTCGCAGAATCTACCACCGGATCGGAAACGCGACTTACTGAGAAGATCCGGCGAGAAACTCAGTGGGCTGTGTCTGAGAGTTAGCATTATATTAGTTATTTAACACATTATAAAATTATTTTTTAAGGTTTTAAATATTTGGCGGTAAAAAGGTCTCGTGTCACAGACTATATTCTTTTTCCCACATCTCTTGCGTTCCGGCTTACGCATCAAAAAAAGGTGCGTTCTTGAACGCCACACCACCCCCCTACGGAGAAGGAGAATCCGCAGAAAAAGAGAAAAATGATCATAGGTCGAAAGGCTTAGAGAAATGGACTCTGCGACCTGACCGGGTGGTATATTGAGGTGTATGCGTAGGAGGAGCAGTTAGAGGTGCCGAAGGCACGAGTGGACATGAAGGGACATCAGTAGCGTCCGGTTGCGCTGGTTGAGGCACAGAAACCCGCGGTGCTGGTGCCGGAACGAGATCTACTAAAGAATGTTCGACGAAAGCTGGTTTAACTCTGTCGACACTGACCGTCACCTGTTTCCCTTTTACTTCAATCGACCACGTTTTTCCGTCCTCGGCTCTAGATATAACTCTATGAGTACTCCATCAGTAAGTATCTACAGTCGGCGTCGATGCGCCACTTCGATAAAGCGGCACGACACGAGAACCCTCTCATCGTGGCCGCCGGTAACTACATTCCCGATCCTGCGGACAGAATGGAAAGCAGTCGACGTCGCCCAAAACACGTCATCTCGGATCCTCCCGATCCACTAACGGTGCTTCTAGGTACTTCAAGCACCGGTNTTAGAATTTCTGTTTACATACAGAAACACTCCGCACTCGTCCACTGGTAAATCTCCAGCTGAGATGATGTTTGGAAGACAATTGAATTGCATACTTTCCAACATTCGGCCAGACAAAAGAAGGTTAATGCAGTATTTACAAGTAAAAGAAAATATTCGTACCACATCACCGAGTTACCGACCAAGTGACCAAGTATATATTAAAACAATGTTTTCAAGACATAGCATAAAATATAATAATGATAGGTAGCAAAAATGACAATGTGTTTGAAGTATATTTCAAATAATGGAATATGGAAAAGAAGGTTACAACATTAGTTTTATAAATAAAAACAGATCTAAAAACGGTTCAAGTAAACTTGTTAGGTTGCTTTTTGGCATTTTATTTGTACTAATGGAATCTAACTTCTAATACTTTTCAAATAAACTATACTATATAATCAAAGTTTTTGTTCTATTTTACAGATGAAGAAAAGATCTATAAGATATCTGATAGATTAGTAATGGGTGTCATTGGTGACTCAGGAGACACAAATCAATTTGCTGAATATATTGCAAAAAATATTCAGTTGTATAAAATGCGTAATGGGTATGAATTGGGGCCCTCAGCTGCAGCCAGTTTCACACGTCGTAATCTCGCAGAGTATCTTAGGAGCAGTGTAAGTTGTGTTTTTATTTCTATTATGATTGATTCATGACAGTTATTATTTTTCGGAGAGCTGAAGACTCAGTGGTGTGAATTGAGATCTGTGTCGAGCAGTGGACGATTGTGCGTTGATGATGATGATGAACATTCTCCACAAAAAATCTTGATTCTTAATCAATTATTGTACCTATAGAATTAACTATTAGTTGAAAATTTTTGTACTGTTGAGAAGTTTCAATATTTATTCTAAAAAATTACAGACTCCCTACTTTGTAAATGTGCTCATGGGTGGTTATGATAAAGAAAATGGACCTGAACTGTATTTTATGGACTATTTAGCATCAAGCGTGAAGGTACCATTTGCAGCTCATGGTTATGGTGGATATCTAAGTTTGAGTATTATGGATCGTTACCATAAAAAAGGTTAGTAGTTAATAATATTTGTTTATATTTCAACATCTGTAAAAATATTTTATAAATTTAATAATGTATTAATCAAGTGGCAACTCAAAATAAAAACATTATTCATTTCAGATGCTACAGAAACAGAGGCATATGACATCCTTAAGAAGTGTGTTCAAGAAGTTCACAAAAGATTGTTTGTTAGTCNGATGAACATTCTCCACAAAAAATCTTGATTCTTAATCAATTATTGTACCTATAGAATTAACTATTAGTTGAAAATTTTTGTACTGTTGAGAAGTTTCAATATTTATTCTAAAAAATTACAGACTCCCTACTTTGTAAATGTGCTCATGGGTGGTTATGATAAAGAAAATGGACCTGAACTGTATTTTATGGACTATTTAGCATCAAGCGTGAAGGTACCATTTGCAGCTCATGGTTATGGTGGATATCTAAGTTTGAGTATTATGGATCGTTACCATAAAAAAGGTTAGTAGTTAATAATATTTGTTTATATTTCAACATCTGTAAAAATATTTTATAAATTTAATAATGTATTAATCAAGTGGCAACTCAAAATAAAAACATTATTCATTTCAGATGCTACAGAAACAGAGGCATATGACATCCTTAAGAAGTGTGTTCAAGAAGTTCACAAAAGATTGTTTGTTAGTCTCCCCAATTTCCAAGTGACTGTTGTAAACCGTGATGGGATTAAAGTGCTGCCCACCATTAATTCTGCATCTCTTCAATAATTTTCACTTTTTTGTATGGAAAATAAACTTTTAAATGAATAAATTTTATGAGTAAGATGACTAGTGAACAAATTCATTTAACATCATAATATTATTCATACTGCAAGCTGATATATCTTTGATTGTTGTTTTTTCTAACTGGTAATTACTATGGCTTAATTATAATAATAGGCTTATATGTATTTCAAAATTGTGTTGTTGTATTTTAAGAAGTAGAATATTTTCTCTTAGTAGTAGCCTAAGAGATAATTACTTCTTTAGGTAGCAGCTGTTTGATGGTGCACCTGAGTGCCAGACTATCAACAACTCACCACCAAGTGGTTCGTAAACTCAACTGCCCACAATGGCAATAAAAAAAATTTACTACTCATGTGGGTAGACATAGGTAGAGATCCAAGCAGTGTGGATCAGAACCTTTAGGATATTTACAGACTACTCTTGATAACTTCTTTATCTTCCAATATCATAGAGCAGGTTCTTAGCACCAGACTCCTACGTTACGTTGGGTTGGCAGCTGATGTCATGATTAAAGTCATGGCTGTTCAGTGGGCATCCTTTGTGTGTACCATTCTCCAGAATCTCCAAGGAACTGAAAAAAGTCAATTGCTGTTCCGATGCCAGGACTTTTAACACGGGTGTTCCATTAAGTGCACTGCAGTCTCCCCCACGCTTTTCATCCTGCATATCAATGTCATGCGATCCATCGAGAACTTTTAAGGCGAATATCTAAATGAGATGACTTCAATTTAGTGACCTTTAAAAATTCATTGAAAGAATATTTGTCATGTCGCCGCAATTTAGAATTTGCACGAATACTGTAAAAATAAAACTTGCGCGAGAGTAATGCATACTCTTGCTTCTCACGTAATAAGCATGTTTATAGCATTACGTCTTATCTATTACTATTTCAATGAGATCACATTTCTGAGATCAAAATCTTTAGTTTTTCTATAATGAGCAAATAAAGTTCCTCACAAGAATTTTTTTCCCAAATTTACCATTTACCATTACCAAAATTCAAGACAAAGTATTGGTATTCTTAGTGTCGATGTACAAGCCGTCTAAATCATACGAAGGAAAAAGCAATATTGGAGTTCTTCAACAGAGCGAAGTGGTACTTCAGGCCTGGATATACTTATGTTTTATAAGGCATAAGTCTGACCTATCGTGGGGCGGGTCCCAACTCTGGGCGGGTCTCCCAACTACTAGTTGCTTTCATTTAACTCCTTGCAAAAGACAGCCGTTTGGATTGTCTTTTTTTTTTCCTACCTAAGCTGGTAGCCTAGAGAGGCTATTCCAGCGTAAACGTAACTAGTAGGTGAGCTCACGGGGCTCAAACCTGACGACGGTGCTAACACGAACCCTAACAAGAGTCGTGCTTCGCAGAATCTACCACCGGATCGGAATCGCGAGCCACTGAGAAGATCCGGCGAGAAACTCAGTGGGCTGTGTCTGAGGGTTAATTTACTCGTCGAGCCCTTCGTCGCAAGCGACGGGTTCGACGAGAACGGTGACGGGTGCTTGAAGTACCTAGAAGCACCGTTAGTGGATCGGGAGGATCCGAGATGACGTGTTTTGGGCGACTTCGACTGCTTTCCATTCTGTCCGCAGGATCGGGAATGTAGTTACCGGCGGCCACGATAAGAGGGTTCTCGTGTCGTGCCGCTTTATCGAAGTGGTTGGATTGTCGATAATCTCATCACGTTCTGATGGATAATTTAGAACCTTGGAGTTTGAACTACGAAGGGACTTCGGTTCTGTTTGTTTTGTAACATGATCCATGGGGAGTTCTCTGGGGAATTGTTAAAGGTAGTTTGCCGAATGCCACACAATCTCGACTCTATCCGTTCAATTATCAGATATCCGTTTTCAGAGATCATTTTTATCACGTAGTATTAGTAGGTAGGGTCGACTTTGAAATTCCCTCCGCGGTATTTTCCGGGCGCTATATGTCTTTTTTTTTTGTTTGAAAATAATCTTATGTGGCAGGCAACGGTTCAGCTATGCGTTACTGATGCATATATGTGTATCGGTAAGCACCCACCATTANCTATCCGTTCAATTATCAGATATCCGTTTTCAGAGATCATTTTTATCACGTAGTATTAGTAGGTAGGGTCGACTTTGAAATTCCCTCCGCGGTATTTTCCGGGCGCTATATGTCTTTTTTTTTTGTTTGAAAATAATCTTATGTGGCAGGCAACGGTTCAGCTATGCGTTACTGATGCATATATGTGTATCGGTAAGCAGAACCCCCCCATTAGGCAGATTGTATGCTCGTCTACCTCCTAACGCAATAAAAATATTTGCGTCTGTTCTAGAATATTTGTTTACGAAGATCATCTACTTAATTACCTATCTAACCCGTTATCTACGACAAATCAATTAACTAAACAAAAAACCCGACTGTATCAAAAATACTAATTAAAATGCGAAAGATATACACTAAAATATTAGTAAAAAAAATTCTGATTTAATTTATACACAAATATTTCTTTACGATTTATCAACGTTGATGTTTCCTTATTGTTTCCATAATGATCTATGGAATTAGGATGGACATAATAATCCTTTAGGTATGTTCGGTTCGAAGGTATTATTCTCATATATTAATGAAGAACGAAGAGAAAAAACAATCAATGTACTTATAAATATACTTGAATTTTAAAACAAATTTACATTACTATCTAAATAATTAATCTATCCACCAGATTTATTTCTCTCTGGACTGGATGTTAATGCACTTTCTTGATTTTCAGATTGTGAAATATTTGCATTATCATTGTCAGCGCCATTTTCGCCTTCATTGTCTGATTGATCTGAAAAAGGATATAGATTATATAAAGTTCTAAATCCACTATAAATTCAAACTAATTATAAACAACAAATTCAATTTGAGAATACTTCAAACTTGTGACTATTGGGCCGAGCATATTTTACACACTGGATTGTAATTTAATGTTTTACTAGAGGTCCCGCAGTAGTCGAAATTCGACTATAATTAATTGGAATTGTATGTTTGTACAATATTATGATTGTATTTTATACTTCTATAATCACAAATTTCGCCAAGGTTACACTATAAAAAAAAATTATAAAGACAAACAATATTTAATCTATTCTCAATTTGACCACAGACGTCAAGAACAAAAGTTTGACAATAAATAGTATGCATGCGTGTGTGGTGTGTGCGTCAAATACATGATATTATTATGTAGTGTGTGTAATGTTTTCTTTATTGATTTAATGTATCTTTTATGCATTATTTTAAAAAAATATTAGCATTGTGCACTTCTTCTCTATATTCTGTATAAGTGTGGAAAATTTCATACTCCTCCGTCCAGGCAATTTTCGTAAAAAGGGATACAAAGTTTTTGCTTCACATAATATTAATATATAGATTATACCTTTTTTATCAGCAGGCAAGTCTTCAGTTCTATTAGCGACTTGAAAATGATATTCTAATTCATCAAAATCAAAGACTTGGTCCGTTGGTAAAAGACAGGGCAAATAAGCTGGAAACGTAGGCTTACAGGCGATTACTGAAACATGTGAGATTAATCACATTATGTATAGATTTTGATTAACTTAAATATAGATTTTAATTTTTTTTATACATTTCAGCTTCAGTTTAAGGTGATACCATACTCACAATTATGAAATAAAAGAACTTCTACTAACATGCTTCATAAAATACTGTTTTCTACTATATAAAGTACAAGGCCACCTAGTGTTAAGTGGTTACCAAAATCTCTAAAGATCACGATGTGAATGCCACCCACTCTTTGAGACATAAGGTTGAAATCTCGATAATATATTTTTAATAACTGTTCTATCATTCAAACCAAAACACCTCACTCCTTCATGTCAGAAAAAGGATGCGTAGTAGTACCTGCCTATGTGTTGCATTTTTTTATAAATGTTATTCTTTCATCCTGGAAGAGGTTTTGTGAACATATATTACACATGCATTTCTTTTTATCACATGAGTGACATGGTCATGAGATGTTAACAGTCTATTAATATCTCTATAAAGAGAAATATTCCTAATACAAAATGAAAGGAGTTTATTCATACATGGAAAAACCTGATTGTCTTCTGTATTAAATAAATTATGGGTTTCACTTGTCTTTGCTAAGAATTTAGTCAAAGCACGTTCAATGTCTCTTTTTTGGGTTGCTGCCTTCTCTCGAATGGCTTCATATTCAGTTACTGGTTGCTTGTGAGTCTGTAATTTAAAAAAAACAACGAATTAGTTCGATTTAGAACTCACAAACTTTATTTATTCAAGAATATACATATTGGCAGAAGGTTTTTTGCTTCATAAAAAATGATAAACATCAAAACTGATCACAATGAAGTCATCGTGGCCTAAAGGATAAGAAGTCCGGTGCATTAGTATCCAGTAATGCACTGGTGTTCGAAGAACGCTGGCAAGTACAAATTTTTCTAATGAAATACATACTTAACAAATGTTCTCAATTGACTTCCACTGTGAAAGAATAACATCGTGTAATAAAAATGAAACCCGTAAAATTATAATTCGCGTAATTATGGTGGTAGGACCTCTTGTGAGTCCGCACAGGTAGGTACCACCATCCTGCCTACTTCTGGCGTGAAGCAGTAATGTATTTTGGTTGGAAGAGTGGGGTACCCGTTGTAACTATACTGAGACCTTGGAACTCATATCTCAAGGTGGGTGACAGCATTTACGTTGTAGATGTCTATGGGCTCCGGTAACCACTTAACACCAGGTGGGCCGCAAGGTCGTCCACAAACCTAAGCAATAAAAAAAACATAAATAAACTTTTAATTTCTATTTTGCTGCAAAATACTAAGCATCACCTCAAAAGTCCCCAATGATTTATTTAATCATTTTGTTTTATATCCTTCGCTATGTATTTTGATTAAAACTAAACAAAAAATCATTCAACTACCTACTTATTATTTAGTATAACATTTGTGGTTAAAGGTTTATACTCACAGGTGTTCTGATGTATGCATGTGGATCTGGTAATGGAGGCAAATGAAAAGGTATATGTGGTGCTGGTTTAGCTTTAGAGCCAGCTGACAACATAGCTGGGGTGCGAGGTGCAGGAGCTTGCTGAGGAGGTTGAATTACATGCCGATTTGGACGAGCAGCATATTGTTCAATACCCTGTAAGCTTATACCTAAAAAAAATATTGATGATTAACAAGCACTCAGTAAAGTTTCTCATTTTTTATTAATCTATTCATAACCATGAAAACTAACATTTATGAATATTACTATTCAGAGAAAAAATTTGGAAACTTCATCACTTGTTAATTTACAAATATAACAGGTTTCCTTTCCCATTTTCAAATATAAAATGCAAATACTGAACTTTATAAATAAAGTTTATATTATAAAAATTATAAATAAAGTTTTGTTTTATTTATACCCATGTTAATAAGTGCCATTACAACATCACCCAACACTGGCTCCACCCGTCCAGATAGCTCACAAAATCCTTTCGCCGAATTCCCAACCTCTGCAAAAACTAAAACAATCCATTAATATAACAGTATAATTGGTGTTATATTTTACATAAAAGTTAATTATGTTTTTGAACTTTGCTCCTAGCAGTGAATGAGCTAGTTAACATAAGCATATTGATTTTTTTAATAAATGCACCGCAATATCTATTAAGTAAATTCACTTTGTTTGCAAATTCCAATTTCCTGGTATGAAGTTCTTGTAATGAGTAGTAAATTTTTATTTCTGTGAAATATGTACCTGATTTGTTACTTTAAAGAAAATTTCTGGTTTTTTTATTGGTGGAAATATATAAATACAATTATATAAATACACTTGGCACTAAAATGTAATGAAAAAGACGTCTATTGGTAAAACGTTATTTTAAGATATTGTTTTACGTACAACATTGAAGCATTTCAGTCAAAGTTTCCAACGAAACTTTATCAGCAGCATCGAAACCGGTCTCCAATAATACCGTAGAAACTGCAATGTTTAAGATACGTCGACGAGCATCAGATGTAGTTTCAGTTTTTTCTGACATCTCGGACATTTTACTGCTCTTTAGATAATTTTAATTGGCTTAATGAACTATGTACTACTTTTTTTACTGTAATTATCTCATAAATAATACACTTAAAATGTAATTAAAATATTATTTGCTTTACTTCGCTTCGTCAACAAAACATATCCATAAACTTTTTTTTTGGTACGATTTTTCCTTATTAGGTAAGGCAAGGGGATCTAAGCCCATACACCCTAGTAGTTTAATTTTTCCAAATGAAAAGGCAAAGACATAACACCATACAGCCTAATTTTTTTATTATGAATTATGGAATGAAATGAAGCTGACTAATTTAATATGAAACATGTCATGCCATGCCATCTCTGACATGAAATGAATTGAAATGAGATGAGATGATATGATATGGGATATTTTTATGAAAAATGATAATATGGAGTGAAATGAAATGAAGAATTTGAGACATTAATCAACTGGGATGAAATTAAATGAAATGAGATGAGATCATATGGGATGAAATATAATCTCAGTAAAATGGTGGTCGCTTACTGAGATTTTTTCAGTGGGCTTTTTGGAGGATCCCAAGAAGTTATGTACAACGGTTTTGTTTCATTTTCCCACATTTGTGCACTTTCACAGATAATAAGCAGTTAATAAACCACCGTTATTACACATTATTAGGTACCACCACCTTGCCTATTTCTGTCGTGAAGCAATAATGCGTTTCGGTTTGAAAGGTAGGACAGCCGTTGTAACCGTAATACTGAGACCGTAGAACTTATATCTTAAGGTGAGTACGTTGTAAATGTCTATGGGCTCCAGTAATCACTCAACACCAGGTGGGTTGTAAGCTCGTCCAGACATCTAAACAATAAAAAAAAAATTGTTTCTCCCATATTCCGGAACCCAAATTCATAAAATGAAAAATCAGCGGCTCCCTTTCAGCGGACGCCTTTTTTTACGTCAGGATGGTCCTCCTTGCTTCTATCCTCTGTATAAAAAAATAGAGTTTTAAATAATAAGTGTAGGTTCTATGTATGGAGGGTAGAACTAGTTCTATGGAGCAGAGAAATTAGTGTATTAAATATCGGGCATTTTGGCGGGAACGTGAGTAGTGAAGTTGTGTGATTTGTTTTATTTTGTCTATTTAGTGTTTCTTCGGGCTTAAATGTGTAATAACGGTGGTTTATTAAACGTTTAATATCTGTGAAAATGCACAAATGTGGGAAAAGGAAACAAAGCCGCTGAGCGTAACTTCTTGGGATCCTCCAAAAAGTCCACTGAAAAAATCTCAGTAAGCTACCACCATTTTACTGCGATTGTATTTCATCCCAGTTGATTAACGTCTCAAATTCTTCATTTAATTTCACTCCATATTATCATTTTTCATAAAAATATCCCATATCATATCTCATCTCATTTCAATTCATTTAATTTAATTTCATTTCATGCCATGCCATGCCATGTTTCATTTTAATCAGCTTCATTTCATTTTATAGTATTATAATATTTCATAAAAATAAATATATATAAAAGATTAGGCCTGTATGGTGTGATACCTTTGCCTTTCCATTTGGAAAATAAAACTGCTACTACTATCTTAAGATATGAGGAAAAAATTATAAAGGACTTGGCTTCGGTCTGAAATTTTTATTTCAGGATATAATATAAATCATATAAGACCTGTCTTTGGCTTTGTTGAAAATTTATTTCAGAAATTATACAGAACCGACAAAGCTGTATGGGCTTAGATCCCCTTGCCTTTCCTAATAAGGAAAATTGTACCAAAAAAAAAATATCTATGATAACAGAAGCAAAGGTTATTGCTCCCTGTTTGATTAGAGAAATTCGAATTTTTGTCGCATATTAGAAATGTTCCATAAAGTAGCATTGGGAGTTTCTGGGGGAGTTGATAGTGCAGTTGCAGCGCTTTTACTTAAACGAGCTGGTGAGAGAGCTGTCAAGAAATTGAACAAAAATAAACAACATAGGCCGAAACTGTTATCTTAAGCATATTTTTTTCAAGGGTATCAGGTGGAAGGTGTATTCATGAGAAACTGGGACAGCAATTACGAAGCGGGTTATTGTTCTGATGAAAACGATTTTGCAGACGCTACGTTTGTCTGTCGTAAGCTAAATATTCCGTTACACCGAGTATATTTCATCAAAGAATACTGGAATGAAGTATTCACTGTGTTACTACAAGAATATCAAACGGGATTCACTCCAAACCCTGACATTCTATGCAACAGATACATAAAATTTGATAGTTTTTATCAACATTGCAGGAACAATTTAGGTATTGATGTGATAGCAACTGGACATTATGCAAACACATCTTTTGGACTCTTTCTGGAGTACTACAATGAGACGGAAGGTTGTTTTTAATTTTACAACTTTTAAATTTTACAATAATTTGAAGTAAACTATACTTCATTACAATTCTTAATCTTTGCAGATGTTAAATTATTACAACCAAAGGATAAATTCAAAGATCAAACCTTTTTTCTGTCACAAGTAAAACAATACTCCTTAAAAAGATGTATGTTTCCTCTTGCCAATTTATTAAAAACTGAAGTGAGAGAAATTGCTAAAAAGGAAGGTCTTTTAAATGTAGCGAATAAAAAAGATAGCACAGGAATATGCTTCATAGGTAAAAAAAAATTTCAAGATTTTATTGCAGAAGTAAGTTTAGTATTTACATAATTTAAAAGACTTGAAAATAATTGAAAAAATATATATTTTCCTGTCAAGAGCTGATTTAGAAATATATATTTTTTTGGCTTTTAATTCTATAGCTTAAGTACGTAGCTGCCTGCTTCTGGCAATCCATGTTTTTAAAAGGTTATGTCATGGTTCTTGGAAAAGTAATAGAAATAAATCTTAAAAAAGGGTTATGAATTAACTGTAGTTTCTGTATTGATGCACCTTGACTAATCTGGTATGGAGGTAGGTAATAGTAAAAAGGAGAGCAGAAATTTCTATCTCATAATGTTCATGGACATGGATCCAAAACTCATTCAACTTTCAAAATGATTATATTGCAAAAAAACATGATGTTTATGTTGTAAAAAATAATTCATTGTTTTTGTTGTTTATATTACAGTACATTGATACAAAAAAAGGACAATTTATAGATATAGATACTGGAAGGATTGTTGGTGTACACGAAGGTTTGCACAAGTGGACAGTAGGTCAAAGATGTTGCCTGCCCAATTGTAAAGATGCATATTTTGTATTGAAGAAAGACTTGGCAACGAATAACATTTATGTGGTTTGTTAATTTTAATACTTACTCGAGTTTAAGAGCAATTCGAATATCTTATAAGCTGTTCCTGAACACATTTTCAAACTTTCATAATTACTTAAATTGAATTGTGACTTTGGTCTGTACATACTGGAGTATCATATTGTGTCCATCAATCTCTCTCTTTTTGATCTCTTCACTTGTTGTTTATTAAATAAAAATATATTATAAATTACAGGTTGCAGGAACAAAACATTCAGCATTGTGGAACAATATTTGCATCACTATGCCACCTCACTGGATTAGGAGAGAACCTCTTGAATTAACAGAAAATGGGGTGCTTAATTGTTACTTTAGGTTCCAGCATACAAAACCTTTAGCTCCATGCAAAACTGTGAAAAATTCCGAGGGACTTACTATCATCTTAAAAAATAATTTAAGAGCAATTACTGAAGGACAATATGCGGTACTCTATAAAGATGGAGAATGTCTTGGTAGTGCCAAAATGAAAAACATTTGTCACAATTTTGTTTTTTAATAATTAAATGCTTAGCAATTAATGTATGTATTGTATGTACACATTCTAAAACTTATCAGCTGAAAGTTCGGGACTAAATTTGTATTGGATATGTGGAACAAATATTATAATCAAACTGAGACTTTGATGTTATCTTAAACGTGAAGTGGTGGCATCTGCATTTAATTGTCTATGGGTTCCAATAACCCTTAACTCTTTTATCCTGGAACACTTAAATGTTGAAATCTTGAAACTTGTGTAGGAAACCTACCAAATTATGTCAAAATAATTGAAACTAAAAATTCCCCCGAAAAGTTAGCAGAAATATAGGGAATACTATGGTGTTGATGGCAACATCCAAGTCTCTATCTATTCATCAAAACTCACGAGAAAGTGTCGTAGAACAAAACTTAGAATCAGTCCGCTGAGCTTATTGCCGGATTTTCTCTATCCCTTCTATTGTTTCTTCAGGTTTAAATGTGCATTAATGGAGGTTTATAACTGTTTAGTATCTGTGAAAGTGTACAAATGTGGGAAAATGACACAGAGCGGCTGGACGTGGCTACTCGAGATCTCTAACCACGATTTTACGGAGATTATATTTAATCCTATCTCATCTCATTTTATTTCATGTCAATTTATTTATGTTTCAAATTAATTAACTTCATTTCATTTTGCTTCATATTATTTTTCATAAAAAAGAACACGTAAAAGATTAAGCTGTTTGGTAAGATACTTTTGCCTTTCAAGTTAGAAAAAAGAGAACTACTAGGTAGGTACCTATTTGATCAATCTATAGATCCGAGTGACAGTCCAAAGAATCGATTCACATTAAAATAGCGCAATATCCTTAAGGCACAGGTTCGTTTCATACGTGTAAACCAAAACGAAAGTTAGTATTAAAGATCGAAGTCTCATTATTGCATTCGATCCCGCCTTCTCTGAGCTACTATAGACCACAACCTACTTTCCCGTGGCTACAGTATCCTGTCCTTCCTACTCCTAACTCCCTCTTCTCCTCATCTCTTTAATACCCATCCCTACACGCGGCTCCCTCCCGCTTAACACACAAAGTCTGACTTGGCGAGGAAGGCAACAACGCAGATATGCAACGTGACTTGGCGGACTCGGCAGGTCAGCAAGGCAAGGTGGATGACCTAGGGCGATGGTGGAGGGCATATAGTCACCGTCGGCCAGACACAACATCCAACCCCTTCTTCAGTCGTAGCGGCTTCCCGTTCCACTGATCCAAGAAGGGATAGGACGAGGGTGTGCGCCTGCGTGAGCGCAAACGTTTGCGCACCTAAATATATCCTGCGTATCTGACCGCTTCCGTAAACCAAAATCTGCATGAGCTTTTGCCCGACCACCTGTCTCGGTGAAACCAGCACCGGACCACCAGTAATCCTTACTTTCTAAAAAAAGCTTTGAAAACTGATTTTCGTTTCTTTTCTCTGTTATAGTAAAATGAAGAGATTCAAAGTACGACAAGTTAAAAAAGTTTCCATCTGTAAACATAAAGTTATTATAGGAAGATTCATCGAAATAGCAGTAGTGTAGGAAGTGGTTTACTGATCGTAGGTCAAATTGTGAGTTCACACGGGTAGGTATCATCGCTCTGCCTATCATGTATTCTATCATGAAGCAGTAATGCGTATCGGTTTAAAGATTGGGGCAGCAATTGTACTGTAAAACCTGAAACCTCAGAACTTATACCTCAAGGTAGGTGGCGGTATTTACGTCGTAGATGTCTTTTTTATTTATTGCTTGTGAGTGGATGAGCTCACACCCACCTGGTGTCAGTAGTTACCGTAGCCCATAGACATCTACAGCGTAAATGCCGCTACTTACCTTGAGATATAAGTTCTAAGGTCTCAGTACAGTTATAATGGTTGCCTTATGTCTATGATGTAAACTTCTTAGTTGAAATTATCAGCCATAAGTTGACGTCATTGTCAATCTGTTTTATTCACTGAAGTAGGAAACCTATGGAAATGAAACGTCAACGAAAAATTCGTGCCACTGTGACGTCATCTGGCCACAAAACATGGCGGTTTTAGTGCTGCCCAGAAGATTTTAATGTTAGTAGATTTTATCGATAAACGTTCTTGGCTTATTTTATTTTAAATATTGTTGAGTATGAATGTATTTGTAGAATTTATACTTTAATAGGAANCACAACCTACTTTCCCGTGGCTACAGTATCCTGTCCTTCCTACTCCTAACTCCCTCTTCTCCTCATCTCTTTAATACCCATCCCTACACGCGGCTCCCTCCCGCTTAACACACAAAGTCTGACTTGGCGAGGAAGGCAACACAACGCAGATATGCAACGTGACTTGGCGGACTCGGCAGGTCAGCAAGGCAAGGTGGATGACCTAGGGCGATGGTGGAGGGCATATAGTCACCGTCGACCAGACACATCCAACCCCTTCTTCACTCGTAGCGGCTTCCCGTTCCACTGATCCAAGAAGGGATAGGACGAGGGTGTGCGCCTGCGTGAGCGCAAAAGTTTGCGCACCTAAATATATCCTGCGTATCTGACCGCTTCCGTAAACCAAAATCTGCCTGAGCTTTTGCCCGACCACCTGTCTCGGTGAAACCAGCACCGGACCACCAGTAATCCTTATTTTCTAAAAAAAGCTTTGAAAACTGATTTTCGTTTCTTTTCTCTGTTATAGTAAAATGAAGAGATTCAAAGTACCCGTAAGAATTAAAAATAATTGTAAATTATTTTATAGTTTTCTCTTAATTTTATAGAAACTGTACTTTCGATCTATGATTTTTACTTACGGAGAGTAACGGTAAAGTGCAGCATCTTGTGCGACAAGTTAAAAAAGTTTCCATCTGTAAACATAAAGTTATTATAGGAAGACTCATCGAAATAGCAGTAGTGTAGGAAGTGGTTTACTGATCGTAGGTCAAATTGTGAGTTCACACGGGTAGGTATCATCGCTCTGCCTATCATGTATTCTATCATGAAGCAGTAATGCGTATCGGTTTAAAGATTGGGGCAGCAATTGTACTGTAAAACCTGAAACCTCAGAACTTATACCTCAACGTATATACGTCGTAGATGTCTTTTTTATTTATTGCTTGTGAGTGGATGAGCTCACACCCACCTGGTGTCAGTAGTTACCGTAGCCCATAGACATCTACAGCGTAAATGCCGCTACTTACCTTGAGATATAAGTTCTAAGGTCTCAGTACAGTTATAACGGTTGCCTTATGTCTATGGGCTCCGGTAACCACTTAACTCCCGGTAGGTCGTAAGGTCGTCCACCCACCTAAGCAATAAAAAAAAGTGGAAATTACCTGAATATATCAGTTTTAAATAGAGTGAAGTGTTGTAGCTTATGGCGCAGCTTTGTAAGCTCCACGTCTATGGCACCACTTTATTTAGCTCCCTTTCAGTGGACATTTTAGTACACTGAGATGATGCTCCTACTCCTTACTTCGCCCTCGATATTTTTCTGAGATCATTTGAAGTCCTTTCATATAAGGCATCTTTAATGAAACATGCTTATCTATATAGCCAGTTAGTTAGTTATAGTAGTAAACCTTTTATTCTCCATACTATTTATTGTCAAATGTCATTTGTAATTCTTCGTTTTCTTTTTCGCCTTCCTCCAAATTGGTCTTTCTTTATGTTGTAGGGGCCTTTGAGGCGCCAAAAATTCGTTGCCTTATGTCGATTTAGCCATCCACCTTTTTGTGGAAAAAAAATCGATATATTTTGAGGAAAAAACGATTTTTTTAATAGTCTATCTCCGATAATTATCTCTATTGAGATTTACTTTGATTGATAGCCAAATTAAGACTTAACCTAAAGGTCTTAGTTACCAGGTCATCAAATCTTTAAAAAAAATGATATTTGATAAACTCAACATTCATTCAAAATAATCTAAATATATAATTAAATACTCTTGGATTTATCATTCAACATTTGGATTGAATATGTTGACGGAAGTAATTCATCATTATTCACGTTAAAGTTTCTTAATTAAAAAAAACTGTATGTGTCGATAAGCAGTAAAACATTTCAGTATGTCTATTCCTCCAGTTGATTACAGTGTTCCACCTCCGCCAATTCCGAGGCTTCCAGTTAATATCCCATTACCACCCCACCCACCTCCGCCTATCTTTCCGAGAGCAATGCCTTTATATACCAGACCGCCACCAGTACTTCCGATGCTATCAGTACCGCCAGTACCATACCCTCATTCACGCATGCCTCCAGCTCCTGTTCCACAGTTACCTGTACCCAACTTTATGCCCACCATTGATATACATTCTGTCCCTCCACCACATCCAGTATCTTCCTACCAAGCATCCAAATCGCACAGAGATACTAATGATTATCTACCGTGGAATTACAAAACATCCAATAGCTTGAGTAATACGAGTCCTGGTATAACTAGAATAGATCATGGTTTGTGTGGTACAACATATAAAAAAAAAGAAATCTATCGAAATTCGAGAGAACCATCAAGACATAGCTATTCTCCCCAAAGAGGGCATTCTCCTTTTAGGGGACAGTCCCCTCACATAGGACATTCTCCACATGGATATTCTGATAGGAGCAGGAGGGAGAGGGATAGAGATAGAGAACAGAGGAATCCGACAAGTCATAGTCCTAGATATTGCTCTAGAAGTCCACCAAGATACAGTTCAAAATTAAACAGAAGTCCTTCTCGATATAGCTATAGAGAAAGAGAGAAAGAAAGATATTACATGGAAAGAGAGAAAAAGTATTATGAAGGAAGACGAGAATATGGTAGAAGAAAATATGAATATGATGTTCGCCGCAGTGAATCTCAATACAAAGATTATAGAAGCCACAGTAGATGTGAAGGTAGGGATAGATCACCAAGCAGAAGGGCGCATTCTCCTAGTAGGGAGTCCAATAGAGAAAGTCTGACGAGAGAAATGTCACTTCACCGACAAGAATCACTTTTAGGCAAACCAATGACAGATCGTGAAAAGATTTTGGAAGAATATAGGTAATTATGTTAAAGTGATGTCAAAGTAGAAATTTCTTTTAATAACTTAATTGTTAAATGAAAACTAAAGAACTTAAATTAGTACTGAGTCCACAGTGTACACATATTATTGTTTATTCAATTGAGTTGAAAAACTACACAACCAGTTTTTGGCACTTCTGGCAAGCGTCTAGTTCTGTTTCTTGAATACTTTATGATTCACTGGTGCACTTCTTCTTGCCCTTATATCACATAGTGTGGGGTTCATGCTGCATGTCCGCTTATGCTGCATAGAGATTTGGCCTTAGTTTTATGATTGCCAATTTAACATCAACCCTTCTTAGGTTCTCTAAATATCCAGTGCAACATTCCATGGGCAGGTACTTTTCTTTTTGTCTTGGTACCACCTTTTAATTTAACAGTTTTTGCTTCTATTTTTTGCATATTATTATTAAAAACGTTTGGTTGGTTCACAGGTACACTAATGAAATATATGCATATTTTCTTGAATATTGTGAGTCCGAATGATAAACCACCGAATTAGCTATTTTTTTCCTAAGGCGTTCATTAATTTCTGTTTAAATACTAGTATTAGGATATCATTTATAACTCTCACTTTATTTCTTGAGGTAGATGGCTTTCTAAATAACTTTTCTTCAGTACTACAGAACAGTATCTGCCTCTTCTGATAATCTTAAAAACATGAATAATACACATTCGTGTCTGGATTAAATTTATTATGGCCAGTTAATAGTGGTATAAGAAAAACTCGCTTTTACAGTTAAATTTCGCATTTTTAAAGTTAATAAATTAAGTGTATTTGCCCTAACATTTAATTAATTATTTATTTACACATTAATTTGTATGACAATTTTCTTAATTTTAGGAAAAACTACTGTAGAACTTCTGAAGATTTTATACAGAAAATGGAACAGTGGTCGAAAGAACATCTTTCTGAAGGAGAAGAGGTCAGTATTTTATATATTTAAGAAAATCCTGGCATGTGACTTTACAGTTTAAGATTATGTAAAATTGTAAAACTAATGCTTTCCTTTAAATTAAAATAAAACTTGACTGACTCAGTAGTACCAAAACTATTTCTGCATATTTATATTGTATATGACATATTATATTGTTTCTGTGCAGATTTTCAAACAAATTCTTGCTAAATATTTGCTTAAAGTTTTTTCTAATTTTGTTTCCAATTTAGGGGAATGTTTTTGGAAGTTCATATGATTTCAATATATAAAACGTAATCATATGTTGAATATTGTTTCATAAAACTGTTAGTTAATATAGTTAATAGTTAGGAACTGCAGGAGAAGAAGTCAAAGTTCAGTTGTTAAAGTTTATCGTGCAATCTGTAAATTAACAAAATACACTAAACTATCATAACTAGATGTAACTTGAATTTTTATTGGAAAAATTTGATTTAACACTTACAAATATTATTTCTCATAAATATTGTTTATTTACGTTTATCTCGCAAAAAAAAACTTGCCATTGTTTATCACTATTTCCCGGTATAGGCCAGGCTTCCTTGGTAGCTGTCTGGGGTAATTAAAGGAAACGAGGTCGCACAGCGCGCTACCACTCCTCTGGCAGGCTGCATAGTTTGATACTAAAGAACGACCAGTTGGAGGTGATTTGAGTTTCGACTTGACAAATTGGTTCTGGTTCAGCGTTATTCCCTAGAAAACTTTCAACAAAGCCTGGGAGGCTTAAGGGACCGCCGACCAAGATGGCTGACTTATAGTCTTGTGGTGATGGACCGCGCGACTGGTTGCAGTGTTGACTGCGGTTGCCCCTCTTACTTCTACCGGGTATTCTTTGGGGCAAGGATTGGATCTTTAGGCGACAGTACAGGGGAGTCTATAAGTGGGGTCTACAGCAGTTCCATATAATAGTGCATCGTCCAGCCGCGTAGATCGCGGGCACAGATTAGGCAATTAGCCATAAAAAAATGTTTTACCACTACTTCTGATAGAGTACATAAATTAGTCTATTCAATGCCAATTTCGAAAGTACCAAGAACAGTGAAATTAATCAGTGGTTAACTAATTTTTTACAGTCGTCAATGTGGTATAGGAGTTCACCAGCTGAGCTCTATTACAAAGAAGTCCAAAATGGTGAAGGAGTCGAACAAACTTTAAAACTGCAGAAACTTTGTGAAGTATTCATGAAGAAACTCATTGAGAGGGGACGTAATGCAAGGCCTGAGGTTGATGAGCTCCCACCCTTAAAGCCACCTAAATCGAAAATGTGCAAACATAAACGTAAGTACCTACCTATTTCTATTTTATTTTAAATATTATATAATATTAATAGATAAATTTACAACAGGGTGACCGATAAAACTAATTTAATGTGTCAATGATAAAATACACAATCACACTTTCACAGAATTGTATAATGGATTAGGAATACTGATGAATGAGAGAAACCTGTGACTATCAGGTTGACCTAGGTACAAATTTCTAGGAAGGCACAAATGTAACATTAAAAAAATATGTATTTGACAGTTGATGAAAAAAGCTCATCGTCGTCATCATCGTCATCATCATCAGAAAGTGACGGATGTTTAGATGAAGAGGGCTTGCAGGGCTATAGTGATAGGATAATGCTAGAGCTACAGCGGAAACAGAGTCATCCCAGGAGATTGCACCCTGAAATGTGGTATGTTCGAGGTTAAGAGTACTTAGATTTTATATTCAAATTGATTAAATGATGAACTAGTGCTGGTACGAAATCGCACCATAATATTGATAATGTTTATATGGTGAGTGTGAATGATGAAGAATGTGCGACAGTGAGACTGGCATGCAGTCCCATAATATCACTACATCTCTTATCATCGGAACATACATGCTGAGACCAAACTGGAAGCTTGGATTGTTTCTGGACAGAAACTGGAGAACGAAATTTTAGAGTTTGTACTTCTGTCTTGTTCTTCAATCTTAACCCACTAGGTCTCTTTCGCATATTTATTCCTTCTTGTTGGTGGGTAAGTCATAGATCTCACTACAGAGCTACAGCTCTTTACTTGACTTGCATATGATGGATTTTGTAGTGACGATGTTTGATACTTCATACTTTACACTGCTTTTTTATTAGACTTCATACCCGATACTGTAGACCGAATGGTAAACAGTCGACGTCGCCCAAAACACGTCATTACGGATCCTCCCGATCCATTAACGTGCTTTTACGTATCACAAGCACCGGTCACCGTCCTAGTCGAACCCGTCGCTTGCGATGAAGGGTTCGACAAGCGAATTAACCCTTAGACACAGCCCACTGAGTTTCTCGCCGGATCTTCTCAGTGGGTCGCGTTTCCGATCCGGTGGTAGATTCTGCGAAGCACTGTTCTTGCTAGGGTCAGTGTTAGCAACGGTCCGGTTAGAGCCCCGTGAGCTCACCTACTAGTTAAGGTTACGCTGAAATAGCTTCTCAAGGCTATCAGCTTAGGTAGGATTTTTTTTTTTAACTTTGAATGGTTTTTACTTGAAAGCAATCCAGTGTTTAACATTAAAAATGTTTTGGTTTTTTTTTATTGCTTAGATGGGTGGACGAGCTCACAGTCCATCTGGTGTTAAGTGATTAATGGAGCCCATAGACATCTACGACGTAAATGCGCCACCCACCTTCAGATACAAGTTCTAAGGTCTCAGTATAGTTACAACGGCTGCCCCACCCTTCAAACCGAAACGCATTAGTGCTTCACGGCACAAATAGGTTGGGTGGTGGTACCTACCCGCGCGGACTCACAAGAGGTCCTACCTCCAGTAAAATCATAAGAGGTCCTACCACCAGTAAATGATTTGAAATTTAATAAATTTTTCAGGTTTAACAACACCGGCGAAATGAACGGCGGTCCGTTGTGTCGGTGTAGCGCCCGAGCCCGTCGTCACGGCATGCGGCACGGCGTCTACGCCGGCGAGGAATCATTCCCGAAATGTATTCCTGAACGAAGCAATATCGACAAACTGTATCATTATCGGTTAGTCCGTATTAAACCTAACTAGTTGGGGCGCAAAAGTTCTTTATGAACTTGTGCTATGGCCAGCGGCATATATTAATCGGTAAATTTCGAATTATATAATTTGGTTGCAACGTCAAATGAGTAATCGCCACTATTGAGTTGGAAACAGAAATTTGCGATTGAGGATGTCCAAAAATGGATGATTATATCGTATTCGGTTTGATGCATTCTTTATGTACAATAAAAAGAATTAAGGTTAGAATTTGATAAAGATTGATATTAATAAAATGAAAAATGATTACCTATGTCCGAATAATATTATAATGTCGATTATCCTGAATAAGCCCAACTGCGGGTGTAATGAGACAAATTTCTAAATGAAGGACACTGGTGAATTTATATTTGTGGTGTTGTGCCGCCTCGGAGTTGACGCGGTAGTTTCACCAAGTATACTCCTCTTGTTTAAGACAAAAACTTCTATCAAACGATGCGATGTCCGTGTTTACATCTCTCACGCTGGTACCAATTTTTCTAAGGAAATACGCCCTGAACAGGACTTATTGAACGCTTGGACGGGTGAAAGACTATTTGGTTTAAGGGACATTTTTGCAACTTTACAGGAGAGTCATTTTAAGTTTGAAATTAGGAAAATCATAACAAAAAACTTCTTCAAGTATTTGAATGGAGTAAACTTAATTGAAGTTAAAATAAAAACATGAAATCGTTGATGCTAATACCAAATAAAACGCACCTTTAATTACAAAGATAAATGTCATTTAATAGGCGACATGTGGCTTAAATCAAATAGATTTTCACCCCTCCATATGTTAATTGGTACTTTTTTCAAAACTTAAGAAGAGTCGCAAATTGAACAGTAATATCTTTGGAAATGCAATGTCATGTAAATAAGTATAAAGCAGAATTTATAATGCATTTCAGAACCACAATTTATAATTCAAAGCAATCAACTCGCAAAGCTATCTATAAATACAATAATATAAATAATTTTAACTATTAATTTTTTTTTACAGTATAACCGTGTCGCCACCAACAAACTTTTTAATCAAAGCGCCAACAATCATAGCTCACGACGAACACGAATTTCTATTTTCTGGCTTCTCTTTATTCTCGCACTACAAACTTGCCAAGTTGCCTATGTGCAAAGTCATAAGGTTCAATATTGAATACACAATTCTATATGTGGAAGAACCGGCACCAAGAAATTTTACTATACAAGAATTAAGTCTATTCGGTAAGCATTTTATAATCTGATACACCAGTATTGACACCATTTTTAGTACTGAGCAGAAAATATTACAACAATGCATTTTTAAAGCAGTTATTTTATACTATAAATGACTTATGTTAGTCTTAGTGTACTTAAATAATTTCAGAGGAATTCCTATTTACGGAGTTACTAGAGTTGATTGATTTGGACCTGGGAAAAGCCACGGATACAACATGTTCACAATTCCATTTTATGCCTCGATTTGTAAGATTTTTACCTGAAGGAGGATGTGAGGTACAGTACAATTCAAAACGAATATAAAATATAATCGTTATATTTTTACATAGGCTTATGATATTTTAAATATTAAATATAATCTCATTTATAAAACATTATTCTGTTGTATTAAGTTTACATATAAGAAATGAATAGATATCTCTAACTGATTAAGCGTAAGACTGGTCTCTAATTTGCCATTTTTCTTTCACTTACCTTTTACATATATACCATATTGTATGTTTTTATAACGCTGAGTATGAAACTATTCCGTTGGCGTTGGATAAGGATCAATACGAATGACAAGAGATTTTGACTCTAACTGTGTTTTGATTGAATACTTTGAACATATAGCGGTTATGTGACAATTATAATAGTTTGAAATGTTGCCGCTGGGACTTTTTTGTGAGTAATGATGAGTACCACAAACTTATCGTATGTTATATACAACTTTATGTAATACAATTTTTTGTGTTAATAATTTACACACCACATGCCACATGATGATTTTGATAATAATTTTTTTGATACTTTGCATTATATGCAGTCAAGCCTGGATAAGCGAGAGTTCGAGGGAGCACAATCTCATTCTCGCTTATAGAGGTTTCTCACTAACCCGAGTTTCTCGCTAATGCACCCTCTGAATTTCATTTCGCGATTTTCCAGATTCAAACGCATTGACGCATAATGACAGTACTTTAATTTTCCGTTTTGACATGATGCAGAACAGAACTTTCCTTCGCAATTGATTAACGATAAACTCAGTAAGTCCGACAAATAGGACGGTACACAGGCACACGTGTCCATTCGAAAAGAGTGCGATAAAATAACAACGTTATTTAGTTCCACGAAAGTTAAGAATGAGATAAAATAGCAGATGTTAAATTTATAATTTGTTTTGTCATTTGTTCCTTCTAAATAATATAAATAAATAAAGCTCGACTGTCGCTTATAGAGGTATAGATAAGTAGCAGTCTCACTTACGGAGGTCCATGAGGGAAAAACGACTTTCTCTTACAGAGGTTTCGGTTTCTCGCTAATAGAGGTTTTGGGAGCTTCAAATGACGGGTCCTGGCTATTACTCTCACTTATAGAGTTTTCTCACTTATCCAGTTCTCACTTACCCAGGTTTGACTGTAATTGAAAATTTAGTATGGATCTCTAATGTTTTTCACAGTCCATTTATTTGCTAATAATTTAGTTTAAGGATTTTTAAAATCGACTAGGTAGATATTGTGTAAATAATTATTAAAAATGACATACATAATAAACAGGTAGAAATAATCCTGTTTGTTTACAGGTACTCTCAATGTGTGAAGTTATAAAGTATTTGATTGACGAAAGTGGTTTACTGATACCGATGGAAAAGTTGAGTGACGTACATGAAATGGATCACTACACCTGGCAAAAGTTTGTTGATAAAATCAAAGGTAAATATTTTTATTAAATTTGGTCGCTTGATTGCAAATTAACAACTGATATTATTGTTATATTTGATGAAATATAGATAATAGTAAATATATTCTGAAAATACTTAAATCCGTTCTCACTTGTTTGATAATATGTAAAAATGTAAGGTAGTCTTAATTTTATTGTGGAGTAGAAGCCTTTTCTATCCACATTGGTAACATATAAGTTAACGGTCCACCCGATGGTAACTATTTACTGTTGCTAATAGAAATGAACCACGCAGGGGAGTTCATTCCAGACTGGTCTATCTCAAAAATGATCACACTTATTTGAGATATTAAGGATGAACTCTGCCTGGTGTATGAGACCACCAGAGATCTGATAGCATACGAGCATCACCAAATTAGTGCTTTTTTTAGATATACTTATTGAAGTTAGAACGAGCGTCATTAATCTTGTGGTTAACCATTAAAGCAGGGGTAGGCAACGCGGCGCCCCCGTTCGATTTTTAATGCGCCCTCGCTGGACTAATGTAAATGTATGATAGCCAGAACGATTTACTTACTCTTGTCAAACGGCGATATACAGCAAGTAGTCAATTGAGTTTAGGGTTGTGCATAGATTATCAGTTTGCTAACCTTGAGCGTATCTAATAACACGCACGTATTTTTTGTTAGTGTGTATTTCGTAGTCGTATTTCGAATAGACCACGCGTAGACCGTGCACTTAAAACTACCAAGTAATCCGAATTCTTTTCTTTCAATACCGAACAAAGCTCAATGACTCCTCCTCCTCGCGTCGTTTCCTCACTGCTGAGGGTCGTGACCATTATATGTCGACAGGATTTTGCTCCTTGTAATGTCCCGCCAGCGCCTCCGATCATTGGCCGCATGAAGGGCGTCGTGGAATGGGATCTCTAGTGTGGTGCGGATTTGGTCGAACCACCTCGTCGGACTGCGCCCGCGCGGTCTGTTTCCCTCGATCTTCCCTGTCACGAATAGTCTCTCTAAGCTATCCGGTGTTTTCCGAGCAATATGACCAAAGTACTCGAGTGCGCGTCGAAGGCAGAGTGTGGACAGTCTAGTCTTGATCTGCAGTTGATCTAAGATAGACAGATTGCTTCTCTTCGCTGTCCAAGGTATCCGGAGCATTCTTCTCCGGCACCACATCTCAAAAGCATCCACACGCTTGCGATCAGCTGCTTTAAGTGTCCAGGTCTCCGCTCCGTATAGAAAAATGGAAAAGACCAGAGTGGCTCAATGACTCACATTTAGATAATTGCTTAAGGACCGGGAACTCTAAATATATCCCCAATTATAAGAAATTGGCTGAAAATATGGACACCCAAGTTTCACACTGAATTATATGTATCATTATGTATGACACCAACAAAATAAAGTTATAAAAAATCTGTTTTTTTTAATGCCTATTTATACCTGTTGATTATCTGTACAATATGCGCCCTCGGTGATTTTCAAATTTAGTATTGCGCCCTTATGGACAAACAGGTTGCCGACCCCTGCATTAAAGGTTTGAATTGGTCCGAAGTTTATTATGTATATATACAAATTGCTGCACTCGAAAAATGATTTGTCTTATAGGTATGATAGTGACTTACCCCGGTAAGAAGCCGTGCTCGGTGCGCGTGGACCAGCTCGACCGAAGTCCGCCGACGGGCTCCGAAGCCGTTAAGAACCCTAAAGCATTGAAGAAATACTTCCCTGAAATCGTACACTTTGGTATACGTCCGCCGCAGCTCAGTTACGCTGGCAACCCCGAGTAAGTAAATTGTGTGATGCTGGTTATGTAACAGCTTAATTGTTTCAATTAAACAATGTTATCGATAAAAACATAACAGATTCTGACTAAAAATTTGTGTGCATCACAAAACGCTTTGATGCATTTTCTGAAAACTCAAAAGTTTATTGCTGGTAGGACCTCTTGTGAGTCCGCACGGGTAGGTACCGCCACCCTGCCTATTTCTGTCGTGAAGCAGTAATGCAATTGAAGCACTAATTGTTTTATTAATTGAACTACAATTTTAGGTATCAAAAAGCATGGCGTTATTACGTTAAATACCGCCATTTAATAGCGAATATGGCGAAGACTTCTTATAAGGAGAGACAGAAATTAGCCGCTAAAGAGGCTAAGCTGCAAGAGATGCGCACTCAGTCTAAAATGAAAAGGGACGTGACTGTCGCTATATCGTCGGAAGGGTTCCACACTACCGGACTCATGTGTGACGTCGTGCAGGTTTGATTTATAACATGTTTAACTTTACACGAGCATCAACGCTCTGTCTGTTTGTCACTTGAAAGAAAGATGTCTAAATATCTATATAATTAAGATATCAGCTTCATGTTTGAGGTGGATGGTGGTCGAAAAGCGACACATCACGTCGCCTACTTAAAACGGTCACCGCTGTGTCCTGGTATGTCCTACTTCACTTCATGTTTCTACATATATTTTTTTAGCCTATGCTGATAGCCTTGATAGCTTTGAGAGGCTATTTCAGCTTCACCCTAACATGTGTAGGTGAGCTCACGGGGCTCAAACCGAAGTGTTGCTAACACTGATCCTAGCAAGAGCAGTGCTTTGCAGAATCTACCACCGGATCGGAAACGCGACCCACCGAGAAGATCCGGTGAGAAACTCAGTGGGCTACTACGTGCATAGTTTTTTGAAGACAATCCACACATTTTCCAAAATATTTTCTTGTAAATTTATAATTAATAGCCTTTATAAAAGTGCACGAATATATCGAACTAAAATCGAAAACTTTAGCGCGCGATCAGCCCGTCAGACAAACGCATTATTAGGCGTCAATGCGTTACCTATTAATCATTGATGGTTTCGGGTGCGGAGATCTAGTTGAAGTGGTGGAAGAACCTCAATAAATAAACCTTCTTCAAACGAGGCATGCGGAGAGTACTCAATGGTAGGCAGCGGCTTGGCTCTGCCCTTGGCATTGCTGACGTCCATGAGCGACGGTGACCACTTACCATCAGGTGGACCGTATGCTCGTCTGCCTACAAAGGCAATAAAAAAAATAAATTAAAAAGAGGATTTATTTAAAGTAAAAGTGAAACGGTGACTGAAATAAAATCGATACACAATCAGATCGGGATCTTTAATTAAATTTGGTAAATGTATGTATAATATTGCAGCACGCGATGTTAATACCGGTGTTGGTGCGTCACCTCCGGTTCCACAAGTCGCTCGAAAAACTCGAGAAGAAAATCGGTTATATTTTTAAGCAACGAGCATTGCTCCAGACTGCATTAACTCATCCATCGTATAGAGAAAACTTTGGTACCAACCCTGACCACGCGAGGAACAGTCTCACTAACTGCGGTATACGACAACCGGAGTACGGGGACCGAAGAATACATTATACAAGAAAGAAGGGTATTTTTTTTTTTTGTAACCTTGTTTACTTTTTTAAATGATCAGTGATCATCTACCCGTGGCTTTGGCTCATTGGTTATGACTCTTCCGCGAAATATTTAGTTCAGGTACCGAATGTTACTACGGAGACGAATAAGACTATAAAAATATATTAAAAAAAGGCTCTAAATAAATTTCAATTGTGTGCTATCTATGTTTGGTTCTTTTGGTTGACAAGGTTGTCAACCACTGATATGGGTGAAGAAGAGGCTAACATCTCGCCGCGCGTTACGTGGTTGCCGGAGCCTGTAGAGATCATAGCGGGAATTACCCATTTTGGACTATGAGGCTAAAGTCTCATTTGTTTTGTAAAATCGCTCTCATAAAAAAATCAAACTGGAATACTTTAACAAAATAATCTAATGAAGCAATGAAACAATAATCATTCGTTTAAACGTTTTAATATGAAGGTAGATAAAAAATATAATAGTTTTTGTTCAGTATGTATTTATAGAAAGCGTTAATCCAATATAATAATAATACTTATATTTGTTGCTGTCCATTCTAATTTCCTGAGAAACGCTATAAGCAGCTTTTTGCTGTAAAATTAATTAATCATGTACTGTTATACAACTAAGTATTTTGTATTTTAACATGAATAATTATGTCACTCGGTTAGCGATTAATAAAATTAAACAAGCTTTCTTTTTGCAGGCATAGTAACACTTATCAAAATAATGTCCAGTTTCGGGAAAATCAGTGAGACAGAATCAGAGATTAAGCACAACGAACGTTTGGAATTCTTGGGAGATGCTGTAGTGGAATTCTTGTCTTCGATTCATCTTTTTAAGATGTTTCCTGGGTTGGCAGAAGGAGGACTCGCTACTTACAGAGCTGCCATTGTACAGAATCAACATTTAGCACAACTTGCTAAGGTATCATTTGGTTGTCATTTATGTAACGTATTTGTTAAAAATCAGCCAAACCAAAATTCATTCAAAATAAAAGAATGCTAACACTAAATATTTTATACCGTTGGAATATATTTTATTAGAAATATAGTCAGCAGACATATTGTGCTACATTGCACCTTTTTGCATTGTTAAATCTATACTAATATACAGTGGTTTTTACGGATGTTCCGTTATAACTACTGAACCATGCATCTGATTGACTTGAAACTTGGTATCCATGTAGAAAATATATGTACTTAATGGATAGGCTAATATTGATATGAGTGTTGGACTCCCAAATAATAATGACAATAAATAATAATGTTAATTTTAAATGCCCAGCGAAGCGGGCGAGTACGGCTAGCTAGCTAGCTAGCTATAAATGTTTTATACTAACCTTATACTGTGTAGGTGATCTATAACTTATAACATTAATATTGTTTTACATAAAATTTCTTAAAGTACTAAATCATTGCATTTTGTTAGAATTACATGCTTGTGTTAATAAAATCAAATATACAACGTGTTACAAAATACCCCGTAAAAATATAATTAGTTATAAAAGCTAAAAGTTTTGCCAACCCTAGTAAGCTGTCATGTCAGGGAACCAGATTATTTAACAGAAAGTACCTATTTTACCTAATAATTGTCTACTTTGTTTTTTTATTATTTATTAATAAATGTTTGCTACCTCAATACAAGGATGTCATTATAATCAAGTACACTCAAGTGTGACAAACTTGTCAAAATTTTTGTCATTCTGCGAATTAGGTAGAAATGTAGGTACATTCTGCGTAGTTTACTCTTTAATTTTACTGAAATAGGGTTTGCACGTCAGTGAAAGTAATAATTTTTTTTTTGTGGTAGATTATACGACGTTACCACGGTTCTTAAATATTGTGGATGTATTCGTTATAAGGCCCCATTTAACCTCCTTTCGGCTTTGCGGGTAGTTTTGTAACACTGTATATTATACAAAATTAAACAAATAGCTAAGATGAAACATTTTGTGAACAGAATATAAATCTTGAACAATTCATGCTGTACGCCCACGGTTCGGATCTGTGTCGCGACGTAGTGATGCGACACGCGATGGCGAACTGCTTCGAAGCTCTTATGGGCGCATTGTTTCTCGACGCTGGACTTGAGGTACGTTTATTATCTTAATCAATATATTAATAATCTGCTTAATATAATAGTCTGTCTGTAAAATTTCTTACTACTACTTGCGACCAATAGGAATAATTTATATATTTGTTTACCATACACGCACCGATGAACGCGCGAGCATTAAAACAAATTTTAACGGACTTTCTTATAAAAATATTTATTCAAAACTGTAACAGCCTTTCCTTTAAAAAAAAATTCAAAATGAAATTTTTGTATGTTTTATGTTTGTTGTTTTATGTATGTTTTTGATGAAATTACATGCCGCTTTCCGTAGATTGATTTAAAAATTACTTTAAAGAAATATTGCCAGTTTGAAATAAAATAGATTGTTTTTTAATAGTCTGTATTTGTTAGGCTAAAAAAATGGCCCTTCACCCCTCGATATCATAATCTATATTTGGTTATAACGTAGGTAGCAGACCGAGTCTTCTCTCTGGCATTGTGGCACAATGAATCGGAGCTGCTTGAAGTTTGGACGAAGGAAAGAGCACATCCATTACAAGAACAAGAACCTTTGGGCGACAGGAAATATATAAAAGACTTCGAATTCTTACAAAAATTGACCGACTTCGAAGAATCTATAGGTAATTTATTCTATTAATTAAAACTGCCTAATGTTTTTAGCTGTATAATTGAATGAAATTATTATTTTTCTATGGCAAATTAATTCATATTTATAAAAGCGGACACTAGTCATACGACTGTATCGATATATCGATAAGTCTGTAATTTTTTTTATTGCTTAGATGCGTGGACGAACTCACAGCCTACCTCCTGGTATTAAGTGGTTACTGGAGCCCACAGACGTCTACAACGTAAATGCCGCCACTCACCTTGAGATATAAGTTGTAAGGTCTCAGTATAGTTACAACGGCTGCCCCACCCTTCAAACTGAAACGCATTACTGCTTCACGGCAGAAATAAGCAGGGCGGTGGTACCTACCACCAGTAATTACGCAAATTATAATTTTGCGGGTTTGATTTTTATTATACTATATTATTCCTTTACTCGCGAAGTCAATCGCGAACAATTGTTGAGTACGTATTTCAATAGAAAAATTGGTACCCGCCTGCGGTATTCGAACACCGGTGCATCGTTACATACGAATGCACCGGACGTCTTATCCTTTAGGCCACGACGACCTCAATAAATCGTATTGTAATATTCCAGGGGTACAGTTCAAACACATACGTTTGTTGGCTCGTGCGTTCACGGATCGCTCGGTCGGCTTCACTCTGCTCACGCTCGGATCCAACCAGCGCTTGGAGTTCCTCGGCGACACGGTGCTCCAGCTGGTCGTGTCCGATCGACTGTACAGGCACTTCCCTGATCACCACGAAGGTCATTTGTCGGTGAGTTGTTTTGATGTTATTGTACAGATGGGTGATGTATTTGACTCGAACAGTAATTGCATACGCAATTGCACCACTTTATAAATTAGCTTAACATGTTGACTCCTATATAGGTCACCGGTGTCCTACGTAGCGCACTGAAGTAATTAAATCGATTTCTACTAAGGCGCCTGAATATCTAGTAGATTGAGATTTTTTTTTCCTACCTATGTTGATAGCCTTGAGAGGCTATTTCAGCTTCTCCTTGACGTGTAGGTGACCTCACGGGGCTCAAACGGGAGTATTACTAACACTGGCCCTAGCAAGAGCAGTGCTTCGCAGAATCTACCACCGGATCGGGAACGCGACCCACTGAGAAGATCCGGCGAGAAACTCAGTGGCTGTGTCTGTGAGTTAATTTACTCGTCGAGCCCTTCGCCGCAAGCGACGGGTTCGGCGAGGACGGTGACCGGTGCTTGAGGTACCAAAAAGCACCGTTAATGAATCGGGAGGATCCGTAATGACGTGTTTAGGGTGACGTCGACTGCTTACCATTCGGTCCACAGGATCGGGTATGAGGACTCTGAGAAAGTCGATTCCGCAGATACTGAGAATGAATCTATTTCTAAAATACCTAAAAGACCAAAACATACATTAAAAACAAAAGAAGGCAAAGTTAGGCAATCCAGGCCGCTCAGTAATAGAAATCGACATAATTACTTCAGTTGGTTACGAAGGGTAATGAATGGTACCTACAAGGCAGTCAACGTGTTAAAATATATTCAAGACAATTAAAAGTTTATAATTGACTTTATTTTTTACTAACAAATAACGTTATATAAATAGCTTACGTTCATCCTGACGTAGAGTGATGGACAACGGAATGACTTTAGAATGAAGTTTGGTTTGTTTACGTTCACAGCTGTTACGGTCGTCTCTGGTCAACAACAGAACACAGTCTATGGTTTGCGACGATCTCAACATGTCTGCGTACGCTATATACAATAATCCTAAAGCGAAACCGACCACAAAGAAACATAAGGCTGATTTACTCGAGGCTTTCTTGGGAGCATTGTTTATTGATAAGGTGAGTTAAATTTTCGTTTTATTATACGGCTAAGAGAAAACTTCATCGGTCATTGAACAACGAAATTGAAGTTACCTAGAGCATAATCCGCCATTACTCGATAATGTTAATAGTATCCTTGACCTGAGCTGACAATTGGATAACGGTATCGTTGAATTGTCATTTATAAATAACTAGCAGTACCCATCCGCTTCGCTGCCCATTTAAAATTAACATTATTACTTCTAAACCCAACAAAGATTCTCATTATTAACACCCTCACAACTGGTGTAAGGAGTCCAACACTCATATAAATATTAGCCTATCCATTAACTACATGTATTTTCTACATGGAAACCATTACCGAGTTTCAAGTCAATCGGATGCATGGTTCATTAGTTTATTTATTTATTTTTTATTGCTTAGATGGATGGACTAGCTCACAGCCCACCTGGTGTTAAGTGGTTACTGGAGCCCATAGACATCTATGACGTAAATGCGCCACCCACCTTGAGATATAAGTTCTAAGGTCTCAAGTATAGTTACAACGGCTGCCCCACCCTTCAAACCGAAACGCATTAATACCAGTAATAAAACTGAACATCCGTAAAAACCACTGTAGATTTATATATTATTAGTATATATAAGTTCTATTCGAGACTTAGGACTTAATAGAAATAATTATATACAAGCAACCCCAAGCTTAACTTAGTCATTGTAGCTTTTTTTTTAATAATTCAGTATTGTTATAATTTTAAATGCTCCGACAGAACCTGGAGTACTGTCAGGCGTTCTGCAACGCGTGCCTGTTCCCGCGCCTGCAGCAGTTCATCATGAATCAAGACTGGAACGATCCCAAGTCTAAACTACAGCAGTGCTGCCTCACGCTGCGGTCCATGGAGGGGGGCGAGCCGGATATACCGGTCTACAAGTATGTTTCAATGATGTTTTCATCTTTCAATATATGTATATATTTAATACTAGCGACCCGCCCTCACTTCGCTTCGGAAACATTAAATTTTATTATTGATAGGCGAAGCCATGTTGCGCGCGGTACGACAATAACTGCGGGTGACGCCGCGGGGCAAAGCTAGTCTAAAAAAAGTAGCTTAAATTACTCCTTATATCATCAGCTACCTATTAGTGAAAATCTCATCAAAATCGGTCCAGCAATTCCAGAGATTAGCCGGAACAAAGAGACAGACAGACAAAATTGTAAAAAATGTTATTTTGGTGTATGTACTTTATATATATTCATATGCATGTAGTAAAAAGCGGTTATTTCAATACTACAAACAGACACTAATTTTATTTATATGTATAGATAATCTGCCGTGAAGCAGTAATGCGTTTCGGTTTGAAGGGTGGGGCAGTCATAACCATACTGAGACCTTAGTACTTATATGTCAAGGTGGGTGGCGCATTTACGTTGTAGATGTCTATGGGCTCCAGTAACCACTTAACACCAGGTGGGTTGTGAGCTCGTCCACCCATGAAAGCAATAAAAAAATGATTCTCTACAATGGCAGCAGTTAATTGTTAGGTTTCGATATTTTTGCAACTGCGACTTAATCGCAATTCAATTTAAAACATCAAACTGTTGATAATAATACCAAATAAAACGCACCTTTAATTACAAAGATAAATGTCGCTTAAACCAAATAGTCTTTCACGCGTTGATTTAATTAATTTCCTCTGCTGTCCATCATTACATAGTATAAAACAAAGTCGCTTTCTCTGTCCCTATGTATGCTTAAACCTTTGCATGGATTTTGATGCGGTTTATTTTAATAGATAGAGTGATTGAAGAGGAAGCTTTATATGTATAATAACATCCATTAAATAGTGGAGAAATCAATAATAAATAACAGTTTCCGAAGCGAAGCGAGGGCGGGTCGCTAGTATGAAATAATTGTTAGTAAAACCTTTATGTCGGTTTTCACAGAGTAATCCAGTGTCTGGGCCCTACGAACACGCGAGTGTATACTGTGGGCGTGTACTTCCGCGGGAAGAGATTGGCGGCCGCACGCGGACACTCCATACAGGAGGCCGAGATGAACGCGGCCGAGGAAGCCTTGAATACTGCATACGGTACACATACATCCTATATTACGCATGAAGTGAACATTTAAAAAATTACGGGGTTGTTTTTTTTTTTGTTTATGGCCTGGTATCTAGACCTTTAGGCCAGTACGGAGTTGTCGTTTCCCGGAACGTTAATTCGAAAACGTTGCGTTTGAAAAATGAAATTTTGTTCCAAAACTGCTACTCGGCGGTAGTTGGCTATTTGTAATACTAACATTGCAACTTCACAAAATATCATCGAAGTCAATTATTGAAATGATGTCATGAACCATTTTATTTAGCTTTGAGTGACACGACAACTTGTTACAAAATAAATACAGAGTCAAAAAACGTTTATGTTCACTAAAAAAAAAATTTACATAGTAAAATCTTGTTTAATCTTTCAGGATTATTCCCGCAACTAGATCACCAGAAACGTATAATAGCGAAGAGCGTACGTAAGAAGAAGGGGGATCGCGAGGACCCGTCCGAGAATAGCTCGCACGGAATGCACGACGACAACGTACCGAAAGCTTACAGGCTCGGCAGCAAACCTGACAGCTCCGACGAAAGCAGCGTCCACAGCGGATCCGAGGATCCCGAGGATCCCGAGTCGCCGGCCAAATCGGACGAGGACAGCGGCCTAGACAGCGACACCGAGTCGGAGCTGCCGGGCAAACTCAAAAACGTCCAAGTCAGCAGTCTGCTCAGCGACATGGAGAAAATAAAACAGGAACTCATCAAGAACAACGAGTATGAGAAACTCAAGGAGAAATGCAGACGGTCCGACTCAGATGAAGAATGAAACGAATAGAATTTAAAAAAACATACACACACACACCGACAGACAGACACACACACATGCACACACACATATGCCCACACACAGACACACACGCGCTCACACACACACAAACACAGGCGCACGCACGCACGCGTTGATTTGTGTTTTAAGAAACGTATCTGTGAGTCGACTATTATCAAAGGCGGCAATCTGACTTTTGGACAATGATTGGTAAATCAGAAAAACGAATTATTGACTTTGTATTCCATTGGCAGTCACAAAACTCTTCGGAACGACATCTTAGATAAATAACAGGTTAACTATTAACCTTTATTTAATGCAGGTTTTGAACCGTATTCTTTGAAGGAGACGATTATATTCAAATAAATCTGTATTGACATATCAATAAATTTTTTTTGTCCAAATGCACAGATTGCCACCTTTGATAATAGACGACTCCTGTAATGTTTACTCCAAGTAAGCTCTTTCATCAAACAAGTTTATTTAAATTTAAATTAGGAAACTTTTGTTCGTAGCTTTTGAGACGTTTGTAATTATTGCATTATTTACTGCCAATATTAAGCATATCCACAAAAAAAAACTCCGTCGATAAATCATCCCAGAAAACATAATTACTGGTTTGTTATATTTGAAAATAATTGTAATTATATGTAACGCTTATACGTAATGCGGGATTTACATTACGAAATTAGTGTCATGCATGTTGAGCTCAGTTTCACGAAAGTAGTTTCGATATATGCGAAAGTAATTTCGTCAAAAAATTAGTGTCGCGAAATCCACAGTATCGCAGTAACCATGGCGCCTTCACCATCAAAGCTATATTCTATGCTATATGCTATATTCAATGTAGCTAAAGAAATGCTTATATACCTCTAAACTTAAAAAAAAGACTATCAAGAAAAAAAAGTTGGTGGATTCGAGGATGGTCAACAACAAGGCATTTAGGTGCAATGAAGTTAGTCTCTGAATTAGCAGATGAAGATCCTGAGAGTTATAAAAACTATTATCGAATGAGTGAATATAATTTTGCTTTTTTACTGTAGGTGTTTCGGGTCCCAGAGACACCCTTGTCGCTGATATTCATTAATAAGATCTATATTTTTATCTGTACTCCATCGTTGGTTTGCCATTTTCAACGCTTGAAGCGCGTCCGAACTAACAATACACACGTCCGCACAGCGCAGGCCCTTTCGCGACATTAGTTCACGTCGCGTCTACACTATGAAATTAGTTGCATGACATTAATTTCACCAAAAAATCGCGCAGGGCACGAAACTAATTTCCATGCATGAAATTAATGCATGCATTACGAAAGTATTAAATTACACGTGAAACTGTTGGTAAAACTAATGTCACGAAATTAATTTCACGCCACTAATTTCGTAATGTAAATTCGCCTTAAAGTTTTCGTTAAGCGCTTTGCGTCTCTGTATATAAATTCTTCAATCTGTGTAGGTTTTATTAAAATAATATTGTGATCATAAAAAAATTCTATACATTTCTGATTACAAAAATGTATCAGCCCCCATAAATTACCTACTAATTTCTTTTTGTTAATTTAGAAATAGTTGTACCTACGATTCCTTGCATTGGTTAACGTCATTCATCTACCATCTAATGGTCGATAGAAGCCGCTACAATTTTAATATTTTTACCTTTAGATGTAAGCTGTAAATGATATTGTCAGTAATAAGATTAAGCGTAGATCTAGTGATTATGCGTAATGCAATATGTTGTTATAACGAGTATTCCTTTGTAAAGAAAAAAATACTGTGGAGTGTAGAGGTAAGGATAGCTTTTCTTAATTTTGGTAGTAGGTGGTCTGGTGGTAGGACCTCTTGTAAGTCCGGACGGGTAGGTACCGCCGCTTTACCTATTTCTGCTGTGAAGCAGTAATGCGTTTCGGTTTGAAGGGTGGGGCAGCCGTTGTAACTATACCTGAGACCTTAGAACTTATATCTCAAGGTGAGTGGCGCATTTATGTTGTAGATGTATATGGGCTCCAGTAACCACTTAACACCAGGTGGGCTGTGAGCTCGTCCACCCACCTAAGCAATAAAAAAAAGCAATAAATATGAACATACAAACTCACGGCCACCTGATACTTAGAGACTACCGGAGCTCATAACATCATAACGATTATCATACTTCATTTGTATTGCTGTCATACTCTTAAAACCGGAACTTATATAAATTAAAGGTATATTACAATTTTAAAACGTATCTATGGAAGGTAAAGGGTCAGCAGAACTATCTAATATCAGGGACAAGTTGAAAAAGCTAGTTAAAGCAGCAAATTACAACACAAAAACCTACCAAAACAGCGTTAGTGTAGCAAGTGGTTTGATATTAATTTTGTAGTCATAGATAAGACATATAAACAGACAGGTTGCAGTTCTAAACAGAGTCAAGTGTGCCGAGTGTGAAAAGTTTAATATAGGTAACAAATGTTGGGGTTATCTTTAAAATTACATCACTTACTACAGTGGCGCCCTCCTAATTAGTCGCTTTTTGACGGACTTTCTTACATAAATAGGGATTGGGCTTCTTACCTTTGTACCAACCGTAGAAGTTGTTAAAATGACCAAGACCGATGCTAGTCATATTCATATTTTAAACGATCTTAATAAATGAAGCGACAAAGTAATCTTTAAAAAAACTCATCATTAAATCAAAGTGAAAATGCACGTAAATTCACGCAATTGTTCGTGTGCCTGTACTAGACATAGTTGTTAATATTTGGTTGATTCAAAAAGTGAATTTGTTGGATATTGTCTTAAGAGATTTTATGAATTTTTTTAATGATTACAGGAACAGTTGTCATTACAAAAAAAAATTCTATACATCTTTTTCATTGTATTTTTTACACACTATTGTTTATTAATTCCGCTATAAGAGTAGATGTTGGTTATAAAACCATGGCCATAAAACTCACTGTAAATGCTGCCGTCCGCCTTGACATATAAGGTCGAAGTCTCAATGGTATTGTATCACGGATGTGCCACTCTTCAAATCAGAATGTAAATTGCTTCCGACCAACAGAAATAGCAGCATTGTTACACATGTTACTTTTATTTTGTAACATCATTTTCAAGAATGATTTTATTGCGTACCCACAATAAATCTCAACCTTTATGTATATATTTCACAAAAAAGGCTATCAATTAATAAAATTGTAATTAATAAAATTTGTTTTATTTATTTTCAAAGGCATCACAATAATACGACACAGCACAGAGAAAAAACTACAGGTCCTTTCAGCTTTCCCGCTCTGAGCGTGAGCCACTGTTTCTGGTTCGGTACATACATCTCCGCCGGCATCATTTGCTCTGGAGAATCGTTTTCGGTTACTATAATAAACAAATAAAAAAGATATATAACTTAATTCAACAAATTAATACTGAGATCTTACAACAAAAGCGCTTTCACTTATGGTCATACTAATGAGTCATCGGAGCTTTGTGAGCCCGCTATAGGAGGATTGTCAAAAAGTTCAGTCTGATAAGTTAAAATATTTCCATAAACATCTGACGGGCGTGAATCTCTTCGACAGAAAAAAGTTTATAATGGTGCGGTTTGATCACCAATCTTTCAACGCAATTTTCACAAGGTACCTTAAAAAATTGCAAAAATTTGAAAAAATTATTACGTTATCTCAATATCATGCGTAAGTTCATCAGGCTAAACAAGAATAAGGGCTGAAGGGAATACTGGTGGCGTGGATGCCTTTCCAGTTTTACCAGGGCAGGTGGGCAAGCAAATGCACAGCCGGGAGCGGTGGGATTTGCTAACAGCTACCCGAGCGCCTCCAAAGGAGACCTAACAACTCAAGAGTAGGTGCTTCGCGAACGAATCTACTACCGGGTGGGAACCGCGACCCGTTGAGAAGATCCGGCGAGAAACTCAACGGACTGATGTTTAGGTTAGGTTACACGTCGAACTATTTGTTGAGTTCGACGAGTACGGCTACCGATTCACTTAAGTCATTAGAGATCGATTTTACGTTCAGTTTGAAGCAAAAAAACGTTGCTTAAATTTTTTATCGACAAACTTAAAATGAAATGCGATTTAAAATTAAATAAATTTCAGCCCACCATCTTTCCGGATTTGTTGGGCAGACTGCATAGTAGACTCCTGCATAGATATAAGATCGCCTGGTGCATGTAATAGCAGCCGGCCGACACCTTCACATCGTCTGTTGATAATATTATGTACAATAGTAACTTCGATCACTAGTGATATTTAGTTTTATGTGAAAATGCAATTTTGTAGGAGAGTAGGAGACCACGCAAATTAAATGTCTTAAACCACCGGCCCTTTTGTGCGTAATGTTTATAAGTTCTATACAAAAAAGCCGTCTATTGTTGCATTAAATAAAATCTTAATATATATAAATCTCGTGTCACAATGTTTGTCCTCAATGGACTCCTAAACCACTTAACCGATTATAATAAAATTCGCACACCATGTGCAGTTCGATCCAACTTGAGAGATAGGATAGTTTAAATCTCAAATTATAGTCGCAATTTTAATTTATTGCTAATTATTTGTCTGTTATTATTTGACAGTCACAATTATCTGTTAACTCCAAATGATTCTAACAGATGTCGATACCTTTCGACTGGGTTGAGTAAGTAATCAATAGATGGCGCTGCTATGGTAAATCTACGAACGTGTCATATAAGCTACATTTTAACAGCATAATTACCACGTGTTGTTGACGCTATAAAATTAATTAAATTTATTTTGTAGTGAACGAAATACAGTATAATTCAATTATTTCCACTTTTTAAATTTTTGATGTTAGCATAGCCGGCCACGTGTTATTTAGAAACAAAAACCTTTTCACAGCAACGTGTCAGGCCACACGTTTGCTACTATTTTATAGATTTACTGTGTCAACTTTTGTTTCAATAATGTTTAGTCTTAAACTTCGCTCTTTTTAATCGCGGATTAATTGAGCAGAGATGAATTGAACCCTTTTTGGAATGGTTACGTCGTCGTAGCTCCTGAACAAATGGGCCAATTTTCTTTAGACAATTTCGAAATGATGCTAAATTCGGGATATCTTTGTGATAGAATTTGTACACCGGAGTCATTTTCACTAATATAGGCGGGCAGTGAAGCTTTAACACGGCTTTAACATATCTTCAAGAGAAACAATTATGCTGTGGCCCTATTAAAGACAAAATATCTTAGTTAGTTGTTTGAGATGGTCCCTTCATCTCCTTTTTGTCATCGCACCTCCCGCCATCGGAGTAGAGTTCATCCATATTATTTGGAACCGCTGCGTTCATCCACAGTGCGTTTCCAGAGGTCTTTCTTGCCACGTACCATCCGGCTATGGAATGAGCTCTCCTCCACGGTTTTTCCCGAGCGCTATGACATGTACTTCTTCAAAAGAGACTGGTGGAGAGCATTAAGCGGTAGGCAGCGGCTTGGCTCTGCCCCTGGCATTGCTGAAGTCCATGGGCGACGGTAACCACTCACCATCAGGTGGGCCGTCTGCTCGTCTGCCTACAAGGGCAATAAAAAAAAGGTACGCTAAGTAATTTCGCTGCTATTAATATGTTTCGCACGTGTACCTTAAAACTTCGTTATTTAACATTTGTTTCCTAGCCGCGGCCGTTAGGAGCTTACAATCATTCAACCAGTTTCGAACCTCGTTAAAATCAGCAAGGAGTTGCTGAGCAGCATCTTTACTGCAAACAATTCAATAGTAGACTTTTAATAATGGTATTTTACCAGTTTAGTAGGTATTTTATCAATCCATTATTTAAGTGTGGGGTGAAGTCACTAGTCCACATTTTCACGTACGCACCTAAATTTAACTTTGGCCATGTATATATGATGCAGCCAAGACTCTCCCACAATTCTTAATACCATGTTTAGTGTGGTGACGTCCTGAGTTGCCTTAATCACAGGCAGTAGCATTTTATCTGTAAAAATCATTTAAACAGTCCGTCAAAACTACTTTCTTCTAAAACTTAATAAAGGAAATTATAAATAATTCGTGTAAGTTTACTTGGAACAATAATATTATGTTGAATTTGTCGTTTTATTTTGACTCATTTTTGTATAACACAATAGTTTTACCGTGTTACGAATGATATAAAACTTTAAGGTAATGATTTTTTTGATTTATGATTTTTTTAATGAAAACCACTTTTCCGGTTTAATCTGGCGTTACTTTTTGTTAGATATTGTTTCCGATGTTTTAAATGCTTTACAGTTTTCGTGGGCACAAACGATTCGGGTGTTTTTCGACGACTTTTGAATATTGTGCTGACTACCGACTATTTTTCTATAAAATTTTAGTCTGTGATAATTATATAATGACAATATAAAACGCCAGATCAAAACGTAAAAGTAGTTTTAATTACATCTACAATTAGCGAACACCAAAGAAAATGCTGATTTTGTATCATTGACCATACATGAGATATGTATTAAAAAATATTATGGAAAAATATTAGGTTTATGAAGAGGTTGTTTTTTATTGCTTATTTGGGTGGACGAGCACACGGCGGATATGTTGTTACCGGAGCCCATAGAGATCTACAACGTAAATGCCGCCACCCACCTTGAGATATGAGTCCTAAGATCTCAGTATAGTTACAACGGTTACCTCACCCTTCAAGCCGAAACGCATTACTGCTTCACGGCAGAAATAGGCAGGGTTGTGGTACCTACCCGTGCCGACTCACAAGAGGTCCTACCACCAGTAAAAGTGTGCGTAAATGGCTTGATTAAGGAGGTAATAAAGTTTTTTTTTCTACCTAAGCTATCCTAGCCTTGAGAGGCTATTTCAGCGTAACCTTAACTAGTAGGTGAGCTCACGGGGCTCATACCTGACGACGTTGCTAACACGAACCCTAGCAAGAGTAGTGCTTCGCAGAATTTACCACCGGGTACAACGAAAACACGACCCACTGACAAGATCCGGCGAGAAACTTTGTGGGCTGTGTCTGTGGGTTAATTTACTCGTCGAGCCCTTCGTCGCAAGCGACGGGTTCGACGAGAACGATGACCGGTGCTTGAGGTACCTAAAAGCACCGTTAGTGGATCGGGAGGATCCGAACTGACGTGAGTAATTAAAAATGGTCTGGTTGACTTGTCAATAAAGCCTTTTTCTAGCATAAAGTGAAAATGACTGACCCAGATAATAGTGTACGTATAGTGAGTGGTGCTGCTGAGGGGGGTTAGTGAGCCGCTTCCAGTGCGACGAATGCGGGAATATCCGCGTCAAGTGCGCTAAACTTGTCGTACTACAAACAGCGCACACCATCAGCGTTATTTCTTCTGAAGCTTCCTGTGATAGAACAAACACAATCCAAGTAAAACTTAAAAAGATATTTCTAGAAAGAAAAAAACAGTTTTTTTATTGGGTTTTGATTATGTTAATGTGGGTTAGTAGACTAAATTATAGTTTAAAAAAACTTTGTTACGAACATAAGCCAACGGACGCTCACTGGTTGACACAGATAAGACTTAAGTTTGTAACTGAAACTAATTGGTGTTGCATACATTTTTTTTATTGCCTTTGTAGGCATACGAGCATACGGCCCACCTGATGGTAAGTGGTGACCGTCGCTCATGGATGTCAGTAATGCCAGGGGCAGAGCCAAGCCGCTGCCTACCATAGATGCTAAAAAGCTGCAAAAACGGCAGCTAGATGTGACACACTTTTTCTTTACATTTATCAACACGAAAATTTAGCTCTGTATAAAAAGGTCTGTTCCGAATAAAGTTTTTTTTTAAGTGTTGCCAGAATATGAAATGTTCTAGCTGATTTTTTTTTAATATATGCATACTAACTCACGGCCACCTGATCCACGGCCTTCAGTAATGAAGAAGCGGAATGAAGTGCAGAGTTAAAAAATTTAATAAAGTAACTTTTATCGTTATTTTTTTAAATTATATCACTTGCCACGGTGACCTTGCCCTAATCGGTTGCTTTTCAACGAACACTTTTATGCACGGAGGTTATGCTTCTTGCCTCTAACCTCCTAAAGCATTTCCTAGGTTAATGGTAAATAATCAATTTTCAAGTTCAATAAATTTTCCGTTTCATACCTTCAATTTCTGTATATTGGCTTTCACTTCGGACACTAATTTTTCTCTCATTTTTGCACAAACGTTTTCATGTACCCCAATCTTCCCTGAAAGAGACAAAATACGAAACTGTAAGACGAGCTTTGAAAATGAGAAGTTTTTTTTATTACATATTTAATTCTCTTTTATCTAGTTAAGTTTAATTATTATGTAATTAAGTCATTGATTGAATTTTTTTTGACTATTCTACCTTCTTCAATAGTTGCCGAATGATCGGCGAATCTCAGGTTAAGTAATTGTTCCATACAAGCTTGCATGTCATTGTGTGCGACACGGAAGAAATCATCCATCTCCCACATATTGGCTAATCGGCGTGTGACTGCAAGGCACCATAACCGGTAAGTGTGAATCGAATGATCTGAAATAAGTATGAGTCTTACTTTTTTGTCGAAATATAATAATTTGTCAAATTACTGGTGTTATGAAACACACATAGGTACTACACAGATAGTAATAATACCCCTCCTCGTACTTTCGTTACGAAATAGTCACGCATTCCGATTGAGTTTTCTATTCTTTGTCTTTAAATGGGTGATCACATTCACCGTCTGTTGTCTATGAGTTCCGGTAACTACATAATACCAGCTGAGACGCATTCTCATCGCCCAATAGAAATAAATACGTATGTATACGTAAATACACAGATGTAAGCTGAAAAAGGAATAACGCTTTTAATTTATAGAAAATAACATTTAATTTTGATAAGTACTACTTGTCTATTGTAGTTAATCTTCAAAACTATATGTAACGTCGCATACAGGCAAAACGATACTAACAGGGACGTCGTAAACTAGGATGGGGCCCTCGGGCACACAAGAATTTGAGGCCCTTTTGGAAAGTAAAAAAAGCGAATTATAATAACATTTTTTTACTGAGTTTGAGACCATTTATTATAGGTAATCAAATAGAGTATGATAAAATATATCATTAATGATATTAGAATGCTGCTAGTTTTTTGGTTACGATTTCAATAACGGTTTCTTTCGGGATTTCTGTTGAGCAAATCTTCTATTATAGGCATAATATATGCCTTGTAAATACCTTCTGATTACTGATTTGTGAAAAAAGTGTACTGTGCCCGACAAAAATGTTTTGAGAATAAACGTGTGAGAGAAATTGTCGGTCTTTCTGGGCCCCCTGAGAATGGGGGCCCTGGGCACGGGCCCCGTGTGCCCTTATGGTAAAGACGGTATTATTATATTTTTATTATATTATATTTTTAATGACTTTGATCATGGGCCTTCATTGTCAAAACGCCTCCAATATCATGTATTATTATGATAGATTATAGGTTTATATTATAGATTTATTTGATAAGATTACAAGATTATTTATGGTCTGCAATGTCCACTGAAATACAAGAGACTACCGTAGCTCATGGAAATCCGCAGAGCTGTGGCACAATCGAGCAGAGCTTAAATATTAATTAAAAATTACGTCTTTCTGAAAATAGACGAATATTTATCAAATAGGCTATAATTAAAAAATATCTATTTCAATGATACATTAACGATTAATTTATACAAAAATATATAAAACATACCAAGCCTATGTAAAATGGGTATTTGCTCGACGATAGGTAGATCCTCGATCGGCGCTCCCAATATAAAATCCCATGTCACCTCACACTGATTATTGAGTGTTACTAATTCTTGTAGCATTAGAGCGAAATTAGCACCAGACACCGTACACTGAAAACGTAAGCTTTTGTTGTTTTAATAAATAAATAAAAAATTGCTTAGATGGGTGGACGAGCTCACAGCCCACCTGGTGTTAAGTGGTTACTGGAGCCCATAGACATCTACAACGTAAACGCCCTCCCTTGAGATATAAGTTCGAAGGTCTCGAGTATAGTTACAACGGCCGCCTCACCCTTCAAACCGAAACTCATTACTGCTTCACGGCAGAAATAGGCGGGGTGGTGGTACCTACCCGCGCGGACTCACAAGAGGTCCTACCACCGGTCATCGTCTAGTGAGGATTAATATCACCGACCTGTCTATCTCTGCTACGAACTATCACAAAGTAGAAAATATAGGTCTATTGATGCGATTTATTTGATGGTTGGCAGAGAAAAGTACTCAATATAATATGTAGATTTAATTTTCTTACCTCAGATACGTACAAGGAAAGGTCCGGATGAAGTTTCAAGTTTGTTGGCGTTAAATCGGTCCGCAAAGTGGTACTGAAATAATATTTTTTCAATAATTATTATTTATAATATTAGATCTTAGGCACAATTTGATAAAGATGTAATCACATTGTTCCTAAGAAATCTGTTAGGTGCTTGGAAATAACGAAATTATTGTTATTAAGATTATAATTACTTTACATCTAATATATCTTACTAATAAATATACTTAAAATATACTTACCCAAAATTTTTGTCCCAAGAAGTGGATGTGACATGGCAGCCCAAAGCATCGGCCAATATCCTCAAAGCAGACAATATTAGATCAGGGGTATCTGAAATAAGTTTTTTAAGCTATTGCATAGCTTTTATCGCGATCTTTGAGCGCGGCGACGGAATCAATAACTTCCGTAACGAAAATAAAACCTAACACCTCCCACTCCACCTATCATGTAGCTCACATTCAACACATTCACACGTTGCGCTTGTGTAGTGTTTGTGAATAAGGTCGCGGCGTGACGTCGCACTGCATGCGCATCATGAAAAGTCTGCCCATCTCTCTCTCGCGCGGTCTAGCTTATAAGTGTGAAGGGGACAGTTAATGTTTCGCTTTTTCTTAACGTTTATAAATATAGCGTGGTCTTATTATTGTTTTATTATTAAATTATTATTGTCTAACTATAATTGTATAAGTTGAAAAAATGCTATGCAATAAATTTACCGCGGCAGTCCCCGAGTGCCACACGTGTTTTTTTAAACATTAAAATCTTTATATTATATCAATTCCTATTGTTTCATACTTACTGTTTATGTTAAAAGTACTAAATAACCATTGTCGTAGATTTTGACTTGTATTTGGGGACCTAAAAAAGAAGCAATAATTTCAATCCATAATTAGATTTCCATAATAGTTCGATTTTTTAATCAGAATGTATTTGACTTCGTCGACCTTTCCCCATCACCCGTTCTTCATCTTGTTTTAGCGAACTTCCGCTCTACCTTCTATCTAGAGTGTTCTTAATTAAATTACAAGTGGTATATTAAGAATTTGCACAAGCTTTTATCACGGTTCCACCTATTTTGCTGCCAACAAATTATTTATTTCGATTTAAAGGGTGTGACAGCCCTATTTCATTGTAATTTATACTTCTATAACTCTCAAAGTGAGTAGCGGTACTCACTTTAGTTTTCTGTGCTCTAGAAACAATGGAGGGGCAGATTGAGTTGCAGACTAATTACATATTATTATGTTTTTATCGTTTAGTGCTACAAAAATTCCGTGTTTTTTTTTACGAATTAGCTACTTTCTAAAAGTAAATTATTTAGAAATAAATAAGTAATACAGCAAACACCTTTGTTACCTCATAGCTAAGGGATACGCAGACCACCACAAGACGATATGTTCTAGACAGCTTCCTACATCACCCCATAGAATATTTTGATAATACTCGGTTACTTTTTGGGCAGCTTTTTTGCTGGCCTGTAGTCTACCTGAAATGTTAAAAATAGTTAATTTATTCGCAAAAATATTCAACAATAATCTATATATATAAAAATGAATTGCTGTTCGTTAGTCTCGCTAAAACTCGAGAACGGCTGGACCGATTTGGCTAATTTTGGTCTTGAATTATTGGTGGAAGTCCAGAGAAGGTTTAAAAGATTAGATAAATATGAAAATGCTCGGAATTAAATAAAAATAACAATTTTGATTTTCCTTTGATGTGTCCCCTGTCGGACGGATTCCTTTTGTTTGTTTTACGTTTATTTTATACAAAAGTTTAGGTCTTTTGTTTATTGATTGAGGCACTACGAAGTCTGCCGGGTTAGCTAGTTGTTAATAAAATTATTTTAGTATTAGATGAATTTTATAAATATTACAATAGAGTTAGTTAAAAGAATACAGTGTTTTATTTTAATGAATTCGTGCACAACTAGCAACTCACCTGTTTTCAATCTTTTTACTCCATTGGGGCCAAGTAAGGTTGGAAACTTATTCGAAACAGTATCTAATAATATTTCAATAAACATTTCTTCGCTCTGTAGAATACTATTGACATTATCTGAAAATTACTGATCATTTATTTCGGATTTATCGGATTTATTCGGATATTTATTCGGATCTCGTTATTATTACGTGAAAAGGTTTCCCAATTAGATATTCTAAAAAATTTGTATTTCTCAATTATATAGAGCTACCCTGTCCTTTTACTGGTGGTAGGACCTCTTGTGAGTCCGCACGGATAGGTACCACCACCACCCTGGCCATTTCTGCCGTGAAGCAGTAATGCGTTTCGGTTTGAAGGGTGGGGCAGCCGTTGTAACTATACTGAGACCTTAGAACTTATACCTCAAGGCGGGTGGTGACATAAGTCTTGTGATGTCAATGGGGTCCAGCAACCGTATAACACCAGGTGGGCCGTGGGTTCATCAGTTATACATTTTTTTCGGTACATATATGAGACATTATGCTAAGCTTTTATAAATAATTCTAGATAGAATTAGGTACCTTCATTATTAAAAATATTTTCTAAAGCGTGTGCGTTGTTTACTAGCGAGGTATAAGGCACATCGGTGTCAGAGTTCTGTCCGCTCACTATCTCTGTAAAAATTTTGTTCTCTTTGTTTTTCATTTCTATCAAACTTTGAGCCTGTTTCATTTTTAATTTCTTCTTTTCTACGAGCGATTCTTTACGTTTTTCATTTGATCCTCTCCGGTCGGAAGACGATGGCGGCGTTATGTGTTTGGTTAAAGTACTGAAAGCATTTATGGAAATTACATTTTAAAAAATATTTTTGAAAGCCATATCTAAATTGCATAACGTAAAGTATTACTTTCTGAAGGGTTTTAACTAATCAGCTAGTTAATAGAGCAATTCTATACTTCTGTACATTAGATTATACAGTATATTAATTATAAGCATTACTATATAGACAAGTTTTTTTTAAATGCGAAATTTCATTTGTACTTACTGATAAATTTCTAAACTGTCCACTGAACTGGAACTAGAGTCGTTATCGGAATCTTCTTGCGGCTTATAAGCCTTAACTAAGCAATTTATAAGTCGTTGACAATTTATTTCTACACGACTCTTCGACAAGACCTGTAACAATTGTTTTTAATTAGTCAAACCCGATTTGAATTTTAATTAGTAATCGTTAATTGAAAAATATCGATTTCGTTGGTAGTAAGCCTTTATGGGGAGATGCTATCTGCCTATTGTTGCTAGAAATAGTTATAAGTCCCAGTTTGTAGGATGAGACAGTCGTTATACAATACAAACGTTCTAATAGCTTCAGCAAACTTGCAGGCGAGCTTACGGGACTCAGCCTGGGAAACTTTGCTAGTATCTGCTCAAGTCTCAAGAGTAGTGCTTCGCTGAATCTACCACCGGATCGGAATCGCAACCCACTCAGAAGACGTCCGTTGATTGCAATGACGTCGGCTAGTTATTTTTCTAGCTAATTCACTAATTCCATTTAGTAACTTTGAGTATTAATAGCCAAAGCACGAATTACATAACAATAAAATTTATTTTATAGAAAAAAAATTAAGTACGTACCTGTACAATTTTGGTCAAAGTAATTGGTTTTGTTTCACTAATAGTATTTGGATACGTGTTACTGCATATATTGAATTTCGCTTTGAATTTTTTGTAACTTATGCCCAGAAGATGATTGTAGACTGTGACTAAACTGAAAGTACGTATTATAATAAATTCATTAGATTTTCTCGGTTCAAATCTGCTATGTTCGTGAAATTAAAAATAAGTATAATAAATATGTCGATCATGTAAATGACGGATACGAGATACGAATTAAATGAACGACGTTTATCCATGAATTACCAGCTAATTAGCGTGATAGGAGATAAAGAAATAAATCAGTATAAGGCTGCATTTTTTTTGCACAGTTGTAAAAGGCGACTTAGAGATTCATCTTGGAATGGGCAACAGCGTTTACTGAGTATTATACAAGCGGACTGCGACGCCAAGCGATAGTTACTGGTGACAGGGCGTATTGGTCCGTATGTGTAGTTACCACCACCGTCCTGACTATTTCTGCAGCGAAACAAACACGCGGTCTGGTTAACAAACAATCGAGACTTCGACCCTATGCCTCAGTCATTAAGGTGTATCTGAGCTCCAGTAACTACTTAACACTCGAAAGGCCCTGAGCACTTTTCAACACGGGTTCTGAAACTCCATAACGTGAATGCATAGATACACTTGGATACACACAAAAAAAACGTAAATCTTTGTTTGCAAGTTGTAACTATACTTGATACCTTATAACTTATATCTCAAGGTGGGTGGCGCATTTACGTCTTATATATCTATGAGTCCCAGTAACCACTTAACATCAGGTGGGCTGTGAGCTCGTTCATCCATGTAAGCAATATAAAAAAAAAAGGTTCAAATTCATGCAACTTATAAAACTGAGCGACCAACCCACTGTCATTGTTTCACAGAAGAAAAGAGAACGGTGATAGCAAACCGTGCGATTAAAAGTTAAGTATTTGTGAATTAAAAATAAATCTACCGCCGGATCGGAACCGCGACCCACTGAGAGGTTCTGACGAGAAACTCAATGGGGTGTGTCTATGGTCTAGTTCGTACGTTCAACTTTTCATCGTAATCGATGGGGCAGCATTTACCATACAAAATCTAACATCAGTAACTTAATCCAAAGTCAGAGCAATAAATATTATTTGAACTATGAAAAAGTAATCAATTTTATACGTAAAAACGTGGGAACAAAAAAATATATTATAAACTTACTTCAAACACGATTCTATTATCTTCCTAGAGTCCTCGCGGTGCAAGCAGTTGTTTAGTAATGTCGTTATAAGTCCATGAATAGCTTGCAACATTATAAATCTACTACTGCAGAGTTTATCAAAAATAAGATCGTGCTTGTTTCGAAGCAATTCACTATCTTTATTCAATCTCGCTAACTTCGGACTTAATTTATAATATGATTTAACTATTTTCGATAAATACTCTATTATTTGATCTAATACCTGTAAGGAAATCGGGACAAAAAATCAACTGCATTCATACGAAATTAAATTTACCACTGCCACGGCCACACTGAAACAGCGAGAATTTATATCAGCTGTTTGAGTAAACAAAGCGCTTACCTGTATATTTACTAAGTCCATTATATAGCTTTTGTTGCTTAACGAATGCGCAGTGTCTCTTTCGATGGATCCTTTCCATTTATAATCGGCATCTAAAATGACTCTAGTGATTGCATAACAAACTATTTCAATTTCCCTGCAATGATTGAACAAGTCTTCTTCTTCAGGGCTTTCGTCGCTAATCCATTTCTTGCTAATGAAGTTATTTGAAATCATTTTGAAATATAAACCCAAAAAAATAATTAGGTATATGGTTGAAATGTGTTAACTCGCTGGATACATTGTGCGAACTGAAATCTATACTGCTGCATTTATAAAAATCAATGTATTGCGATGGCCGTACCAGCCTTTTCGGCATTTCGGAGTGTCTAAATTCTTGTAGGACAAGTTCAAATTACTATCGGTAGTTTTTATGGGCGTTCAACCTTGAATGTGTAGCTGCCGTAGAGCTGATTGAACCTACTGATTTTGTGTCCTAATTTTTTTTACGGCCACATTTTAAGCTATAAAATTCTAATTTTATTAAAATTAAAATACCTATCATAGTCAATATACACTTTAACGTCAATATCATTATAAACTACGCTTAGATTTCCGAATACATGAAAAAAAAAACTGAAATATAAAAAATATTTATTTATTTATTTCCGAGCATTTTCATATTTATCTACCTTTTAAACCTTCCCTGGACTTCCACTAATAATTCAAGACTAAAATTAGCCAAATCGGTCCCGCTGTTCTCGAGTTTTAGCGAGACTAACGAACAGCAAATCATTTTTATATATATATATAGATTATATAGACATAAAATGTACGTTTATTCATATAACATAATATCTATAAAGAATTTGGAGTGTTGATTGATGATATCTAGGTATTGAATTTAGGCGTCTGTTGACACGATGATATTGATTAAACAAAACGCATTATGCTAACAGCTGTTGTTTGTAGCGCTGACCTCTCGCTAATCGCTAATCGCAAGCTAAACAATTTCAAGTTCACTTCGTGGGGTTCTTATCAATATTAATACATTAATAAAACACAATTAATAGAGCCGACGTGTTTAATTCGGATGAAACAATATAAATAATACAATGTTAACAAAATAATCAGGTAATTTTTCAGAGGAAGAAAGAGTATCACAGTAACATAACCCTTACTATTAATAGGTTGTCTAAAATACTCTTTGACTAGTAACAATACTTGCATTATTGATTTAAGGCAATTGTTAAACGCTATAAATTAACAATATGGAGTGTATGGTGTGAAACTACTTCTCAAGGACAAGTAGAGTTCGCGGCCGATCGCTAAGAAGTGGACATGACCAAGAAATTACAATTACTGGCTTGTCTGTGACCTCAGGCTTAGGGTGCCGAAAACCGAACCAAATGAAGGCATTTAATTTAGAATAAGACGTTCATGTTTGGCACGACCTTTAGAAATGAAGGACACGACCTACAAAAACCGAGAACAAAATAAGTTTGATGCTGGATATCTTGACAGATTTATTCTGAGACAGAATTAAGCAGAATCAAGTTGAATAAATGACAATGTGCCCGTGAAATAAGTTGCTTTGTAATCGAATCTAAAATCAGAATTTATTTTAAACTAGCTGACCCGGCAGACTTCGTAGAGCCTCAGTCGATAAATAAAAGACCTAAACTTTTGTATAAAATAAACTTAAAACAAACAAAAGAAATCCATTCGACGGGGGACACATCAAAGGGAAAACAAAATTGTTATTTTTATTTAATTCTTAGCATTTTCATATTTATCTACCTTTTAAACCGTCTCTGGACTTCGATAAATAATTCAAGACCAAAATTAACCAAATCGGTCGAGCCGTTCTCGAGTTTTAGCGAGACTAACGAACAGCAATTCATTTTTATATATATTGATTGTCAGCCGAAAATATTTAAGGTGTCAAAATGTTCACGACTAATTTCTACCACAACGGATTCAAAATGAAGTTATTTTCAGCAATATAATTGCCGCAGTATACGTTTCACGCTAATAAAGCGTTGAAACGGCTCGTATCAGGCTCCGAATTATAAATCATGACTTTGTATTCGCGTGCTTTTTCGTAGCGTTACTTAGAACGTGCATGTCACGAACGTGAAATATGTGAAGTTTATTATGAATTATTATTTATCACGCAACGTTTTTCGCTGTACCTACTATGATGAATACTCGAATGTTTCGATGAGGTGAGCCTTTCTCGATCTATTTTCAAACATAGTACAGGGAAGCTTACGAAAACTGTACAAGAAATTTTCAATTAAGCTATTCCTAACAGTAAAGGTATCGACAAACTGTATCAATTGATCAATTAGATTGACTGTAAAAATGGTATGTATATTATTGGATGTATCGTAAACTGACAGATATGGCGGCAACAAAGGCCAAACTGTGACGCCATTGTGAAAAAAAACCTGTTTGCCTGAAAAATGTTTTTTTTTCTTCCAAATACATACTATTAAAGAGTTTTCGGCGTTTTTCGAGTTGTCTATGGCTCACGGAGGTATAATATTCTGGTTTTCGTTCTGATGCTAGCTTCTTCCAGTATTTGCGATGGCCCGATTAAATAAGAATCAATTCAATTCATACGCTTATATCGAAACATTTCAATCTGTTTATTTCTAGACTGCTTACGCAAAACTGTTCAATGATCACACTCTAATAAAAAAGCGTGTTTAATTCAGTATTTTATCAGAACAGTAGCGTTTATGATTTTGTTATTATTAATCTATGGACGTAAAAAGTTCCTGTTGGTTTTTGGGGATACGTTTCAAAGTTGTAATCGCTTTTGTTATTAATTTTAAGAAAATTTTGGAGTTTCGTATAATAAATTAACACTAACTTAATCCATTATATACCTACATAATATGTATGTTTGACAATATGACATTTATTAAATAAAAATACAGGTTTAATGGATTGAATATTTTCGTTGCGTGAATGAGAAATTTACAAATATAAAACTAGAGCTAGCTGCACTTGAACTTCAAATGAGAATCGAATCCGGAACACTGTATTCGAGATTATTCTACGAACTGGGCGATCTGTTTATAAATTTATATAATATTCTTTAAAAAAATTTGGTCGAGTGAGTTGTATGTTACATTTCGCGAAACAAATTAACTAAATTAAACGCTGCTTAATATATCCAGTTAATTAATATATAAAATGCTGCCATCCTTCTGGGAACGCTGCCAACTGGCGGTGAGCTAACACAGATTTTCTATTTATAAGTATAAGCTTTAATTAAAACTAAAATTACGTTTTCATAATTAGTAAATATATATAAAATACTCAATTCCGTCATTAAAAGCAAAACAAAGAAAATACTACCAATAATAATAATAATAATACACAAGTATTGTTACATATTTTAAAACATTTAACCTGTAAAGTTGTTTATAGTTAGAAACATATCTACCTACATATTTGCCTAAAGCATAATTTACTAGTGTTATTCGTGAATTTATATTACATACAATATCGTAGTTGCCACAGAGTAGCTTCCTTCGCCTAGAATTCAATCAAATTAACTTCAAACTAACCTATAAAAATATTCTAATCGCTTATATTGCAAAACAATTACCACCACGTCTAAAATACACAATTGCTTTAAAAATATTCATATGATTTATTTTTTCAAACGATAATCGAAAAAAAATTACACATCACAAAAAGCTTGATGTTTTTTAATCATCAGTATTAATTGCTTTTTTAATAGCACCCACGACGAAAACAACGAAAACATTTTAAAGTAAGAAATTCATAATGTTAAAATATGATAAGTCGATAGTTATAAGACAAAAAAATATATGAGTCGTCTATTATCAAAGGTGGCAATCTGTGCATAGGGACAATTTTTTTTTATTGATATGCCAATACTGATTGATTTGAATAAAATCGTCTCTTTCAAAGAATACGGTTCAAAACCTGCATTAAATAAAGGTTAACACTTAACCTGTTATTTATCTAAGATGTCGTTCAGAAGAGTTTTGTGACTGCCAACGGAATACAAAGTCAATAATTCGTTTTTCTGATTTACCAATAATTGTCCAAAAGTCACATTGCCGGCTTTGATAATAGTCGACTCATATAGAATAATTTTATAGGTGTGTATTTGAAACGCGTGAACCACAACCGCGCTCGCGTATTTAATTAAACTAAAATACTGGGAAAATAACTTATAAAATACTTGCATTTGATTTGAACGCAACATTACACTAAAATGCTCAACTTTGTAAAAAAAATAAAAGGTAGGTACGCGTACTAATCAGTGTTACAAAAGGTAACAAATCGCATCTATACACATATAAAATAATACCTTAAATCGAACAACAATAAAAAGTAAATGTTAGTTAATATCTTTTACCTAACAGCGTATCAAGCTTAATGCTTATTAACAAACTTAACAATAAATAAGGTTTGCTGTGTAAGGGTATCCGAAGCCCGTTTAGTTATATCTACGTACCGTACAACGTGAACACATGATTTTTGAACCGCAAGCGACCATGAGGAATTCAGTCCGGCATGTCTATGCTGGTAATGGGCACGACTGGTTTCATAGCTTCGTTTTTTTTCTGATTCTTAGCCGATCTCTTGTTCTCTTTGACTTTTTTGTGGGTCTCCTCATCTCTGTAAGGCTCCTGGTTCGCGGGAAGCTCATTCGGGATCCCGTTAGAGCGGTTCATGTTATTGTTGTTGTAAGCGATATTCGCGTATTCTTGCAACAGTGGAAATACGGATAACAAGAATTGACAGAAATCTTTTCGGATACCAAACCACCCTGAAATCAATTTATAATAATTAAAATACACAAATACAATTAAAACAGACATTATAAGTATTTATATTATATTTTTCAGTTTTTGTGGGCACCGACAGTCAGTCAGTATTAATAAGATAGATATATTTTTATGAGTAGTTTTTGCCCGCGACTTGGTCCGCGTGGAAATAGTTCACAAATCATGCTTTTTTTAACAAATTTGGATAGCATAAAAAACGTTACAGAGGGCTCACTATACGGTTGGCTAACCTAACATATAGACATATGCTGACGCGGACTTTTTTTAGATCTTTTAAAGGGGAACAATTCTGTCATACGTTATTTTAGCGAAACTTTAACCGTTTCTGCAGCGCACGCAGCGAAAGCTCTCAAAAGAGAAAAACCCCGATTTGAAACATTATTGGTGCTCCGCTCGCATTGGTCTTAGCGTGATGTTATATAGCCTATAGCCTTCCTCGATAAATGAACTATCTAACACTGAAAGAAAATTTCAAATCGGATCAGTAGTTCCTGAGATTAGCGCATTCAAACAAACAAACTCTTCAGCTTTGTAATATTAGTATAGATTTCCCGAACCATATGAACAAATGAATAAAGGAAAATTAAATGATTGAGAATTTCAATGATAACGAGCTAATGATTATACCTAGGATGCAGTAGGCAGAGACTTAGCTGTGCCCTTGAGATAAGTGAGATTGCGACGTGACCACTCATGGTATGGTCGTCTGCCTACAAAGGCCATAAAAATAATGCATACTTACATTTGTTTCCTCCTTTTGAACTGAACGACATAATAATTAGTGTGGCATAACTGATGAATAGCGGACTCACTATCACTATATAAGTAAATGATAGGCCATCATCTAACTTGTTAGTTAATAGAACCTGAAAAATAAAGTAAAAATGCTGATAGTGATTATTTATCTACAGTATGTAAGGGAATCGTTCTGGAGGGAGGCGTAGTGGCCTTAAAGGATAAATCGGACAGTATCAGGAAGCGGCTACTCCTGTGACCAAACTTCGCAGGCAGTTACCAATTTTGGTATTAAAATACGTGGTTAACACAAGCTCTCAAAAGATACGATGAAGAAATCATGCTATAACATTCAGACGCAAAAAAAAAGTGGTAGAGCATCTAGTGAGCCCCCACATACTCATTTATACCTGCCTATTTGAGTCTTATACCTCGTATCTCTAAGTGTGTGGTGGCATTCACTAAGGTGAGCTGTGAGTTTGTTGATCATTCTAAGCAATAAAAAAAGGCTAACAACAGTTGTAAAATATTAACTAGCCTGACAATAATGGAAAACAATATCTTAAGTTTGGTAAGCAAAGCAGAAATATTAATCATTGTTTAATAAATAAAAAATTCAGTATTATATAATAACAATGAGGAACGTATCAGAAAGAGAATTCTGCAACCTGTCCTCATCAGACCCATATTACATTCAAGTATGTATAAACAGGACCGTTGGCTGTTTCTGAGCGGAATTACAATACTCTATATCATGTTTGACTGGGTAGATTTATGATAGATAGTAGTCAAGCCAATTTAAATAATCAATATCAACAACCTTGAACAACCACTTAAATCTCAAATAAGTTGACGAATTAAACTTTTCTGGATTTTGAAGACTTCTGTGGTTTTATTTTAAAAGTTTTTTTTATTTTTATTTAATTTTAATAGTTGCCAAATAAAATATGAAATCAGTACCTGGAATACCAAGATAGGTATCACAGTGAAAGTGTAGGCAAGTGCTGAGTTGAAGCTTGTGCGTCTCTGCTGTACGTTAACTTCGGGAGTTCGTAGTAAAATTCCAGCAAATATGATACTGTATAAAACGCCTGCAATAGTTTATGAATCAATACTCTTAGTTTTATAAATAGGCATATTCACCCTAGAGCCGAAGAGGTCTTGCCCCAGAGGGACCCATAACGGCAGCAAGAGTCAACCTATAAAAAATGAACCTAATAAAATTCGTTTAGTTGTAAGATTGATAGAATTTATTATTTTCATTCACTACCATTATTTTCAGCCTACAATAAAACAATTCCAGTTCTTATCTTGTAATTAAAAGTTTTTTTACATTATTTTATATGGCGGCAAGCTGCAAATCTTTTAGGCCTATTTGATTCTTATAGTAATGAAAATTTTACAACGTTTGTGAATTGCAATTTAAAGAGTTGTAGATTATTTGTTGACAGGTTCTGTTCTAGTGCTTTAAGGTCATAAACTCACCTACAAGGCTGAGGCACATTAATATCCATAGTGGGACAAACACAACCTCCCAGGACCAGTGTATAAATTTATCCAATTTCAAGGCCAAGAATATAAACTGAAGTATATTCACTGCACAAAATAATTCCAACTAAAATGAACATAAAAAATAATTGGCAAATAAAATGTGGAAAGATTCTGAAATTATGAGTATTTATGTAATGGCCTAGTTAATTAAACAATTAATTGAAAAGGATCAGAATATTCTGAAATCTAAATATACAACATCATTATTTTCTTAAATGTACATTCTACAATTAAATGTGCCTATTGTACATTTGTGTTCTAATTCTTTTAGTACAATTTTTTGTCTCTTAAATTTTTTTGTTGATACATGTATGAAGACAACATAAGAACTCTCTTTGAAGCCTTCAAACAGTTTTATACTTTTAATTATTGTTGAAACATTGAAAAAAAGAAATATTTTATTTTTCTGAATAATGTATTTTTATTATGACATATTCTCCAAGGACTCCACTTGTGACACAAAACTAGTGTCACATTCTTACCTTTTAACAATAATTAATATTAATTTTTAGGATACAAGCTATTAGTTGCTCTTTTGAGAAATATAAATAGCCAACATAAGAATAATATATTTAATTGCTATAAATTGAATTTTTCAACATCTATAAGTATGTATGTGTTTAAAGTGTATCTCTAGTCCCATATCAGGTGTAATCTAAATTTGGGACCTGATAATTGTGTGTGATTTGTTCCCTGTCATTTATTTAATTAAGATACCAATAACACTCACCTCATAACTTCGATCATGTTTTACTGACCATATACAGATGGCAATGGAAACTATACTTATAAAGATTAAAGGTATAAAGACTAGGATCCATACATGGCGGCTGGTAGTTAACTGGTCACAGACAAGTAACTCAAACATAAGTAATATTAGGTGAATGGCAAGACTTATCAGCATAGCTTTATAATGGATGTATGCTTCTCCCTCCAATCTGCAATTTAATAAAAAAATTTGTAATATTAATTGTGACATAATATTTATTTTACTGGTAGTTTATTTTTATGACATTTGATGGGTCGCTGAACTCAAGGTTCACTAAATGTATTAGCTCACATGATGTTGCCTTAGTAACAGAGTTATAGACAGACCTTGGAATATGTGTCAACGTCTTAATTATATTGTATAATGATTGTCTCACTCTTGAGAATGAAAAGTATACTATTAACAGGATGGTTGTACTTATCTATGCACAAATATGTTTAATACATTACATTAAAGTCAACAATCATCTTAACTAGCTTGATTAAGTTTGTGACAAACTTTGATTTACCTTGATTAATTTAGCGTTTTTTCAAATTTATGGATGAAATTTAGTGTTACCTGAAGTGAGGATACTGCCACCACACATAAGTTCCAATAGTGGCCCCGAGCACGACAAGAAATTTCCAAATCCATATTGGAGTAAATACTGCCCAATATGACCATGTTATGGTTTTATCTAACTTCAGCGCTAATAATGCAGTAAATATTAGAAGACAAGTGTGAATGACGAATTTGCTGTAACAAACAATTGTGCAATTAACATAGAACGAAAATCACCTTCACTTTGACTCGATTAATTATGTGAGCAACATAAAAACTACCTGGGGTTAAAGTCTTGAAATAATGTCTGTAAATTCATTTCAAAACACATTCGTATAGCTTATAATAATTATAAACATTTCATAAAGAAACAAGGTTTGAAAGGTTTAAATCCTAATTTTCTTTATCCAATAACAACACTTTTGTTTTATTAAATGGAATTAATTTCAATTTTGCTTCTTGAAGTTTTGACGTTTGCAATTTGAAGCTTTTGTCAACATACATAATCAAACTAAAAGATTTTTTTTTCGTTCCCGAGACATGCAAAGAGAACAAACCCATACATCAAACTATTTCGTAGTCCAAAGTCATAGCCATAAGACTTAATATATAATATACATAATATGTTCGTAACTAAAGGGTGACTAATATGGTTATTATGACTGTTTTGACGAAATGTGACTGTAAAACGAATAAAAAAAAAGAAGAAAATTGAGAGTTAGAAGTCGTCGTGGCTCAAGTACAATATGGCAGAAATAATGAAAGTAATTAAAACCAAAATAATAAACAAGGTGTCCTAAAATTCGACGTCTAACTGGAAAGTTTGTAGGCAGTGGCTTGGCTTTGCCCCTGGCATTGCTGACGTCCATGAGTGACGGTGACCACTTATCATCAGGTGGGCCGTATGCTCGTCTACCTACAAAGGCAATAAAAAAAGAAAAAAAGTGAAAATGGTAAAAATTAAGATATTATAACTATATGCATATTTTAAATTCATTTCAAGGTAGAATCTACAAAATATGCCGCAAAAAAAGCTACCTAATTTTGTTGGGAAGCCATTATAGAAACTAGCAAGTGAGATAATTTTATTAATTTATTATATCGTCAAGTTTGTCTTATAGGTGGAACAATTTAGTACCTAAGTCATTTCACTTTACTCAATTTCAGATAATCACACATCATACGACTTCGGCTTCTAATGTGACTGTGTAAGATGTGTAAGATAAGGCTGTATGGTATGATACCTCTTTCTTTCTTGCATTATACAAACGACTTTTACCTACTCTAGCCCAATTGACATTTCGTCATGTCAGTAACCAACCATGAAATGTACCAAAATTATGCAAAACTAACGTTCAAATTCAGCCAATTTCGACTAGATTTTGTGTAACTGATCACTGCATTTATAAATTTCATAATAATAAAAATTGGTTTTAATCTCAAAAGTAAACCTTTTGCTTATTGACGTTTTATATTATGGCGTCTCCATCTCCTAAATCACCAGAACAAAGCGAGAAGAATAAACAGTACGACCGGCAACTTCGTTTGTGGGGTGATCACGGACAAAGTGCTCTTGAAAGCGGACACATATGTTTAATTAATGCTACTGCCTTGGGTACTGAAATATTGAAATCGATAGTTCTTCCAGGAATTGGTGCAATTACTATAGTTGATGATTGCACAGTTAGTGATGAAGATATAGGCAGTAATTTCTTTTTGGAAATGTCTAGCAAAGGTCTTAACAGAGGATCCGAAGCGTTAAGGCTTGTTTTAGAATTAAATCCAGCAGTACAAGGTCATGCAGTCCAAGAACCACCCGACCAGATACTTGATGAGAACCCAGACTTTTTTAAATCATTCAGTTTAGTGATAGCTACTACAATAAGTGAAAAAGTAACGCAAAGTTTATCTCAACACCTGTGGGATATAAATGTTCCTTTTATACTTTGCCAATCAGTTGGATTCTTAGGGTCTTTTAGAATTCAGATTCGGGAACATGCTGTTACTGAAACTCATCCTGATAATGAACAAACAGATCTGCGCCTAGATGAACCATTTATGTCATTGTTAGAACATCTGGAAAGTATTGATATTGATGCTCTTGATTTGAAAGATCATGGTCACATTCCTTGGATTATAATTCTTTATAAAGCTGTTCAAAAGTGGAAAATTAACAATAACAATAAATGGCCTGTAACGCGAAATGACAAAGAAGATATAAAAAATATAATAAGGGATTTCATTAGAAAAGATGAAAATGGAATACCAATTAATGAAGAGAATTTTGAGGAAGCAATAAGAGCTGTTAACACTGCTTTGATGCCTACATTTTTGCCTAAGAATATCTCAAAACTTATGTATAATAGTGCTGCCACAAATTTAACTAAGGATAGTTCATCATTTTGGATTATGTGCTCTGCTTTAAGAGCATTTGTTGAGGCTGAAGGGAAGGGAAAACTTCCAGTGAAAGGAATCTTACCTGATATGACGGCCTCTACAGAACATTATGTAAAACTTCAAAACATTTACAAGATGCAAGCTGCAAATGATGCAGAAATAGTCTATAGAAAAGTTCGACAGATAGTCACTCAATTGCATTGTGATAGTATTAGTGAGGCAGATGTTAAACTATTCTGCAGACATGCTCATGATTTATATTTGGTGAAGGGGTCTTGTGTGGCAACAGAACTTCAACTGGGAAATTCTGTTGCATCCTATATAGCCACATATTTAGAGGAGCCAGATGTTATGATGGTTCACTATATTATGCTTCGGGCAGCTGGTATGTTTAGATCAGAGCACTGCCGAGCTCCCGGTGATTGGGAACCAGAAGGTGACATTGCTAAGCTAAAAACTTGTGTAAATAAACTTTTAGGTGATATATCTTGTTCTCCATTTCCTAAAGATGATCATATCCACGAAATGTGTCGCTATGGGGGAGCCGAGATACATAGTGTGTCTGCCTTTTTAGGTGGATGTGTTGCACATGAAGCCATTAAAATTATAACCAAGCAATATAAACCTGTAAATAATACATTTATTTATGATGGAGCTTCTACAAATACGGCAACATTTGAATTCTAAATTCTTATAGCTGCTGGATACCATTTTATTACTAGCAAATAAAACCAATAAATATTCTATTGGTTTTACTACCTATCCCAGTCCAAAAAAAAATACATTTTCAAATTGGAGTACCTATGTTTTTTAAGCTTGTTGATAAGGTATAGATAAAAAAGATATCATTTAAAACTTTTTAATTGTGTTTTGAATCGATCTGTTTTATTACAGAATTTTTTAGAAATCTAAGATTCATCTTTAAACTTGAAAAAAATAACATCAATAGAGGGAAATCATAAACAAAATTAGTGACTAAAAAAATTTTTCAATTTGTGTTTTTAAATTTTCGATTGTTTTCATTATTTTTGTTACAATAGATTTTATCATTAAACAGTATTTGAGAAAAAAAAATATAATAAATTACATACAATGTATCACATGATTTTGAATTAAAATGACAAATAAACACTACATTTGGCTAGATCCACATAGATGGCAATATGTTGCACAATAGATAAGAATATAAACAGTAGTATTTTATGTATATACTCAATACTGCATATTGCAAGTTATTTAAACACAAAATTGAGAAATCTCATCGGTTAGCTACTTATTTCACCTTAGCCACAACTTCAACCGCAATGCATCAACACCATTAAGATAATATCGAAATAGGCGTTTATCCCTTACAAAACCCAAGTTTTCATATAACTTCAGTGCTGGTTTGTTTGTGATTTCTGTTTCTAAGACTACTTCATCAGCAGTGTCATTTATCATCGCCTGAAAAAAAAACATGTATATTTAAAATATACAAATTTTTTAAGTTAAGTTGTGTCTCTAAATCAATTCTTAAACAATTCCTGAGAGCACTCCCCTTGGAACATAATATGATAAAATACACATTTCCAAACAATCAATGAGAATAGGATTTTTAACAACTCAAATTAGGTACCCCTTTATTATAGAGTTAAATGGAAGTAGCAAACATTTTGGTGTCCTCAACAAGAGATGGGAACAGCACCACATAAAGCAAGACATGCACTTTTTAAAGCTTTACTGGTCTTTGTCTAGGCATTCTGTACTAATTCACTCTGTTGTTGTCTACATTCCCAACATTGATGCTGAACACTGTTCGAAATATTGACCCCAAGGATCCCAATACTATAAGAAAGTGGCAAAGGATACTCTTTGGAATTGTGATATGACAAGGACATCCTCTTTTACCATAAATATGCAAACCGGTATCTGTCTACCACTGACCCCCAACAATGGGTTTTCCATTTACCACACTTATCCTACACATTACCTATAGGTATTTTAAGGGAAGTAAAATATTTGTTTAAAATAACTTTTCTTCTAGAAGTAGAGCCTTTGGTACATGCCATATTTAGGTAAATATGATTTAGTGATATGGCCAAGTTTACGATAATTTTCATTTTACAAACCTGAATTGCTTTCCGCACTAATCTTGAGCCAATCTTTCGCTTCCTATATTTCTCATCAACAGCCAACATTGCAATGTAGCCCCTTTTTACTGCATTTCGATGAATGTCTAACTTACATACAATGGCACCAATACACTTCCCTTCATGTCTTGCCAGAAAGCAAAGTTTAGGCCAATTATGAATAAAATATCTATAGGTGTATATAGAATATGGTTCAGATAAATCCTTCTGTATAAGTCTCATTATTTCAGGCATTTGTAACTCAGATTCATAAGAGACAATATCAACGTCATCACGAGGCAATAGATCTTCATTGTTGGTGTTTATCTCAAGCTTCTCTAAGGCCATATCTAACAAACACCTGTTTATTGAAGGCATGGTTGTCTTTTTGCCTTCAAAATTATTTGATGTGTCATTATGCTGTACACTATTTACATCGTTCGTGACCTTGTTCACTGTTTCACCTTGTCCATCTCCTTTCTCACTTAAAACTTCGGAACTGCCGTTCGAATGGTCGCTCGTTCCATTGGTTAGGTTACTATTGATATTATTAATGTGTAGAGTATTAGCTAAAGTCTCATTCAAATGTTCTTGACTCTTTATACAAAGTTCATCAGCTTGAGAAAGATCTTTGGTCTTTTTACTTTTATTTTTCGTGTTCATTTGACTACACTTTATATTCTGAACGTTGTTATCCGCTACTTTATTCATGACGTAGATCTACCTAGGTTATTTACACATTCAAAGAATTTTTAAGCTCGTCCAATTTCTGTTTTATACCAACATACACATCTTCTCCTTGTCAAATTCATAGAGGAGTATCACCGACATCTTGGCAAGTTGATTTGTCATTTAAAACTCCATTCCAGTTGGTGTTTGAGTAGATTTTGAGAATGAATAGAAATAATATTCAAATTCTTCTGATGTAACACGATCTTCGTCAGGCGTACACATGTAGGTACTCGAACTTTTGTATTTTTGACGAGAAGATTTCTCAACTTGGACAATATTGGACCTATCACATTGCAAATAATACGAACTGCATTTCAGAGACGATGATATCCAAAGCAATCACAATTACCTTATCAGGTTCCTGCAATTTAACAAAAGTATATCTATTTCATTCTAACTTTAGCAATCTTTGGGTAAAAAGAAGTAGATAGAACGAACTTTTTGTGTGCTGAAAATGTTAGCGAGTTTCTGTGTTGACAATTGTTTTTTTTTGNTATCACATTGCAAATAATACGAACTGCATTTCAGAGACGATGATATCCAAAGCAATCACAATTACCTTATCAGGTTCCTGCAATTTAACAAAAGTATATCTATTTCATTCTAACTTTAGCAATCTTTGGGTAAAAAGAAGTAGATAGAACGAACTTTTTGTGTGCTGAAAATGTTAGCGAGTTTCTGTGTTGACAATTGGTTTTTTTTGAGGGATTTTATGACCTGGTAACTAAGACCTTTAAGTCATGTCTTATATTAATTTATATTCTTATTTTTATGAAAAATGATAATATGGAATGAAATGAAGATGATTAATTTGAGATATTAATCAACTGGGAAGTGATAAGAGATGATATGGGATGAAATATAATCTCAGTAAAATGGTGGTCATTTACTGAAATTTTTTCAGTAGGCTTTTTGGAGGATCCCGAGAAGTTACGTCCAGCGGCTTTGTTTCATTTTCCCACATTTGTGCACTTTCACAGATACTAAATACCATAATAAACCACCGTTGATTTGTTTTATTTTGTCTATTTAGTGTTTCTTCAGGTTTAATGTGTAATAACGGTGGTTTATTAACTGTTTGATATTTGTAAAAGTGCACAAATGTGGGAAAATGAAACAAAGCCGCTGAACGTAACTTCTCAGGATCCTCCAAAAAGATCACTGAAAAAGTCTCAGTAAATGACCACTATTTTACTGAGATTATATGTCATCCCATATCATCTCATCTAATTTCATTTCATCCCAGTTGATTAATGTTTCAAATCAATTTTCGTAAAATAAGAATCTAAATTAAAATAAGACATGACTGAAAGGTCTTAGTTACCAGGTCACAGAATTCCTTTAAAAAAAAGGAACCATAGAGGCTAAAACACTAATTTAATTTAGTATGTAGGTACCGTAATTAAAAAAACATTTAGTTAATACAAAATACAACCCACTACAGTATTCGGCTGCTTGAATAGGTATTCTATACTCGCACGCAAACACAAATTCTTATATAACAAAAAGAGATGGATAGAGATATAAAGGGAGGACGTCGAAATGGGCATACATCTCAACCGGAGAATCTAGTATCCATCGAGGTTACTAGAATAAGGAAAAAAAGGGGCTTTACGCTTTATTATTACGTAACGATTTTACCAAGAGCTAGAGCCCGTAATGTTGTTCCTTATTTATTTTATAAACCTACTATCTATTCGCTGTTAGCTTAAGAACTATTCCAGCTATGCGTAGACGGATAGGTGAGCTCACGGGAGCACGAGATAATTTACTAACAATAGTCCAGCAAGAGCAGTTCTTCGAAGAAATTACAAGCAGATCGGAATCGCGACCCACTGAGAAGATCCCGCGAAAAACTCAGTTGATTTTGTTTATAAATTAGTTCGCTCGATTGCGCCGAGTTCGACGAGGATGGTGACCGATCTGGATGACAACCAATTTGGTTTTCGTCGGGGGCGCTCCACCATAGACGCTATCGTGCCCGTGAGGGCCCTGGCGGAGGAGACGGTGTCCCGGGGTGGGGTGGTACTGGCGGTGTCTTTAGACATCTCCAACGCTTTCAACACCCTACCCTGGAGTTGTATTCGGGAGGCTCTGAAATACCATCGCGTGCCTCCCTACCTCCGCCGCACATGCGTCACTTATCGGGGACGTGACGGTACTGGTCGGCACCTCATGTCGTACGGTGTTCCACAGGGATCGGTCTTGGGACCGCTCCTGTGAAACATCGGCTACGACTGGGTGCTGAGAGGCGAGCTCCCGTCGGGCGCCAACTTGACGTGTTATGCGGACGACACGCTTGTCACTGCCCGGGGGAGCTCGCACAGGGAAGCGACGTAGATAGCCACGGCTGCGGTGTCACTGGTGGTGAACCACATCCGGCGCCTGGGCCTGGAGGTAGCCCTAAACAAATCGGAGGCTATGGTGTTTCATGGCCCCCGACGTGCGCCGGCGCCGGGATCACACATCGTGGTAAGTGGGACCCGGATAGCTGTCGAGTCCACCATGAAGTATCTGGGATTGGTGCTCGACAGCCGATTGGAATTCGGGCCCCACTTCTGGCGGCTGGTGCCCAAGCTGATGGGTGCAGCGGGCGCGCTTTCAACGTTGCTTCCCAATTTGGGGGGCCCGAGCGCCGCCTGTAGGCGGTTGTACGTGGGAATCGTGCGGTCCATGGCTCTGTATGGGGCCCCTGTGTGGGCGATGGACATGACGGCCAGCACTCTCGCCATTCTGCGTAAGCCGCAGAGGGTGATGGCCGTCAGAGTCGTCCGCGGGTACCGCACGATTTCCTACGAGGTGGCTTGCGTCCCGCCCTGGGACCTAGAGGCGAAAGTACTCGCGTCATTATATCGATGGCGCGAGGAAGAGCGGGCACGGGGCTCGAGGCGGGTGCAGTGGCAGATCGCGCTGCGCCGAGAGGAGCTCCGTCTGGCCTTGCTGGCGGAATGGCGGCAAAGGCTTCTGCGCCCTACCGCCGGCCTCGCAACCGTCGAGGCGATCCGGCCAGTACTAGACGACTGGCTCGGGAGAAGGCACGGCTCCCTGTCGTTTAGGGTGACACAGGTGCTGTCGGGGCACGGTTGCTTCGGCAAGTACCTGTGCCGCATAGACAGGGAGCCGGAGCTCGGTGCCACCACTGCGTCCACTGCGGGGAGGACACGGCGCAACACACGCTCGCCGAGTGTGTAGCTTGGAAGGAGCAGCGCCGTGTCCTCACAAATGAAGTTGGAAGCGATCTGTCGCTGCCGGCCGTAGTGCGGAGGATGGTCGGCAGCGCAGAGTCGTGGGACGCCGTGGTGTCCTTCTGCGAGGACGTGATGTTGCAGTAGGAAACTGCGGAACGGGAGAGGGAGATCTCGACTCCCTTCCCCGGCCGCAGAAGGCGCACCGGGCGCAGGAGAAGGGCGGACAACGCCCTTTTCCGCCCCCCATGAATGGGTCCAGGGGCGAGGGACTTGGGAAAGCCCTCGCCCCCTATTCGATGGACCTGAGACGGAGGCGCATGCGGGTGTCGGCGCGTGTCTCTGAGGCGATGCACGGAGTAGCTGAACGCCTCACTACCCCGTGCAGGAGACGAGGCCTGGACAGACCGGGCCAGCACTGGTGTGGGGCTGGTGGGGGATTCCCGCGGCACTGGGCGCACGTGTGGGTGGACGCCGGGGTGGTTTTAGCCGGTAGGAGTCCAGCACGCCCCTCCGCCTTTCCCCAGCGGAGGTAGTCCATGAGGATTTCCTCCCGAAAAAAAAAAAAGGATGGTGACCGATGCTTAAAAAGCCTAAAAACGTGTGAGAGTGGATCCGGGGGATTCGGCAATACAAGTTTCGGGAGACGGCGACATGTCACAGCGCTCGGGACATCGTACGGGGGAGTTCATTCCAAAACCCGATGGTACGTGATAAAAAAGATCTCTAGAAGCGCACCGTCATGGGGTAGAGTCGACGAGTAGGAGCGTGGTTCGGTCACGTACTGTCTTGATGTGGGGACCTAATGTCGTGACGCCTACATACTTCGCCTTCAAAGCCCACGGTACGGGCTGTCCAAAGATTTTGAAGACAGAATGGAGTTGCGACGCCTAATTCGAGACGAGCTATTAGAAGTGGTGTCAGGAGGGCGACCCATTTGAAGAACATGGCTCGTGGAGTTGATGACTATGCGCCACTTCCGTAACCACTGTCCTAAATTGATGGAGGATACGATGTGAAGTTTATGCATGAAACAAATGTTCCTACTGGAGTAATATATAACCGTATCATCAGCGAAAAGGTCTAACTAGATCGCCGGCGACCGGAGTATATTGTTAATATATAGGTTAAAAACGGGGACAGAGCGGAGCCTTGCGGCCTGCGGAACACTGGCCGAGATTTGCCGCGGGAGAGAGTAAATTCCCTCGACCCAATACCGAAACGAACGGTTCGACAAGTAGTATCGTATGATGAGCACGAATCTTTCTGGAACTCTCATGGTGTACAGTTTATAAATTAAGCCCTTGTGATAGACTTTGTCGGATGCCTTCGCGATATACATGAAGAGAGCTTCTGTGGGGACGGGCCTACATCTGTTTAGCCCGAATGTACAAGTGTTTTGCGCCGAATCCGAATTGTTCGTCGATCAGAATGTCTTTCGAGGTGATTAAACGTTGTCTTAGTGATATTATCAATCGCTACAATCTGCAACAAAACTTAATTATAGAAACTTCACTTTGTTTATAACTTCTATGGTAGCAGCATTTTGCGTCCGCGGAGACCGGCGTCATTGGTCGTCGACGACCTGTCAGTCGGTCAGTCAGGCGTCCTCGGGGTGGCGTCGCGTGTCTGGTTTTAGTGTTGACCGCGGGAACTCCCTACTCTGACCGGGTTCTGACCCCGGACGGAGATTGGACGTCGGGTGTAAGAGTGCAGTGGAGTCGTTTAGGGCGGTTTCGCCCTAAAAATCTTTGGACTAAAGTCTGCTCCCAACACCTGCAGATCGTCAAGTCCCACATACCCCGCGCGCCCCCTAGGCGCGGGGACATCGTAGAAGTTTCAGCCGGGTCGAAAAAAAAAGAGCACTTTGTGTAATAAGTGTCTAAAATTATTGAATTTGAATAAAAGCTCTACAATGTTAGGTGTTTACTTGTGAAATTGCATTTAGTATACAGTAAGTTAAAGTCATTTTTTATACTTTTTTTTTCTTTAATTCCAAATATTTACCCACGCTATCGATGTGTCTCAGCCAGCGCAGTGGTATTTTTCAATGCTCTTCTTGAACAAGTCAGTTGTACGGGAGCCAACAAACTCTTCAAATGCATCTTGAATATTGTTTTTTTTTCCTTGCCATGAAGATGTCCAAACTTAGGAAAAGTACGAATCTATAGGTGCAAGGTCTGGTAAGGACCAGGAAAATTAGGAAAATTATTATTTGTGTCATCTGAAGTCGAGCGTTGTCGTCCAGGAGTAGTAGGGACGAGCCGTTGTAAGCTTCCTAATATTTGAACATACAATTACAGTTTTGCTACTTACGATTTTGATATTTTCTATAAAACTCTTTCTTTAGATTTCGAATATCTTAACTTCAGATCTCACACTATTTCAATTTCAATATTTAATGCCTAATAGTGGACCTTTTTAATTCGGTTTTTTAAATAGAGAGTTAGAGAGTTCTCGGTCTAATCTATCCTCTAAACACTACAGGTATGCATTCTAACCTCATCTTATTATTATACTTCTGTTTGGTACTTTTTTTTTATTGCTTAGATGGGTCGACGAGCTCACAGCCCACCTGGTGTTAAATGGTTACTGGAGCCTATAGACATCTACGACGCACACATCTAAAACTCAATGAGCAATCAAATAAAAATGACAGATTCCAAATTCAAATGTAATATTTTGTTTATTTTTAATAGTAACAGTATTTATGGCCAGACTAAGTATAGTGTAAGTATGTGTTTTACTTTACATAAATTTAGTGATAAAATGTTGTTTTATATGGTTTTGTTTTGTTAAATTAGCAACTTATAGTACCCATACAGTTTGTTTTTTATACAAAAGTAGTGTAGTAAAATAATTATATTAGAGAGAGAGATGAGAGATAGACTTAGGTAGAACTCGTCATGCCTCACCTCATGTTGGATGATGACATTTACGTCTTTGAGTGTATGAGCTCCTATAACCATTTCACGCCAGATGGGCCGCGAGCTATGCCGCCTTCGATCAAAGGATGCCGCCCATATAAAACAAAAAAAAAATGTAACATTTTGTTTCTTTGTCCCACAAAAGTGTTCAACATTAATGACATCTCCCAATTTATTGTAATCACTTTTATTGCTTCTCTTTGTATGTTACTAACTGTTTTTTTTTAAATTTGGGATGGAAGGATCGCGGATAGATCATAGAGACCTTGCTATGTAGCTGTCTAGGTTGACTGTGTTTCTGCCATTTCTGGTCTATGAGCGATGCTCGTCATTAAGTGGGTTGAGAGATAATGCGCCTACAACGGCAAATAAAAAAGATTGGATTGATTGGCGATCTCTAGAGCCAGGAGGAGAAAAATTTCTAATAACCATCCAAGCCTCTCTAGGGGAAAATAACAAACAGGTCAAGGGTATTCACTTTGCGAGTGAACCTACAACTGGATCGCGACCCATTCAGAAGATCTGATGAGAAACTCAGCGAGTTCATACTATGGGTTACGACGCTTACATCCAAGTCTTTAGCGACTGTGACAACTACAGTGACATGACGTGTTTTGTTTGCTATTTCTAGTAGCGTCCAACAATACTCAGAGTAGATCAGTAAAAAAAGGGTCCCTGAGTACGTGCATGCTGCTGCATGCTAGATTGAGTCCTCTGGAGAAAGCCCTCTGAAGAAAATTAAAAGATCTCGCAGGCCAGCGATAGGAGTTATAAATCTACTTGACAAAGTGTGTATTCTAAACATTCATTGAATTATTAGTTTGTATCCACCTTTACTAATATATGTAGGTAATTATTTGCTTTTTATTATAATTTGTATTTGAATACAGTCAGGCTTTTTAATTCATCAAATAATTTGTTTTATTTTATGTAGGTATTGGTTACGAGCGCGTGTCGCTTGTCTGTAAATTAGTGGTTGGATTGGAATATGAAAGGATGGTAGCGTCGTTGACGTCACGAGGATAAGCAACATGGCGCGGCGGTCGGCTGAAGGTGCGCGGGTACATCCCGCTGCCACGAGTAGTATGCTCGCCTGTACAGCTGTGCAGTTTAGATTCCGAACTAGTACGAATGAAGCACGAGTGTTCGAGTCGATCGACAGTCGCCACGCTTGCCAAGAACGAATAGCGAGTTCAGTACCCGGTTGACAGCCGGCGAGGCGGCGGCGTGACGTGGTGCTTCGATTTTCCAATACGCGCACGCCGCCTCTACGCGATTATTGAATCCCATGTAAATAATGTTTTGTACACAATAATCCATAGTATAGTGATTATTGAACAGCTGAATCGTTAAGTGCCTAGGTATTCGTTCTGAAACTGTAACAAGATCGAGTACATTGTGGTGTTTTATTGACGTTTTATAATCCAAATCCTATACTTGACTGAGAAATAGCTTCATATAAATAAGGTGTTCGTATGTTATGTACAGGTCGCGCTCTATTGTTCAGAAATAGTAATTTCCTCAAAGACTTGTTTTAGTATTTAATATATTTTGTTTATGTGTTAAAGTGTTCGATTTGCACATCAGTGTGCATTGACTATCCCTGGAAAAACTTAAGTAGTATTGCGAATGATTACTATGTCACAAAATAAATCTTCTTATCAAAGAAAATATTGAAATATCGTTTTAAGTTTGATGAAGATAGAGTCAGCAATGGCGGAACGTGAACGTCCTGCAAAAACTCCCATTAGGGTGGGTTTTTACGACATCGAGAGGACCATAGGGAAGGGAAATTTTGCCGTCGTTAAGTTAGCTCGACATCGAATAACGAAGACTGAGGTAAGCTTATTAAAGATTGACTAAAATATATCGAGTTTTCATTTCCTTTCATGAAAATTCAAAATTATTTCAATTCTATACCAAAATAAATTCTTTCATATATTTTCTTGAAATACATATAGGCAACTGGAACACACTTGAAGTGACAAACCAGCGTTGGGTTATGAAATAATAAATTTGTATCTTAAAAATAAGTATTCATACGAAAATACAATATTTTTAGAGTAAGATCGATCATCACGGTGCATCACGCTGCATCACGTGTGCTTGTCAAAAGTTACAAGTTTATTTACCTAGAGTTTTGATTTATTTAGCAACCGTCACGGATTCAAATAAGAGTTTTCTCTTTGATATTAACGCTTAAATTTCATCTGATTAAATGTTAATCACTCCTGTGAGCAACTAAAGTCTACTATGCGGATTTGGAAAAGAAAAAAACATTTATGAAATTTGTAATTATATTTCGAAACCGGTATTTATGTTATATCGCTAAAATGACGTTAACCGCAGATAAGATGATAATAAAACCACATTTATTAATATGAAGTGTAGTCAATATTACGTGTACCTACTACACCCATATAAATTATTATTAATCATACACGGATGCTGCACGGGTGAAATTACGGGATAGGTCTATTCTAGCACTTAATAAAATAATTTCTGTAGAAATGTAGAAGCATTGCTTCGATACTATAAATATTTTATTAATGATAATGCGAGGTTTCTTTGCGTTTTCATTGTTTGCATGCTCTACAAACAATCAGGGCGTTCATGATAAGAATTGACGTTAAAAATCAACATTCCTTTCTAAAAAGGTTCTTATAATATTGGTTTTTATGGATGCACAGCCTGAGTAAAATGTTGAATTAAAAAAATGCTTGCAAAAAAGTACCGAATATAATTTGTGAATAACCCTAATAAACTTGACCTTTTTGATATACTAGATACATTTAGTGACTCGTTAACCACCTTCCAGGTTCTTCATGGACCAGATCGATGGTACTATTGTATTGTCATCAGAAAGACACAAGTTTCATGATGATAAAATGAGAAGAAGGTTAATGATGAATTCATATTATGTTCCATTACGTACATGTTTTGTTACATACGCACTAAGTTTACATACACGTCAAGTTAATAGAAAGCGTATAAAATACACGCGTATTAACGTACGTGTTAACACACGCGTTATGTTGTTTGTTTTAAAGCCCAAACAATAGTAGAACTAGTATAGTTTATACAACGGAAATGGAGCGTCGTGAGTTAAAAAACTATGTATGTAGAAATTTTCGGTGAAATTAAAAAAAAAAAATACATTTGCAGCTCTCAAATTATATTTTATCTGTATTTCTAATGTTTGGGATCGTCGGCAGACTGTGTGTTGTCTGTTAGCAAGATATAAATGATGAAGAAATATTTAGTAGTAGGCACCTATATAAGAAAGTTAATGTAAATTAAATGTTGGTACACATCACGTGGCCTGTAACACCTGTGTGTATTTTAACATAGCCGTAGAAATATTTTAGTGAACAGTAAAGTGTGTTTCATACAAAACCTATAATGTAAACTAATTAACTTTATATCTTCATACTGACTGTCCTAAATAAATCTACGAAAACTGTCTTCAAGTGGTCGATAAATCTCACAACTGGAATTTAAATTTCGCCCTGTGAGATTATAAAGACTAGCTCTCCATGTATTGGTTAAAATTTAAAGAAAATCATTCGAAATGTTTATTTTGACGATGTCCACTTGACATTTAAGGAATGTTTAAAGTTCAATGAAACTTCGGAGCACGTCTACGTCACAAAAACAGATACTGACCGATGTAGTGACGATTTGTGATACTGATTTTGTAGTTATCGCGCGGGTATAAAGCACAGTCCTTATTATTTGGTAATTTAATACTCTTATGCCTGTACAATGTATGCTTATTAATCCTTAAGCTTAAGAATAACGTGCTCTTAAAAATGATAAAGAAATATTCTAGGCTAATATTACACAAAAAAAAGTTCTTTGTCTCTGTTTAGGTGAAGCGAAAAGTGATGTATGTAGGTAAATAAAGGTTACTTAATGCCTGGAATCAAATGTAGTACGAGTCTACATCGAACTGGGTCATTGGCCGAATACTGTGGCATAGCATCGTCGTGAATGATTCACCAACTGCATTAGTGCGTACAACTTTCTACCGGCCAACTACTTCAGTTACAAGAATTAAATTTAACGTTTTACGTAGGTATTAGGAAATTACGTCTTTTTTGGAGATGTCACTTTTTCTTGGTACAGATAGTTATTGTGGTTTTGGATGGAATTGTAATTGAATTGGAAATGTAGCAGAATAAATACAATTTATTTGGAATATGATTTCAGGAATCTCTTTTCGCTAATAAAAAAAAATATGAAAGGAAAGTATTTTAGACGTGCAAAAGAATCTCCAGAGAAAAAAAAAGGAACCGTTATCAAAACAAGTACTTAGAAATAATCTTCGTCTACATGATTACGCAGACTGGTATTTATCTAAATCCATTCGATACGAAATCAGTTTTATTTTGAGAAAAGTGGAAACTTTTGGCGAAATCTTTAGTAACGGAGAACATAACTATCAATCAGTGATTCAGCTAGATTGGATGAGGTCGGTCCGAGAGCCGACGTCGAGTTGCCCCGTCCAGAAATACCACGGCATCGACCTTGCCTCCGGATGCACGCATCGCGTTGTTTTTATTATTTTACTCTTTTTCGCGCGTATTCGTTCGCACCAAGGTGACGGCCAACCTTCTTTAACATTGTCATTTTAATCATCAGCCCAGAAAATTAGTACAAAGAAATTTAATTCATTTGACAAATAGTAAAATTCGCATGGCAAATACGGCAATACGGCAATATTCAAAATTTTTTTTTTAATTTTCCTATAATTTTGCGTGTTTTCAAATTAAAACACGCTTAAACCAAAATATCTCGATCAGGCATAGGATGCGTGTTGGGCACATGCAAGTCTGGCGAATATTTTGCCAGGAAATCATACAGTATGGCACGCGCTCCGTTTACACTGCCTGAAAAATTTATGCTTGACGCAAATGCGTTATCTATTTTGGAGCTCTGCGTCAGACGCTGCCTTGTTATCTGCAGTCTGGCGGTCACTCTGGAGTCTTCGCCATTTACAGTTTCGAATCTTTCACTAACTCAGAAAATCTGAATAATCCTTATTTACCTGCTGAGTTAATCGTTTTTTTTTTAAATTGTAATACATACATAATTTGATACCGTAAATAGGTTACTTTTTTCGACCTTCAATTACTAAACGGACTAACTTCAATGATAGCTTTAACTTGCATCGAAAGATCCTTAACTGAACGAAAGTCCTCCACTGACAATCGGGGTACGAAGGCACGATAGAGCATTACTAACTAGGGCTGATGTGAACAATGGACATATGATGCTACAATGCTACAAACTGTCGAACGAGAATAGTAAGTACCACGTTGAGTATCAGACACGCCGTACAATTTAATTTATTATTGATAGCTTGGGGTGTTAGGCTACGGAGCCCACTAATGATTACCAATTATTATGTTGGATGTTTGCTCCAGAATCCAGCATGAAATGGTCAAATTTTCTTGGCTAAACATCCTCGACCAACGAGGCAAAGCATTTTCTCTCTGGAATATATTTTAGTCGCCGCAATACCAGCTGAATGGATCAAGGCAGGGTACAGATTGTGCGTGTGGACTGTACCGTTGGGGTCTTTATTTTCATAGGGTCTTTATTACAGGGCTATTTGATCTTATTGCAACCAGGCTGAGTGATTTTCTTATATCGGTCACCAAACCTTTAGCAGCAGAGCTTTAAGTGATAATAGGCATTTTGATGTTTTTCTAGACACCAATTCTTTCGATATTTAATTAGCTTCTAAACCACTATGCGCCGGCACCCAATAAAAGCTCAGTTTGTTATTGCTGTCCAGAAGTCCAGAATGTGTAGAGCTTCAAATGATGCCAGTATCTCAGGAGCCCCTTTTTATCAGAGAAAAGATAAGCAAAATGTTTACCACACGTATCTCCTGCTGTATTGACAGTACATGTTTTGGAGCTCTATTAAAAGAAAGACTTTAAAGTTCTCAGCAGAGTTTACAAACTTTATCGTTTTTAAGCTATTAGGTTTTGTGATGTGGAGAATGCAATAGCTCAGTCTCTCTGCACCTTTATTTTTCTTTTAGATAGGAAAAACCTTCTACCGGTACCCGATCTATTAAGGAGACCGCTATGTGACTTTCTTACTGCCTAAATTCTCTATGCGTTATCGATAGACCCGAAGGACGACTGGATTCTTTTACTATACTTGAGACCTTAGAACTTATATCTCAAGGTGGGTAGCGCATTTACGTTGTAGATGTTTATGGGCTCCAGTAACCACTTAACACCAGGTGGGCTGTGAGCTCTTCCACTAATCTAAGCAATAAAAAAAAATCATAGAACATATTAGTACTTTTCTCATTCCTTGAAAATACATCTTTCTCGATACGGGCCCCCTCTCAGAACATTCAGGGCAGCGTTTTAATAGAATCGGGTTATTGACCCACGCTCTTCATGGAATTTGCAGCCACCGAGAAAATGGATGGGGTGACTTTATTCCGACTCAAATCACGGGCCGCACGGCTATATTGGGATCTACGCAACACTCACAAAGGAAAACACTGCATTATGCCTCATTCACGACGACAAGATGCGAGAAGTGAAAAATATTCTTAGACTTTGTTAATAATACTTCCAAAAGTGATTCGCCATGAATTGCTAAATTACAAGCGTAAAAGTCTTGCAAAAACAGTTTAATTTGTTTTGTCTAAGATTTTAAAAAGAAAAATATGTACTTTTAATCGTTGTTTTCTTTAAATTTAAATAATTGTTATGTCTAAAGTAACAATGTAATATGCTTATAACATCGCTTGTTTTTGATGCAGCTGTCCCACTTGATATTTAATGGTTACTAGAATCTGTATATAAAGAGTTTTTCATTATGAGCGCTCGAACTTAAAAATAAAATAAAAAAGAACCTGTTTAAGTGTCAAATTTTTATTTTATTTTAAAGGGTATTCTCTATCTATAGAATAGAATTTCAGCCAAATAGCCGCCGCGACTCCGCTGTAGATGGTGTATCCCGGTGGATCAATTTTCTATGACGTTTTCGCATAAATGGAACTCAATTTCACGAAGAGCGCGAGTTATGTTGGCTTTCAGGGAGGCAATAGACTGTGATTTGTCTGCATAGACTAGAGATTTCATGTAGCCCCACAAAAAGTAGTCGAGCGGTGTTAAGTCACTTGATCTCGGTGGCCAGTGATGTCGCCTTCGAGTTTCTGATCCAATAAATTTAATGTTTCCCGTGCTGTATGGCAAGTGGCGGCGTCCTGTTGGAACAACATGTTTGTGAAATCCCAGACCACAAAAAGTTTGTTATCATCGTTCGATATCAGTTGTTATTGACAGTGAGGCCGGCTTCTCGCGCATCTTCGAAGAAATAAGGGCGGATGATACCGCCGGACAAGCGTCTAGCGTTCCACAGTGAAATGACCCGACTAAATATCTGTTCATGCCAAATTTGACAGCTATCGTTTTACCAAGATGGCCGCTATGAGCTGTCAAAGTTCGGGCGTCCCTATTCAAAAACCCTATATCATAACGTCAATGTCAACGAGCTTGAGACATGTTGTCGAAGCCTCAACTGTGTTGTAAAATATCTGTCTTACGATTGACATTTGAATTCGTGACTCCTTTGCGTCAGAACTGCGCCGTAGTATGGTGGTACTTATCTGCCAAAACGTCAACAGCTTTTAGAACTTTGGTAAAAATTGGCTTTTTTAAATAAGTACTTAAGTAAAAAAACCTACAAAAAATATATTAGATAGAGCCAAGAATTTGAATTAATTGTTTTCATGTATGTATATGATTATGCGCAAGGGCATTAAGAAAAATGAAGGTTTTTATTTGTTTTAAGATTATTATTTATTGAAACCGTGACTGCTTTATTTTTATGAATTTTCCGTTGGCCTCAATAAAAAGACCGCCCTGATTCTTTCTTTTAGATATATAATAAGACCACGACTCAGCTTTTTTATATCTTCAAACTTTAGAGAAATCTGTTCAAATCTGAACACAAAAATGTATACGTTGCCTCGAAGGAGGAAAAAGGCTATTTCTGTCTTGCTCTTATTTACGCTATCTCGTTCTCCCGAGTATATTGATCGTCGTCTAGACTTGTTGATTGCAGCTCTGGAGACACCCTTGTTTTCAGTTTGAAGCAATTGAAAATAGGCATAGGTACATAGGTAAATAGGTATACTACTTCGGCATTTCACATGGTTATTTATATATATTTTCAAAACCGTCTATGATCTAATCAAAATATGTTGATTCTTCGAAATAAGACAAGAGAGACGCGAATAAAAAAAACATAAACAGTGGGTAATTTCGTTTCTCAAACAAAGATATTTATTTCTCTAAATTATGATATTTTGAAATTTTAAGTAGAAACGTAACGTGACGTATCGCGCGAAATCGTCATATCACAACAGATAGATGTACATACTTGTATCGTATATGTATTTATGTACATATATCAATTCAACTTTGTTTGTGCAGTGCAGATGCAAGTATTCATTATGTTTCTATGGAAAAACGCAGTTAACACGTGTTCACGTACGACTTCAACGAAGAAGGAATAGAGTTGTGTAATTAAAAGGAAAGCAGTAAAATTTATGAATTGGCGGTTTGGTGTGTTGTCGCACGTGTAGGTACCATCGTTCTGTTCAATTCTGTCGCGAAGCTCTTTGCATACCGGGTAGGTGTGCCGTTAAACAATACAATTGAGACTTCAACCTCAAGGTTTAAGAAGGGTTACGGCATTCACAAAGTGATGTTTATGAATTTCGGAATCACTTAATAACAGGTATACCGTGAGCTCGTTCACCCGTCTAAGCAATATAAATAAATTCAATGTTGTACCGCCGTGGCGAGAGTTACTGCCTATCTAATATTGATAGCAAAGAAAAATATTATTCATAAATTATGTTTTGTATTATTATGTTTTGTATTTAAGTAGAGCTAATAATTTTCGCAGAAAAAAAAAAACGTTAAGATAAAAAACTGCTACTATTTACCGATGTCGTCAAGGAAAATTTAAATTTCGCTGAATATATACGAATTCATATAATATCTTAATTACATTGATAAGCAATTTCCTTTTATCAATCGAAATGTAATTATCTACATATCGTTACGTAGATTAACATTAATAAATGGGAAGATAATACCTTTAAGAGATAACGAATGACGCACATGCGTTTTAGGAAAGTTCATGTCACTACGCTGTCAGGTGGCCTCTTGGAATCGTGGACTAAAGTCATAAATCATCAAAACATACCTTTTGTCTTCATCGGGAACGGTGGGCGGTGCATGTCGGAGTCGAACCGACTAAAAACCTCCTGTCGCCCAACAACCCACGTCTGAACCTCGCATAAAACAGAACTCATGAAAAGACAAACGGAAAGTGAAGCGATTAGTGCGGAGCACATCTCTCCCATCACCCTTCCCCTCGGGACGCCGGACCGGCGGTCGTCGACGCCACGACCACCAGTCCTCTCGGTCGGCAGACTATCCAAAGCCCACCTAGAAGGCGCCGGTTAGAATAGGCTATCGCACGGAATACCCCGCTGGGTCAGAACCAACGTGGGTCGAGCCGGCCTTCCATCACCTGGTAATCTAAGAAGTAAACTTGTTTAATAACGACTTTACAGAAAAGTAAATAATAGGTGATAATATAATTCTGTTACATTTATCACTGTCAATGCGCGAATGGTGTATAAAGATGACGTAATTTTTAAATAATCAGGTGGAGATATATCGCACATAGGCTGCAACCGTAACCTGCTCTTTCAATCGGTTTAGATCCCATACTTCATTATGTCGTTGACACAGACTATGATGACATTTTTATATCTTAAAAACATTATCCCAGCAATCACAGAATTAAAAGAACACAGAGTTCCCGAATGAATGGGTAAAGATCCTGGTGTTCTTGTATCGAGTTCTATAGTTATATTTTATTGAATCTATAGAGTCCTATAGATTCAGATTTCAGTTTGTTAGGTACCGATTTGTGTAAATACGTTCCCGGTACGTGTTTACGAACGACTTTGACGATAAAGAAATAGCATCGTGTAATTAAACTTGTAAATTTATAACATTGCGTAACTAGATAGATCAGTAATGTCGTGTTTATTAAAAATAAAATACGTAGAGAACGTATTTAAATACAATACCTTTGTTTAAGAAATTGTTTGAATCGGCCGATAAAGCTCCGACACGTATAAGAAAGGCTTAGAATAGTAAGTCGTAAAATTGTAAGAGAGCATGCACTATTTTCCGCAATGTGTCTTTTTCTAAAAGATTTTTTGCGATGCACTTGAACATTTACGTAATTATTCAATATGTACAGAATATTTTCTCCTTTTATATTGCTTGGATGGATCAACTAGCTCCCAGTCCAAATTGTATTAAGTAACAACCGGAGTCTTCGTCACTGATTCGTCACTTTCTCCTACCTATTGGCTGGTAGCCTAAGGGTCTATTCCAGCAAGCCGCGGACGCGTAGGTGAGCTCAACGGCCCAACCTGAGAGAATTTGCGAACACTAGCCGCTGGCAAGAGTAGTACTTCGCAGAATCAAAAATTGTTTCACTGATGGTAGGGACATGAGTATACCTAATTTTTAACAAAATTGGATACATCGAAGAACCACTTCTGAAGAAATGGATCCATGTCGTGACGTGTCGTCTCCCTATCTCCAATCTCCCTATCTCCAAATGTGATTACGAAACATTTCGAATATCAAGATTTTGAACCGATAATACATATTACTACTATTTATGCGTTGCTGGGCCAACAGTATTGTGGTGACAACGTAATTTCTACGTCACGTTTCGATATTATGGACTTATCCCAATAATAATTGTGTGAACTTGATTTGGTCGACATGCTATGGCTCATTTTTGGTATCCAGAATAATATTATATCACGACCTTTCATAAATTGAAATGACATTACATCTGCCGTTTAGTATACTAATGAATATTTGTGACAAAAATTAAGTTTATGTCAAATTCGTTGGAAATGCCAGCGAAATATGAGTTAAAAAAAACACCATTATCGCGATGTTATCAACGGAAATCATGTACGTGATATTTCACCTTACTATGTATGTATATGCGCTTCATTCATACGAGATAAAATGACGGGCCATTATGATATGATCCCGTATCAGTGATCTGGTAAAAATAACACAACATAAAAAGGTTTTTCCGTTGCATTTAATATTTTGTTTTGCCGCCAGAGTAGGTACTTTGATATGTTAGTTAGTCATTCGTATTTATAATGTACATATAAATATATTACGTATTATTATTGAAATCATTATTTACTTTTTGTGTTAAGTTCTTTATATCAAGGCCGTTTACAATATTATATTAATTATTGAAATATAACAAGTTATTTACCGGAAAGTAACTTAATCGATTTCGAGCGGGTTGTTTTTAATGTTCCATTTCAAGTGATTCTCAATTAAGTGATGCAAGTTTTATTTACTTACCCAGAGACTTTACTCCGGATTGATTTATTTGTGGAGGCTTGAATACTTAACAGGGATATGCTATTTTGTCGATCACGTTTTGTCACATCGTCTTCTATTAGCACGATTATCTTATATTTTTCAAGACTAGTCTAATTTTACTGTGTAAACGCTGTCACATACAAATGTTGGTAAAGTTTCTCGACTGAATGTACTAATTATGTGTCATAACCATTTATTGAAAGCTGTAGAGATGAATAACCTAAGTTATCTAGCCACGATTTTTTCAAAAGCTATAAGAAAATTAAGAAGTAGGGAGTAACAAAAATATACTTTATTTGAGATTATTTAAATGCAAAAATTATGCTTGCAAAATGTAAATAAGTGAACAAAATCTATTATAATAAAACTCAAATGCACATAATTAACGCTAAGAATTACCAGCCATAACAATTGGAGTCATATTTACGTAAATATTTGAAAAGGAAAACACCTTGTAAGTTGAAGAAGTACGAAGATAATTATAACTTAGATAATTAAACTTGGACGTATTTCGTATGGAAATTCATAAGAATATACAGGTACGGTTTCAGGTCTTAATAAATAAGTCAACGATTTGATGGCATTGCCTTAAAATTAGGCCACAAACCAGAATCAGAAATAGACACAATCGATTTGAAATATTCAGGTTAGCTTATCACTGAAAGGTTAAAACTGTGACTCACGAAGACTTTGATAGTAATTTCCAATACATTAGTACATCGATTCACTAAATGTCTTATTGTTGTATTATCTTGAACGCAGCGAGAATTTAAACTCCATTATAAAATTGTTTTTTTTTTTATTACACACTGTTAACAAAAGTGTTGTAGATCATAGGTTTTATCGACCTTTGATTTCACAACACTATGAAGTGGCTACCTAATTATAATAAAATGAAGTGTTAATCAAATAATGATGCGGTTAAAAAGTACGTGTACCATAACGAAAAGCCGCGCATATCATTAAAATTTTGTTAATCCAGCTCAACAATAGATAATTTGGAAGTCATTATTCTGGTATTAAAGATGCAATTTGTAAGTGATTGATTAAGTACGTAAAATTATGGTCTCTTTGTTTTCAATAAGCATTGTTTTATCAGCTGGACGCCGTAATCATCATTGACGTAATAGTTTAAAGCTTTTGTACATTGTTTTGAAGCAAATATATCTCTGCAATTACTTACTTACCTAATCTTTGAAAATGAATCAAAAAATAAAAATGAACTTCAATTGCTCCTAAGTAATTGCTTAAATCGAATAAATCTGTACCTAAGCTACACCATCATCTGTTGTCTACAACATGCGCAATACACTGCACAACAATATATGTACGTAAGCATCCACAAACACAACAGACATAAAGCACAATTATTATTATATATTAAACATTACTAAAATGAATTGGTCACTTTATTTAACTATTGCCACATATTTCTATAAATCACGGTTTATGTACATAGTCTTAGTCCGTAATGGGCTTATTTTCTGAATGTTGAAATAACGGGCGTAGCATCTTCAACATTGTCTATATCTGGATTTAAACGAGATATGTTATATAAAATAACAAATTCGAAGTCTGTCTGATGCAGGCCGTTGCCGGAGTCTTTACCTAAAGCCTTTCCGATTGAGTGGATATTTTCTCTCCGGTACTTTCTCACGAGGATTAAGGAATGGGCGGCTCGAATGAACTAAGTCCTGAAATAAACCGGTCTTTGTTCAAATTATTTGCAGGTTACTTTAATTGTATTTAAATAAAATTTTAATTCGTGTACTAAAGACGATTATACTAATGAATTCAACTTAGTGTTCTATTATTCAATATATTTACATTAAAAAAAATTTAAAAATTACGTGTATGTTCGATTTGTCTTATTTTCTATCTTAGGTCTTATTTAAAAATCTTTATTACATGTGGCCTAAAAATATTTAAGGTTCAAATCACACGTGGAAAAATAATATCTTATTATACATATTATGTATGTAATACATATTATCTACTCTATCGTATGTATCATTGATATATGCATATGCATACACAATGAGTACTTAATGCATAACTTAAAATATTTTATTAGTACCATTAAACTAGACTTTATTTGCTGAAATGGCACTAAGCCTGGATCAATACGATACATTCACAAATATATTTACATAACTAAGATCAATTGCGGTGAGTCACAGATGTTGTTCTTCAAAATAAAAACAACTGAAGATAACCGAAGAATTCGATTAAGTAAGTTTACATTCAAGACTGAGACCTCGAGCTGATCCACCAGGTCTGCTGGAAAGCTGGAAAGACACCAGCAATATCTTTATCCCAAAAAAAGAAAGAAGAATTAAAATAAATAGATTTTCTTGAAACATCTATACCTAACCTAGTCTTGCCGTAAATACTGAGACGAAGGAAAAAAAAATCTATTGCAAATAACATTTATTACTTTTACAGTGTGTTAGTTTAATACATAAATATAAAACAATTTAAACTATAAAAAGCTTATTCGAAGTGGTCTCCATTGGCTGCAATACAGTCCTTTAAACGTTGAGGCCAGCTATCAATAGAAGCACGCACTTTTTCCATGGGAAAAATTTTCACTGCCAATCGTACGGATTGTTTTAGGGACTCCAAATTATCATGGCGTTTAGAGCCAGCCGTACTCTCTTAAACTGACCATAAATCATAATCCAGCGGATTAAGATCGGGACTAGACGACGGCCTGTCTTTAGCTCTGATGAAGTCCGAAACGTTCGTTTCCAACCAAGACTGCGTAGACCGAGCTTTATGACCTGGCGCCGAGTCTTGCTGGAAGGACCATTCTTGATTATTGAACATGGTGTTGTTAAGGGGCTTCACTACCTTCTTAAGAATGGTATCTTGATACACTTGTGCCGATGTTTTGATACCTTTTCACAAAAGTATGGCTCAGTCACTCCTTCATAGCTAATACCCCACCAAACCATCACTGAAGTCGGATAGTGCCCTCGTTGCATTCTGTCGACTAATTGGGAAGCTTCCTTAGAGCTTTGAGCATAAATACGGTCATTTTGATAAAATGTTGCTCAATTGTAAAAAAATTCTCATTTGTAAACAAAAATTTTCTATGACCTCCCTTTGCGTACCGCTTCAGTAGTTGTTTCGATTTTACCACCCTATTCTCTTTTAAATTATCAGTTAAGAAATGACCAGTACGTCTCTTATAGGCTGCAAGTTCTAAGTCATCTTTTAAAATACGCGACATGGTTCTAGGTGCTATCTTCATCTCCCGAGATAAAATCTTTTGCTTTCGGACAGGATTTCTTCGAATTCTCTCCCTTACTGCTTTGACCACCTTTTTCGTACGAACACTACGTGGACGGCCAGATCTTTTTCTGTCACAAACAGAGGAGGTCTCATTGCACCTATTAATAGCCCGGTACACAAACATTTTACTAATACCAAGCGTATGGAGAGTTTTAAAAATTGCGTTTGGCTCCATACCTACTTTGTGTAATGCAATCACAGCGATTCGGTTCTCTTTATCACCCCACCCCATTTTAATATCGCAAAATATTGTACAATGTAATATAAAAATGACAGATTCTAAATTCAAATGTAATATTTTGTTTATTTTTAATTGTAACAGTATTTATGGCCAGACTAAGTATACGTAAAAATAAAATCCGAGCGATTTATTAAAAAAAAATCTGTTTGTATGTTTGTTTGTTTTCTGTAAATCTCTGGTACTACTGTGCAGATTTTCATACAGTTTTTAAGTTAAGAAATCATAGTTTAAGAAAGATATGGGTTTTGTGTCTTTAAAATGGTATTTAACAAAAATAAGTTATCTTCATTTAAAAATTACTGGAATTTAGTATTATACGTTTTAGAAGTTAGAAGCTAAATGCAAAGCCCATATTATTATTGAAACGAACTCTGCCTGTATGTTACCTTATTAAGCTCAATATATTGAACCTATCTTTTTAAGTTGGGTATGCAAATAGTTTGAACCCTAGGAAAGAATATAGGCTTCATCTTGCTGCTGGGCCCACTTTAAATAAACTTTCAAAAACTACGCAGGCCAATCACCCGGCGAGAAGCTATTATGGTAATAAAAAATTTATTATAAAGTAAACTTACTTGGTCATGTTTTGTTTTAGTAAAACGGGACTACTGTTAATTTTCTCGACTATATTCTTGTTAGTTGAAGCGTTGATCGATGAGTGGCTACGTATCTGATGATTGATCGGTGAATTGCTAAATTTAAATTCACAATAAACAGCGTTCCATTGCTGTAGTACCCCCAGTCACATGAAGATTAAATGTTATTGACATTAAGTAAATAGTTTTCTCTTAGTAAAATCGAAATAATAAATAGTTTTGTTGTTTTTTACAATAGTAGACAATAGGTTCTGGCCATATTTTAATTCCCAAGCGTAAAGGTTATCGTATCCGACTTCTCGGGAGCGTCTGCGTAACAGTGGTCGAGATCCGGTTTCTGTGTATTGATTTTACCATTAATGATTTTTATGCGATTTCTTTTATTAACAGATTGTTTCGTCATTTGAAACATTGTAATGGTGAATACGGATACTTTATAGTGTCATATTGTATATGGACTGTTAATTAATAACTGACATTGCTCCGAGTGCGCGCAAGCGAGGGCAAGCTGTGATAAGAAGTATGTAGTTTAAATTTAAATTGTTTATTTCTTGTTTCCGCGTGTGATGAGTTTGTGTTGTGGATTTACTTTGATGTAATCCAGGTGCATCAATCAACTCGGCGTGTGTTTAATCTGTTGCGTCAAGACTGCAGTCATTATTAGTTAATAATAGAATTGTTTAATGAAATAATTGTATTCAATTAACATATTGTTTAATGAAACACATTAAATTTTTAACCCACTTCAAAAAAGGAGAGATTATGAATTCGACAGAATTTTTTTAAATGTCCCATTTAGTTTTTACCTCCCAACTTTTTTCTAGCTGAACCAATTTTCATGATTCTGTTTTTATTTTAAAAGGTGATAATTCTCATGTGGTCTCGTTTAAATTTTATCATGATTTCACCAGTACTTTTTGAGTAATTTATTTTAATGCATATTTAATTAATTTCGACTATACTATTACTACTAAATGAAATTCTGAATTCTGTTGAAATCTGTTTTTTTTCGTGATATTTTGTAAATATATTTACTTAAGTGAGTTTTAAATGAATTGAAAATGGTTCAAAAGTTAGACAGCCAGCGGTCCACTGATCTCACTGGAATCACCGCAAGCAGGAAATGAAATGTAATATACGTATTAATCATCATTTGTCTATAGATACATAAAAATCCATAGAGTTCTGTCAAGCATTTTACTGGTGGTAGGACCTCTTGTGAGTCCGCGCGGGTGGGTACCACCACCCTGCCTATTTCTGCCGTGAAGCAGTAATGCGTTTCGGTTTGAAGGGTGGGGCAGCCGTTGTAACTATACTTGAGACCTTAGAACTTATATCTCAAGGTGGGTGGCGCATTTACGTCGTAAATGTCTATGGGCTCCAGTAACCACTTAACACCAGGTGGGCTGTGAGCTCGTCCACTCATCTAGCAATAAAAAAAAAAGCTCCACAACCGCCTAAGAATTGACAATGACAATGCAGCGAGATCATATCGTTTAGTACAAGGAGTCTTGCATCCGATGACGTCAGGGACGATGTGTAATGCAGCTATCTGGATAATGAGGTCAATATCAGAACAGCTGACCTACAGTTTGTACAATTGCCACGATTATTGATTTCAAATTCCTATACGAATAATGTCTCGATTTATGCATATTGAATTAAATATTTAAAAGGATAAAATACCATTGAAATATAGTACACTCAATGATGAGATGGAGTTAAAACAGCTGACGTTTTTTCCTTATAACAGCTTTAACTCCATTCGTTTTTGTTTACTAAGTTTTGCTAAGTATTATTTTCAATAAAATACTTCTCAAGACGAAAGTCTATGATCAGTGTGTGTGGCCAGTGGTAACATACGGCAGTGAGACGTGGTCGCTGACAATGGGCTTTACCAGAAGGCTCAAAGTCACCCAAAGAGCAATGGAGAGGGCTATGCTCGGAGTTTCCCTGCGAAATCGAATCAGGAATGAGGAGGTTCGCAGAAGAACCAAGGTAACTGACATAGCCCGATGGATTGCAAGATTTTAGTGACAGTGGGTACAGCACATTGCTCGTAGTACCGATGGACGAAAAGTTCTTGAGTGGCGATTGCGTACCGGGAGACGTAGCGTTGGTAAGCCTTCCAAAGTAGACCGATGACTTATAGAGGTTCGCGGGGATACGTTGAAAGCAAGCAGCGCAGGACGGGTTATTATAGCAAATCTTGGGGAGGCCTATGGGCTGAATTTTATGGTTTTTTTTTGATAATATTTAATTGCTCATATTGAAACAAACGGATTCCAATTCACAATAAAATATGTTCGCAGCATAAACATATTAATAATATCTGATAATCGTTTTTCCGTCACACACTAATTTTCTTTATCGAACTTTGAACACTCACTGAATTGTTTTGTTCAAGTGTTAAAAACCTTTTCGCATATAATTAAAGTTCAACTTCTGTAACGTTAAAGTTATTCGATTGACTCATACAGCAATCATCATTTTCATAAGTACAAAAAATAACGTAGAGTTGACTTTTAACTGTGTGCTTAGTGCGAGTTTTTTAACGTTCTCGATAGCGTAAAAGTTAGCCCAATTTTGTATGCAGTTGGAACAGCGCCCCTAGCGGCAAACGTAGGCAAAAATTTCATTCCATACAAATATGGCCTAGGGGTAGAGGTCCCAAACGATGGTCGGACCGAATAGCGGAGGAACTGGGGATACCTGTGAGCGACGCACTCCACCAGGCTACAACACGGGATCGATGGAGACAGCTGGTTGACGGAATCGGACGGAGTCACGATCCTCAGCACTGAGGGAGCGATCGAAGAGAGAGAGAGTTACAAATATGAGCTAACTTTTACGCTATCGACAACGATAAACGTTGAAATCACACTAAGCACACTGATTCTTTGTAAAACGCTTTTTTTCTGCGCACCAGTGAGTGGGAACAGCAAACGGACACAGGCGGCTGTTACAATCACGCCAATTGGTTCAATCGTTTAGAAATGACGCTCGGCTTGACGTCACGGTCCCCTTTGTCTCTCTGGAAATACACGAAGCACTTAACGGTATAAAATGTGCCGTTAAATTAACATTAAATTTTTCGCTTCCATGTTAAGGTATATTGACTAAAGGTACGGGTCACGACTAAATGTGCGAACTCTTATTGAAATCTGAAAGGTAAAGTCAAGTTGGCTCCTACAACTGTGGGGGCTCTCGACCGATCTAAACGGTTCTTTACACCTGGATAAAGGCGATAAGGACCTAAGCTTATCTTTTTTAGATTAGCTTTTATAATACATGTCAAATTTTTATGAATACTTAGTGTCAAATCTATTTTATAAAAAAAAAAAACCTTAACTGCTATCAACGTTAAAGTTGAATTTTTTAATTCATACTAAACATATAGTTTCTTTTTGTTACAGGTAGCAATTAAGATAATAGATAAATCACAATTAGACGCCAGCAACCTTCAAAAAGTGTACAGAGAAGTGGATATAATGAAGAGGCTGGATCATCCTCACATAATTAAGCTTTACCAGGTGAGTGTTTAGAGTTCAACTTACGTCATACGCTAAGCTGTTACGTCAGCGTTAACGTAAATCGTGCCTACGTTTATTTCCGTCAGAAACCCCAAAAATTCGGAATAGGTAAAAAACTATTGAGTTAAAGAATTTTAATTCGCTCGTCCCTGCGTCATCGAGGCCAATTATTTATTGTTTCGTTAAAGTGAAACTAAATGCTGTTTGACCTGGTGTGATCTTACAACGACTTTTCGGTAAACGAATCTTTGTGTTGTGACTGTTAGAGGTTAACAACGGTTAGGAAAACAAAAAAATCCTGTTATCCTCAGAGACCGTTACTCACAGTGACGGCGGAACAAATACGTATGTATTACATATGTAGTTGTCTACAGCAATTTGCGAGGTACTGTTTACGTTAATAAGGCAGTCGTTTCTTGACTTGCTTCAAGTCATCCGTCAATAATGTTAGATTGACTGAAATGGTATAGTATTTACCATATGCGCTAGTGCGTGAATGACGAGTGTTTCTGTGTTATCTCAATGTTATTAACTTCAAATGCTTTGTAAATATATTGTATAAATTGCACTAGAGTAGAATTATAAAGTTTGAGGGAAACTTACAATGATAAAAATATGGTATTTTTTTATTGCTTACATGGATGAAAGAGCTCATCTGGTGTTAAGTGGTTACCGGAGCCTATAGGCATCAACAACGTGAATGCCATCACCTTGAGAGACGAATTTTGAGTCTCAGTTTTTAATTTTTCAATATAACGACTGCCTCACCCTTTAAACCGAAACGCATTACTGCTTTAAAGCAGAAATAGGAAGGGTGGTGGTACCTACCTACCCAAGCAAATTTACAAGACATCCTACCACCAGTAATTACTCAAATTGTAATTTTGCGTCTTTGATATTATCCCTGCGCCGTGGAAGTCAATCGTGAACATTTGTTTAGGACATATTACATTAGGAAAATTAGCATCTCTGTGCGCGAGTCGAACACCGGCACAGTTGAACCGCTTAATATCAATGAGCTGGAAAGCCTTATCTTTTAGGCTACGAAGAATTAAAAAATTATGTTCGGAAACATTTAACAAAAAAAATACTCTCTTTGTGGATAGTTGCTTTTGTTGCACATTCGCGTTAATAAAACGTATGCAGTGTTTTATCTTTTTAAATGTTCTTGACGTCAGATCTATCCAATATGAATAGTTTTGACGTATGGAGCAATTTGCGTCAACATAATATGAATGCTTCGTCTCATTTATCATTAATACTTGTTATACAAACATTGAAAGCATCGACGATTTCTGATCTTAAACGACCAATATTGATTTTAGTTTCGATTATGGCACCATTTATTTGCGACATTGTGTATGGGTTTGCAGTAATTAGTAAGGAGACCTGTGACCTCGTGGATTCATTTATTAATTTAAGAAACAACATTGAATGGGTTGCTGCATATCATGGCGATGACGGTAATGTGACGCGATTTGATTAGAATTTACGTCATTTTCATATTCAAATGTGTTTTCGATGTCTTTTATTGGTATTTTTATGGTTACCAAATAATTATTAGAAAGAGGTTACTACCTACCACCTGGTGTTAGTCAATACTAGAATCCTTATACACCACATTGTGAGTTCCTCTACCCACCTTAAAACGTGAAGTCTAATAGCTGCTGCTGCACACTTTACTGCATGATTGCTTTGCGCTAGAAATGGGCACGATTGTGATATAAACTCGTGTCGACTTGTAGGACGTCCTGATTTTTATTACACCGCGTTATTCCTGTGAAAGTCGTGCGCTAGCACGTGCCAAGTCTGTAATGTACTTATTTCTTAAGAAAAATGGTACCTTTATAGGTACAACAGGTGTTTGAATGTGACGATGACTGGACTGACGAGTCTTTGAACACTTCGACCCTTCAAGGTCGAATTTTGAATCGAATTGTCGCATCCTTTGATATTGCTTGTGTGACTCATATACCCCAAACAAATTCTATTGTATTTTATAGTTGCCCTTCAATTAAATTTACGAAATGTTTTAGTGCATGTATAAATTTATCTCATTCTTTGATTGGTAGTAAAAATATTTTTATTGATACAAAAATACGGCACGGTGTCGGGGGACTGACGTCATGAGTAAATTTAGCCTCGTACCAGCCACACTGGACTTAATTGATTAGACGTGCATCGCCCCAACTCGCATTGTTAACTTGGGCACACTTTAAACAACTAAAAAATCACGCATACAGATCGTGCTCAAATATACGCTAACTGCACGTAGATTTACTGAGCAAATTAAGAATGAAAATTAAGAACCATGTTAAAACTTCAAGCGAAGCTTAGACCAGCAAGAAGAAAATAAAACACATTTTGACTTTTGAATGTTGAGTGCTCTCTACAAAAAACAAACAAGATGCTTCAAGGGAAGGAATTAAACTGAAAACGGCTACAATGGTGTTTTTAATTGTTACTCGATTTAAGACGATGCAGCTACATTGATTCTCTGCTCCCCGAGTTAGAGGTTTCCAAAACCCATTAATTTAAACACGGACATGCAACTAGTGCTACCAATTGCATGACAGATAATTGTATTTATGATAATATTCAGAGTGTTTTTTTTGGAACGAAGTTCCTTATGGGACGATGCGGAGGGGTGCCGGGAAAAACCGTAGCGTAAGATTTTTTCTATTTAGTTTGTTATCAACAGATGTCGCTGCACGTAAATTGAACAATTCCTGAATTACAGTGACGAGATGTTACACAGTTGACAGACGCTCTCGTATTTCTCTTGCTAAATCATACTTAACTGGCGTAGAGGGATACTGTAATCATGCAGGCGGTTCCCCCAGGGCGAGGCTGCTGCACTGCGGAGTGATTGACCCTTGCGATTATTTTTATCAATAAAAAAGTCGTAATCATAATAAAAAATGTATACCCGAATAATTATTTTCTTTATACCTCGAATAGAACTTAAAATTAATATTTTTATAACATAATAATATGGAACTTCGTTCCTATCCGGTGTTCCACGATACCACACATCTTTTTATTACGTTGTAAACAAACGAGCACAATAATTCAAATTGTGTTTAGAAGTGCTTTAAAAGAAAGAAATATAAATATTTTTTCACTTCAAGTTTATAACGCTAATTTACCTGTGTACCTAAAAATAATAAAAAGTAAATATGAACAATGTACAAGTTTTTACCATGGATTTTTTTATTTCTGTACGATATAAAAAAGCAGCAAAATCGCATGATGACATCAGGACAATGTTTGCGAATAAAATAGGCGTTCTAAAACATACAGTAAGCTACAAGATTTGGCAAATAATTTTTCCGCATGTATTTAGCTTCAAAAATACCGATTGCTTACAGAAGTCAATTTCGGCTAGCTTTGTTGTTAGCTAAACTTTGCTTTAGAAGAATGTATGAAACGTCATTTAAGCCACGTCACATAATTTCCACGTGACATTAAAGATAAGACGCGAATCATTTCGTTCGGAATTCTAGTGGCTATTTGAGATAAAAATAATCACAAAAACACATGGCACAACAGAAAGATGTAACGATATAGGGCTTTATTTTGACTAAATAATTTAAAACATGGTTATTGATTTTAAATATTAAGGGAAGAACGTAGCGTTAAATACTTATTGAAACATATCTAATAATACAACATCTACAAATAGCAAGTCCTGTGGATGAAATTCTCCAGGCAAATAGGTCAAATGCAAGTACTTATTCTAATAAAACAATGAATATTGCATAACATTGTGTATGTAACACGTGCTTTGGTGTGAATGNATTTAAAACATGGTTATTGATTTTAAATATTAAGGGAAGAACGTAGCGTTAAATACTTATTGAAACATATCTAATAATACAACATCTACAAATAGCAAGTCCTGTGGATGAAATTCTCCAGGCAAATAGGTCAAATGCAAGTACTTATTCTAATAAAACAATGAATATTGCATAACATTGTGTATGTAACACGTGCTTTGGTGTGAATGGGAATGCTTGTGTTAAAGTCATGAATACTGTTGACAAATGTTTCATGCGCACAAGTACTAGCATCTTGAATGGTTGGTGATTTTCCAGAAAACACTGGAAATTTCCAAGTACTGATTTTTTTCTTAACCACCAAAGTATTGTAATGTTATAATGTTAATGTAATAAATTAAAAATGTAATATTATTTGAGATGAAAAGAAAGATTCAAAAGTAATAAATTAATAAAAACATATTACTGATCAATATATAATATTTTTATATAAGTAAATAATATATATTTTTCGTACGTGATTCGGTATATTGAAACGATTCTTTCTGTAATTGCTTGGTATGAAAATACATAAACGATGATTCACGTACGATTTTATTAGTGATGGATCTCGTTTTTACAACAGTACGATCAGTTCATGGGCACGACAGGTAGCGTTGTAATGATCTCATTAATCATCGATCCATGGTCACATGCTACTTTCTAAAATCATCCTCATCGACATTTAATATAATAATTGGAAAAATCATCGGTCCCTGGTCACATGCTACTTTCTAAAATCATCCACATCGACATTTAATGATAGGAAAATTGTAATTGTTATTTTACTGCCTGCGTATTTAGAAGGAAAACGAGAGCTTTACCTCGGCTGGTACTAGAAGCCCCTTTGCTCATGGACGCTAATGGCCTGGCAATACTGAGGTAAAGCCATTATCTTCTGATATTCTTTTATTATTAGGTTAAAAAAGGAAATGAGAGCAGGAATGATAGATAGATGATTTGGAAGAAGGAGGAGGAAGGATGGTAGATTGAAGATTTGATCGGAGGGACTTATTTTCAGGTAGTAGGGACAAACTTAGAGTGCGTTATGGAAAGTATCGTAGAATAAAGTTAAGATCTCATATATTTCGACAGAGCACACTCCTGACAGAAAATGTGATTGAAAATTTAGTAAAAACTAGTGACTGGAGCACAAAGAGGTTCCACAAAATAGTTTCCAGTTTAACTATCCGTAATGATAATGCTTCGGGAAAACCGGTTTGTCTGAGTCTAGAGTTTATTTGAGTAAAATAACAAAAAAGTTGCAGGGATACTCCTTGGAATTACGGCAACATGACAAAGTACAAAATTAATTAATTAAATTTCTTAAATAAGTTTCAGTGATTTTAATTCGTTCTCGAGTGTTTTTTATTGTTATTGTATTATGTAATTTGTCCATTTATAAAACAGTATTCCTTTACAAAGAATTGAAAAACATTTATCATTGTTGTTTTAGGTCATGGAGACGAAAAACATGATCTACATAGTATCAGAATACGCGAGTAAAGGAGAAATTTTTGGTAAGTATTATTTGTGATAACATCACTTCATTCAATGTTTATATTGAACTACACTAAAATTTACTAGCGTTTTTTAATTAGTCAATGAAAAAATAATAATTATATCATTATAAAAATCTTACCTAGATGATAAGGAATTGACACCGAAAGCTCGTAGATGATAGTGCTGACTACTGATGGACGATTGTAAATTTTAGATCGGAAAATACCATAAGTAATTGACTTTTTACTTCATGCAAAGTAAGACGATAAAAATCAGCTGACGCACAAAGTCAATGGTCTCGTGTGACGTGGTGCAGACGTCTGCCAACTTCCTTGGCATTAGTTGTGGGTACACAAAATTGGAACTTCCCGTATCTCCGTATGTAGAGGCTAGCAGATTTATATAGTTCTCTTTTTATGGGACTATGATCTTACGTTTTCGATTTCCGGCAGGAGTTTCTACTTATTTAAGTCATTTGCGCATTTAAAACAAACAACACTTGAAAATTCTCTATTATAATGTTCTGAAAAATAATAATAATGTAATAATACCTATAGTTATATTTAACAGCTCTGTTAAGTATATATCAAAGGGAAACGAGGTATTTTAAAACTAAATCTAACAAAGATTCTACCAAACAATCCGTAATCCAAGAACTACGTACATACCCTTCTGCAAATATATAAGAAGCTCGCCAGAAGCAAAACCTCGAAATCGATTAAGGGCACTCGTTCGTAAGTTCGTGGCCGCCTTGTCTATGACGCGATGACGTCAGCAAGCCTGCCGTGACGTCACCAAAAAGGGTGTCGTCGGGTGTGGCTGGGGTTGTTGGGGAGATGAGAACCAATTTCGCGCACAGCTGACTGTGCTGAGAAAACCAGACCTATAAAAGCCGAGCCCGAAAAGGAATCCATAACTTTGGAATTAATTACTTCGTGTTAGACAAATATTACTTTGAATTTTGCTCCTTCAAGGGATCGCTTATTTTCAAATCTAAATTTTATTGATTTTTTACAAGAATTCATCGTTATTATAAATTCATTAGTAAAACTTTTGATTCGTGTGAAACACCGTTTTTCTATTTGTTATTTTATTTTGCTTTGNGAGCCCGAAAAGGAATCCATAACTTTGGAATTAATTACTTCGTGTTAGACAAATATTACTTTGAATTTTGCTCCTTCAAGGGATCGCTTATTTTCAAATCTAAATTTTATTGATTTTTTACAAGAATTCATCGTTATTATAAATTCATTAGTAAAACTTTTGATTCGTGTGAAACACCGTTTTTCTATTTGTTATTTTATTTTGCTTTGTTGTAATTTATTTTAAAACTTCATGCAATTTTTTGTTAGTCGCGTCATATTTTTATTGTTATTCAGGCAATTATTTTAATTCAATTCTACATATCTTCCAGTACAAAATATGTATGTATATGGCTCCAGGTCAAGATTTTCAAGATTTTTCATTTTCCAGGAAAGATAGAGAGGAAACAATAACATATCCACCAAATCCCTATTTTTTAACGAAGATCCTCGATTTTTTTATTACCCTTGTAGGCATACGGCCTACTTGATGGTCAGTGGTTACCATCGGTGATGGACGTGAGCAATGCCTGGGTAGAGCTAATCCGCTGCCTTCTGTTAAGTACTCTCCACAAGCCTCGTTTGAAGAACGATATGTCATAGCGGATAACGCGGTAGTGGAATAGGTCATATTAACCAATGAGGCCTTCAAATTTTGTAAGCTATTTTAGAAATAACGTATTTCTTTGTTCGTAGATATTACACAGGTCTGAAATTATATTTTCATAAAATCAGAAGTAAGCGTCTAAGTAAGTACTTAAGTCGTTGGCAATGTTAATGAAATTCTCATTTCGAATGTTTTTTTTTATATTATATAATGAAATTTTAACTAATAACTAACTAAAAACTACGAGGATCCTTCCGATTTAAAAGACTGTTAATCGAAACTTTAACGTTTGGTGAAGCTGGAATAACCCCTCGAGGTTATTAACATAGGTAGGCAATGAAAAACGAAACATGTACCACATGGAAATCAAGATTGTTATATAGCATAGAGGTTTTCGTACCTGCAAATCTACTATTTATGTTATTCGTTGTTTCGCTCTTGACAGAGCGGACTGGGTCTCATTGAGTCCTCTTCCTCGGAGTTGATGGCGGTATTCACGTTGTGGTTGGTCTAGGTTCTGATAACTGTTTAAAATTAAGTGAGTCATAACCCAAGGCAATTGGCCATTAGGCATTACTTAGTCAATAAAGAAACAAAAAAGGGCGCCATACTTCTTTTCTGCATCTCGCTTGTTCCGCAGTTGATATAGTGGGGTACCCATTGCCAATTTCACCAGATCAGCCCATCCCATAAATGATCTCCTGCGAGCTCTGGCTTGAAAACCCACGCATGTAGATATTTAAGTACGGTAGACTTACATGATTTTGGTTTATAAAAACTTAGTATTAGAATTTTAAAAAACCATTGAAATTCTACAGGAGAGTTCAAGGTTACAATTTAAATATCCCTTGAAATAAGCTACATTTTAAGTTCATTCAATATATGTACTAGTCTACTGAATTAGATTACATACGAAGACTAACCGATATTTAATTAATCCTTTAATGCTTTTTTTATACAAGTCCATTAGTTCCGTTTCTTCGAATTTTCACCAAACTTATAATGTTAGAATTAAATTTTAAGGAATATTCTAGGAATTTAATTCTTTATAGCGAAATATGAAAATAGCCCTGTCTGTTACGGTTTCACACCAAAATCTCTGAACTTCTTTTGATGAAAGTCAGTAAATATAATAATAGATCGAATCTTAGGCAATAATATAATTTATCTTTCATTCTAGTCCGTTCTTTCATTCTAGTCAGTTCCGAGTCCGATTATAGATACACGACATAATCTATAATTCATGTGGGCGAAGCTGTCCATGAAAAGCTAGTTTACATAGGTACTGATTTAAGCTAAGCCAAAAGCTAGCTAACCGCTAGATCAACGAGGCGCAATAAATTATAGGCGATAGAGAGGCGAATGAAAGGCTTAAACTAAAAAAATGTGATATTAGTTCCACTTTAATAATGAGACACTGTTCTACAAAGCCCACAGAAATATTATAAACATACATTTTCAATTTAAAGATTCATATTAAAAGTCAACAGTTTCGCCGTAGAATATAAATAAGTTAAACAAAAGAGTCATTCAGAGAGGCGGACAGTCTATTCCATAAACATCAGTTGCCGCCCAATACTCTTGAATATATTGCCATCCCACGTTTTGCAATGACAGACAGCGGGCGTAGGTATTTATTTCGCCTTTGCTTTATCTTTGTTTTTATAGCTCGCGTAGTCTGTTGTTCCGATTATGGTATGATCGTTTGTCGGGTTCTATGAATTTGGGATAATAAGAAACAAATAACACAATTACTTAATGCCTACATTTAGCTTTCTTTGGAGCGAAAATGGATCAAAATTATTTAATTTCGTCATGAAATTATCATTTGCGTCCCGAATAAATTCACTGTTGAATAATAAGATCGTGAATCGCAAACTAAAATTTACGAGACTAATGTACACGAATGATGAAACAATGTTCGCGTCATAAAGATATGCCACGTGCAAAGGCATTTCGTGAGCGCTATTCAACTCTGAAAATGTATTTGGATAAACTCGTTTTTCGAGAATATTCCAAGGCGCACACACATATTTGTTTTTTTTTTATTAGTACTATGTACCTGTCTACAAATCACATCAATATAGAGTATGCTGATTTTGGTAACTTATAAAAGTGTTTCGCATTACTGTTATTATTATAATACATTTTTATCATAATCGCTCAAAATGCTTCAAATGGTTCCTTCGGTGTAATAGAAGATTTTCCTTTTTTGGAAAGTTTAAGTTTCACGTAATGTAGCTTTCTTAATAAATCATTGTTATGATCAATTGTATAGTTCAGTGTAAAAATATTTTTGTACATACTAATTAATTGAATTAAAATGAATTTTCATTCCATTTAATGAATTAAAATGAAATTCCAAATAAATACACGTATCTGGTATTGATTTTATAGTCGGTACAATTTAGCTTTGTACGAAAAAAGCAATGATTAAGATTGTGATGACACTTTTTTTTATTGCTGCACTTATATTACGAAAATAAGGCTATGGTTATAATAAGGGGTTTAAATTATTATTATAATTTTTTTATTGCTCTTGTAGGCAGACGAGCATCGAGACGGCCCACTTGATGGAGAGTGGTTACCGTCGCCCATGGACTTCAGCAATGCCAGGGGCAGAGCCAAACTGCTGCCTACCGCTTAATACTTTTGACTAAGTTCAAGACTACTAATAAATTAGAGATAAATAATGGAGTTTTTTTTCACAGACTACATTGCGAGGTATGGTCGAATGGCAGAACAGGCAGCTAGACGCAAGTTCTGGCAGATCTTATCAGCTGTAGAATACTGCCACGAAAGGCGAATCGTACACCGAGATCTCAAGGTAACTTCACATTGATGTATCGTGTAATTTTCCTACTTAATTCTTACTGGAAATCAAACAATCTAGTTGGATCTTAATTATATTAATCGCTCAAATAATATTTAATTAGCTGAATACTTCAGGAAAATAATTCATGACAAAGGATATACTGGTGGTAGGACCTCTTGTGAGTACGTGCGGGTAGGTACCACCACATTGCGTATTTCTGACGTGAAGCTGTAACGCGTTTCGGTTTGAAGGGTGGGGCAGCCGTTGTAACCAAACTTGAGACCTTAGAACTTATATTTCAAGGTGGATGGCGCATTTACGTCGTAGATGTCTATGGACTCCAGTAACCACTTTACACTAGATGGGCTTTGAGCTCGTCCACCCCTCTAAACAATAAAAAAAAGGATTTATAACACACGACAAATGTGCTTTATAAACGTGCCTAGAGAACGGTTTTTATTATGATGCTTTATAAGGAAGACGAGAATATGGCATAAAAAATCTCATATAATGTGTACAAGATTGTTCACATTAGGATCGTATCTGATCCTTTCATCACATCACACAAGGATCGTATCTGATACTTTTCTTAGATTCTTGGTCTGTATACGTAAACTCTGTGGTCATCTATCGCTTATCTCCGATTAACACTTAACTGCAGATTTGCTGCCGTCACATCTACCCATGCAACGGCGGATCCAGGGGGGGGTCATGACCCCCCCTGAGCTAGTTCCAGGACTTGAACTAACTTGGACTAATTGAAGAACATAATGTTTTATTTATTATCTATTGTTATCAAAATTAAATCATAAGTTCTTAACTTGCCCACGACTATGTGACCCCCTCCTGGCGTCAAAGCTGGATCCGCCCTTGTATCCATGTTAACGTATGGAACGTTAAAGTAATATCGTAGCAGAAATATGAATTTTACGGATTCATAAGAATTCATGCGTAACCCTCATTCCAAGAAGTAATTCAATAAATTTATTTCCTTGATGAACGACGATAGAATCTGAAATGTTTTAGAATTTTTCCCGTTTATTTCCGTGATTCAAGCTGATTTGTATTCGGGAGTTTTATCGAATTATCGACTTTCTTTTGTATATACGAACGAAAACTTTTTCTATTTAGGCGGAGAATTTGCTGCTGGATGCGAATATGAACATCAAGATTGCTGATTTTGGATTCAGTAATTACTACGCCACGGGGGAATTGTTGGCCACGTGGTGTGGTTCTCCACCTTATGCCGCTCCAGAAGTATTTGAAGGGAAAAGATATACAGGCCCCGAAATAGATATTTGGGTACGATATTACGATTCTACATTATTCGATATTCGTTTTTTATATCACACAGAGCTCGGGTTTTACGACGCCAAATGAAAATGTCACCTGTAGCTATTTCATTCTTGTTTTTATAAATAAATAATATTATTCTATTTGAATTTAACTAAAGTTCAACAGACAGCGAATTGTAAACGATCAGACTAAAATTAAATGTTAAGCACGTGATTAGTTCGTAACTTTTAAAATTAGTTACTACTGTCTTAGGAAATATCTGCTTAATTCTTTTAAACTCAAAAATAGTAATTTTTTCTAAATTATCAAAGTTTTAACTCATAATATCACCTTAGATCGTAATTTTATCAAGTCCTGTATGTTATGAATTCAGTAATTCATTAATTGATTACTTTTTATTTATTTCGTTCCTTTCTAATTAGACATTTTAATCACAGAGTCTGGGAGTAGTGTTGTATGTATTGGTGTGTGGTGCGCTGCCTTTCGATGGATCTACACTTCAATCACTACGAGATAGAGTGCTGTCAGGCAGATTCAGGATACCCTATTTCATGAGTGAAGGTAAGCGACTCAATAATTTATAGTATAGTATAATTTATAGTATAGTATAATTTATAGTATATAGCTGACCCGGCAGACTTCGTAGTGCCTCAATCGATAAATAAAAGACCTAAGCTTTTGCATAAAATAAACTTAAAACACACAAAAGGAATCCGTCCGACGGGGGGACACATCAAAGGAAAAATAAAATTGTTATTTTTATTTAATTCCGAGCATTTTCATATTTATCTACCTTTTAAACCTTCTCTGGACTTCCACAGATAATTCAAGACCCAAATTAGCCAAATCGATCAAGCCGTTCTCGAGTTTTACCGAGACTAACGAACAGCAATTCATTTTTATATATAGAGAAGATAGTATAGTATAATAACTTAATTATTATTTTCTGACAGGAAAGTATCGTAATTTGTTAACGATAAAAACACAAATGATGTTATTGTTTTTAAAAACCTTGTGACATGTAAGAGTATGACGTATGTCCACATAACTATGTGCTCTAGAATGACGGCTTTAATGTTTTCTTCACGATTTCTTATCTTAAGCCGGTATTGGTAGATACCGACGACACGTCAGAGATGTCCTTTACCTGACAATTTAGTGTTTGGTCGTTAATGATAGAACGTATATTGTATGTACCTACTCGTAGTATTGAATGAGTTGTCTGATTATATTAGTATTAAAAATACGTTTTAACGTCTCACCTTAGTTTTTTAATATGAGTATGGTGTAAATAAATGAGCATAATGTTTATTATACAGCAAGCTGATAAACGAATTTTCTTTAATTAACATGGGAAAGCATATATTTTTTGAACACATTTTTTAAGCATCAATTATAAATTATCGATACGTCACTTACAGTAGTAGGCAGATAGATGTAAATGTTGTTATGTATGTATGTTATGTATATACACGCGGACGTTTAAGATAAAAAAATAATGAAATCGATAAGCTAGCGGTCGTTTGCGTCATCATGTTCAATCATGCATCCAAGGACTAGAGCATGCCTACTCTTAAATTCTTTACACTGTTTTTTTTTTTACTAAGCTTCAGATGATTTTTAATAAATCGTTTTGAATGCTGTACAAGTCGCCGTGCACTGGCAAAAGTATAGTTATTTGTAGTATTGTGGCGGGTAGCCATCATACAACGCAAGATAATTGACAGATGCCTGAATCTCGCTTACGACATTTTCAAGATAAGCTTGCATATATACAAGTTCCAAACAACAACATTCGGACCGTCGGTCTACCGAGCAAAATATCACCCGCTCGGTGGAAGATCTTTCCTTTGTTGTCTAAGCCTTCCCAAAGTATCTATACTAATATAAATCTAGTGGTTTTTACGGATGTTCCATTATAACTACTAAACCATGCATCCGATTGACTTGAAACTTGGTAATCATGTAGAAAATACATGTATTTAATGGATAGGCTAATATTTATATGAGTATTGGACTCCCTACATCAGTTGCGGGGGCGTTAATGATGAGAATCTTTGTGGGGGTGAGAAATGATAATGTTAATTTTAAATGCCCAGCGAACCGGACGGCTACAGCTAGTAGGTACAATATAAGCTATTTCATAAAACACATTTGAAGCACGACTTTGAAAGTACGGATGAGTCAGTTTCTCATAAAATAAAAATTTCGGAAGTTCTTGCGTTTATTGGAAGACACCGATCACGAGTCCAGAACGCTTTATATCCGTTGGAATCGAGAGATATTTGACATTTGTAGTAGTCGAGTATATTTGTCCCTGTCTTATATGAGTGTTTCATGCTCTAATAACACAAAAAATCCCTGGATGAGCATTTGCTCGCACATCTGTTTAATAACTTTAACACTTATATAGTTTAGGTAAGGCATTAAAAGATTCGCTTAAATGACGCAAGCATCTTTTCCATTTCTGTAATCGCTATATAATTAAACATACATGTAATTCGTAGAATCATGTTATTTTTTTCTTTTTCGAATAAACAGTATGTACCTACTGGTGATTAAGCGTATCTATGATGATATTTCCATTGGATTTTACGAGTCATGGAAACAAAACTGCTTTTGCGGTTTAATGTTTTGTTTAATAATGTAATTATATTGTTTTCGAAGTTTTGAATACTGTTCAGTTTTCGTGGTCACACGAATGACTGAATCGACTGAAATTGAGACGTTTTTAAAATATATTTATTGCATTTGCTTGATAACAGGTAAACACATGGTCCCAATTTATTTATAAATGTAGGTACTTATCCAGAGGTCTATGAACTTCGCGATCAAAAGTTACGAGATCAATTCAGGTGATTGTGTCTGGATGACAAATCAAAGTCACTCTATTCGAATATAAAAGGGCAATCAATGTCTATGATTGTTCAAGTTAGTTGTCTTACAAGATGAATGTTTAATAAAATCAAACGAATTCGCTAAAAAGGTTAGGGTACACATTTGCATTCGCATCGCATTGCATTTGCATCGACACGATATTCCATAAATTAAATTAAGCTCAAGAAATGCTGGTTAAACTATTAATAAATGTTTCGTTTTAATTCTAATACAAAACTTGAGAAAACTAAGAGACTAACGTGAAATATACTCATTTGTGGAAATAATAAGCGTGGTTACATTCTGGACATTTTAGTATTACGTCTAGCAAAATATCAAAAACTTTATACTTCGATACCAAAATGGCTGCTTATCCTTCAATTACGAGATAAATAGATATTGTGGTATATAATTACGGGCTAACAATACTACTAGGCTAGATGCTAGAATCAGTGTGAGATGAATTTACTTTCGTATATCGATAGCTCAGGAAAGGTTTGGTGTCTTGTATCAATATATTTATCACTGCATATTTAGATTAATACTACCCAATTCATCGCCTTAAATATGTAATGTTTAAGCAATGAAATATAAAATCGTATTTTACCGGGTACCGGAGAGCATCATAGCTCTATGGCTTAATAACTATACCCACTTTGCTATTCGTGCTAACCTGTTGCCCCCTTTGCCGCGTTACTCCGTAAACGAAGGTCAAAATGAAGAACAAACTTTAGTAAACATAATGTTGTTGTTGTTGTAACAATTTTTTACCGATGAAACCGATTGAAATTAGACAAAATAAAAGAATAAGAATATATAAATATAATAGATGCTGTTCCATTGAATGGATTTATTAAAATATTTTTACTGTCATTCATACGGTCGTTATGGAGTTGAAATGGTCGTTTTTTTTTATATATGTGGGTAGGAGCCCATAAGGTCTAAGGAGTTCTGAGGTCTCAGTTTTGAGAGTACAACGACTGCCCCACCCTTCAAACCTAAATGCATTACTGCTTCAGAACTGAAAGAGGCAGAGTGGTGGTACCTACCCGTGCGGACTCACGAGACTATCCACTACCAGTAAAATACAAAACAGTTCAATTATTTTTTAATTACATATGTTTATCACCGATTTTATTTTGTTTTCGTTTTGTTCAGTAGACAGTGATGAAGCCTTAATGGCATGAAGATTAATCTCCCCTTTTATAAGTAAAAATATAAAAGACAAGAGAAAATGTAATACATAAATAAATCTGAATATTGGAACGTTAATGTTTATGTTTTAATTTACCTGGGACGAAACCAGTTTGAATAAAAAAAAAAGAAAATGAGTAGGTTAGATAATTTATGATATATGATAAGAATGAAAATGAGAAACTCTATACGAGGTTCACATAGGAAATTCCACAAAACGATTATTTGGATATCATACTTTTTTTTAGGTAGCGACTTGTAACATTGTTTGTTTGTTAACGCTTTTATTGACTACTAGCTGACCCGGCAGACTTCGTAGTGCCTCAATCGATAAATAAATGACACATCAAGGGGACACATCAAACGAAAAACAAAATTGTTTGTTTTTATATAATTCCGAGCTTTTTTATATTTTCTCACCTTTTAAAACTTCCCTGGACTTCCACGAATAATTCAAGACCAAAATTAGCCAAATCGGTCCAGCCGTTCTCGAGTTTTAGCGAGACTAACGAACAGCAATTCATTTTTATATATAGAGATTTGCTACGGTGTTGTTTAAATACGAAATGTATTGTCTACAAAACACTTTAAATTACACAACAATTACTATTATCAACTACAACCGAGATGTTGCAAGTACATAGTTTGGTTGTGATTCAATCATATTCAAGGCTTGTTTGTTTATTTCCCGCAGGCGTAAGCACGTTTACGGAACGCTGGCTTTGACAATCACATTTAATAATTCAGCTTGACATATCTCCAAAGCATTACAAATACTGAAATTAGTTCATAAAATAAAAGCAATAAAGCTGATTTTGAATTGAATTTAATAAGCGAGATAAGGTTTTGGGGAAAAAAGCGGGAAAAGCTTTCTAGAAACTTCGAATTTTCGATAGACAGATAATGTTGAAAATCGAACAGGACAACGACTGCCAAACCAGCTAGTATATAAATAAAATGATAATAATTTTTACGGTAGGTTGCGGTCTGGGTGCGTCAATGGTATTGCCGGTGTCCATTGTCCGCGGTAACTACTTAATATCAGGCGGCTTAGGAGACCTTTGTATTTGGCAGCGATAAAGGAAAGAGGATTGGACACTCGGTCGAGATGAAAACGTTTGCATTACGAACACGACTATATTTAAATGGGCTTTGATAATGATCAAAACCTAACAACACCGTTTAAAGTAAAGTCAACAAACCTTCAAGTACTGAAATGCCTTTTTACCCTAAGCCGTATGCCACAGTTTGCTGCAAACAAAAGTTTGACGGGCGTCCGTCGATCTCCAAGTTATTTCCCAGAAAATATACTTAAAACTACCGGAATTGACCACCATTTAAATATATTTTTTGTCATTTCATAAATCACCTCAGAACATAGTATACGTTAAATCCTAATTACATTTTGTATGCTCTATGTAGGTTTGTTTCACATTTTTTCATTCAAATTTAAATGTAGATTAGAACTGATACGATCTTAGTAAAACATCTTTAGTGTAGTGAAAAAATTGAAGCAGACGGCTTGTGTTTCAAAAAAATCATAATTCGAGTAGAACCCATCCCATATCCTCTGAGATTCTCACATCTTCTGCGATTTCGGAAATTTGCCCTATTTGTACTTCATGTTAAAGTTTTATTCATATGTAATTTTAGTATGAAATAGGGACGAGCTTTAGAATTTCAAAAATATTAGATATTCTATTAAATGTAATTTTAAACGGTATCAGTATTAGAATACTTAGAAGAATTTGTTGCTGAATATATTAGTGTGCCAATATTAAAATTAACATCGCACACGTGATCAACACGTGAAGACGTCATGTCGGTAACGAATTTCAAGATTATTGATGCAGTCGTTGATGTATCGATTATCGTTTGGTTTACCTAGTGTCTCGTCGATTGTTAAAAAGCTATTAAATAATCTGTTTTATGTGAAGTCGTCAATTATTTAATAAAAATAAATAGACAATAGTACACGCACTTGTTCCTAATAAAGAGGTATAGTAAAATATTAATTGTCTTCTCACTAAGCAAGAGACTTATTGTATTTTACATAGTAAAAATAATAATTAGATGGAATGTGATAGTCACTCACGGATATCAGAGTCGTCTATAGTCTAGCGTTCTACACGCAACTGTTTATAATTTATATGTCTAGTCTTTTTATGAAATAGAAATTATTGCGTGCGTACAATTTGGTATTGTAACACTTGAAAATTAGAACGATATATATTTCGAATGCATAATTTAATTCTCCTCAGCGTTAATTTTCCATATTTCTACTCATTTCCTTTCTGTTGCGATATGAATTAGTTTGCTTGCATGCTGGCAATGTTTTCGAATTTAGATTATCAAGCAATGCGTTTTGTGCAAAAAAACATTCGTAGGAAATTGAGTTAGTAATCCTCATTGCGATGTATAAATACACTTTAAATTGGACAGACTTTAAACATATTTCATTCAAGCTGTCTAATCGTTAAATCTATAATATGTAAATTGCATTATAAAATAGTTATTACAGTACTTGAATGCATGTAATTTACAGGAACCGTAATAGCTTAAACAGTAGCACGCTAAGTCTAAAATAGCCCGTCTAAAATCATACGCTAGAGAAAAATTCCGAAAAAGGCGAGTATTACGCACGAGGCGCTGGCGTGCCGTTCATAACGAAGGACATTATGAAAAATGTATTTTCTTTCAACAACGTTCGTCCGGACGGGCTTGACGTCATACGCTTTGTCCCGGAATATTAGCGTTTCATATTAATGCAAAGCTGGGCAATTCAGGCCAATTTTTTTTTGTTATTTTGTGCGGTATCGTTATGTGCCATTTAAATAAAATGAAAATTAGAACTTTAACATTTTGAGTGTGGGTAGATAGAGATATATGACTTTTTGGATACGTAGATCTTATGATTCCAAAAATGAAATGAAATAGGCACTATTGTTGTGATTACAATTCACCTAAAGCATCACTTTATCAACCGTCGCTTACTAACTTGTAATCCAATAAACAGGAAAAAATTTATTCGCAAGAAAAATGTATTTAAATAAGAAAATGTATTGCGATGTACACTGTCGGTAAAATTAAAGCTATAAATATAGATACTTCCGCAATAAGAATCAATGATAATTTGTCAATAACCTGCGGATCGAACGGGATTGACGCCAAATCTACGGATACGTATAATGACGTCAAAAGTATCTTATTTCGTTAATATACTACAGTGTACAGTGTGTGTAACAATTTAGTACATTAGTAGTTGAATTTATGTTGTGATGAAATTAAAGAGACTTCGTAGTTAAAACAAAAGAAATCCTGGGATAATTACAGACAATTTTATAGATTAGTGTCCCCGCAGTAGTCGAGATTCGACTATAATTAATTGAAATTATAAGTTTAAACATTACTATGGTTCTATTGTTAAACACTATTATATTTCGATAATATAATCACAGTATTCGCCAAAACTGCACTATAGATCAATAATATTAAAGGCAAACAATATTAATCTATTTTCAATTCGACCACAGACATTTAAACAATAACCAAAGGTTTCCCAATTGACAGTAAACAAAGAGTATACTTTTATGTATGTGTTGTGTCAAAAATACATGGTAGTGTGTGTAATGTTTTCTTTATTGATGTACAGTATCTATTACGCATTATTTAAAAAAAAAAATTAGCATTGTGCACTTCTTCTCTATATTCTCTATAAGTGTGGAAAATTTCATACTCGTCCGTCCGCGCAATTTTCGTAAAAAGGGATGCAAAGTTTTTGTTTCACGTATTCATATATAGATAAATACTAGGCAGCTATCCTAAAATTAAATTATAGAATAAATTACTTCGTGAAAACTCTCGGTAGTGATGTATGTTTGAGTAAGAACAGCGCGTGCCACCAGTGCGGCGGCACGAATACGACGCCGTGCCTACGTCGCAAGAGACGCGAGGACGCGCGTAAAGTCGCACAAGTTCATGGAGCATCAACATGGCCGCCATTGGGTGGGCGCCCACCCGACTTTTCACATTTTCNATTAAATTATAGAATAAATTACTTCGTGAAAACTCTCGGTAGTGATGTATGTTTGAGTAAGAACAGCGCGTGCCACCAGTGCGGCGGCACGAATACGACGCCGTGCCTACGTCGCAAGAGACGCGAGGACGCGCGTAAAGTCGCACAAGTTCATGGAGCATCAACATGGCCGCCATTGGGTGGGCGCCCACCCGACTTTTCACATTTTCATTAAATAATAACAGCGCATTTTTCATTCGATTGCGTCAATGGTCAAGCGAAGCACACGATATTTGCGTCCGAGCGATTATTAATAGTACCGCCTGGCAGAAAGTCGACTACTCATCGACTTTATTTTAGAAAGATGTGAAGGAAGGTAAATAAAATAGTATCGTCGAAATTACTCTACTTGATGCGTAGTGTGTTTCGTTGGGATGCTTCGGTAGCGCAAGCTATTTTGAGCGCTGGGGTGCGGTTAAAACGAATATTTATAATCGAATTCGTCACTCTAACTGAAACTATGTTTTGTTAACGCTAAGTAAAGACGGTGTGGTGCGCACAGAATATTTACATAAGATTATATTTACGGCACGAGATTTATTTATCTCTCGACGAGCGTCATTCTCATTCGGCACATGGAAGTAATTATATCGTATTTTCGATGGAATGACGCATGACCCCAATGTTTTCAGATGACAAAAATGTTCTAAAGACCTTTACAAAAATACTAGCGAGCCGCCTCGGTTTCGCAGTGCGCTTTGTATTCCATATTTTACTTATGAATGATACTTCAATTTTAGCGATTTTCGACATCTTTAGTATCTATTTCTGTAAATACTAAATGTATATACATATGTCCGTAGGCATCCTAATTCCGTATATAATATATAAGTAGAGTAAATACGTAGACAAATCCGATTTGCAACTTATTATACTATTAGTCGTCTAGTGGTTAGTGAGATAACTAACGTAACAAACTCCACGTATAACTCGATCCGAATTCGATTTCTTGTCGAGTTTATTACTATACGAGAAATGTTCATTAAATTACTAATAACAAAAATATACAACTAAACACACGAACAAACAAATATTCATAGTGTAATACAAAAGAAGCTCCATCAAATGTTTTTTTTTTCAATGAAAAAACAAAACTTAAAAGTCTAATGCAGCGCTACTTGCAGTTGTAAATCAAATTATTACTTAAGCATTCCCAATCTGGGTTCCACTAAAATACGCATATAAGTAACATATAAATATATCGGTGACAAACACGCGCACAAAATAAAATATATTAAGGATAAACTGGCTGATTGACTGACTCGGTGGAGCAGTGGTTAACGCGAGGATTGGATTCCCACATCGGGCAAACATTCGTGTGATGAACAGGTTTAGTTGCTCGTTGTCTGCGTGTTTATACTATATCTATATAGGTATATATGTAAACGTATATAGTTATGTAGTTATGTCAGTCTCTGGTACCCATAACACGAGGTTTCCTAATTTGAGGACGCATGACCATTCGTGATTTATTTCCAGTTATTTATTTATAAATATATATATTATTTGCAAACTATTTCAAACATGTTTATTTGGATTTTTAACAATTATTATAAATGGGTTATTATTACTTAAGGTCCCCTCACTGTACGTAGTTCGATACGCACTCAGGCGATTTTTTTTTCACTCGCATCAAGTTTTTTGCATAATTATAGTTAATCGTCAGTTAACTTAATATTAAGTAAGCTGATGATAATAGTTATAAGTGAGATTAAGGTTAATTACAAAACATATATAGATACACTTAAGCTAAATGTTTTTGTTTTCGATTTCCGGGTTGTAACATGATAACAAAACACGTAATTTAGTATTTAATTTTATAAATATTTTCGATATAGTTAGTTCTGAATAAAGTGTAATGTCAACAACAAATAGTTTGGTATATATTGGGTATTTGCTCTGTATAATAAGTCTTGAATCGCGATATTTTAAAGAAGTATTGAATTATGCAAGTTTAAAAAAGCGTCTTTCGAACCATTGGTATCCTGAACAATGACACCCAAATAATAGATATTACATACCTATATATAGAAGTATAGGGTAGTTGCATAGTCATTTCCATATAGTTTTATATTTGTGTTGCATAAGTGCTTAACGACAACTTTAAGAGTAGCATACGAAACAGCATATAAAAATGTACAAATAACATATTTTAAGTTAAAGTGAATTAAACTTGCTACAGTTGATTACAAGTACCACACATAGATATAATAATATCAAAAGTACACTATCGATATTTTTGTAAGTAGCCTTTATTATTTCGTGGCTCACCGCTGTGTTATGACGTCATTAGTGCGTGAAGCCAATCAACCCACCTCTGACCTTTATATGCTCTTATCACCTCTCGATAAGTTACCACACCGCTAATGACGTCATACGATATCCAACGTGCTACCTGGATCTGACCTAAATAGTGAATCCAGTTTTACTTTACCAACGTTCTCACAGCACGCTCATGCTCACAGTATTTATGACTTTATCGTTAATTGTATATTGTTTGTAATATCTCATCCAGTATCAACTCTTTCTTAATTAACGGTCAAAATTCTCAGAATGCTTATTGTTATGCCCAAGGTGAATTTAACAGAACCCATGTGAAGTCTATTGTTAGTCATTACCAAGTTAAAGGAGTCATTGAACTTTCGTGACCTTTAAAATAATACATTCTGAGTTAGATATCTGTAGGCAGCGATACAGTTAAGCCCCTGGCATTGCTTATGTTCATGAGCATCAGTGACTACTTAACAGCGGGTGGTCTTTTTCTATTCTTTTATTGCTTAGATGGGTGGACGAGCTCACAGCCCACGTGGTGCTAAGTGGTTACTGGAGCCCATAGACATCTACAACGTAAATGCGGCACTCACCTTGAGATATAAGTTCCAAGGTCTCCAGTATAGTCACAACAGCTGCCCTACCCTTCAAACCGAAACGCATCACCGCTTCACGGCAGAAATAGGCAGGATGGTGGTACCTACCCGAGCGGACTCACAAGAGGCCCCACCACCAGTAAGATACTACAATATACATTAAGACATTTTTAATGTTATTTATATCTCGATACAAAAGAAGCTTACATCAGGCATTGTATTTTATAAGTACGTTTCATAGTTAATTCCGAATAGTCTAATTTGTTTTTGTTTTCTTTTATTTTCCAGACTGCGAGTCTTTGATAAGAAAAATGCTAGTCTTGGAACCAATGAAGAGGTATACCATTGAGCAAATAAAGAAACACCGGTGGATGGCAGCGGAGCCGTACTCAATAGCAACAGTCATTGCAGACGCTACGAGGAGCCCCGCGCACGTGCCTCCACACCAAGACCCTAATGAGCAGGTTCTCAGGTTAATGCAGAGCTTGGGGATCGATCCTGTCAAAACCAAAGAGGTAATCTTATGCGTCCAAAACCCCCGGTCTTAAACTTAGACGTTTATCACACAAACACAAATCGCCTTTTCGCATTAAAAGTGTACAATTTCCAAAAATATTCGAAATTAAGTTAATATGCGTAAATATTTGGTATCACCAGTATTTTTCTCATAAATACTGTCAAGAACTTAGTTTAGTTTTTGTTTTGTTTACCTATGTCTTGACTTCTATTAACAAAATGAATACATAATTTTATTATATCTTACTTTAAAAGACAGATAATGTAGCTGGTAAAACATTAAAAAATAAATGTTGCAGATATGATTAGTATTAAAAATGTTACATGTAAAACCCTTAAAACACTCTCCTGTAAAATTAGTAAGTTTTGAGATTATACAGTTTTAATGCGAGAAGACGAAATGTTCTTTATATGTAATAAATATGTATACTTATTTATTTATATCCTCGTATAAGCACGTACAAATCATTATAATTTATTTTACTCTACTGTCAACTTTATTATATTCGATGAGAGCATAATATTGGATCGACAATGATCTAATAGTCTAGTTAACTTTTTTATTTTTATTTTATTACTTGAATAGCTGAACAAGCTCACGATCCGGTCTTAAATGGTTTATGGAACTCAGACATCTATAACATAAATGTCGGCACCCACCCAGAGACATGAGTTCTAAAGTCATCTTTTTATAGTACAACGGCTACCACACAATTAAAACCGGAACGCATAACTGCTTCGCTGAGGAAAATAGAGGCCACATAATATCGATTAACTCTTAGCATGAATTACTGGTTTCGACTAACGTATAAAATTTTTCACTTACAGAGCCTTAGGTCAAATAGTTATGACCATCACGCGGCGATATATCTTCTTTTGCTGGAGAGACTGAGAGCGCGGGCCGCAAGTGGAGTGGCCTCCAGCGCTGAAACTCGGAACAGACCAACGAGGAGGTCGTCTTCAGTGGCAGATCAAGGTCTATCAAGAGAGTCCCATGATAGTAGACGAGAACATCATGCAAGGTGAGATTAATGAAAATACATTGTATGAATCTTTTATTGGATATTGAATTTTGGAGACCTTTTCTTCTCAAGCATGTTAAATCATTCTCATCATCATTATTCTTCTACCCACTTATGTAAAGCTCTCCCTCTTTAAGAACGGTTAGCTGGTAGATAACTCAATTGTTGAATTAAGCTCGCCATTTTATAACTTTTCGTAATTATTGTATTGTATTAATTGTGTGTACAATAAAGAATAAAGAATCATTTAACATGCCAGTTTCTTTATTGGATATCATCACTATCAAGGTTATTAATAGAGTATCCTCTAGAAATATACATAATAAAAACAAAATATAAGTAAATAAGTATCGATTTGTATATAAATTTTATTTCATAGAGCTTTCACCTTTTCCAGATTATTACATGCAGGCGAAGCGCAGTCTAGGGAATACAACAGAGTTACTCCCAACATACCTGCTGCGCCGGGCGATGCCTCATCTTCCGAAACGCAGCGGTTGCTGTCCCTTGCAGGCGTGAACATGACTGAGCAAAGACTGCTCCAGCGAAACTCCGACCCTTCGGATACGCATCGGAGCTTTCTAGTCGGTAATCTTGACGTGACTTCCAATAAACATCAAGAAATGGAGTCAAATCGAATGCTAGCCATGAGAAACATTGACGTCTCACAGTCAAATCAAAGGCTAGGTACCAAATTTAGTGAAGGTCCCATTCCTACACACAGATTACTAACATCAACTTATGAACAACAGCAAAATATCCTAAAGCAGTCGAGCGAAGATTGTCGCCGGCTACTTCAACAGTCAACAACGGTTGGTCCCGAAACGAGCAAAAGCATTAATGACGGCACGCGTCTCCTCACATCGTCTAGTTTTGATTCGAAGTGCGCGATTGACAGTGGACGAAGTTCATCAGCCACTGATCACAATGTCATAGCGAATTTCTTGCAAAATTCTGCATCAGCCACGAACTTCAGTGTGGACACCATGAAATTACCCAATTCGACTACATTCACAATGTGTTCGGAAGCAGCGAAGCTCATGAATACTTTACAGCAGTCACCATTACCATTAAAAGGAACTATAAATTTAAGCACTAGTCCGATTCCAACACAACATGCCGAGTCTAAATTTAGTGGCGTTTTGGAGCAACCAAAGCCGTTAGAGTCAGCCAGACTTGTTTCTCAAGCACAACAGCAGGATTTGAATCGACTACAGACAAGCACACCACCTTTTGTCAACCATCACTTGTCTTCATATTCTTATTTACAGAATGTGCCATCAATGTCGAATGCAAGTGACACAAACTATCCGACTGTATCAGCGACTGCTGATTTATTTCAGAACACATTGTACAGACCCGACAGTAAATTTTCATTGAATAGGTATACTACGGGCCAGACTTACACTCAGGGATTTCAAAATAACACAACAGAAGCAACAAAATTTCAGCAACAATATTCATCATCCACAGACGAAGGCTGCGAAACAGATATGGAAGACGTCGCAAATGCTCCAACTGGTGTTCAAAATAGACTGAGTTCGTATGCAAGTTCCAGTTCAAGTAGTGGAGTTGTCACATTTTATAATAATAAAAGTCTTAGTCAAAATCTTAGCTGTGATTCTTCGCAAAGTAACTTCTCCACGTTTGAAAGCTTTGATTACCAATTGTCAGATTGTTCTAGTGAATTAGCAAGCAGTCTGCCAAGTTGCACTTCCAACGAGGATAAGATGGTTTATGATAACAATTCTTTGATAAATACCAGTCCCATGCATCCATGCGTATACATCTCCTCTTATAATAACAAAACTCCTGGGGCTGGTTTGATAACACGACAGAATCCCATAAATTATCAGACGCCTAACAAAAACTGCACTCGGGCGATGACGCGTAGTCCTGTTGACTTCAGAGAAGGGCGTCGAGCGAGTGATGGCTTAGTCGCACAGCAAGCTGCACAGTCGAATGATACTCAAACCAACACGCTAGCATTTAACAGTCAACGATTAAATGAAAATTGCAAGGCCAAAGGCGTACTTGAATTACATTTAGTACAGAAAGAAGCTCAGCAGTTAAAGACGCAGTATCAATCTTCAATTCCTGCTGAAGAAATGACACAAAGACAACTTCAACATAATCAGTTTGCAGCCTCGTTTAGTCCGCATTATTTGGATAGTAAAAGTCCAACACCCAAACGGATCAGTCTTCCAGAAAGTTTTAATTTTTCAAGTACTTCTCCACCAATGCCAGCTAGTCCAAAAATGGTAGCTCAATTGCAGGACCCCACTGACTTACCTTTAGGAACGGTAGTGTCACAAGTCAATAAGCCACCATTGCAGCAACAACTGATGCAACACAGATTGTTTCAACAGAAACGACAAATCTTACAAAAACAGATGACCCCATCATCCACCTTGCCAGCACATGAAATGGGCATCCACTCATTGCAAGTCGGTCTAAGTAGGCGACAAATGGTACGGCAGCAAAGTTATAAAATTGCACAACAACAACAAATACTTCCTCCGTTACCATTAACTGAAAGTGAGAATAGAGATTTGCTCGCTTTCCAGGCTATTGTTGAAGGTCCTAGCCGGGCTTTGCAAGCTAAACAGCAATCCGATGACACTGAAATTAGGAGTCTAGAGGAACCATCCAAGTATGCATATCAGGGTTCTATGGAAATAAACATCATGAACAAAGATAGGTTAGGAAATGAAAACTGGTCAAACTTACCGTCCAGCCTGCAGAGTGCTTGTCAGATATCGGAACTAGCAGGACGCCGAGACGGACGAGAGAGTCGCGAGGGGGAGCCTGAGCCTACCACCCATACTTCTGTGGATGCACCTCTGTGGTCTGGACAGTGGAATGCAAATCTCTTCCCACCACAGCCTTGCTTCCAGGTATTCCAACAGATAAATTAGTAGATCTCCACGTAAAATATAGATAAGTAGTAAACTGGTAGTGTGGACTGTAATCACGCAGCGTGAGGACCGTATTGTGCTTTGGTGAAATCGGTGGTTGGTCTTCACTCGTGCCGAATGCGCTAGATCAGAATGTATTAATGGTCTCATGGTAGTGATCGTAAAATATGATGGCATTTAGAATAATTTGTAATTACACTGATATGAAATAATAGAGTGCATGACAATAACTAGTGCTTTAAAGTTGTTGTATTACACTATTACAATAGACCACGTTGTTCAAGTACTATCCTTAGTGTCTAAATGCAAAATTAAAATTACTTAGATAAATTTACATACATAATGCAAGTTTGATAATTATTATTGTTAACTGTTTTGTATCAACAGTTTAGGTATATTGTGCACTCAATTTTCAAACACCGTACACATTACTTAGTGGAAATTTATGCAAATAAATTAATAAAAGGTGTTCATTCCTTAATTACGTCATACATAATATTCTCAACAGCAATAAGAGATTCCATTTTGATAATTTACTTGCCAAATTTGTATTATGATTAGTATTTGTATAATTTGCATTTTACCTGTTCTATAATAATTATACATTACTTGCGAANAATTTTCAAACACCGTACACATTACTTAGTGGAAATTTATGCAAATAAATTAATAAAAGGTGTTCATTCCTTAATTACGTCATACATAATATTCTCAACAGCAATAAGAGATTCCATTTTGATAATTTACTTGCCAAATTTGTATTATGATTAGTATTTGTATAATTTGCATTTTACCTGTTCTATAATAATTATACATCACTTGCGAATGTTCCTACATATTTATTAGTTAATTCTCTCCATGGTACATTATGACTATTTAAGTTGTAAGTATGTATCTATTTATTACTAGATATTAATTATTTACTTAATAATTTCATCGTCAAAGTCTGTATAGTTTTGTTATCATTTGCTAATAAAATAAAGTAATATATTATGTAAGATGTGATAGCTTTACTTAGAAGCAAGTTTATTTGAATTAAATGTAAGATTTATTACAATAGTTATTGTTTTATTTAGAAACACCTCATTCAGTGGCTTGTTTGTAGATGACACCGGCTGTCTGCACGTTTACATAGAGCGTAGTATAAATATATGTATAAACAATGAAAAGTCAAATAAAGAGAGAGATAAAAGTAAGTAAAGTAAAATGCTATACGAAACTTAAATGACAGTTTTATAAAAATAGGAAGGGCTCTATTTACAAATTAATGTCAAAATTCATTAAAACAATACTCTAAGCACGATAATGTTTGTAGATAAAAATTATACCCACAAAAAGGAAATATTAGTGCTCAGTGGCGGCTTTATCTATGGTGCAGGGTATGCGATTCACGCAGATCCAACGGTGTAGTTAGCGCTGGCCTCTGCACTGTCAATAAGCCTGTGCTACCTTCTTACCTATTGCATTTTGAGCGCGCGCTTACTAGAGGGTGTTAGGTTAATGATTCCACACAGGCGCTACATGGGCAAGGCATAACCTTTGTTGGTACTATAAAATAGCGATTTTTTTTAGGCTTTGAAGGTGTAAGTGATCAGGTAAGCCATGGATACCGGTTTTTTTACAAGATCCGTTTCCAAAAACCAAACCAGGTGCTGATTCTAGTGGCTTCTAATGGATTCAGGCTAGTGATTCATGACGTTGTGAAATACATGAACAAAAAGTTACGTAATGAAATAGCACGTAATGTACGTAATGAAATAACCAAATCAGTTAATGAGAGGGGTCAACGACCGCACCTGTTTGGCGCAGGCTGCTATGGTTTTTTTTGCGGGTTAACTAAAACTACACTGAATAGTAGATTTATTGCCTTTCCGCCTTGGTAGGCGTTTCTTTTATACCTATCAAAGTTTGACAGATTATTTTATATTAGTATCATACTGCATACTATTCATAGTTTACATAGCTTAGAAATGAATGTTTAAAAACGTTTTTCGCATAAGTCTTTTTGTTTTCGTATTCATGGCGGTCTAAAATCTTATGTTACGTCTCTAAGAAAAAAAACATAGTACTATGCCTACTGTCTGCTGACAATGGATAAAGAAAATCTTTTAAAATTAAGATGTGAACCGATTAACTTAAAACAAAACTATATAACGTTTCAGTCAAACTGGCAAGGGCCACCACAACAACCGAACAAGTTGCCGCTGAGCGAGAGCCCCATACTGGAGCTAACAGAACAAATGGAGTCCATATAACCATTAATCACTATACTGTACATAATTTATAGAGCTTCAGTCCTGATTTGTATTGTTGATAGGAAACAGAAACGAATTTTCATGATTTATATGAGGTGTTGTTAATCCAAATTCCCTGAGAACGCTTATAACACTGAGAACACTTGATACTTTTTAACGGATCAATTCGAGCTGAGTGATTACTGGTGCGATTGGGCATCATAAGCTGCCATACTCCTTGAGATAGTACCCCAAAGTTTCAATTGTATTGTAATAACGTATATCCCTACAAACCGAAACGCATGATTCCCGCACTGCAGGAATATACAGGGTGGTGTTACCTTTCTACGGAGGGCGAAATCCCCACAATAATATCAGTTAATGCACAAGATATTCATTTTTGTGTTCTATAAATTTATTGTATGATACTATCCATTCGACGTCGCAGTCAAATGTGAATACTCATTATTTTCGTATTTATTTTAAAAACATTAGTACCTTCCTGCAGCTGAATTTGAACCATAACATTACTGTACAACCAAAGACTCCGATTTGGTAACTTTATCACAGATTAATATTCTTTTCTATAACTGGTAAAACCGTCCATAAGAGAATTTTGCTGCATTCTGTAATATTAAACAAACCAAGAAAATTCGTTTGGTTTTGTAAAAATATGTCCATTTTAAAACCGTTATTTTCATTATAATATTTCATTAAAATTACATTTTATCAACGATACAAACAACAGGAATATCATTAAACTTAGATATTAGAACAAGTTATTGATAAGCACCTAATAAAATTAGTAATTAGATTTACTTGAACACACTCCAGTTGATATTTATTTCGATGAGTAGTTAATATAAAATATAATATAAACGAACAGACAATATCGCTTAGAATAAGTTATCATAGTGTGTAATTTATTAATTTTATTTGTTATTTAATACAACGACCTTAAAATTAATAGTAATAGAGATAAGTATATAAAAATGCTAAATCCTTTGCTAAATGTATCTACCTAAATAATTTAATTTCAAAAGTCTCCATTTTTTTTTTTGATTATTAAAGAAAGATGCTAATGCTACGTACTTAATCAATGGTTATGTGCGATATCACCTATTGATTTTTGAAATTACTGGCGAGTTAAAACGTGGGTTACTTTGAGAACTTACTTTGTATTGTACGAGTATTATATTGTATTAAATAGTATTAATGGAATAAGACGTGTTTTATATTTAGTAGAAGAATTAGAAAAGTAAATGTGGCCAGTGAATAAGTTATACGCGAGCTATGATGCAGTAACTTCATACAAATTTAAAATGTATTTTTTGTATCATTCGGTATGACTTCATACGTTATCTATATTGCGCTAATATTTATGATATTATGATTAGTATTTGCATAGCGTTACGGATTTCGACCTATCACGATACGATTTTATAGGTAAATTTTAAAATTTGTTCGTTTTAGGTAGATACATAATGTAGTAATTGATTGGTTAGTTTAAAAATGAAACTGTAAATAACTACCTCTAAATTGATTTGGAAATAAGACTGAATACAGTGTCAATTAAGATCGCTGATGACATTCAAATTCTAAAAGACAGTATGTAGTACCTATCTTTTCGCGGCCCAAAATTAACAAGCTAAATAAGGAATACTTAATGATCGATCGATGGTTTTGCTACAACGATCATAAAAGTCCTTATGATTTTGCGTATACACTCGAATTTTTTTGGTGTTAAAATTGCCATAAAAGTGTATCTACAGATTGTGCGTCATAAAATCAAGGAAAATTAAGCCTAATAGAGTTACACATATCACGTTTAAGCTATAGTAATTTATAAATTGAAAAACCAGATTTGTACCATTTTTTGTTTACCTACCGTTTTCTCCTGGTTTTATCTATCGTTTTGTTTGTTTGGTATCGATTCGCGAGTGTTAGTGTTACCAACATTCTTTTTGGAATCAGTCACATTTTTCGTAAAAAAATAATAATGCAAAGTTAGGAATCTCCTTGATCGAACGGTTTTCTCTTTCTATCTTTTTAGTAGTTATTGATGAGCTTAAGCGTTATTGATAATAATCAATATTTTATTTATAGAAATAGTCAGATTTTTTTTCAAAATGTCAATAAAAAACAAAAGTGAATGTGTACATAAGACTAGAACTAGATTATGGTTGAATTTCGATCATTTGGCGTTGGTCTAGCATAAATAAAAATGCATTAATATCGATCAGCGTTTTAAAAAAAACTAAAGTTATAACATTGATAACAAAATGAAATATGTATTGCACTATCTTGTACACCTTAAACACGCATGTTTGCCGTCACATAAATAATGTGATTAGTGCTTGTTGTTATCATTTGAAGGAAATATTGTACATTATTTGCAACACAAAATCTATATTTAAAGCTTAGCCTAACACCGGTTACACACATGCGCACGAATACGCAAACACGCAAGTGTAGGACGACGTTTGCGAATGATTCGCAATGTATGATTATTTTGCAGAAATAAGCAAGACGATGATACTAAGTTTGCCTAGAATTAGTGGCATTTAACGGATACCCGATTTTTTAATTATGAATTCCACGGGTTATGATTTTAAGTTGTCTCGATTTCCTTCATTTTAAAATTACTTCGTGTTAGATATGTAAGGTTCTTGAAGACTGGACAAATTAAGTTTTTTGTAGTCTATCCTAGTGTTCCAAAAATCAATTTTTCCCATATGAAAAATAGATCAGATTTTTTTTATTTGCCCTTGTAGGCAGACGAATATACGGCCCACCTGATGGTAAGTGGTTACCGACACCCATGGACTTCAGCAATGCCAGGGGCAGAGCCCAGCCGCTGCCTACTAATTTCTAGAATATCTATTGTCATTTAAAGAACATTCTAAATAATTACTCTAAGCATCGTTGCACATAATGCCGCAATCTTAAGGTTATGGTATAGTATTTCAAGTATGTGTATTTTATCCAAAATTGTAGTCATAGCGCAAAAACCCTACTAAGATTTTCTGGAAGTTACCGTAAATTTAAAACGAATTTAACATGAAAACCTGATATTTAATTCTGGCCTAAATACCTACTTTTTTATTTGCCTAAATCTACCAACGTAAATACCAAGTCTTTGAATACATTGTCCTAATCGATGACAATTTGTCAAAATAAAGCTTTACCAAAATGTTACAATAATACGTAAGAATTATTAATAATTAAAATATGTATTTAGATTTAGCTATAGTTGTTTGGAAGCTTTTACACTGAATAAACAATGCAATCGTATTATGATAACATTATCGTGAAAATCTCCATAGTTGAAAGGGTAGAAAATTGTAGTACCTTAAATTTTAATAAGTATATAACTAAAATTTTACGTAGTTAACTGCTATACTCGTTGTACACGTGTTGGAGCTTTTAATTATATTATTTAACTTTGTAGGGATTTTTTGTAATCCGTTTATATTTGGGTTGTGAAAAATGTATCGCTGATTGTCTTAATACACTACACGGTCAGAATAAAGAAATACATCAAAATATTATGAATGAGTTTCAATTGAATATTTCTTTAAATTATAAAATGGTGATTGCTATAAATAGATGAGTTGGAGATTCGGTATTATTTCCCACGATTTATATTTATTAAATTCTGCTTATCATTTATATGTTTTTTTTTGTTTTGTTATTAGTATTTTATCCGCAAATGACAAATATAAACATACAAATATATACGCTGTCCACATCATACCCTGAAGGTTGGGTGATTTACTATTGTAATGAAAGATTTAAAGGTCTGATGGGAGGAGCAAATAAGATTTTGAGCAAAGAGATACTAAGCCTAGCTAAGGTTGTGATACATTATCTTCACGTCCTTACGGATCCATCAGATCCAATAACCCTTGCATTAGATGCTTTTAACTCTAACACTAGGAGCAGGCTTAGGGACCCTGATCACCGTAATCGTCGAACTCGGCAAAGAGTTCGATGTGCAACCTAGCTCAACATCAGCCCGTTGAGTTTTTCGCCGGATCTTCTCAGCGGGTCACGATTCCGATCCAGTAGTAGATTTATTCGTGAAGCAGCTATTTTTGAGTTGTTAGGTCTCCCTTGGAGGCGCTTGGGTAGCTGTTAGCAAATCACGCCCCTCCTAGCTGAGCCCTTGCTCGCCCTCCTGTCCTTGTGAAACTGGAAAGGCCTAGGGGACACCAACAAGCCCTCAATCTTAAAACAAAAAAAACATCTTTTTTTAAATTTTTGAATAATTGAAACTGTAAAAGGAATTTGTGTCTCTGTAGACTTGAATGTCCATGGTGAATGAATGTTTACACACGCCATATCGGATCCTCCCGATCCATTAACAGTGCTTTTAGATATCTCAAGCAACGGTCATCGTTCTCGTTGAACCCGTCGCTTGCAATGAAGAACTCTGCTAGTAAATTAACCCACAGACACAGCCCATTGAGTTTCTCGCCGGATCTTCTCAGTGGCCCGCGTTTCCGATCCGGTGGTAGATTCTGCGAACCACTGTTCTTGCTAGAGCCAGCGTTAGCAACGTCCATAGGTTAGAGCCCCGTGAGCTCACCTACTCGCTCAGTGAATCTTGTATAGCCCCTCGAGGTTACTAGAATAGGTAGAAAGAAAAAAAAAGTGAATGTTGCAAGAGAGTACCGATTTCAAGTTATTTCTATTATCCGGAGTCTCCAAGTAATGTAAATGACACCACGTATGTTTAGATAAAGGATACACAATCCATGCAAGTTCAAATTCCTAGTCGTGATGTATCTGTAGTGGTAATATTTTTGGTGTCCATGGCAGTGACCATTAAGTTCGTGACCAGATAGGTTATTGTCAAAATAAGAATAAAACAATACGTTGACGACAGTAAGTATTAACTTATCGAAATAGAGGACTGTTTATTTGTAATAAATAAGATATGTATTTGTTGCAGTCGTTTTTTAGTTTTTTTTAGTTATGATTAGACCAGCAATACACACTCTTCTTGTTACTATTGAATGCGAACATAATTCGTTTTATCCGATAACCTAATATTAATGACATAATGTGGACAATATTGCGCTTATCATCATTACGATACTGAGGTCGGAAAGCATTTGGTCGTGTATAATTGGTCGTATTAATGTGGTATTTAATTTGAAATTGTAAAATTTCTATGTACAATAAGATCCAAACGAAACTATTTTAACTCTTTCATTACTTATATTAAACAGTTACAAAGTATAATTTTTCTGTTTTTTGGAAAGCCATATTGATCTTTTTACACTATACTTTTGCTGGTGAGTTTTTTTGTGATAAAAATTTGTTTTAAATATCTAAAATATATATATATATAATACTATTAACTTTAAGGTACAGAAAATGTCATCAGAAAGAAAGAAAATAACCGACTTAATAAACATTCCCGGTTTCACTTTCTCTTTCGAGTTAACTCCGAATATATCTGAAGATGAAATCAATGCTTTGGAGATGAGCCCTGTATTTTTCTCCGTAACATGGCACGCGAAGGCTCACCAATGTAAAAATCTGGAAATCGATCCACTTCAAACTGTGCGTCTTCTCAAGAGTAAAGGAAAAAATGTTTTATTGCATTTAACATGTGATTTGCTGAGAATGAGCTATTTGGACCAACTCTTGATATTTTTAAAAGAACAAGACATTTGTAATTTGTTCGTTATATTAGGAGGTATGTTATTTTTTTAATCATTGTTTTCAAATTTACGGAATTTTAATTATCTGTATTAGAATTTTTTCACTATCAGAAGGCGAAAAACAATAAAATTTGTTGATTAGGTGCGGAAACACAAGGTTTCAATAAAGAAGAAAATCATCTTTTTTTTAATTGGATATCTATGTTTGTGTTACAGACAATTACAACCCTGACACATCTGACTTCAAAAGCACTACAGAACTTATTAAGTACATTCGAGAGAAAACAGGGGATTACTTCTGCATAGGCATAGCTGGTTTTCCAGATTGTTCAGATGAAAAATTATTGCAATTGAAGCAAAAATTGGAAAATGGTGCTGACTTTATCGTTACTCAAGCGTTTTTCGAACCTGAAATTCTAAAGAAATTCATCGAACAATGTGAAAATTGCGGTATTAAAGCTCCTATATTACCAGGAGTGTTTCTATTCGAAAACTATGATCAATTAGCAAAATTTCTAAATATGTGCAAAGGAAAAGTTTCTGATAATTTCGTTAATATTATAAAGAGTAAAGAGCAATCAGGGGCTCCCTGCAGTGAAGTAATCAAGAAAATGGTTCAAGATTTAAAAGAACAAATTAATATAAATCATTTCCATTTTTTTACTATGAACAAGATGCAAAGTGTTTGTAATTTGATTAAGCAATTAGGATGATCAATAATGTACAGTAGTCAGTAATTTTAATTTTTGTCGATTGTAATATATACAAAAACATATTATACTTATTCGTTATTGTTTTAGCATGTCCGTACTGTGCGAACCATCAATCTAAAAGAATGATTACGAAGGTCGATGACTCCGACTGTCAGCAGTGTCAGCTGATAGGCCCTCTTTTTGCACGGGTTTAACAGAGCACCGCTGAATATCAGTAATTCATTTCAGTTTGAAGAGTGGGGCAGCCTTATTGATATTTAACGACTTGTCGTTGCCGAGTGTTGTGGCATCGATGCTCGGCGGCGACGAGTCGTGGAAGGCGATGCTCGACTTCTGCGAGTGCACCATCTCGTAGGAGGCGACAGGGGGCGTGACAGACGCACAAGCCCGCCGCCGTCGAGCGGGGGCCAGGGATCTGACAAAAAAAACCTTATAGATATGTACACAGGCCGTTGGCTTGTTCACTCGGGTTTTATAAGGGTGTCCTGAAACTCAAAGTCACGGGTACAGGGTGACGAGTTAAGTGGTACCTACTAGTTCAGGGAAAAACAAAAACCAAAATCCATTTCACCCAGCTAAGTGATAATAAGTAAGTTTATGAAAATTTAGATAATCAACATCTTATATTTAGCAGGTGTGATCGTAAATTTCATAACTTTTCAGAGATTTCTTTAAAATGAAATCCATAAAAACGATGCTATTGAATGCAGCAACAAACCCATTAATTAACAGTGTGAATTTAGTATAGAAATTAAAAAGTTTTATTAAGTCATGGTTAAAGCGTTTTAAGCGTTAGCTTTGAAACCGTATTTATAAAAAAAGTACTGTACTACCCCAGGAAAGATAGATAAAAAATAGCTCATTTTATTAAAATTTTCAAATCACGTTGGGGTCACCAATGAGGGAATCTAAATAGAGTCCCTTTATTTCGCCGTAAAATCGTGTTTTATGTAATTAACACCACGGTTGAAACAATAGAAATTTTATTGTTGTAGCGGTATAAACAATTCTAAGTTATTATATAATATTATATTAGTTACATAATAAACACATTATGTATAAATTATATACTTTACGTTTTAAATTTTTTTGGCGGTAAGAAGGTCCCGTGTCACAGACTATCTTCTCTTTCCCTGACTTTCCCACCTCTCGTGCGTTCCGGCTTACGCATCATAAAAAGGTGCGTTCTTAAACGCCACAAATGGTACAATTGCTGCTTCTGTTTCTATAAATGAAAATATCAAGATTGTCAAGATGACTAGGGGCATTAAAAACTCGACAAAAATATTCGTTAAAATATTGTAATCAGTTTATTTTTCCTAAAATAACTTAAGTGTTCAAATTGTTTGTCTTCGGCACGACTACACGCTTTGCATTGCCTCAGAAAAAATATTTTGATCAATCGTATGTAACTACTTGCGTTTATTTTTTTTACTGCAGCAATTTTACAGCGTAGTTCAGCTAGGCTTTATATTGGCTTCATGTACACTTTCATAAAACGTATCGGGATCGACGTCTAACCAGTCTCAGTGTAATTAGCTTCCCTTATGTTACTTCGCTCTTACAGTAAACACATAAACCGTTTAAGTCATAGGTTTAAGAGACCGAAATATGTAGTCAACAAACACAATTTTAGCACTTTTAAAGGTGTAGGAAATAAGAAACAAGGCTGTTTTGATGTTCAGAAGTTCAAACTACATTGACGTCAAATTGGCATTTGACATTACTAGACTGTGTCAAGTTGACAACGTTTTTAGGTTATTCTTTGAATCCGAATTCTGACATCTAATATCTATACTATCACTAAAGTGAGAATATTTACTTATTTATTCGTTTAAACATATAAAACATTTAAATAAATATTTGGGAATATACGAAACCTATCGCTAGCTTTGTCTAAGTAAGTTAAAATAAAGGATTCTGTTATGTTAAGCATAACCATATAAGTTACACAAATTNGTTTTTAGGTTATTCTTTGAATCCGAATTCTGACATCTAATATCTATACTATCACTAAAGTGAGAATATTTACTTATTTATTCGTTTAAACATATAAAACATTTAAATAAATATTTGGGAATATACGAAACCTATCGCTAGCTTTGTCTAAGTAAGTTAAAATAAAGGATTCTGTTATGTTAAGCATAACCATATAAGTTACACAAATTTACTCTCTTTTAGGTTTTGATTTCAATTTACGTAGATAAGGATGTCCTTTCCTGATAAAGAGCAAAGAAAAAAGTGCTGGGACGCCAGAGATAAATACTGGGAGTGCTTAGACTCTCAGAATATCAAGGACAGTTCACAGAAACCATTAGCTTGTACGAACTTTAGGAAAATATTTGAAAAGTCCTGCCCTACCCAATGGGTTACGCATTTTGATAGAAAACGAGATTTCAATGTATTTAAAGAAAAAATGCAAAAAGAGGGTTATGAACCCATAAAAGATTCACAATGAATATGTTTAAAAAATATGTTTTTGTTGTATATTTTTAGTTTAAGTAGTAAATTATTATAGATTTGAAATTGCAGTTTTATTGTCCAAACCATTTAATAGAATACGTTTTTTAAACTGGACATTGTATAAATATAGGTTAGTATAGTAAGATAATACACAAATTATTGTTTATGAATCAATTTATTTTAAATGGGTTTTTTATTATTAATTTCAGACTTAAAAACTAGAATGGATGAAATTCTCGAGATCTTGTTGTGTGCAAATGAAACCAAACAAGAAATAAAAGTGGAAATTTTACAGGTATTAAAAATATAACAAGTTAAATTGTTGGAATATTACAAAAGTAATGAGGCCGAGTAAATATGAAATCATACTTTGTGGTTTGTTTGTTTGTGTTTCATAAATTCATAAGTCGTTATTGGCATTTTAGTGAAGATTTTCATAAAGAACACATACAGTACACAGTTTGTATGGGAGTAGTTCAAACAAATAATAATAAAATATTACAGATACTCAAATATATTTTTATAAAAGTATATTTCATGTACATAATAATTAATTTCAGAAAATTTTACTGATGGCAAAAGAGTGTGATTCAGGGAAGCATTGTAAATCATGGAATAATATAGCAAACTTATTGTGGAATTCCTTGCAAAAAAAGTTTAGCAAAATTGATGATCAATTATTATGTTCCATATGCTTTTATACAATTGCTTCTTACACTGATGATTGTGATAGGTATATCAATGGGATACAAAAAATTCTTGAATTTGAGATTGAAAATTTAAAACCTGGCAATTTGAAAATTTCACAATGCAACATTGCATTAATGTATGGTTTATTCCAATCAAATTTTCTTACTTCTCAGTGTGCAGGAGATATAATTAATTTTACTAGAGTTTTGCAATTAACCTTTGATTTACTAATTATAATGGGATATGAATACACGCAATTCACTTTTCTTGCCTTTAAAATAATGAAATCATTTAAAAAAGTATGTAATACTAAATGGCAAACAACAATTTTTAAGAGAGACAATCAAATTAAATTAATGAATGTTATCAATCATAACTGGGAAAACCCCATTACTGGAGTACGAGATCTACTTAAGAGTATTTTTAATACTCTATTAACTACTCTTGATGATGTATTGTACCTTTTAACACTAAAAGAAATTAATCAATTTTATTGGAATAAGGCCAAGTATTTAATGCTCTGTGAAGTAATTCACGTAGACTGCAAAAACATTTTAGTATTAATGTCCGAAAATGATTGGGCTCGGGGCCTTTTTAGCAGCCTCAATATTCCCAGCTTGGTGTCTGCTGGAGCTGATATGTATTTTGCAATTTTGAAAAGAATAAAATGTGTCGCCGAATGGTGCAACATTTTTCTAAACTCCACCATTAGCCTTTTTCAAGAAGGAACAGAGAAATCTATTCAAAACTTCAGTAACTATTGGTGTCTAACAACTTTTAAAAGATTTCCAACTTTACTGGGAGTGTTCATAGAAAAGATAATGAAAAACAACTTTAAACAAGAACCATATGCTTTGATGTGTATCATAAAACAAGGTAATAAACTTGGCATTTTTGAAAAAGATTGGAATTTGTACAGCGGCTCAAATAATATCATGAATACGGTAGAGATGGCTTTGGAACACAAAATTGCTCCGCTGCGTATAGACGCTTTCGATATTGTTTGTGTTTCACATAGTAAATCACTGCCCATACAAAGGGAATACACACATGTTCTGGAGTACTTAAAGAACAATATGAACTCAGACTGCACTGTACTGAGATTAAATATGATGCGAAGTTTAAAATCATTTTTAAACCAACTACACGTTTCCTATTTAAACTATATGAAAACCTACAAAAATTGTGATNGTATAGACGCTTTCGATATTGTTTGTGTTTCACATAGTAAATCACTGCCCATACAAAGGGAATACACACATGTTCTGGAGTACTTAAAGAACAATATGAACTCAGACTGCACTGTACTGAGATTAAATATGATGCGAAGTTTAAAATCATTTTTAAACCAACTACACGTTTCCTATTTAAACTATATGAAAACCTACAAAAATTGTGATGTAATAGATCTCATTTGCTTTTGTAAAAGCTTGCAAGAAATAGTATTTGAATCTTTAGAGTTGAATGGCAATTATCAAAGGAAAATAACAGCAGTTAAACTGACTTATTTGATTATGGAGTGCTTCAATGAAGTTCCTAGAAAGAAGAAAAAACAGATAAGACAGACTAACACATCTCTACTGCATTATCTAAAAACAGAGAAGCAATGGTTTTTGGGTGGAGAAAAAATGACTGAGATATTAATTAAGCTTTTGAAGGATCCTTCAGATGATGTAAGAGAAAATGTAGTTCAATTATTACTGAAATACTACTTAAATGAAATACAAAATGCGAATTTCCTAAACAATTTGGCGACAGAAGCTCTTTCTTGCATTAGAAGTAAATTCTTCTTTGTAAGTAATTGTGGTCAAAGTATGTTGAAATTACTCAGTAATTTATTATTAATACCCAGAAACATTGAAACAAAGTATCAAAGCATTGAGGAAATTTTCAACTATGCTTATAATGAGTTACTATCTGAATACAAAAAGGATATAATGACTTCAATTGAAAACGAGACACAATTATATTCATTCATAAATATTTTGATAGTAGTGCTAGAAGTTTGTATTGACAACTCATATAACATACAATTATCAACTGATACAATTCATGAGTTAATTCGTGTTTTGCAATATACTACCAATCAATTTACTTGGGAGCAAGATAATTGTACTAGTTCAGATTTTGCAAAAATGAGCGAAGTGGTTGAGGGAATGATAGCTCAATCTGAAAATTCAGCTTATAATGAAAACGATGAAGTAAAAATTTCAGGCATACATCAAATTGTTTTGAATTGCCTTTGGTTAAACGTTAAGGTAAGTTTTTAATTAAATAAGGTTATTATTGTTATTATACATTTCGTTACAGGAGCAGTTTACTACTCAAACCATAGTCTGTATGAACAAAAATTTGGTGAGAGACCTATATCCCAGGCCTAGTAGGGTAATTGAAAACAAGTTTGTATATTAGCTGTGAAACATAACATATTAGAACTGTGAAGAAGATTTATCCAGGATCAATACTTTTTTTGCCGCTTTTTCAATGAGTAGCCCTAGGTACTCCTTAAAGGAACATTGATTCACGGAGACTCCTTCGAGATTGACACTTCGAGCGGTATCATTGATTTAACGAGCAACTGTAGCTCCCAGTCAAGTGGGATTAGGTGGGCTGCAGCACACTCATCTAGGTACCTACCTACTTTAGTTAGCAACAAAAAACTATGAACATGCGTATACTATAATATAAACCCCCTTTACATAATTTGTACATATTTGTAGTGGGACATTACAAATCTATATTGATGTGATGATATTGGTTTAGATTATCTCTAATTTTACCGATAGCGTAAAAGTTAGCTCATATTTGTATGGAATGGGATCGTTTGCCATTGTTTGCCGCTAGGGGCGCTGTTCCAACTGCCTACAAAATTGGGCTAACTTTTACGCTATCGAGAACGTTAAAGAACTCGCACTAAGCAAACTGAAGCTTGCCTTACATTGAAGTCAAAATCCTCACATATCATTTTGAGCGATGTCATTTTCGCTGACGAGAATTGCGCTTCAGTAAGCACAACTCCAACCTTTTAATAAAACACTAAACGTTTAACACCCCCTAGCCTAAAAATCTAGAACATTGCCAAGTCTTGCGACCTCTCGCCTGAGATGTGTCAACACCGAACAATTTGAATAACAATCAAAATATTAAATAGAAGTACATATATTGCAGGCATCATGTGATTTAGCTTCACTCTTGGTGCAATTTAATAAGGATGACTTTGAAACATGTAGAAAATGTTTAGAACTCATTACTCACGTTCTAGAGAGATCACGACATAAAGGGGCAATAGAAGCTGCAGGTGCAGCATTAGGTAGGTACCATAATATATAGCATGATATATCTTTTAATTTATTAAAAAAATAAGGTTTTTCTTTTTTAATTTTCAGGAAAAGTTATACAATGTTTGACATCTTTACCTGAGGAGTCGAATATTTTAAATTCAATGAATAGCTTCCTTGAATCTAAATTAAACGAGTTGATATCTAAAGTCTATAATATGGCATCCATAACACGAAGAGGAGCAGGTCTTCCTATAATGGTTCACAGAATTGTTTCAAGTGACATGAATAAGGGAAAGGTTATTTGAATTTGTTCACGAATTATGGTAGAATATTATTTTACCTAACAAATCTCTTAAGCGATTAATTCTTTCTAGCCGCTATTTCACTACTTTTTAAAGAACATATTGGAGCTGTGTAACTCCGTACACGATGTACCCACACTAGAAGACAATGCTTCCGTTTTAGAAAACGAAATGGATTTACCTAAAGCTATCTACATCCACTTCTTAACAAAAGTAGTAACTGACAGCAGTTTGGCTTGTGACGTAATGTACTACTCATCAGAGCTCTCCGAACTGGCGTTTTTAAACCTAACCAGCGAACATTGGCAAATAAGGTAATTTTTTTAGATGAATAATACCTCAAAGGATCTTACACATTGATAATATGTTCAGGTATTAATCGGAAAGTAGATGAGATTACCATTTACTCTTCTTACTTCCTCAAATGATACCTCAACTTATTTAACAAGGTACCAAAATCTACTGCTCTAATTTAAATATAAGGTGTAGGCCGTACGGTTGTAACAGTCATTGTTCTTTTTTTTTTTATTGCCTTTGTAGGCAGACGAGCATACGGCCCACCTGATGGTGAGTGGTTACCGTTGCCCATGGACTTCAGCAATGCCAAGGGCAGAGCCAAGCCGTTGCCTACCGCTTAATACTCTCCACAAGCTTCGTTTGAAGAAGGACATGTCATAGCGCTCGGGAAACACCGTGGAGGGGAGCTCATTCCATAGCCGAAATGAGCTCTTCGATGGCGAACTCGACGAATTGAGAACAATGACTGTTAAAGATACTATACTGTTTTGAAGTTTTTTTAATTGGCTTTGTAGGTAGACGAGCATACGGTCCACCTAATGGTAAGTGCTTATCGTCGCTCATGGACTTTAGCAAAGCCAGAGGCACAGCCAAGTCGCTGCCTCGTGCCTCGATTGAAGATGGTCGTTATTCCGATGTTCAACTAGTTCAACCTAAAAAGATTAAGATAGTCTACAGCATTCTTGTTTCGGTGTCTGGGCCCTGGCAAACCGCTTTATACTAGATTAATTTCGATAAACGAAACTAATTGTTTTATTTTTATAATAGGAACGCAGCTTTACAACTTTATGGTGCATTGATTCCACGACAAATAGGACAAAAAAAGGCCCTTGGCACTGACGATAATACAATTGCGACGGTAGCTTGGGACGAATTGCGAACTCATTCTCCAAGACTGTGGAAGATGATCACGACCCGATTACGTATAGAGAGCCAATCTATTCAAATAGTGTCTCATTCGAATCTAGTACCCATTTTAAATTTATTGGCCAGTTGCGCTAAGAGATATAATCTTTCTTTTGATTGCGAATCACAGGTTGACGAATTGTTGACAAGTTTGATACTACTATTAGGTAGTCCAATATATATAGTCAGAAGGTTATCAGCTAAATGCATTTCGAATAATTTTAAATTTGAAGAAGTTGGTTTATTATCATATGGAAAATTTAATTCTGAAAATTTTATCCATGGTACACTTATGTTGTTGAAACATTATACAGAGGAATCTTTTAACATGGATACATTTGATAAGACGAAAAGTTATATTGAAAATATTTTAACAAATAAAATACATTCATACTTATGTAAACAATACTTTGAAGATATATTTTGTAACAAACCTCTGGCTTTAAATGATATAGAAGATTCCTTTTTCGTTTTAGAAAACAAAATGTATGAACCAGGAGTATTTTTTTGGGCAGATGCGCGTTTACAAAAGTATCTTCGGACGTGTCCGTGGTTTGAAATTCCAAATTTATTAAAAATGTTTTTCAATTATGAGGGTTATGATAGATGTCTCAAGTATTTATTGTTGAAAATGAAAAGGGATATGATTATTTCCGAACCTATTCTCTTAGAAATTACAAATACTTTACTGGAGTTCAACAAAAAATATGAAAGCAGTTACATTTGGAAAATTATATTTGAAGTGTCTCTAAGGACTGATTTAACTAAAAGTTCTGAAATTATTTCCTTCTTAAACAATTCAGTGGACTTGGTGTTTTCATATAAACTTAGGTACATTGTTCCATTAGCAGCAAAAGTACTAGAATGTTTAGAAGAAAAAGTTCAGTTGCATTTCTCTAAAATTATATGGCAATTGTCTGATCCTGAGAAGATGGATGTAAACATGCGGCACATAGCTGCATTAGCTAATAATAAAGTTGCAGAAGTATTTAAGAAATTACCTAAAATGGTGAAGATTAACTCTCTGAAATCAGCCATTATTTTATTACAAGATGAAGATGTGGATGTCAGAAATTTGAGTGTCATTTTTTACAAATATATAAGTCAAGAATGTGCCGAAAAACAATGTTATATCTGCCTTAAAAGAATTATGCAAAAAGAGTTTCTAGAAAGTTTATTTTGTGAACCAAATGCAATTGAAATGCTTTCTAATGACTTGTCTGAAGTACTGCAAAATCTCAATAACAAACAAAAGAATGAATTTAACCCATTTGCTAATGACCTTAAAAATATATACTTAGAAGTAGATGTTTTGCAGCAACTTTTGGATAGTTTGAAGAACTCTGATTAACCTAAATAAAGTATATGAGATAAAGAAAAAAATGTTATTTGCACTCGATTATAATAACATTTATTTAATTAGATATTCATCATAATAGTATGTTTGAGATGGTGTTGTATCATCAATTTGTATTGACACAATGTGTCTTCCAGGCACCATGACTAGACCTAATACTCTGGGTTCTTCAGTTTCTCCCTCATTATTTTTCAAGTACTCTGAGCAAGCACCTAAAAATGCAATTTATATGTAACAAAATTAGGTATTTCACCAATCATAAAAATTTATAGGTACAACTTGAGGCTATCCATTTATTAGCTACAGACAAAAGGATAATATGTTGATAATCAGCTAATTTCACTACTGCATTCAATGTTTGCCTTTTTTTTATTGCTTAGATGGTTGGACGAGATCATAGCCCACCCGGTGTTAAGTGGTTACTGGAGCCCATAGACATCTACAATGCTCCACCCACCTTGAGATATAAGTTCTAAAGGTCTCAGTATGGTTACAACGGCTGCCCCACCCTTCAAACCGAAACGCATTACTGCTTCACGGCAGAAATAGGTAGGGTGGTGGTACCTATCCACATGGACCCACAAGAGGTCCAACCACCAGCAAAAAAGTGCCTTATACTATTAGTAGCCTATAAGGATAATTATTTATTATTTAAGTTCTGGCGTTCTGTGCTCATACCCCACAAACACTAGCTTGGGGTTTTAAATGTATAATATTTGTTTGTGTGATTTTTGTCAACCATGCTATATATAAGCACATGATATATTGATGGTAAACCTACATACTTGTGATATAATATGTGAATTCAATTAATTTTACAAGATTGTACACTCAACCTACAACAGCTCTATAAAAGTATTTAATACATACCTAAAATTACATTTGCATCTCTATCTGTACACAGGAACACTCCTATCAGAACTCTGCCATCAGTCATTTCAATTCTAAATTTCATATTTAACCATTTTCTAAGTTTTGCCTTTCCTTCTTCCTCCACCATCTGAAGTATACAATTATTAAATGAAATGTAGTAGGTACTAGCTGATCCATCATGTCTATGTAGAGGTTTGAAATATCAAAAAATGTTTAAAAGAAATTATTTTTATCTCTTGTAAACATCAAAAATTTAAATGATTTTTTTCTGGAAGGCCAAATAGGAATACAACTTGTATTAATCTTAAAAAAGCCTGAATCAAAAGTCATGTGCGTAAAATCAATTAATGAAGGGAGGCGAAATTTAGCAAATATATAATTGGCTTGTCTACATACAATATTATTCTTTTAAAAGAAGTCCTATCACTTTCGATGCTAACCTAAATATTATTATGTATATTTTATTTGTAGACGTGAGTTTATTTTTATCATACCTGAGGTGCTTCCGAAGTCGTTTTATTGCCTTCATTACTCATTTCTTTAGCTTGTTCAAATCTTTTTCCCTGAACAATAAACGAGTTTCTTGCTAAAGTCTGGAAGTATTTTTATACGGCATTATTTTGTAGCCAGTCAAATATGGTACATGGTTACACTCAAAGCATTTTTATCTGTCAGGTAAAACATAATTTGACCAAATCAAATATATTTTTTTAACCATAGACCTTAGGTTTTTATTTCAGTGGTTTGAAAGTTTGAACTCTCAAAATATTGTAATTCTATTTGATAAAGGGATTTTCATTGATATTTGATAAAGGGATGACCTGGTAACTAAGACTTTTAAGTCAAGTCTTATTTTAATTTTAAAGAAAACTTTTATAAATGAAAAATGATATTATGAAATGAAGTTGATTAGTATGAAACATGGCATGAAATGAAATGAAAATGATTAATTTGAGACATTAATTAAATGGGATGAAATGAGATGAGATGATATGGGATGAAATATCTTCTTGTTCTTTTTATCAGCCCACAGACGTCCACTGCTGGACATAGGCCCCCCCCAAGCCTTGCCACAAAGACCAGTCCTGCGCTGCCTGCCAGCGCATCCCCGCGAAATACGTCGTCGGTCCATCTTGTTGGAGGCCTACCCACGCTATGTCTTCCGGTACGCGGTCGCCACTCAAGAACTCTCTGGCCCCAACGGCCATCGATTCTACGAGCAATGTGTCCTGCCCACTGCCACTTCAATGTCGCAATCCTTTGGGCTAATCGGTTACCATGGCTTTCCTGCGAATCTCCTCATTTCTGATTTGATCTCGCAGGGAAACTCCGAGCATAGCCCTCTCTATTGCTCTTTGGGTGACTTTGATTCTTCTCATAAGGCCCATTGTGAGCGTCTACGTCTCAGTGCCTTAGGTCATCTCTGGTAACGCACACTGGTCAAAGACTTTCGTCTTGAGACACTGTGGTATTTGTGATGAGAAGATTTTACATAGCTTCCCGAACGCTGTCCATCCGAGCTGGATTCGACGGTTGACCTCTTTTTCGAAGTTGGACTTACTTAGCTGGACAGTGTGTCCCAGATAAACTCGTCAACAGCTTCGAGCGTGGAGCATCCGATCTTGTGATGAAATATAATCTCAGTAAAATGGTGGTCATTTACTGAGACTTTTTCAGTGGACTTTTTGGAGGATCTCGAGAAATTACGTTAAGCGACTTTGTTTTATTTTCCCACATTTGTGCAGTTTCATTATCATCTCATTTCATTTCATTTGGTTTTTATTTCATTTCATTTCATGCCATGTTTTATATTAATCAAATTCATGTCATTCCATAATATCATTTTTTATATAAAAAAGTTTTCGTTAAAATTAAAATAAGACTTGTCCTAAACTTGGTCTTAGTTACCAGGTCATAAAAACCCTTAAATAAATTATGCTTTTATTGTTATTTGTCATGACAGCTCTTCAAGGATTTTTGGCGGGAACGCGAGGAGTGAAGTTGTGTGATTTGTTTCATTTTGTCTATTTAGTGTTTCTTCAGGTTTAAATGTGTAATAACGGTGGTTTATTAACTGTTTAATATCTGTGAAAGTGCACAAATGTGGGAAAATGAAACAAAGCCGCTGGACGTAACTTCTCGGGATCCTCCAAAAAGTTCACTGAAAAAATCTCAGTAAACGACCACCATTTTACTGAGATTATATTTCATCCCATATCATCTCATCTCATTTCATTTAATTTCGTCCCAGTTGATTAATGTCTCAAATGAATCATCTTCATTTCATTTCACTTCATATTATCATCTTCCATAAAAATATCCCATATTATATTATCATCTTTTTTTTTTATTGCCCTTGTAGGCAGACGAGCATACGGCCCACCTGATGGTGAGTGGTTACTGTCGCCCATGGACTTCAGTAATGCCAAGCCGCTGCCTACCGAAAATCTCATCTTATTTCATTTCATGCCATGTTTCATATTAATCAACTTCATTTCATTTCATAACATCATATTTCATAAATAAAAAAAAAATTACAAAAAATTTGGCTGTATGGTATGATGCCTTTGCCTTTCCATTTTGAAAAATAAAACTACTACTGACAGCTCTTCAACTTCATAGTAAAGATATGTAGTAAATTTATTGTTAAATTCCGAAAAGTACATACCGTACATATTGTATGTTATGATTTAATTATTATGTCTCAGAGTACAGGCGTAGATTTGTTTATGAAGCAATTTAAATATTTTAAATCTAATAAACCACAACCATCTCTCAATAGTGTCATATCTGTGGATATTACTACTTCAGAGGTAGGTAAATTACCAAATCCCTTTTAACAAATTAACTAAAAGGGAACGGCGTTTAGTCTATACAACACCTTTCTGTACACACCACTCTACACGCCTCTATACAAAAGTATTTGTTTCCACTCTTTAATGACCCTAGAGCTAACCTCTAACCTTTGCCGGAGGCCTAAGAGGCTATTCCAGTTACGTCCGGACGAGTAGCTGAGCTTACGAGCTCAACCTGAGAAGATTTGCTAATACTAGCCCTAAAAAGAGCAGTGCTTCGCAGATTCTACCTCTGGATCGGAAATGCGACCCACTGAGAAGATCAGGCCAAGAAACTCAGTGGGCTGTGTCTGTGCGTTAATTTACTCGCCGAGCTCTTCGTCGCAAGCGATGGATTCGACAAGAATGATGACCAGTACCTGGGGTACCAAAAAGGACCTTTAGTAGATCAGGAGGATCTGAAATGACGTATTTTGGGCAAAGTTGACTGCATACCATTCGGTCCGCAGGATATCGGGAATGTAGTTACCGGACATCTATGCCCACAAAGCCTTTGAAGGCAAAATGAAGCTACCCATTATTGCAGTTGCTTTTAGACATCTAGGACACATATTTTACGAGTGAAACAAGAACATCCCAATGTATATTGTATGTATATGTACACGTATAGCCAAAAAATAAATAAATTCATCCACTTTTTAGAAAGATGTGAAATGTTGAATGTTGAATTTTACCCCTAATTTTGCTCACCAGTTTAAATTATATTTTCGACACATGTTCAATTTAATATTATTGATTGTAGTATTTAGTGGCCAATGATAACATTAGCATAATTTAAACTTTGGCATTTATTTTTCAGGTGAAACTTTTAGAATGCAATACAAATTATAAATGTGAAGACAATCTTACACAGTGCTTAGGTTTGATAAACAAAAACAAATGGAAAACTTACAGTTTTGTTCAGCACCCTGGTTTAATGTTAATAAGGAATCCATTCACTGGATCTGGTCAAAGATATTGGATCAAAAGATGCTTAGAAAGATATCCAAAGAAACCGAATAAAATAAATATTGATATAGAAATTGATAATTTAGATGACTGGTGGAGAGAATGTCACAAAAGTATGGAATGTGATAAAAAATTGTTAAAAAAACTTAGGTGGACAACATTGGGTTATCATCACAATTGGAACACAAAAGTAAAATGTTATTATTATTATTTAATGAAATTTAGTTTTGTTTTAAAGAAACATGTGATGAGATTACACTTAACGAAAAAAAAAAATTTATTAAAAATTATGATCAGATGATAATATTTGTTTGCCCTGTTTGTAGCAAGTCTGCAAATTTAAAACATTATTTGAGCTTTAAAAAAATTAGAATAAACTTATTTAGATTAGCAGGTAAATTCATGACCTCTAGGTTTGTCCAGTAATTGAAATTCATCCAAAGGTACTCTGTGATGGGTATATGATTATCATGGAACCTGCAATTAATTTATTGAGATGCATTACAAGTGTAAAGGCCCCACATAACCCTTTGGGTACCTGATATCTGTGGCACCATTATCTATTATACTATATTTCCCACAATTACACTAAGTTAATACTGCATGTGCCTTTAATAGAAGTCACTAATAATTCTAGACTCTTAGAATTTTTTTATAAGCTTAGTAAGCAGATGAGCTTTCAGTTTACATGGTGGAAAGTGGCCACTGCCACTGATGGATATTAGTAATGTTAGGAACCACACTGCTGCTTATCTTATAATACTAATGCTACATGGTTGTAAGGGAGATAAATATGCACTATACCAGAAGCAAGTGTTCCCAGCTAAACCTAGTGAACTCTGCTTCAGTAGTGTCAGTTCAGTAGGGGGTGGTTTGATGTTAAGAAGATAGGAAAGTAATGTACCAACATTTAATCCAGTGTACTTTGTCGTTCAAATCGCTAATATACACAGCGTGCTTTTATATTTACATACCCTCTTGTACTTGATTGATTGCATACAGATCATTTAATCAAATGTGTTTATAATATAGTGTTACATTAATATATTATAATATACTTAATTAGTTTAATATAGTGCTTTGAAATAGGAGAACAACTCTAGATTAATAAACTGTTTGATATATTGCAAAATATTTATTTTCATTTTCAGGCATATAGTGAAGAGAACAAGACCCCTTTCCCAGAAGATTTGTCAGAACTGTCAAGTGTCGTGGCTCAGTATCTTGGATTTGCGAAATTTAGAGCTGAGGCGGCTATTGTTAATTACTACCACAAGAATTCTACACTGTCCGCTCACACTGATCACTCAGAGGTCAACTTAGATGCACCATTATTTTCATTTAGGTACTTTCTAAGCCTGTAGTGGTTTATTTGTTTGTTTTTAATGTATTAACGTATTTCTGTGAAATGATTTTAATAATTATGGCTCAAAAATGCAAATTCAAAATGAAGATACATATAACAACGAACAAGAGCCCATGTTTAAAAGAAAAGCAAGAAAAATCCCATTTTAAGTGTACGTGAGCCCTATGATGTCTATGATCTCGAGGCGTAGATACACGATAAATTGTGTAACATAATATAGTATGATAATCTGAATAATAATTTATGTACAAAACGTGGAAAAACGTATAGGTAGTTACGTTGCTCCAATAAAATTAAGGTATTCTTATCAGGAATTACATCAGTTAAATAATAATATAGATTGTTGTCAATGAGAGAAATGATTTACCTATATATAGTCAATTACATATATTTCAATTTATTTATGAAAACTAATATCCACTAGCGTACATAGTAGTGTAGCGTAGTTATTATGTTGAATTAAAGATAATTCTAAAAGAAAAAACAAACCTATAATAAATAGATCATTATTAAATTTGCATCCCTATACATGTCAGAGGTATGTAGGTACAGAAAAGAACTTATGATACATATTATTATGTACCTTTTATGTAGAAAAAAATATTACATGTTTAGGGCGCCTGTCCACCGGAGCGGAGCGAGGCAGAGGAGCGGAGAAACAGAAATATTAACCAATAAGATTGCACAAAATCATTTTGCAATTTTGTGATTTTGATTCTCCGCTCCTCTTTAGTGGAGAGGGAGTTGCGAACTACTTTAAAAATTAATACAAAATTGCTAAGCGGAGCGGGATAGCGGAGCAAGACAGCGGAGCGGGGAAGCGAGTGCGAGTGCGGGCGCGGGCGCACCGCGCAAGACGCACCCGCAGTGTGAACTGACTCGTCCCGTAGGTACTAAACTCCACACGGATTTCCTCCCGGATCAGGAGGAGGAATCTCACACCACCGATTACTCTCTTTAGACAACCCATACCCTGGGCTAGGAAGGTCAAGTACCTGGGCGTTACCCTGGATGCATCGATGACATTCCGCCCGCATATAAAATCAGTCCGTGACCGTGCCGCGTTTATTCTCGGTAGACTCTACCCCATTATCTGTAAGCGGAGTAAAATGTCCCTTCGGAGCAAGGTGACACTTTACAAAACTTGCATAAGGCCCGTCATGACTTACGCGAGTGTGGTGTTCGCTCACGCGGCCCGCACACACATAGACACCCTCCAATCTCTACAATCCCGCTTTTGCAGGTTAGCTGTCGGGGCTCCGTGGTTCGTGAGGAACGTTGACCTACACGACGACCTGGGCCTCGAATCAATTCGGAAATACATGAAGNTTGATTTTATTCCGAATACAATCTTGTCTTTCAGCATTTCTTCAAGTAGAGTGCCAAACTCGCATTTGTTTGCTTGTGTTTTAATTCTAGTGATGAATTCGTTAAACGATTCGTCTTCATGTTGTTCAATTTTGAAGAAAACATACCTTTCGAACGATATGTTGTTTTTCGGCGCGAAATATTCTTCGAACTTTCCGATAATGGTGCTTAATTTTTGTTCGTCTATTGTATTCAAATTAAAACTGTTGTAGATGTCAATTGCATCTGGTCCTATGATTGACATGAATGTTGCAGCTTGAATATCGGCAGGTTTCTTTCCTAGCTGAATTGCGGTTGCATACCATTCGAACTGTTGTCGCCATTTTTTCCAATTTGCCGACTCGTTGTCCGACTCGATGTGCAAGTATCCGGGTGGTTTAATACTGGAGACTGCTTCGTTGTTATTTGTTGCCATTCTGACACCATGTAATGTTTGGGTTCTTTATAAATGACAAACGTTACGATTGGGCTTACATTTTTATTTTGTTAATCACAATCATTCACAGTTTTTACTTGTGTGTAACATGTACGTCGTAGACAATATGGCGGGGGAGTCATAGAGTATGTTTCGTAGAGTGGTCAGCAAAGATTAATGTTATGAGAATCGACATTAGCTCTCTAGAGAGAGGCTTGAGAGGCTATTTCAGCGTAACCCTAACTTTTGTAGGTGAGCTCACGGGGCTCAAACCTGATGACGTTGCTAACACGAACCCTAGCAAGAGCCGTGCTTCGCAGAATCTACCACCGGATCGGAAACGCGACCCACTGAGAAGATCCGGCGAGAAACTCAGTGGGCTGTGTCTGAGAGTTAATTTACTCGACGAGAACGGTGACCGGTGCTTGAAGTACCTAGAAGCACCGTTAGTGGATCGGGAGGATCCGAGATGACGTGCTTTGGGCAACGTCGACTGCTTTCCATTCTGTCCGCAGGATCGGGAATGTACTGTCTGAATGTTGTTCGGAACTTATATATATGCTTATCTTGAAAATGTCGTAAGCGAGAATCAGGCATCTGTCAAATATCTTGCATTGTATGATGGCTACCCGCCATAGTTACTCGAATTGTGTTCAGTTCCAGTAAATCCTTTAAAATTATTATTTTCAGTTTTGGCCAATCTGCTATATTTTTAATAGGGGGCCGGGAGAAGTACATCGAACCATCAGCGATACTACTAAAAAGTGGAGACATAGTTGTAATGTCCAAAGAAGCAAGGTTGTGTTATCATGCTGTGCCTAAAATATTACCGGAATACCATCAACCATGGAATTCAGATCTTTCGGAGCTTGATTTTAATAAAATGCCATCTTTTATGTACATTTCGAATCCGAAAGAAACAATTGAAGCAATGAATGAAAATATAGAAAACGACAAGTGGAGTGAATTCGAAAATTACATCAAGGAATCCAGAATTAACATTAATGTTAGACAAGTATTAAATGAAAAACAGATTAGTTTGGCTGACGAAAATTTTTCTTAGAACAAAACAGTTTTTTATTCCGTCGTACATTCTTATTCTAAAAATATTATTTTAAAGTCCCTATGTGTTTTGCAAGGCCATTCTTGCTTCCGAGGTTCCTTTGTTATGACTGCAAAATGAAAAAACAAATTATTTTTGACCATCTCTACAGCGTTATAATAAAAATATTATATTTTTGCCAATACTTTTTTAATCGAACCTGTACAATGCGTACGCGTTATCATGTTACTGGGTCCTTTTACGTTGGTTATAGCAGTACGCCTCCGCCGTATAATAGTTAATAGGATTTACAGAGGCCGAAAAGGGACATGCAATTCAGAGGCAAATGACAGCTAGGTCATCAACTGGTATACGTTCACTAAGAAAGTACACGCGCTAAGACTTCTGGCGCAACCGACCGTAGGCAAATCTAAAACTTTTCTTCTGTGGTGGGCTATCAGTGTGCTTAGTGCGAGTTTTTTAACGTTCTCGATAGCGTAGAAGTTAGCCCAATTTTGTATGCAGTTGGAACAGCGACCCTAGCGGCAAACGTAGGCAAACGATCACAGTCCATACAATGATCTAAATTTTACGCTATCGAAAACGTTAAAAAACTCGCACTAAGCACACAGCGCGTTAGAGGCCACCCGGAGACACGGCCTTTGCTTTAATTCCATTCATAATTGTTTAGGAACGATACAGAAGACCCACGCGTGGTAACCAGTAAAGAACTTAGATTTTTACTTACGACGAAATTACTTTTAAATACACTAATCAATTACCTACTTTTCTCATTGCGTTTTTCTGTGAAGTTGTCGATGCTGTTATGTCGGTCACAGAGACTCCAAAAACATTTAACGTAGCCTTCCACATAACAATCGTATTCGTCTTTAGTTCTATACGACCCAAGTCTACGAACTATTGGTTTAAAGTAGTGATTGCACTGAGATTTTGTGAACATGATTAAAAAAAGTATTTTAAAATTGCATAAAGTACTTATAATTTAGATAGTGCATTTTCCTGTTTATTTTTTCATTTTGAATGACAATGGTTCAATTCAAAGAGAATGTGGTTATAAAATTAATGAATGACGGTTTGTAAGAAGGTTTTTTTTTTTTGTCAGGAGGAAATCGCCGGACTTCCGCCCTTCACTGGGGATGAAGGGCGGGGCATGTCGGAGTCGAACCGACTAAAACCTCCTGTCTCTCAACAACCAACGTCCAAACCTCGCATGAGACAAAACTCATGAAAAGGCAAAGGGGGGAAAGTGAAGCGTTTAGTGCGGAGCACATCTCTCCCATCACCCTCCCCCTCGGGACGCCGGACTGGCGGTCGTCGGCGCCACGACCACCAGCCCTCTCGGTCGGCAGGCTATCCGAAGCCCGCCTAGATGGCGCCGGTTAGAATGGTCTATCCTACGGAATACCCCGCTGGGTCAGAACCAGCGTGGGTTGAGGATAGCCGGCCTTCCATCACCCGGATGCTCATGTATAAAACGCGTGCAGAGCAGCTTGCACGTCGTCTTCTTAGGCCCCCTTCGCCGGTCCCCAGGCCGACATGTGAGGGGACCCGAAACACTTAGAGGGCTTGGGCGATATCCGCCTCCCTGGCCCCCAGATAGATATCTTGCCTAGTAGACGAACTCATGACTAAACTGGTAGTAAGTTGTTAACTGAACCCATAGAATTGCATAGAGCCCAAAGACAAAGACATGTATGAAAGTAAAACGAAAAAAAATGTCTTAACAGCTATCCCAATCTTCAAATTTTTAGATTAATTGGGTACTTGCTTATCAACACTACCTTACTATCTATCCTTAGCTCTTTATCTACCGTATCATTTTTGATCCTCAGCGTAATCGCGTTAGTCAATCTCGTCAATAGTTTTTTTTTTTTACCTAGACGATCTAAAGTAAGTAAAATAATTAAATAACTAAATTACTTCCTTCCGTTGGTGAAACAGGATTTTAAGTGTGAAGTAGTTTTAATGCATTGATCACATCGAATTAAAATCAAAACTGCATGGTGCAAAATTTCAGGATTACTTAGTTTGATTTATTTTTTATATTGCTTAAATTTTTTAGTTTCGAATTTGAATGAAGCATGCATAAAAAAATGAGTATTAAAAGTCGAAAAGATAAATTAAAGTCTCATTGATTCTGGCTTTTTTTATATGACTTGATAACGTTGTTTCAAAATCTGAAAACAAATGAGGTTTTTCTGGATTTGAACATTAGGTATATTATAATTTGGTTTTGGGTGTAATGATTCATTAGTCAATTATTGTCACAATTATGAAACCATACTGGTTCTAAAAATGGGTTCTGAAACTATACGGGTAAAGAAATTTCTATTCTCCTTTGTCTTATCACTCTTGTCACAGCGGTCGTGGTCGTCATTCAGTATCATTGCTGCGGGCCGATGTTATGCGCCTCACGAGCAATCGCCACTTCTTCCGGTTTGTGATGAGCCTGGTACACTCAAGCAAACAATAGCCAACTGCCTAAACTTAAAAATCTTCACCCTTTTTTTCTAGATCACGTGCATCTGCTGCTGGACATAGGCTTCGACCAAGCTTGGCCACAACAACCGGTCTTGCAGGCTGCACACGACCGTTGGCTTTTGTAAATTACGACATCTCAGCGGTTGCTGTAAATTACGCTTCCTCCATTCTAGACCCAGTAGGGCACTCGTGGCCCACTTATATTTTGTCCATGGTCGGCGGAATACCCCCTATGAAAAGTGAGGTTACAAAGAGCGGCGTTTCGGCCGCTGCAGGTTTCTTTAACGTCGCGATAACGCGTAAAGCAAGAATACGTGTCCTCAGCATCCGTCCCTAATGCAGGGAGTAAGTATTATAGGAAATAGAAAAAGAAGAAATTGTATAAATATATACCTAATAAGGGTTCATTTACAAAATTGGCCTAAAGGATAAGACATCCGGTGCATTCGTGTTGAGCGATGGACCAGTGTTCGAAATTCAATTCCAGGCAGGCATCAATTTTTCTAATGAAATACGTACTCAAATGTTCACGATTGACTTCCACGATGAAGGAATAACGTCATGTAGAAAAATTAAACCCGCAAAATTATAATTTGCGTAATTACTGGTGGTAGGAGCTCTTGTGAGTCCGCGCGGTTAGGTGCAACCACCCTGCCTATTTCTGCCGTAAAGCACTAATGCGTTTCGGTTTGGCGGGGCAGCCGTTGTAACTATACTGAGATCTTAGAACTGATATCTCAAGGTGGGTGGCGCATTTACGTCGCAGATGTCTATGGGTTCCAGTAACCACTTAACACCAGGTCGGCTGTGAGCTAGTCTACCCATCTAAGCAATAAAAAAAAACACTGCTGATTATCGTTCCATTAGGAAGTTTTTGCTTTTTTATATTAAACTTAAGTACCTAAATATATTGAATCGCATTTTGAAACGAACGGGTTCAACGGTCTAGACGGTTGAACGAGCTCGCGCTGTTAAGTGGTTACCGGAGCCCATAGACATCACAATGTAAATGCCGTCACTCAACTTCAGACTTGAGGTCTATGTCTCAATTGTTTAGTACTTACGCAGAATACAGTTTTTGCGGGTTTGATTTTGTTTTTTTTTCCTACCTACCTATTCTAGTAACCTCGAGGGGTCACACTGGATTCACCTCCGTGAGTATTTTGATTAGATACATGAAGTAATTCTTTTAGCGTCAACAAACATAAGTTTACCTTGTCGGGAATTAAATTCCATTGTACTCCTATAGCTGCACGCTGTATAGCCGTAGCGATAGGAGTCCACCGGGCGTCTTATTCTTTAGGCCACGACGATTATTGTAAAAATTAACTAAGAAACAACATTTTTTTTAGAATACCCTTTATATAACAAATGATTATTACACTGATTCTATATTATTGTCTTCGCCCCTATTTAGCTGACAGTCCCGAGGGATCGCGGGGCAACAGCTGTCAGCTTCCTTAGCGTTACACTGCACGTTCACGAAATAATAACATGAATTCACTAAAACGACACGTATTCATTCTTAATTTAATTAATAAATATTATTTCTCGTTTTCTCTAGGGTGATATTATAGATTATTACCTTTTCGGCTTAGGAAACGGTATTTTATAACTGATAGCAAATTCTATTTTAAAATAAACGACCTTACAAAGCTGAATGCTGTATGAATGCTAGTAACCAAAATGACAAGTTGCAAGCAAGGCTTCGCAAGAGCTCCCTCGTCAACTATTGTATAATTGTGTGAACATAAAAACCAATGCTATCGTGTAGCATCGAATAACCGGAAATAGCGTATGTCTTACTTTTTGAGACTATTTCCTTTGCAACCGGATAATATATGTTATAATTGCCCAAAGCCAACTAATAGACAGACAAGCATATCGGATCCATCCATCGGATCGGCCCATCGGATAGTGAGTGGTTAAGCGTCGCTCATAGAAGTTAACATTATTAGGAGAGCGAAGTCGGTTTGTACCGCTGTATGCTCTCTGCAAACCTCGGTTGAAGAAGGACATGTACAGTCATAGTAGTCAGGAAACACCGAAAAGGGGATGTCATCCAAATCCGGATGATTCGTAGCAAAAAATATCCTTGGAAACGCATTATGGATGAACGCGGTAGTCTGATGTAGCACGAAAGTATTATGCTGCACCGGCGGCCGGTAATATAAAAAAAGAATAGCAATAATAAATGTGAAACCATGTAATTATATAACTCTTATATCAAACCTATGTGCCTATCAATTGCCTTCAAGTCATTGAATGGAAGTAAAACAAGATATCTAGACCGCAATAATTGAGTTAGGCAGACAAGAGGGTAAACAGCCTTGTACGATGTGCAAGTAACTCGACACGATTTCCTCGTCAACAGATTAGATTCGAACAAGTATACTGTCATGCACAACGGGAGCACTCAATGGGGCTTCGAACGATTTAATGGAAACTGACTGATGTCTTATATCTACATTCACGTAGACATTGTCGGGTACACTGAAGCGTAATTAAATGCGTACGGTGTTTATAGCTGTGTGTGGTAATTACAATACGCTTTGTATGGGTGTGTAAATATTGACGCTTTGTCTGGTTTTGATTGCATTAATAATCTTGGGTTATAAACGGTTTTCAATAATGGGTATCAGAAGGAAAAGGTGTAAAGAATTAAAATCAAACTGCTTCTAAGTATGCAACTAATTAGCTGTATAAATCGGTAGTTTTCAATTCGGCTGTATTTTTTTATATGTGTTACCTAAGAACTTTTATGTAGGTGAACCGATCTTGATGATTCTTTTGTTATTTGAAAGCTTCTTTGAATGCTTCTCGGATGGTCCCGTTCAATAAAGAGTTGACCAGTCGTTTATGATATTATTTTTCTTTTTTTTTCAATTCGATTTTATTTTTAGTTAATATTTTGTTGTACATATTAACAATTTACATATTTGGTATTTGTTCACGAAAAGTTTTGGCATTATAACCGTATTAACGAGCTGTTCTTAAAATATAGTACTGAAACCGAAACGCAAACTCAAAGCATTTATTTGTTCATATTAATATTTACGATATTAAAATTTAATTTACAGTAGACAGCTGTGGTCATTGACGCGTCACCTTTGTATGTAAAATAGTCTCTGACATTTGGCGAGTTGAACAAAAAGCTAGACCCCCTATTCGGCGTCGCCTTTTTATTGACACTAAATGGCCGATATAAATTCCGTTGGCGGATTACGAAATTTATTGGCATCAAAATTAAAAGAGACCGATTTCAATGGCGATGCCTGACATCCTTCGTTTATAGCTGATTGAACGGAGCTGGGAAACTTTCACTGAATACTCATTGAAAAAGTTAATGATTGGTTTTTGCGACGTAATTTGTTTTGTACTAAAACCAAATTCAAACTGGGAGATAAAATTAATTATTTAATTAATTATCCGATATCTGCTGTTCATTAGATTACGAATATTTACAACGAAGCGATCAAGTCAATTATTAATAATTTCGATAAATTTACAAGATCTTTTTACAATACATTCGAAATGCAATTAAGACTTCGATCTCACGACTCAAGGCGGGGGGGTGACCGCATTCTGGTTGTAATATTCGTGGGCTCCTGTAACTAGTTAATACCAGAAGGACTGTGAACTTATTCACCTGCTTACGCAATAAAAATTGAGGGATGATATCATCTTTTTTTTTGTTTAATTTTCAACAAAGAAATAATACAATTGTACCTAGTATTGAGTAATTTTAAACTCAGATGGGCCGTGAGCTCATTCGCCTGTCTACGTAGTAAAAAAAGTTTCACGCATCTATCTACACAGCAATCATTAGGTGGTTTTTATTTTATATGCAAAGGAAAATATGAAAAACAACGAAAGGAAACTACAACAAAATAAACTCGTAATATCATCGTTGTTGTCAAAATTATTAACATACCTATTAAGAATAACTCAAAAATAACGGGTCAGATCTTAATACGAGAAGCTGCTTTCAGTAATAAAAAAATTATCATAAAAATCCGTCCACTTAGAAAAAAAGTTCTATTGTAAGTACACATAAAACCAAAAACACAAAACATTAAAATTTATAGTCGAATTGAGAGCTTTATTTTATTTAAATCAGTTAAAAATAGAACAATCAATGCGTCCTAGTTAACAATCAACAATGAAAAATAAAGATGCGACATGATCAGCTATGCCCGTCACCCGTCACCGGGCTTACTGCGTTTTGCAAGTACATCCCATTACGTTTTCAGATTCTCATAGCTCGATATCCAGTCTACGGACATTGCAATAGTGGACGATTCATTTACAAAGGTAAATATTATGAGAATGTCGATTGAATTTCATGAGTCGAGCCCGTTTTTGTTGTGGCATAGAACGTTTTCTTAATAAGGAATTGGGTGCTGCAAGCGTTGTCGTTAATGGTCGGCTTAAATAGCTTTTTGAGCACGGCGCACACAAATATGGATAGGCTTCGAAAAAACTGTGACGTTGTTCTATATAAAACTCGTCTCGTTCGGTTCGGTCTGCAGTTCAATTAATTCGATAGTTTCTCGTTGAATTAATCAAATGACTATTGAACCATAGTTATGAAAGCTTTATGATATTTAATCATCGGCCATGCAGCATTGCTAGCTCAAGTATGACAACAAGTCACGAAAAAATACTGTAGGATTATAAGGACATCTATCATTACTAGTGGTTACTAACTCTAATATTACGCGATGTGGTTTTGAGATGAAACTTTGCTCAAAACCAAGTACGTTGTACGCAAGTACGTTGCGTTACTTAGGTATAGTACATTGCGGGTTACTTATAATACGTTTTTATTAGATTAAAAACCCTCCTTGTAGTGCCAAACATAATCATTTAACATTATTTGAACTGTGAACTTGTTTACTCATCTATAGGAAAATAACCGTGATCAAATCTCACATGGTCATCTGACATCAAACCAGGATGACTATACTATGTGAACTAGAGATTGAAATAAATACTTACATACATTTAAATACATAAGGATATTATTAACAATTAATAAAAATACGGGATTTAAACAAACAAAAACCAAAAACGCATACTCATGAATATTAAACCCCCAAAGTCCTAACAAATCTGTTCGTTACAAATGTTTGCTAGATGTGGGAGTTGAACCTACGTCCCTCGGCTTAGCTGTAAGTAGTGCTAATTACTACGCCACCGGGTCAAGCAACATTGACATAACCAAACAGTGGTTTATCCTTTTAATGTAGATAAAATTATCAATACCTATTGTTTGATAGCGTATCAAAAAGACTTTCCTCTTCAATACAATGCAATAAATAACAAACTGTAAGTAACAACGGCGAGTATTTACTTAGTTTTATGAGGCTATATCGTATTTCCGAGCGTTTCGTGCACTGCACAATAACGAGTTAATTAAGAAAGCTGAGTTCTCCTCGCGCCCACTCCGTGGTTTCAGTCCGCCCAATCAACTTGTTTCTACGTTGCACTAAAATCATTTTTCATGAAAAAAAGTGGATAGTTTTAAAGGTGAAATAAATGCTCGATTTACGGCTTTATGAATGAAGTATATAGCTGAAGAGCTTTATATGATTTGTATATGAAAATAAGAGTTCGTTGCTAACTCGAAGTAAATATTTGAAAAAAGTTTTTTAAGCCTAAAAGAAAAACAATGCTACAACGAAATGTAACGAAATACATTGTGATGTAATGAGAAATGTGTGCTTCAATTGTTACTAGAAATACGGTATATCACATACCCAAAAATTGTCATCAAATAGTCTTTAGTATTAAGATAAATAAAAAAAATGAATATCTTCCTCATCTTCTTTTACTATACACAAAACTTCATTGATAGTTTTTTTTTACAATCGGTAAAAGCGTGAAAGGGGTTTGGATCAAGAATTCATTTTTATTGTACCTCGTTGGCACTTTTAAACTAACTCCTCAGATTTAAAATCATTCCAATAGTGTTCCGTAGCTATGCAAACTATGTTTTTAAGATATTTACGATTTTATTTAGAAATATTGAGGGATCAAAGAACAACAAATAATTAATTCAACATAGCATAGTGACGGAATCGGGCGAAGTAGTTAAAAACATCGTTAAGCACATTGTCAGAGGCGTTTAAGTCGGCTNACTTTTAAACTAACTCCTCAGATTTAAAATCATTCCAATAGTGTTCCGTAGCTATGCAAACTATGTTTTTAAGATATTTACGATTTTATTTAGAAATATTGAGGGATCAAAGAACAACAAATAATTAATTCAACATAGCATAGTGACGGAATCGGGCGAAGTAGTTAAAAACATCGTTAAGCACATTGTCAGAGGCGTTTAAGTCGGCTGAAGTGAAAGTTTTCACGTTAGGAATACTTGAAAAGTCCATTACACGGCTGACGGCGCCAACGTCGACCTTACGGTGTCGAGTTGTTTGTAATTACACAGACATAGCCCAGAGATTTCATTTAAACTTTGTGACGGCACCCGCTGCTGACAGCTCATTCTGCAATTGTTAACTTGAAAGAAAAATAATACCTATTTTCGTCTTCTTCGACTGGTTATGTCTTCATCAAATCATATCTCACAGTAATATATGACATCTGTAGTAAGTCACTAATTATTTGGTACTATTCTCGGATAATAGATTAAAATCAAATTTTGCAGTATAGGTAATCATACATTTTTATTAAAGTCATTTTTGTTGAGGGCAAACCGTAACGGTAGCTATCATATAGAATAAAATATGTGTGACAAAAATCTGAATCGCGTTTACTATATTTTCTTTCGGTCTGTCCACTAAGCAAAATCTCCTGCTCAATGGAAGTTCATCTCTTTATCATTTCTCTATAGAACTAGTTGCCTAGTTGGTCAGAACTTGTTGCCTAGTCGGTAGACTTGGCTAAGATACGATACGAAAACCCTAATACGAAAAACAAGTATTAAAAATATTTCATCAGATCCTATTCTTAATTCTTTTTCAAATTAACTTCCAGTCTAGCTCATAACAACGCTGACGCAGATATCAATCATTCAAAAATTGGTTCCAATTAAAATTTGTACGGCTCAAGTGCAGCAACCGTTGACGTTAAAAATCTAGCCCTAATTGCTATGTACCTGCTAGGCGAAATCTAAGTAATCCACTTGGACTACACGTTATATATAATAGCAACGGAAAGTTGTACTTTTACAACAAAATAAAGTTTAAAGGTTTGAAGGGTGGGGCTGCCGTTGTAACTATACTTGAGACCTTAGAACTTATATCTCAAGGTGCTCAAGGCTCCAGTAACCACTTAACACCAGGTCAGCTGTGAGCTCGTCCACCCACCTAAGCAATAAATAAAAAACTAGAAAGGGGCAATAACAGACGTAAATACATTTAATATGCAGTAGTGTTATTTTGAAAAGATACAACGATGTCCACTAATCTGTCCTTCAGTAATAATTAAGGTGAACATACACCATACACAAATTACTTATTTTCATTTTCAATGTCCGATATTGTAAAACTTAGAGCGAAAACGTTACTGATATTAAAACTACCTAAAATAGAAAATCTTAACAGACAAAGCACAACATACCAAAAAACGGTTAATTCCACAAATATCATATTAATTTACATAACAAAATGTTACATAACCACATGGTACACAACAAATTCTACATAAAACTGTTAACAAACTTTTCATTAAAACGAAATTATATCATCCCCCGGCTCTAATAGCATTACAAAACTTTTTAAATTTGCATCATTAGGGTGATTTATGGAATCTCGATCTAATTAGGACAGTGGACTTTAATCAATGGGGCCCATTGGGAGTTTCAAGGCCAACAGCTTAAACCATACTTGAGTCGACTATTATCAAAGCCGGCAATCTGACTTTTGAACAATGATTGATAAATCAGAAAAACGAATTATTGACTTTGTATTCACAAAACTCTTCGGAACGACATCTTAGATAAATAACAGGTTAACTATTAACCTTTATTTAATGCAGGTTTTGAACCGTATTCTTTGAAGGAGACGATTATATTCAAATCAATCTGTATTGACATATCAATAAAAATTTTTTGTCCAAATGCACAGATTGCCACCTTTGATAATAGACGACTCACTTACGAAAAAATATCTTATATTTCTATACGTTTCTAATATTGCAGATATATTTTTCAAACACATATCGACAATTTTTTTTTAATCACATCACAATGGGCAAAGCCTTTTAGTAAATTATGGGTGTACGCTTTAAAATGTAATATTCATAGTGAAGTAAATTGAACATTATTTCTTTTATAATTGGGCTCCTGTACAATGGAGCTTCCGGAGCAGTTTGTGAAGTACGTTGTGTTCATCTATATATTAATACGTGAAGCAAAAACTTTGTATCCCTTTTTACGAAAATTGCGCGGACGGAGGAATATGAAATTTTCCACACTTATAGAGAATATAGGGAAGAAGTGCACAATGCTAATAATTTTTTAAAATAATGCATAAAATACACATTAAATCAATAAAGAAAACATTACATACACTACATACCATGCATTTGACGCACACACGCATGCATACTATTTATTGTCAAGCTTTTGTTCTTGACGTCTGTGGTCAAATTGAGAATAGATTAAATCTTGTTTGTCTTTATTAATATTTATTATAGTGTAGCCTTGGCGAAATTTGTGATTATAGAAGTATAAAATACAATCATAATAGTGTACAAACTTACAATTCCAATTAATTATAGTCGAATTTCGACTATTGCGGGACCTCTAGTTATAATTAAATTGCTCATGTCCGCTAGTTTATCATTTTAACTATACACTCTCGGTAGGTGATGACAATCGATCTGTCTAGTGTTCATGCAATACTCGTGCTTACGTACACACACATGACTAATAATATAATATTCAGAAAGCCAAAACTTTATTAACAGTTAAATATAAGTTAATTGGAAATCAATAATTGGTTTTTATTACGTTTCTTTAACATATTACAATTTCGTGAAAAAGACTAAGTTACCGATTAGAATAAATTATATAACAGCATAAAACTATTATAAAATAATTAGTTTAAATAAATTCCTTGCGGTAAATTTGATCAATTTTGCTCCGAGAAATAAATGTGAATGTGATATCATATAACGTTTTGGCTGGTCGACTCTAAAATCGGTGGATATTATTGCTCCGCGGCAGAAAGGTTGGTAGAAAGCGGCTTGGCTCTGCCTCTAGCATTGCTGAAATCCATGGGCGACAGTAACCACTCACCATCAGGTGGGCCGTATGCTTGTCTACAAGGACAATAAAAAAAGCATGGTGGTCGTACTTAACCGTGCGAGTTCATAAGATGTCACCAATAATAATTACACAAAGTAATATTTTTGCGGGTTTTAATTTTATTACACAAAATATTTATTTCTTCATCGTGGAAGTCTTTCGTGAACCTTTGTTAAGTACATGTTTTATCATAAAAATTGGTACCGACCAGCGTAATTTGAATGACACTGTAGTGGGATAGTCACATTGCTTGATACGGGTACACCGCTTATACTTTAAGGCACCAAGACTTCCTATATCATTACCGATTAAGAATCCGGCTGAATTGTTCAGAATGGAGGTACCTATTTCTGGCGCCTCTTAATAAACCCTTAACCCTGGAGCTACGTAAATTTACACCAAAAATTTTTGCAGGTTTCCATCTTATTAGACGATCTGTCAAAAAAGTCGGCTGTATGGTTTGACTTCTCATTTCGACTTGACTTTCATTTTGATAACTTAACAACCTAAGCACACTTAACCTAAAAAAACTATTAACCTAACCTAAAACTAAACAGAGGATTTCGAATTACGATTGCGGACTTGTCTCCGGATGTTCCGACTGCGATTTCGCGCTATCACAATTACCATCTACCAAGAGCCGTGACCCCAGCACGTAGCCAGCGAATAAATCGCACTGATTGCACAAAGCTTCTTTCGATCCCCTCTCATTCGTTATCGCTGCAATTGTCCTCTTCTGTACACATTTCTTAATAACAGAACACGATTCGTCGTAATTTTTCGCACTACAGTCCGAAAAGGTGTAATAGAGCATTTCTGCTGTTCAAGATCTTTCATTAAAGGAATAATTTTTGTTTGAATTGTTGGACTGCCATTGTGACAACGCAATTGAGCCTTCAGTCCTATTTTATGCAGTAAGTAACCAATTAAGAAATCACGCAGAAGAAATCAGAAAAAGAAGTGATTGAAAACAAGATATAGGGTACCTAGATATTTATTTAATAATTGTATATGTATTTAATGTAAGTTTATGGGCTTTGGTAAGCACTTAATATCCAAACGATCGTAAACCGTGAACCCCTAAGTAAATAAACATGTTTTCTAAGAATTTTATATAAAATTCAATGTAAATATTCAGTTATTTCCATTTACTTATTGTTTGGTCCGCGATCGAAATCAAAGGGTATTTTACTAATTTTAATTATGTTCGTGACTCGAAGAAATTTAAAAGAATACTAGAGCACTGTCGTTGTGTAGTTTATTACTGTAAAATACAGAAACCCAAAACACATTTAGCTTTAGTGTTTACTAGCGACCCGCCCTCGCTATGCTTCGGAAACTGTAATTTATTAGTGATTTCTCCACTATGTAATGGATGTTATTATACATATAAACCTTTCTCTTCAATCACTCTATCTATAAAAAAAACCGTATCAAAATCCGTTGCGTAGTTTTAAAGATTTAAGCATACATAGGGATATCGGGACAGAGAAAGCGACTTTGTTTTATACTATGCAGTGATTAGAGTTGATAAACATCACAACTTCAATGTCGCGATGTACCTTGATGTATGAGATCGAACTCTCAATCTTTCGGTTTAACAGCTGTCCTTCAAATTGGAGTACTTCAGTATCCCGCAGCGGATTGAGCCGTTCTGATTACTCTACCGTGTGGGCTCACGATGAGTCTCTGGTAGTTTCGAGGTGAAAGACAAAGATCTCTCCCGAGTGAGCGAAATTACTCGGTAGACCGACAATCCGGATATTATTGTTCGGAACTTGTTTAATTATTCTATGGCATATCTTGAAAACATATCTTGAAAATGTCGCGCGATTTTATTAGACATCTGTCTAATATTTTCTTTTTCAAATATGATATAACTACCGCCATAGTACTGTGAAAGAAGTGTACCTAATTCTCCGTTTGTAAGTTCTGGTTTCTTAGACAATAATTAAGAAGTATTCGGCAAACTTTGTGGTAAACTCCCTCCAAGTTAGTTTTCTTCTTATATCCGATGGGCTTACAAAATACAAGATGGAAGTATACTAACTATTAAATATTCTTGATTTTTTATGGTATTTTAGATTTTAAATTTGTTTATTTCGTTTTTTACTAACAGTATATTTTTTATGAAAGTTAATTGCGGCATTGTTTCTTTTTAAATACGACTTGACAATGGCGATCGAATATAGATTAAACATAATGTTGTGGTGTTTTTAATTTGAAGAATATCGATTAGAATGCTCTCTGTTAAGTCTCGCGTACCTTGTAGGTGTGTCATTGAGTGTTGTCAACAATGATGGCTCGTTGAGTTCGATTAGTAGAATCGTGTGGGCGTTCAGCTACTCATTTATTTATGTGTTTGATTTCGGATCGTCAAAAGTGTCAACGAGCGACGTCCGCCATGACACCTTTTTCTTTTCAATTCCAGCCGCAAAGGGCAACGCATTGATTTCATATTTCTGTTACATTTATTCTTAATTGATTTTGGCTATTTTGATAACCTTTTCTCCATATACAACTTTACTGGTGGTAGGACCTCTTGTGAGTCCGCACGGGTAGGCACCACCACCCTGCCTATTTCTGCCGTGAAGCAGTAATGCGTTTCGGTTTGAAGGGGGGGGCACAGCCGTTGTAACTATACTTGAGATCTTCGAACTTATATCTCAAGGTGGCAAAATTCTTTGTTCTAACCATTGCCCACATATCCAAATCTTATGTCAGAATGGTCAAAGCTATTGGAGGAATTCTTTTTATGATTAATTTAGAAAAATAAATCACATATTTTTATAGTCGCGGTCTTAAGTTATGTTTCCCTTTGTTGTAGTTCGAAAACTCAAATAAATAAAAATAGCTTTCGTGTTATTTTCCATCTTGTCGTACGCTAGGACGTGTGAGTGGAATCGCAAACACATCGAGGGCGTACTGCGGAGCATCATCAGCTAACGAAGTGGGGTGCCACTGGGCTCTACGTGACGATAATTTCGTCCCCAGGGAGCCCTTTGTGCAATCAGTGCGGTTTCTTCGGACCGAGAACCTTCCACATTTCGTATAGTTATTTAAAGAATTTGACGCGTATTTTTCACATATTTTTAACAACGTATTTGATGAGTTCTTATGTCTATGTAGATATGATAATTTCGATTTATCTAATTGCTACAATTAAATAAATAAACGGTAATGAAAATAAAATAACAGTGGTAAAATATTAATACAAATATAACCGTTTATTTAAACTTGATTCAACATTTTGTTAAGATCTTTCGAATGAACAATTCTTGCAAAGTTACGATATACCACTGGCGACACGGTCCGTTTATATTTCAAGCAAACTGTATTGTCCTGCCTTGATCTCCGTCACAGCTCGCCTTTCCTTGCCTTTTTTGAAAATAATAAGGCTTGTAATTAGGATTTATGGCCCCTTTACAATGATTAAAAGGCAAGCTGTATCATTAAAACGCAGTATGTGACGTATCGATCCACTAACATTAATGGTGAGTTTTGCAATCAACAACAAATTAATTTTTTGTTTATCGGCAAGAAGTTTTTCGTGAAATTATTATATGGAGGACTATAATTCATTATAAGTACCTAAGTTCTGTTGAATTATATATTTTTACTAACGACTTAGTAAATAAATACTAACTCAATACCCTTCGTGGTTATTTAAGAAACAAGATTAAGTTAGTTGAATGTGTAAGCATATTTATGTCATTCTGTAATTATGGATGTTTCAAGTAATATATCGACCGCTGCTGTGTATCGACGAAATTATTATGAATAATTTGGAGAACGAATTATTACAGAAGATATTTTCCACACTTATAGAGAATAAAGAGAAGAAGTGCACAATGCTAATATTTTTTTAATATGATGCATAAAATATATATTAAATCAATAAAGAAAACATTACACACACTACATACCATGTATTTGACGCACACACGCATGCATACTATTTATTGTCAAACTTTTGTTCTTGACGTCTGTTGTTAAATTGAGAATATGTATATTAAATATTGTTTGTCTTTGTTACTATTTTTTATAGTGTAGTCTTGGCGAAATTTGTAATTATAGAAGTATAAAATACAATCATAATAGTGTACAAACTTACAATTCCAATTAATTATAGTCGAATTTCGACTACCGCGGGACCACTAGTAGTCTATTATAGTCTAAGCCTGTCTACTCGAATCTTTTTCACTATTCATTTAATTTTGTCTGCATAAGAAATGAAGCTAATATCGTATTACACAATGTACGTAACTTCGCGTACTTTTTTCTAACAAGTAAGTCAATCAGTTAAATCTAGTCTCGGAAAATAAGACTTTAGAAACGTCAATTAAACACGTGGAAGATTTATAAGGCCATCTATCTTGTTGGTTGTAACGTGGTCAGACCGCTCCCGAAAGCGGAAATTGTTTTTCAAAGGATCGTGCCGAAACGCCATTTTATACAAAATTCGAGCTTTGTAACGTTATATAAATTGATGTTTTAGTGTATCATGTCATGCGAAGTTTTGGAAATGTATTTGTAGGGTTACCCTTTTGCAAAATATATTTGATGTCAGCATCTGTTTTAATGTAATTAGAATTTAATCACTAGTTGGTCAATTTCAAACATAAGCTCGTGGTGCAAAGGGCAAAGGTGCAGACACACACAACCTATTTGTTGTTAACTGATTGCATTGCATTACATTGCTTATATGGGGACCACAACGCGATCATGGCATGACTTTTTCATTAGCCAACGTCATCCTTTGGATGGTTTGGGTTGGAAGGATAAAATGTCTTCACCTTCAAATCGGAACGCATGACTGTGACACAGCAGAAAGTTTAATGACAGATTTTGTCTTCCCTAAAAAGTTCGAATCTTCGATCACAGCTTATGCTTACAGTTTTTGTGAGGAAGATATACTAAAAAGTTTGACGTTTCATAAAATTGTCAAATGCCAATTTTTTTTTCCTGAAATCATCCAAACAGTTGGATATTACAAGTAATGTCTTAACGCTATTTAGAATAAGGACAATGATATCTGTAATACCAATAAAAAGTAAAGCTTAAACAGAATTGAAACGTAATTGACGAATTATAGTTCATATAGTTATTTGGTAATCGCTATGTTCTGTACTGCAGTAATATCAAGAATAGTGAAGTGAGAAAAATATCTTAAGCTCGACAGGTAAACATTTTTCCAGCGACACTTTTACAAGCGAGGCGCGACGACCTATAAAACAGCCCGTTTCACTCGAGATTAGTTGAGCAATTTTATAACAAATCAAGTATCAAACTACCAAGTGTTGTAACCTTCACGGGCGAAAACTACTTTCGTTGCGTTTTATTAACAGCAATAAAGTCGGGTTCATTAGATTTTTTATTTTCTACGTAGTAAAACGGAACTCTTTGCACGTACCCAGTTCATACTTCATTCAGCTCGTAAAAGGCGGGTCTGGAATTGCTGGAATTTATTCACGAACTCTTCGCTGCGTGCCTCGTTTCTTCGCCTCGGAGCAGCATCAGGTCGGGCAACTAGCAACACGTGCCGACTTTTTTTTTTAATTCAAACAACTTTGCTACTTAAATATTTCAAATTCGAAATGAGGTGCTCCTGTTGATTATAATTGAGTGATTAAATTTTAATAGTGAAAACAATGGCTAATCTATATATATATAAAATGAATTGCTGTTCGTTAGTCTCGCTAAAACTCGAGAACGGCTGGACCAATTTGGCTAATTTTGGTCTTGAATTATTTGTGGAAGTCCAGAGAAGGTTTAAAAGGTAGATAAATATGAAAATGCTCGGAATTAAATAAAAATAACAATTTTATTTTTCCTTTGTTGTGTCCTCCGTCGGATGGATTCCTTTTGTTTGTTTTNGGCAACTAGCAACACGTGCCGACTTTTTTTTTTTAATTCAAACAACTTTGCTACTTAAATATTTCAAATTTGTAATGAGGTGCTCCTGTTGATTATAATTGAATGATTAAATTTTTATAGTGAAAACAATGGCTAATAGTACATTTTTGTCGTGAAACTAATTCAAGGATAATGGAAGAAAATATAATGCTAAGAAAATAAATGGTATGAATATAATTCAATTCAACACTAGTCAGAAGCTAACAAATAATGTAGGAGATGGCACGTTGCATTTCTCTTGCTATAGCCGCGCCATCGCGTCTCCTACGTCGTCGTCTTAAAATACTATCGTGGTATTGACATTTCATAAAATAGACGGAATTGTCATTTCAGTACAAAATTGAGGTTATTTTAATTTAAATGCCAGGTTTTATTGGTGTATTTTTGTACTGGTGGTAAGACCTCTTGTGAGTCGATGAAGAAATAAATATTCTGTGTAATAAAATTCAAACCCGCAAAATATTACTTTGTGTAATTAATATGTAATTAATAATAGAAGTTGTCATGGCCTAAAGGATAAGACGTCCGGTGCATTCGTCTTGAGCGATGCACGGATTTCGAATCCCAGGCGGGTACCAATTTTTCTAATGAAATACGTACTCGACAAATGTTCTCGATTGACTCCCACGGTGAAGGAATAACATCGTGTAATAAAAATCAAACCCGCAAATTTTAATTTGCGTAATTACTGGTGGTGGGACCTCTTGTGAGTCCGCACGGGTAGGTACCACCACCCCGCCTTTTTTGCCGTGAAGCAGTAATGTGTTTCGGTTTGAAGGGTGGGGCAGCCGTTGTAACTATACTGACACCATAGAACTTATATTAACTTATCGGTGGGTGGTGCATTTACGTTATAGATGTCTATGGGCTCCAGTAACCACTTAATACCAGGTGGGCTGTGAGCTCGACCACTCATCTAAGCAATAAAAAAAAATCGGATATTTTTTGCCTCTAATGAGCTACGTAAACACACTAAGAACAACCTACGAGCCCCGTAAAATGTTTTTTACATACTAAGCCTTGTTAGAAGAATGATGAATCCTAAAATTCACCCATTCAACGGGTTGTTCGTAATCAAAATCTCTTTCAGCCGACAAAATTCTACCTTCTGTCATAATTAAAGTTTGTCTTATATTTATCTTCCATTAGGGAAGTTTCGTCATTTTCTCGGAACGTGGCAACTGCACACGTCTTGTATGCCGTGAATAATTTACGCGAAGACGGCTCTCATTCGTAGTGAGTAAATCTTTGAATTATAAAATGGCGCGAGGTGTTACATTTGAAGCTCGATGCCAACTGGCGGGCTCCGAGTTAACAAGTTAGATTCATACATATTAACGTGCCGATGTTATTCCATATTCATGCGAGAATGCGACGTTGCTGAATACGTTTCATGGCTATTGCTTATATGTATATTATATGTATACGTCTTCGATTGAGTTCGTAAGTAAAGTATATTTAGTGTGATTGAATATTTTAAAGTAATTATAGAGCAACGTTTTTTTAAATAAATGCCAATGGCATCATATTATCTATGTATATAAAAATGAATTGCCGTTCGTTAGTCTCGCTAAAACTCGAGAGCGGCTGCACCGATTTGGCTAATTTTGGTCTTGAATTATTTGTGGAAGTCCAGAGAAGGTTTAAAAGGTTAATAAATATGAAAATGCTCGGAATTAAATAAAAATAATAATTTTGTTTTTCCTATGGTGTCCCATTTGTCGGACAGATTCCTTTTGTTTGTTTTAAGTTTATTTTACACAAAAGTTTAAGTCTTTTATTTATCGATTGAGGCACTACGAAAATTGCTGGGTCGGCTAGTAATAAATAATAAAACGAACATTCACCGTAAGTACGTATTAAATTTTAAAGTATACATACGGTGGATGTTAATGAAGTTCGAATTTAGTGAAACTATAACTTTTTTATATTTCCCGATACAAATCTTCACTACAAATGGAATACACATTCGAGTTGATACGCAATCTATAAAAGAAATCTGTAGGTGTCGCCGAAAATCCTTATTCCGAGCTTCGTTCAAGCGGGCTTTATGTCTCGTTCTCTCTCAAATCCGTAGATAAAACTCTTCGGTGTTGCCAACATTTAGACGAATGCATGGTATGTACGAAATTGGAGAGATTATGTAGTTTAAAAATTACTAGTGGTCCCGCAGTAGTCGAAATTCGACTATAATTAATTGAAATTATAAGTTTCAACATTATTATGGTCCTATTGTTACAGATTTCGCCAAGACTACACTATAGACAAATACTCGTAACATTAAAGATAAACAATACTAACCTATTCTCAATTTGACTACACACTTTAAGCAATAACAAAAGTTTGACAATAAACAAAGAGTATATGTGTGTGTATCAAATACATGGTAGTGTGTGTCATGTTTTCTTTATTGATTTAATGTATCTTTTATGCATTATTTAAAAAAATATTAGCATTGTGCACTTCTTCTGTGTATTCTCTATAAGTGTGGAAAATTTCATACTCCTCCGTCCGCACAATTTTCGTAAAAAGGGAAACAAAGTTTTTGCTTCACATATTAATATATAGATTTATAAAATATGTGTCTTTTCAAATAAAGTAAGTTGTGTGTAGCGTTAATAATGCACGATTCATTTGTTTTTAATAGTTGAAACATTAAAAGCATTAATCAGATTTTCAACAAGAATTTACCTTTGGAAATGTGATTTCGATAACATAATCTTCATTCCGATAGAGGCACCCGTCACGTGCGGACGTGCTCATCGTCCACTCGATCGCCCGGTCTTTGTTCGCCCGGCTTTTGTTAGCCCGGCCATTGTTCGCGCGGCCTGTGTTCGTGATACATCTGCCGACCAAGTGTGTTTCCTGGAAGCTTTTATTTGTTTTGTATTAGTTATTTTTGTGTTCGTGGAACATTTGCCGACAAAGTGGTTTCCTGCAAGTATTTATTTGTTTTGTTTCTTTTCGTAATTTCTGTTTTGTTGTGCTTTTTCTTTGTCCTGTAGTAATCGCGCCGCATTGCCACCTGTGTTCAATAGAACCGCTCAGGTCCGAGAAGTTGGGGCCTCGCCGCAAGGCGAGTGTTTTCAAGNTCATACTCCTCCGTCCGCACAATTTTCGTAAAAAGGGAAACAAAGTTTTTGCTTCACGTATTAATATATAGATTTATAAAATATGTGTCTTTTCAAATAAAGTAAGTTGTGTGTAGCATTAATAATGCACGATTCATTTGTTTTTAATAGTTGAAACATTTAATAGCATTAATAAGATTTTCATCAAGAATTTACCTTTGGAAATGTGATTTCGATAACATAATCTTAACTTTGTTGTACCGTGACCAGCTTCTTTAAAAGTTTATTCACATTTTTCAAAATCCAATGTCTTCAATAGCGTTATGCTGTGTTTTTAATATTCAAGTTGTGCATTGTAATCTCAGTTTTAAAGAAAAATGCATAAATAATTTTCGTATTTTCCAGTCTCTGTATAAGTTTTCTAGAAAATGAGCACTGGATATTTTGCCATATAAACGTACATTCGACTAAGTCTAGATGAAGGCTGGGTTACAGTTGTAGCCGAGATACTGGCAATAGTTTTGTTGTTGGAGTGAGCTATAATTTTACTGGACGCTTTGGCTGGCTGCTGCTCTAGAGTGCTTTTACCTAGACTCTGTCTGGTACAAGTGTAAGTTAGGTTGGATTCTCTCAATTGTTTATTTGGATAGAAATATTTACTTTTATTTTACTTTATCTATATATTGATACGTGAAGCAAAAACTTTGTACCCCTTTTTACGAAAATCGTACGGACGGAGGAGTATGAAATTTCCCCCACTTATAGAGAATATGGAGAAGCAGTGCACAACGTATTTTTTTTTTAATTATGCATAAAAATACATTAAAATAATAATAAAAAACCAATACACACGCTACTATGAATCTGACACACACACGCATTTATCCTGATTTGTTTATTGTTTAATCTTTGTGGTCAAATTGAGGATAGAGTACCTAGTATTGTTTGTCTTTAATATTATTTGTCTATAGTAGCATTGGCGCATTGGCGACATCTGTGATTATAGAAGTATAATAAATAGTCTTTCACAATATAACCATAATAGTTCAAACTTATAGTTTAAATTGGTAATTATAGTCGAATTTCGACTACCGGGGGATCACTAGTTTATTTGAAATTTTTGATAATACGCAAGCGACTTAAACAAGATCGTTTGTGTGCCCTGTGGCATTTGTTTAAATGTAATAAAATCTATTCTAATAAAAATAAAGTTTAAATGTAATAAAATAAATTTCCCCTCGTGATAAGAAACCTTTTGTATAAAACTTTTTGTTAGCTTGTTACAGAAAACTTTGGGTTATATTAATATTACTTAGTACGCGCAACCATTGTATACAATTCTCGAAAACTGTAGAATAACACTTTGTTATGAATTGTTTGTAGCTTCCAAGTACATATTGTTACGCGCTGGGGTTCGGGATAAATAAAATTCTACCGGAGTACAACTTAAAACTGTATTTGCACTTAGAGCACTTAAAACATTTCAGAAACACTATAACAAACAATTTTCATTTCTTCCGTTTCGCTTCTGGTAATCCGTTCACTGTTTCGCTTCGAGTAGTTCTAATTACTAACTGACTGCGTGCCATCTCTGCAACGCTTCTATAGATACCACATCCCTAGAATTATCAAGAATATTCAACACATTTTGAGTATTATGTTTCCGCTATCTGGCAATAGATGGCTTGTACTTCTCGAGCGTTCTAAGTACTACTAGATCCTTCGATGTTCGTTCGACTATTCGGCGATAGATGGAGTTACTTTTACCTGCGTAACAATATGACATTGGCACAACTATTTTGAACGTTTGTTGTGAAAGAAATATAAATTAAAACAACTATGAATTGATTGAAATGTTTGCTGTTTGTTAAGTTTGTGAATTGCACCACACCCGATGCTGAAGCTGTTAAGCTGATGTTACAACAGATTTGCTGCTTTCATCCCCAGCGCGGATGCGCAAAGACAGCCCAGCATGGAGCTATTTTCGTACGTCGCACCAATTTCTTCTGATAACGAATGTGCGAATTCGAATTGATTTTATTTTAAATTTATTGCTGCAGCTCTATTTGTGACTTAGATTTTATTACTATTTTTTACCTCCTAAATTTTTTATTAACCTATTTCTGTCAGTGTCACGAACGCTGACATTAATACTAATTTCATATCTGTCTGGGAGTGACTCGTAGTAGTTAGTAGCATGCGCAGTCTATGCCTATTTCTGCCGGGAAGGAGACATGTATTTCTGTTTGTAGAGTCATGTATCTCGAGACGAGAGGCTGCATTTATTTTGTGATGTCTACAGGCATTCAAGCGGAGATGTGACATAAGTTTCAACATAGTTCAACATAAACAAAATCAGTCCATAAAAAAACCGAAATATATTGAGACTTCGATTGTGCTTCTAAATATTGTTGTTTTTGTATACAAATTTTCGAATATAGTGCCAAAATATGTAAATCTACATTTGCGTTGCAAGTAACGTTCTACTTTGCATTCTCAATTGTTGTAACGAGGACACACGTCACATTTGCATATTGAAATAAGTTACGCTGTGTCCACGGTAGTCCCAGTTTTTACTCAATCGCATTCCATTTATGTAAACAAGCCCTAAGCGAACGTTTTACACGTTTGGTGGTATTTTCATAGCACATTTTTCACGTTGAATTGTGGTGTACAGCGAATATTTTTATAAATTGTTTTCAGGCAGAACTTTTTCTCCTCTTATCGTCATTCGTATCGTCAGCGTGGATTGTAAATGGTTATATAGTGAATAAATGAAGCATTTTAATGTTTATTGTCAATAATAGTGATAGATGTTGATCATTAATCATTTATAAATGGTTATGTACAAAGGTGCCCCTTTTCACGATAGTACAATTCGCTTTGGCAGTTTAACTGTTATGTTCATTAAAAATATATTAATCTGAAAATATCTAAGGATTTTATTATGGCTACGTGTTTGAATATTTCGTATCAAACTGTATCTTGCGAAATTTGAGAAGAGTTTTCGTAAAATCCAGATGCTGGGGACACGAAGTAAATAAAACAGATAAAGTCTGGACAAATTGTGGCCCAGAGGCATCGTTGAGAGTAGCGATGCGGCGCAACGATGACTTGAAAACTTTAAGAAAGTCACGTTGTTTTCTTAATGAAAGCCACAAGTTTTTAGGAGTTTAAGTATTTTTACTGTTAATTTGTTTTCAATTCCTTAATTTAAATTTTTCCTTACTTTCTCTATAAATTTATTATATAGCGTTCAATACATTTCGATAACTAAAAACGACATTATTTACATTCAGAAATGAATGATAATTTGAAATGTAAGACCTGTTCTATACTATATATATTAGTGCAGCAATTACAAATAATAAGGAGAGAATTCTTTTTGGATTCAGTCAATTCCCAGTGTGTACCTAATCCTACGGACAATGATTTCGCGAGAAGGGACCATCTTAGAGTTTTTTTTCTCATAACTCAAAATGAGATCATAACGTCACAAATCTCGGAGGGCCTTAAAGAATAACAAAGGAAAAAGCTCAAAATTACGCCAACCGAGTAATTTTCGGGGCGAGCCAGAATGTATCCTAAGGGAGCTTCCATCGGGGACCCTTCGCGATTATGTTGCGGTTTTATAAGCTTGTTATGTTTTATGACCGAAATATAATGTTTACGGATACCTTTCGGGCTGGTCGTCGGCTGGATTGACATCAACTTAATTTATTAAATTTTTCACAATTCCAACACCGAGCTGACCTACGAGGATTGAGTGTGATCTCCGCTTATGAACTGACAAACAAGGGTATACTGTACTCCGTAAAATGCTGCGTTTGATTCTGTTTGGAATTAAGTTGGTTTCGTTAAATTTATGAATACTGGATGACTTCTGCTGTGATAATTTGAGTGTGCTATATTTAGATATCGCATAATTCGATCATAGTAGCCCAATACTGTCTATTGGGCTACTGTGATCGATAACGTTCTGATATTAGAACGTTTATTTTAAATAGTATTATTAAAGTCTGTTTTTCTGATTGAAAATGTTATTACTCACATCAGAGACAGTACTAGTGCTCCTCTGTTAATAGGATAGTTTAGAAATTCAGTTAAATAATTCATTACTATTTCTTTTAAGTTCTAAAGTAACTTAGTATGTTTCATTGTTCTGTCTCCTAGAATTATTCTAAAATACAACACCGTTGAATAAATGGCACTTAAAGTTATTAGTCTGGACGAAATGCATTCATAGAAACGACTGAACTGTTCAATCTCCCGGAAAGGTTCTTTAAAATAAATAAAAACACTTGCATTTGTACTTGTTGAACAAGTACGAACTATGTTCATTCGGAAAACTACAATTTTATTTACGTAATAGCTGTTGCCATTAAATCCAAGATTTTTTTTTCATTTCACAACAGTAAGTAGATAAAAGAGAGATAGACGAGATAAAAGAGTTTTTTGGAGTTTACTTCTTAGAAATCGATTTAATTTATTGTAATCCCCATTAACGACAATTTGGTGAACAGCTATCGAGTAAGCATGCAAGCAAACAAAACGTGATATAAATTTTTGGAAATATTTTTTAAGGGCATCCTTTTTGTTTTGCTATTGCCTTCGAAGGCAAATGAGCATGCAACCCTATTTGATTGTAAGTAGTCGTCGACGTACTCAGAATTACAATTTACAAAAACAATGGCCAAATATAATCCTATTATGTACTTGAATTTGAATGGCATTCGACGAATTTACCCAAGGAACAGTTCGCTAAAGCTTCATGTTACTGCTACTCTTGTCATCAGATGCCCAAACAAGTTAACCCGTTTACTGTGTAAATGATCTTAGTGGACAGCAGCAGCTCACAAGCTTTGTAGACTCCAGTAATATTACTTAGGGATTTACGAAGGTATTGTCTATAAATTGTATAAAAAATAATGAATCTGCATATAAATGGCAAAATTGGTACCTTCTTTTATTTGCTTTTATTTTTTATCGGTACTGGCAGAACATGTTTCCATTTTGTTGTTTGATATATTTTTTGGATGACATACACATTAAGATTGTCCGCTTTTCTTTTGTACCAAGTCAGGTACATGATTAATTCCGCAAAACAATGTTCCGCTTCTAAGGGGTAAGTAAGCCCTCGATCGAATACAACTAAGACTTAGATTTAATGACACCAAGTATGTGGTATTCATTTTAGATGTATGTGGGTTTCGGTAAAAGTTTAAATCTCTTGAGGCGAGAGCTGATTAACGCTATAACAATATTCTTAGAATTTCTCTTTAAAGGATTGTTTGCGAGAGTAAGCCTTAAACAACAGGATACGAATTAGAATTAATGATATAAGCTTCAAATACTAATTTTATGGATGCCTGATTGATTGACAAGCAGTAGATGTAGAAAGTATCTCGAGTTGATCTTGTAATCAACGACCTAATTTTTAGAGACGAAATTGTGGTGCGAAAATTATATTCAAAGGATTCGAAACGCCCTCTTGCCATTACAAATTTTCCCAAACATTGCATTGCAGAGAATGTATTTATTAAAAGAGTGTTCTTATTTCATTCGTAATAACAATAATCCCGGGTTATTAGAGAGGCAAATACGAAAAGTAATTTCAGGAATCCAATATGCGGATTGTACCTGCCGGTGTGTTTGTACAAAATGTGGCATAGTTAGAATACAAATGACTCGAACTGCGGGTTTCGTTTTGCTTACAATATTAAGACAATGATTTTTTAAAAAAGGCTTTGTATTTTACGTGATGTGCATAATTACATAGAAATCTACTGATGTATTTTCTTTCAGATAGTAATTTAGAATTCGTACGATTTACATTGGTGTGTTTTAAATCAATGCAATTACCATGTGATGTAAAATTTTCATATAAATTATTGTCACGAACAAAAAACATGTTAATTTTAAGGAAATCCGTTAAAATTTTGAATCTATTTAACCTGAAATGGAACTAGGAAAATTTTCAAATGGTAATTAAATTACTAACGCGAAAAGGAAAAATAAACAAGATGATGAAATAAACTTTTGCTTGTTAATAATACACAGTGGTAATAACATAAATGTTATATTACAAATAATGTAAGTTGTGGTAATAAATTTTAAAACTTAAATTTATTTTACATCTACCTTTTTATCACGGTATTATAGACGCGCCCAATAATCGTTCGCAAACAAAAAAATATTCATATTATACGTTTAAGAAAGTGTATGTTTTTAAAATATACCAGTTTGTTTTTTCATATGGAACAAACTCCGTTGTATTATTCTTAACAAGGATCCTCTACTATACTCAGAAAAACATTACAAGACTTTCATATTTCCTGAGGAAACTGAATAATAATATGTGAACCCTCTTACAAAGCGACATTTTCCAACTACGAAACGGCATGTCGACATTGCTCAGAAGTTGTATATTATTTTGATATTTTAATGACGTGATTTTTATCATTTTTATCTTTTATCTTAAATGTAAAACATTGCAGTCATATTACTCGATTTTTATAGAATTATATTAAATATCAAATTGATTTCTGTCATGTCTTTTCGTCATAGTGTGTTCGTTTCTATTTGAAACATGATTTTATATTTAAAATATTCTTCCAATTTTCAAGTACCAAACGCAAGCTGAGAAGAGTTAACATAAAAACATATGTAAGTATGAAACTTCGTATTTTTCCCGTTCCAAGTTAGAGAACGCTTGTTAGTTCTAAATAATATGAGAGTGCCTCTAGGAACGGGGTCGGGATTCACGCTCAGTGAAGATGTGACACCCGAAATAGGTCAAGAGAGTGTCGCGCTGTTGCTTCAATTTATAATTCTAGAAATGTACCGTCCAGAATTTCGTTTTACTAACTTTATTTCAACATTAACTCCGCCAAATAATAACACGAACGAATAAACTTCATAATAATGAATATCAAATTATTATGTTCTTGATGCTTGGTTTCGTTTTCTGCTGTATTAAAAATCAATGTTGTTGTTGATGTTCAATAAAAAACTTCTGTCCTGCTAAAATGAGAACTTGCTTCTGCATGTAAGGTAAGGATTCTAAAGATATACCCTACATCGAAATCTATAAAATAAATATATTATGATGGAATAAAAACTCACATACATAATATATAAACCCTTAGTTTTACTCCTGTTTCGACTAATCGTCGTCATTTTAACATTGAATGATTTTTTTGCGACATAGGCAAGGGAACAACTATTTATTTTGTAAACATAGAAGACAAAAACCCTCAATGAATCGTATGGCTCAAAATTGTGCCAAGTTAATAATGTTACGCGCTGGGGCTCCGGATAAATAAAATTTTACCGAATTATAAGTTAACACTGTATTTAACACTTAGAACACTTAAACAGTTCATAAACACTTTGAAATTCTCAATTCGCTTCGCTTCGCTTCAGGTGATTCGTTCGCTATTTCGCTTCGAGTAGTTCCGATTACTGGCTGACTGCGTGTACACTGTACATCCCTGCAGCGCTTTTATAGTCGATACCACATCACTAGAATTATCGAGAATATTCCACACATATCACACACACACATGGTTTATACTGTTAATTTGTAAGTAGATTGAATGAACAAATAAATAAATAAATAAGGAAATAAATAAATAAATAAATATCTAGTATTGTTTCCGCTCTCTGACAATAGATGGCGTTGTACTTCTCGAGCGTTCTAGGTGCTACTAGATCCTTCGATATTCGTTTGACTATTCGGCGATAGATGGCGTTACTCTTACCGGCGTAATAATAATACTGAAATGAAGTCCAAGCAATAATAAAGTAAGCAAAAATTCGTGATTACTTTAGCGAAAATTATACAAATAATATTCCTATTGAAAGTTTCCTGTTGCCAGGCACTTGGCAGTTTTATGACAGCTGTTTCAATACTACTAGTGGTCCCGCAGTAGTCGAAATTCGACTATAATTAATTGGAATTGTAAGTTTGTACACTATTATGATTGTATTTTATACTCTTATAATCACAAATTTCGCCAAGACTACACTATAGAAAAATATTAATAAAGACAAACAATATTCTTGAAGTCGTCGTGGCCTAAAGGATAAGACGTCCAGTGCATTCGTATGTAGCGATGCACCGGTGTTCGAATCCCGCAGGCGGGTACCAATTTTTCTAATGAAGTACGTACTCAACAAATGTTCACAATTGACTTCCACGGTGAAGGAATAACATCGTGTAATAAAAACCAAACCCGCAAAATTGTAATTTGCGTAATCACTGGTGGTAGGACCTCTTGTGAGTCCGCACGGGTAGGTACCACCACCCCGCCTATTTCCGCCGTGAAGCAGTAATGCGTTTCGGTTCGAAGAGTGGGGTAGCCGTTGTCACAGACGTCAAGAACAGAAGTTTGACAATAAATAGTCTCCATGCGTGTGTGCGTCAAATACATGGTATGTAGTGTGTGTAATGTTTTCTTTATTGATTTAATGTATCTTTCATGCGTTATTTAAAAAAAATATTAGCATTGTGCACTTCTTCTCTATATTCTCTATAAGTGTGGAAAATTTCATACTTCTCCGTCCGCGCAATTTTCGTAAAAAGGGATACAAAGTTTTTGCTTCGCGTATTAATATATAGATAATGAATTCTTTCTTAAGTCTTATAGTAGATGGTGGCATTTACATAGAAAAGTATATGGGTTCTTGTAAAAATAATAAAAAAGCTGAATTTACGTATATAAATAGCATCGATCTAGCTACCAAATTATTAGTGAAAACATGTGAGGAAGTCGTCAAAAGCTTCTCTTTGGCCGTGACCTTGTCCAACCATCTAAGCCATAAAAAAAAGCTGTGTGGTGTCGTGGGACACCGGATAGGAACAAAGCTCCTTGTTATAAAAATATTAATTTTAAGTTCTATTTGAGGTATAAAGAAAATAATTATTCGGATATACATTTTTTATTATGATTTTTTTATTGATAAAAATAAAAATAAAAACTACTTTACAAAGTTATCAACTTTATTTTATTCACAATGATTTATAAAAAAATATATAATAATAATATACAAAGAAACAGCTATTTATATGAATAATAATAACAACCGTTATCACGTAGACTATACATTAGACACTGTATAGCCATCATACTAAGACTATACCTAAGCAATAAAAATCGTATGATCTTAAAGTCGTATAAAAATCTTACGTTACGGACATTTTTTCCTGGTTAGGGTTACCCCTCCGTCTCGTCCCATAAGGAACTTCGTTCCAAAAATCTACCACCAGACCGAAATCGTGACCCAGTGAGAAGATCGGGTGAGAAGCTCAGTGGGCTGTGTCTATGGGTTAGTTCGCTCGTCGAGCTCTATGTCGTCATCGACGAGTTCAACGAGGACCGTGACCGGTGATTGAGAGTCCTAAAAGCACCGAGAGTGAATCCGGGGGATTCGACAAGACATGTTTCGTGCGACGGCAGCTTTGCGTTGCCCCGTTGAATAAGACTTTCGACTCTAGGGTTGTATTTGACAATGTTTGATGTATTGATTTTGTGCCGCTATAAAGAATCATAAGATTTTTAAGTTTTAAAATTAATTTTTGATCGTACTTAGTAAAGTGCCAACTTTTAATGAAGGTCAGCGATGTAAAGCGACCCTAAAGGACAACATCTCAGCGCAAAGATGCTGTTATGTTGCCGCGGGGTCTTTGATGGGTAAGTAAACTCAAAACTTAAGTTTCTTGCTGTTTAGTGGTCTTAGGAAACTTCATGAACTTTGTGATCTTTTATGGCATTCTTTTAAATGCCAAAAGACTTTGATATTATGTTTTAGAGGACTAACCTAAACTTTGCTTGTGGTAACGTCACTATGTACTCTAAATGCGTGATAAAATTCAGAACGTTGAATTTTTGTTTATTGATTTTGTGTTTTGTTTCGATATGGTTTGATTTTAACAATACCTATATACATAGAATGTATGTTAGTCCGACATAAAAATAAAGTGATTTATGGCAATCACTTCCATCACCCCTCATCCAAAACACTATATCCCGAACGGCATAATGTCGATTTCCATTGGAATTTCCATCTCCCTATCGAAGTTATGGCTTTATATCCAAATGGAGAATGCATTTTCTCGAAGGGTAAGAGGTCAATAAGCGGCAGGGGTAGAAAGTTTCAGTGGAACCCTTACAACTGTCAACGCGAGTTATTCACCCCACATCAACTGGGGTTAAAAAGTTATCGCCACGACTCAATAGAGAATTGCATTGAATCTGTAATTATATATATGTATAGAATTGGTATTTTAGTTAGCATAATAAATTATAAACTTTTTTCGAATGTTTAAAAGCATAACGATCATGTAATGGTATATTCTTTAGCTGTTGGTTTCTTTCCCGTACAATTAAATAAATAATCGAAAACTCAATTGAAATGTCGTTTTTGACAGTGAAATAACTAAATTAAAGTGTGTAATTTTAATGTTTATCGTTGTTTATAAAAAAAATATCCTTTCATTGTTGATTATAAAATGTACAATAAATTAACAAAAAATTGTGGTTGTTTGATTAAATTTCTAACTTACTAATAGTTTTAAAATAATGAAATACATAGTAAAAGAAAAAATCGGGGCTCTTTGCATTTTTTAGACCCTAGCTATTAATAGTGGAATTATTATAAAATTAAACTGTTTTATTTATACTTATTACACACAATTGCAGGTGCTGTCACAGAGTCAGAGAGGTTGTTTCGTTCCGGGCTCAAAGTCTGGACTGGGTTCAAAGGATTGATTTCGCCTTCCTCATGTTTTTTAAAGTGGCTCGATTTTGAGGCCGACAGAGGGCAATAAAAATAGTATAGGTACGGGCTTACAACGGTGCCTGAGTTGCGAAAAGCCGAATAGAGTTTGTTCGAGATGCAAGTGGCAGGCACCGTTTAGTGAGTTCAGATAATGCATCGACCAAAAGAACCAGCCCCGCGATAACAAATGTTGTCGACGACAGTCTACAACGACGAGCCTACACCGCCCCAGACGGCGAGGTCGACATATTTAGGAGGGACAACGGTATGTTGTTACCATTGCATTTTTAAAAATTTGCATTAATTTGGACCGCACGCTTAAGTTTGGGCTCCGGAAGGGTTCTTTGTTGTGGCCACAGCCGCATACTGTCTGGCTAGTAGCAAGCAATCAGAACATTTGCACCAGAGAAAAAGTCATTGACGATAACCCATATTGATACACCATGAGGTTCCCGATATTTCCTCTAAGTTTCAGATGAAGATCACCGAGCTAGGGCCAGCGATATGTATGTTTTAATAGTATGTTGAATCATATACCGATATATAAAAATACTACAAAGGAATTTCAAATTCTATCCTTATCAGTGTGATAATTGTCCAATCTAATATAAAGGTCAACTCGTCGCGATGTTTTTGTAAAATTCTTGTCTTATCAAATAGGAAATGAAAAGTAGTATCAGGAAAAAACTGGTACATAAAATAAGGACAGTTTGCTAATTACTGAAATCCTTGATATAACCATATTTATCTACGATATTATATAACTATAATTAATATTATAATAATGATAAAAACGAAAGCGAATTGCGCAGTTCGCAAAGCTAGTATAATAATATTCAAATGTCGTCTTCACGTACATTTTAATAGTCTGTGACCACAAAAACTGTAAAGTATTCGGAGCATCGCATCGGAAATAGTAAAATGAAAATAATTAACTCGAGATTAAAACCGTAAAACTACTTTTTGATTGTATCGACAATTCTGATTGTCAGTGTACCTGAAAATTAATACAGTTTACAATAAAACTAGTTATTCATGACACACAACAATTATTACTACAGCAGGTAATGGTACGCAGCGGCAGTAGGTAGGCTGCGGCTTGGCTCTGCCCCTGGCATTGCTGAAGTCCATGGGCGACGGTAACCCCTCACCATCAGGTGGGTCGTATGTTCGTCTACCTACAGGGGCAATAAAAAAAAAGCATATAAAAATCAGCTGATGCCCGAGTCAACGTTCGCCTTCCTCATTACTGCGGGTACACGAAAACAAAAAATACAGCATTCGCAGGCGAGCTTGGCCGGGTTGGGCTTCGACCAGGTCGAAACGTAAAGTTGATTATAGATAAACAGCCATTCTCCGCAACTCGACACCTCAAACAAATTCAAACTTAATGGTATTAATAAAACGTCAGCATTCAAATCAAATGTTGTTATTTAATACGTATAAATCTAGAAAAAAACCGAACTAATCTGTTTCTTTTGTGATTAAATATACGCGAAAGTTCATAGGGTTACTAAATTTCTTTTTTATAGTTTTGGTCAGGTGGAAATCGCTGGAGTCGAGCGTACTGAAAATTTTTTCAACAATAACTCAGATTCACGCTTCTTGAGACAGAAGAAGAAAGCTGGGGCAAGTGACGCGTTATACATGGCATTCTGCGGAGCGCATCTCTCTCTATTACCCTCTACTACTGTATACTCGATTTACTAAAGTAATATTAATTCCCGCCTAAGTTCAGGTAGCATGATAAATTGGACCCTTTTGTGTGTTTCGTATTTTTTTTATGAGAGAAGGATTGCTGGTGGCCCGGTGGCCTTTCCATTTACACCATAAGAGGTGGGCGACCAAAGCCTCAGCCAAGAGGGGTGAGATTTGCTAACAGCTGCCCGAGCGCCTCCGAAAGAGACCTAGCGGCTCAAGGGCAGCTGCTTCATGAATGTATGTTTCGTAGTATTCACATTCAAATAAAAGTTGTTGCAAATTTTGCAAAATAGTATCATTGTCTAATCTCATTCTCAAATTACCAGATCAAGGGCTAGGTCTAGTTAATTGTAGAACATAAGCTATTACCGCTCCATAAATCTACGTCGACTTAGCGTCGGGCACTTGAAATATTAACAGCGTGCCGACTCTGACGCCCAGGCGTACTCCGCAATACCCCACAATAAATAAATAATTTTATAGACACTGCTGGAAGCGGAACAGTAATAAATGCTTTCTCTGCATTGAGCGCGGATCCGCATTAACCGAATAAATAAATAAATTTTAAATCGTCGTTAGATTTCGTATTTGATTCATCTACTATATGTAAAAAAAATCTTTCTTACTTCGTGTTTCTGTGAAGCCTTGAGTTAGTTTTATTCCGTAATATGTTAATGTTAAGACGGAAGTGTGATTAAAAGTCACGTTAAACGAATACGTTTTTTATTATTTTTAACTCAACGAATTGGGTTCTTTTAATTGTTGTAGAAGGGCCGAAAACAATCTCTCGGTCTATAGTATTAAAAGGTATTGATTTCACATCTACTTCTTTTGCCTACCTAACTTCTAGTAGTCTCGAGGGGCTATTTTAAGTTTTAACTTCAGCATGAGTGGTGGACCATAAAGGAATTGCTAACACTGCTCTAGCAAAAGCTGTGCTTCGCTGAATCAACAATCATAACAGAATTGCGACCCACTGGGAAGATTAGGCCAGAAACTCAGTGTGTAGTGTCTTTTTTTGTTGCTTAGATAGGTGGACGAGCTTACAACTCACCTGGGGTTATGTAATTACTGAAGCCCATAGAGGTCTACAACGTAAATGCCGACGTAGATATGAGTTCTAAGGTTTTAGTACAGCTACAACGGCTGCCTCACCCTTCAAACCGAAACGCATTACTGTTTCACGGCAGAAATAGATGGGGCGGTGGTACCTACCCGTATGGACTCACAAGAGGTCCTACCCTTGTCCTACCACCAGTAAAATGTCTATGTCTATGGGTTGAGTGAGACGTCGAACTCTTCGTTGCATTCGACGATAACGGTGACCGGAACTTCGATTGCCGAAAAGCACCGAAAGTGCATATCTACAAGTTAGGTCTTAATTGTTTTGTACAATGGGGTTGCCAGGCTACCCATTACTATTTCATGATGATCGATTTCTTAATATTCTTTTATCGTGTTCGTTAAGCGTTCGTTTGACAGGTGACTATGCCGTGCTTGGAATCGAGATTGAGCCTTTGCCTTGGAGACATCCCAGTCTCGGCTACCATTGTAAACTGAACCAGCAGTTAAGTCGTGTAACACTAATTGAAAAATATAATCTCTAATATTCAAAACCATTACGTTATGTTTTTAGTATGCATAGAGAACGTTGTATGGAGGGTGCTGTAGCATCAATCAAGGAATTAGGATGCTAATCCCATTTGCCCGTTTGTGCTGGCTGGGCCCTGACGACAATGCGTAATCATTAGCAATTATAATCACGCACTATGAATATTAAACTACGCTTTTGATGTAGCTTTTTTAGTTCTAAAGAATAATTATTTAATTTCGGTGATTTGACATCGTATAAGGGCTATTTAATATTCGACAATAATCTTAAGTAAGATCTGTAAGATGTATCGTATTCTAAGATTTGTTTAAAATTCTCAGAATTCTGTAAAGAAAAAAGAAAAATGAAACTGATTATGAAACTTTTAACGGAAATATGTTTGAATAAGGTACGTTGTTTTTGTAATCTGATGCGTTTTACAGTAGCACGAAGCCAGTTAGAGTTAGTTAAGCGATATTAATTAAAATTATATTGATTAATTACTTCAAGCTAAAAATTTTAAAACCGTTTTTATCCCCAAGATTAGAATACGACCTCACTAGTTGATGTCATTGGAGCCCTAAGAAACTTTTGAAGACATTGATATTGCTCTAAAATTTGTCGTATTTCAGACGAGCGAATAAATTAATTGCCCTAGACACGTCCTTACGGATCCATCAGATCCAATAACCCTTGCATTAGACACATTTAGCTCTAACATTAGGAGTAGGGACCCCGGTAACCGTACTCGTCGAACTCGATAAATAGCCCGCTGAGTTCCTCGGCGGATCTTCTCAGCGGGTAGCGATTCCGATCCGGTAGTAGATTCATTCGCGAAACAGCTACTCTTGAGTCGTTAGGGCTCCTTTGGAGGCGCTCGGGTAGCTGTTAGCAAATCCCACCCCTTCTGGCTGAGCCTTTGCTCGCCCACCTGCCCTGGTAAAACTGGAAAGGCCTCCGGGCCACTAGTAAGTTCTCAAACATAAAAAAATTGAATTAATTGTCCACCTGGTGTGGTGGTTACCGAAGCATTTTTTTTTATTGCCTAGATGTGTAGACGAGCTCACAGCCCACCTGGTGTTAAGTGGTTACTGGAACCCATAGACATCTATGACGTAAATGCGCCACACACCTTAAGATATAAGTTCTAAGGTCTCAGTATAGTTACAACGGCTGCCCCACCCTTCAAACTGAAACGCGTTACTGCTTCAAGCCGGGCGGGGGTACCTACCCGCGCGGACTCACAAGAGGTCCTACCACCAGTAAAAAAGCATCACTGCGTGAATGCCGCCGCCCACCTTGATGTCTCAAGGTATCGACTTTTAAATTTCAATTGCTTTCTATAGCAGCTCCCCCACCCTTCGAACCGGAATACATTACTGCTTGGCGGCAGAAGTAGAAAATGTACCTTGTCAATCATTACACGAAGTGTAATCATTTCAGGTCAGACTTTTGTTACACGATATTATTCTTTCTCATCGTGAAAGTCGTTCGCGGAAATGTGTGAAGTACCAATTTTATTAGAAAAAAATTACAACTGCCAGTGGGATTTCAATAAGGGCCTTGGCACATCGCAAAATTAAAACATTAATAGCCACAACAAAATATGCGGAAATGTCGCGTAATGTATGTTTATCATCGATTAAAAGATAATGTTATCGACCAATCCTTGCAGATTTCTTATCTGTTGATAAAAATAATAATTTATAAATAAGACTAATGTGTCAAATGATCAAGGAAACAGAAAGTTATGAATTAATTTTAGGTAAAATAATTAGAAGATTAAAATTATTGTTTTACGTAGTTATTTAATATTATATTCCAACTAGGGGCGATAAATAGGGAAATAGCGGTAAAGCTCAATTTGGGCTGAATCTATTACACCCTTTCTCTTTCGTGTTATACCTTGTTATTCTATAATTCATATGTACGTTTTTATTCCTAAGATTATTACAAATTATGATGGCTGTTAAAAATATACTTCCTATGATAATCAAGATTACTGTAGCATTCGAGACCTTTAAAGGGGTATTAAGGAAGCATTATTGCTAAAAATCTGAATATATTAAGATGCATGATTTAAACGTATTATATACATAACTAGCTGACCCGGCAAACGTTGTTTTGCTATATATAAGATTTTTAGGGAATTTCAAGTGTAGACCCAAAATATAATAACAAAACCTCATTCAACCGTAGGCAGCGGCTTGGCTCTGCCCCTGGCATTGCTGAAGTCCATGGGCGACGGTAATCACTCACCACCAGGTGGGCCGTATACCCGTCTGCCTACAAAGGCAATAAAAAAAAACCACATAATGCCTCATTATAACAAAAAAACAAATTGTCCAAAAAATAAATATTAGGGGTGGACAGCCCTTATCACTTGGGGGTATGAAAAATAGATAGTAGGTAGCCGATTCTCAGACCTACTGAACATGCATATAAAATTTCATAAAAATCGGTTAAACCGTTTCAGAGGAGTATGGTAACTAACATTGTGACATGAGAATTTTATATATAAGATATTGTAAAATGTATATATACGTATTATATGTTAATATTTATTGAGTAAATTGTTGCAATTTAATTGAAATTTAAATTTTAAATCGTTGCACTGCAATGTACCGTTACATTTCCTTTATTTTTTGTCCATCTTGGCCTCTAACGCCATTTAGTACGTAATATCTCGATGGCCATTAGTGATAATTGTACTGTAATGTTAAAGGTTACTGTATCATTTTAAATTTTTATGCGCAATAAAGCATGTTCTTACTATTACATTGCATTAATAGAGGTACCGCGTCGAGGAGTGACAAATGACTGATGAGGCTGCGAAGCGACCCGTACGTAAAGTTTTTATAACGCGTCCAGTCAATGATGGATAGCACTGACATTGACCTGAATCGATTGCTCTGGTCTACTGAATTTAGCACTTCTTCATTTCAGTATAGAAGAGACTAGGGTTTATTATTCTCGCCAGTTTATTGCTATAAAGCGCTCACTCACGTTAGTATAAAGTTGAAAATCGCCTATCACGTTTTGGAGTACTTATAGCATTTTAGAAAATTTTCAGCTTTAGTATATTTAATGAATTTATAAATTAGTTACGGGAAAAAAGCAGTGTTTGAAAATACTAAAACATTAATTTGTTATTTAATACGTAGTCAGTCTAACATGAATCCTAATCGAGAATCGTTTCTTGAAGTAGGATAAATATACTACCTAGTTATTATTGAAAATTTAGGAGTATTGTGACGTCACAAGTTTTGAACGTTCATTTTCGAAGGAAATAATCGGGAAATTGTCGCTTAGCCAACAATACCCTGCAAGCTTTTATTGCTTAGATGTGTGGGCGAGCTCACAACCCACATGCTGTTAAGTGGTTACTGGAGCCCATAGACATCTACAAGGTAAATACGCCACCCACCTTAAGATATAAGTTCTAAGGTCTCAAGTATAGTTACAACGGCTGCCCCACCTTTCAAACCGAAACGCATTACTGCTTCACGGCTGAAATAGGCAGGGTGGTGGTACCTACCCGTGCGGACTCACAAGAGGTCCTACCACCAGTAATAAAACTGCACCTGAAATCTTCAAGTCTTAAAAAATGACTTACATATATAACAATAGTTTGCTAATGGAAACATCATATATATCCGATAAAATCCGTGTAAAGTACTTCTACTTTGTTCCTATTGAAAATGAAACTTTGACTTTCATAGTGTTATTAGCTCGGCGATGAACATCTATCTGGATATTTCATACGTACAGCTATTTCTGCACTAAGTTATATAATTTCGTTATGAAGCGAGCATCTACTTGATTATCAATTAATTATATTTGCACTGTCTCCTATTCGAATAAAATGTTTAAATTACTTGGCAGGCACCGAGGCAAATTGATGAACCTAATTAGAAAAAAACACTGAAAAAAAAGAAAAGATTTTTCTTTGAATTATTAGTAAATTTACTTAAAATATAACATCACGAAACTTAAAAATATATGTATTAAACTTGTTCCTTTTATTTCCTACCTATGCTGGTAGCCTTGAGAGGCTATTTCAGCCTTACCCTAACGTGTAGGTGAGCTCACGGGGCTCAAACCGGAAGTGTTGCCAACACTGGCCCTAGCAAGAGCAGTGCTTCGCAGAATATACCACCGGATCGAAAACGCGACCCACTGAGAAGATCCGGCGAGAAACTCAGTAGGGCTGTGTCTATGGGTTAATTTACTCGTCGAGCCCTTCCTCGCAAGCGTCGAGTTTCGGCGAGGACGGTGACCGGTAAGTTGTAGTAGTAAATATTTTATACGTTAAAATTTTAAATGAATAAGCTTTGTCTGATGATTGAAAAACGGTTTTAAAATATGTAGTTAAATTATTAGCTCGACACGGTGATATCAGATATATTATCATAACTCAAATAGTATGTATTTGTTTTTTAACAAAATAAATTGTTACGCAAGCAAATAAATTGCTCAAGACTATTCGGAATTATGAATTTGAAATGTTTTAAATGAAAATTACAACAACAACACAGCTTTGAAGATTTGTGCGATTGTTATTCAAGTTTACGGTAACTGTTAAGTTTACAGCTGGCATAAATTGCCAACTTTATTCATCGTCTCTCCTCAACCATGAAACAATAAACTTCAGCGGCCTTTTCTCTTACGTCATAAATATCGCATTACTATAAGTGGTTCTAATAAAATTTTAACGATATTACACTTATAACGGTAAACATTTATGTACAAGTGTCGTAATAGGCAACCGGACACCAGTACAAAAAACAATCTAAAAACTAGTTATACGAGATCTTAATTAAACTAAAACGAACATAAAATCACCATTGTCGTTAAATACTAATGATATATACTTTAAATTAAATCCAATAATTTCAAAACCTTCCTACATCGACATGATATTGCATGTGGGTTATTGTTGTGATTTAGCGTATTATGTATAATAATGTTAACTTGTCGTTTGTTATGATCCCAATCACCATTGTTGTAGATACTAATGATATATAGTTTAAGTTAAATAGAATAATTTTAACAACTTTCTACATCGACATGATATTGCATGCGGGTTAAAGTTGTGATTTAGCGTATTAGCGTATGAGCCCCAATGGCATCACTCAGAATGAGGTCCAATTTGGCAAAGTTTCGTTTTTTCCCCTACCTATTAGCTGGTAGTCCAATGGTCTATTTCTCTACACGCGGACGGATAGGTGAGTTCACGGGTTTAACATGAGAGAAATTGCTGAAAATAGCCATAGCAAGAGCAGTGCTTTGCTGACCACCGGATCGGAATCGCGACCCACTGAGAAGATTCTAGGAGAAACTGAGTGAGCTGAAAGTTGGGTAAATGTTACCCTTGCAATTATGAAATGAAATTGCTGTTCGGATACCTATTGTCTGTGGTATTACAGTTATCTCTCAAAAGTTTGTACTATCTGCTGAGACTGGCCCTTCAGTATTACAATTGAATGTTAGGTAGATACTTGTATTTCTTAACTTATTATCTAAGCAGTAAGTTTCTTAATGCGCCGCAGATGTTTCAGTCGGAGTTCACAACTTCATTAAGACGCGATAGCTTGCCTGCGCTGGCCAAAGTTACCCCTCAGACATGCTCGAGCACCTTTGGACGGTCGTCTTAATGCTAACCACTATAGATGTATTCTGGAATGTCTTCCCCGGGCTATTTTAACCCGGGGAATCTTTTTTCGACTTAGGAACTCTCCTAGAACTTTTGCATTAGCCACTTGGTTTGTGCTTCTTTTACTTTTCCTTATTTATTGTGAGTGTCAATATTATATTTGTCGACATTCAATCAGCCATAGTTTATCTTCTTGACGTTCAGTTACCAAGTAGGTTGGTTAGGTAGTATTTATTTATTACACTTTTGTAAATTATATTATATTTAAACATTGACACGAACAACCCGAATACTGATTCTAACAATGTAACGTCAGAAATAAATTGTTATTATAAAAATATATAGATACACCCGAAACAGATATCGTTTTCATTCACAGTAAAATTCTAATGAAAAGATGTACGATCGTTTGAAATGCAACAATAAATTCAAAGAAATATTTAAACAAAGAGGACCCCTCGTTTCCGTTACGTCGTTTTAATGAATACCTCTTCGGAGGATTCTTTTCGCATAGTTCTGATAAAGAGGAGCGTCGAAACTTCAAATTAAGATTCTTCGAGTTCCGCGCGCGGGGAATAAGATTAATGAAGGATGGCACCTGAGGGTCGCCCGTTGCGCTAACGATAGGGACCGGGTCAAGGGGAAAATAAATGATTAAAATAATAAACCAACAAAAAACTCCTTCCAAGAGACTTCAAGTCTAGTAGTAGAACAATAAAAACATTTGAACCAAATCAATAGAATATATCGCCTTCTCGCATTAAAACTGTATAACCTCAAAACTTACGAAATTTTACAGGAGAGTGTTTTAAAGGTTTAACATATGATCTTTTTAATATTAATCATCTTTGCAATATTTATTTTTTAGTTTTTACCAGTTACAGTATCTGTGATTTAAAGTAAGATAAAATGATGTACATAATATTCAAATAATATAGTCAAAATATAGGTCAACTAAAAAAAAAACTAAAAGTACACTACGCTCTTTTGACAGTATTTATGAGAAAAATACTAGTGATACCAAATGATTCCGCATATTAACTCAATTTCGAATATTTTTGGAAATTGTACACTTTTAATGCGAAAAGACGTATTATTTTTAAACTAGCCGTTAAAACAACAAATGCACTATAAGCAATTTGCTTAACCACTATTTTATTTAAAACACTAAATAATACTATTGTTTTCTAATTTTCTAGTGCCGTAAAAAGGTAAGCGTTAGAGTTACAATTACATTTCTTTCACCTAAAGCTGTTTCACACGTAGAATCGAGCGCTTTGGATCATAAATAAGACAATATGTATGTGTCGCAAACAATGAGAATAATAGCAGTGCATAATGAGAAAATTGCTCGTTCGTTGCCGCTAGTCTGAATACCACAATGCGAGCCCAACAATAGCCCAGCACCCATATTCTCGGTTTGGACGTGTCGACTTTAATGATACAAAAAAGCGTTCGGGTAGTGGTAAAAAGGAACACCATTTCTGTCCGAAATCTTTATACTTAAATGTTATCTACGAATGACGTCAATTTAAAATTATTGGTGCTCAATTTGAACTAATTTTTTAATAGCGATCCAAAGAAAAAAAATTGGCTTTTACTAGATGGTATATCAAAAATAAAAAGTCTGAATTATCAAAATGTTTGTGACAATGTAGTAGGGAATATAGTCCAATCGTGTGGTTTATGTCCGGTTTGGTGCAACTACGGCGCAGTAAAGCGGCAACGAGCTACTTTTATTGCTTTTTGCATGTCAACCGTTGAGTTTATGGACGCAATTATTGTTAAAACAACGTGCAATTTATGGCAACCATGAACAGCGCTAATCAGCGAACTCATTTTTTTTGAGAAAACCTTTTTTAAAACAAAATTTTGTTGAATAAACTTTTCAGTCAGTTTTCAAGTTCTTATTTTTTATTTTTTTTTGTAATGAACCTAAATCTCGGAATGGATTATGAATGGTGATTAATATAAATCATATCCAAGTTCGAAAACTTGAGCGCTTCTCAGAGGCTGTCAATAGTCCGAGCAACTTGTCTATTTGGAAAATCAAAGACCGTGAAGTTTGTTAGGGAGTTGAATGAAAGGAATTATTATTTTGTTCGGAATAAGTAGAAGTTTTTAGAAGTAGGTTGGATTTCAAAAGGAAGACGATGCTGCTCAGCGAACTCGAAATTTCGCACAAATAGGTACATTTAGGAATGTCGTGGAACATTTACGTTTCTTAGGCAAACACACACACACACACGGGTAAGTTCACGAAGTTCAGGAAATCTTGAACGTCGGTAAGATCCCGAACATCTTATTTCAGGGGAAAACAAGACAATGCTTTTAACCGATTCTAATGTCGGAGGGTCTATCTCATACATTTACATTACTTGTAAAGAGTTTTAGTCAAGTTTTATATAATGCGAAATTCATTTTAATATTAATAAACGAAAGCTTGTGTTCAAAAATGGAATGGGAACATGCTTTTCATTCAACAATAAACTATTTAAATGAATTCACATAAATATTTTTTTAATTTACGAATAAGCTTTTCACATGATTAATCCAAAATGTTTATAGGCGTTCTTGCAAAACATTCACACGTCACTTCTGATGATTTATATTGGAAAGAAGGACATGAATTATTTGGCATCGTGACTCGCCATAATTGCCTCGCCAATCGAATTAATTCCTTTAGCTCTAGTGTTTTACTGTACGGTTTTTATAATTGATTTCACGGGGTGCCGATAAGTTTCGAAGCGTGTTTATTGTGTTTGTTACAGCCGTTGTTCTAATGAATTTAAAATTTAACCTCATGTCTGAACGTGGGTGGTGCATTGATGTTGTGATGTCTATGGACATCAGTAATAACTTATCATGAGGTGGGCCTCGAGCTCATTTATTCGTCTAAGTCATTAAAACAAATCTGATTTTGGTTTGATTCTCAGGAGTAAGTTCTGATAGTTTTTTTTACATTGATAAAAAAAACAGAAATGTGACAGGCGGAATAAAATATTTTGTATTAATTAATGTAGTATTTTTTATGTCTTCGATTTAATGTTCATACAGAAAAAAAAAAGAAAGTGAATACGTACAAAAATGCCAAGTCTTATATTTTGCAAAAACGGTACTAAAGGCGGTACTACTACTACTACTACTACAGATACTACTTTTTTCTTAGACTACTTTTTGACCGTCCTACTACAACCTATAGAACGTAATAATAATGTAATAAAGTTTTCTGCTAAAATTCATGTCTGTTTAAAAATTGCTGGACAAATAGTTATTCTCGATTTTTGTGCTCTCACTAAGATACCACAAGAAAACCGATTTTATCGCATATAACATTTATGTTTTACTGTATCTAGTAAAAAAAGATTTTATAAGACAATCTCATTTCCAAGTATTTTCGTGAGGTCTGTTCGGACGCGGAGGGCGCATTATTCTCTTTATTAAGGCGACCCTAAGATATTTCGTTTTATTACGACAATTTCTTATATTTATACGTCAAAAAAGCAAACCCGTGTACCTTTGGAGTAATAAAAGGTAATGGTGGTAAGTAAGGTTCAGTATCGTTTTGTTCGAAGCTGAATCTCCGAGGTGATTTCATTCAGGATTATGTCTTCATTCGCGAAAGGCGTTAAAATTAGGTTTTCGTGGCCATTGGCTAGTAGTGCTTTCTCAATTTGTTTGTTCTGTTGTACAGAGCATGCGATGCTTAAGATAGTTCTCCTATTAAATGACAGTTATTAATGGTTAGGTACATATTTGGAGTGTATAAAATGAAATCAAATATGTTTGTTTAAAATCTATATAAGTTCATCGCTTAGATAAAATGTCGATTAATTAGTTTTAATTAATGTTAAGCTATGAATAAATTTAATAACTAAAATTTGGTAGTTATTTTTGGGTAATGAGGCTGATTTGAAGGCATGTAAATATTATTATTGGAAAAAGTCATAATGCACGTTGAAATTTCCATGGCCCAATATTATTACAGTAAATCTTTGAATGAAAATCCCCGAACGTATTACTAGTGAAGGTTTTTTTTCCGAATTAAATTTACCTTTCAGCGCCGCGTCCTTCGCGTCAAAACGTTTGCAATCCGCTTTTTCACGCTCCCATAACTCAATTACGTATCTACAACGCTTTTCACACACCTGAAAATTATTTACTACGGTACTAAATAATAGGGTTCATATTTCTACGGTTACAAAATCGAATGAAAAACTCCCAACAATCATTGAACTTTATACAAACAAAATAAATTAAAAATTATTTAAGAACACGCTGTATTGAAATATTGTCATGCCATAAAGATGATGTACAATCTTCGATCAACAATACTATTGTGTACAATAAATACACTACATAGTATTGTGTTGTTATACTTGATACTTCAATATCATGTTTGAATTGTGTTGTTTACCCCCAGAGTTGTTTACCCCAGATTTTGATGTCGATAGGCGCTGCACTACTTAACACCAGTTGGACTGGTTGCAAGTATAGGTATATTTTCTTCTTGCACGTCAAACAAAGTTGCGTACTGTCAAATCATTTGACAAACATCTAGAGTTGATCAAAATATTCATACATTAACAAGCGCTTACGTATTATTTATGGTCAAAATATGATTTTTATTTAGCGAGACTTCAATATAATGTCAAAATTGACAAAAAACCTAGCAATAAGTTTATTTTTGAAACAAATCCTTTCATTTCCTATAAATTTTTAAATTATTCTCAAAATGAAAAGTCGATCGTTGATGCCTAAAAACCTCGCAGACAGAGTATGTGGCCTTGAATGTGCGAAGGACCAACAGCCGACCGTCGAATTCGTTGGGCCAGTGAAGATAGTTCTCGTCGATCCTTCTAAAAAGGAAAACAGGAGAAAATCGTGCGGGGCTGCGTTTATTGCTTTGGCCAATTTGATGATGGGTGCTTCTAACATTACCATTCTGTACTACACGCTCGGTTTCAAGTTAAAACTATTTGTAAATTTGCACATTGTTTTGTGTACAATTGGGGTAAGTTCAATCGTTTTTTTTATGCGTGCGTGATAGGATAATAGAAACTTTATATAAAGGTTTGAGGAAAGTCTTCAGCGGAAGGCAACGATTCGGCTATTCTTCAGCGATAGGTAACCATTCACGACCATACGAACCAAAAAGGTTGTCTGACTTCAAAAGCAATAAAAAATGTTATATTATGTTTTAGAATATGCGACAACCACCTTTTCTATGATTTGGCAAAGTGAAAGGACAATACGTTTTTTAAGGGTAAGGGTAAGGTTAGGGCTTGTTGTTGCATATCCCGAAATTTAGGGCCTGTATGGACCGCGATAAAAAATTGAAGCTGACGATTCTAATACTATAGTCAAGATTATTAAAACACGCCTTTATTATTTTCGGTTAATGTAGTTTTGTAAGTAGGTGGGTATTTTACAAATCAAACAAGATGAATTGGTTTATTCATGCTATTTTTATTTATTAAAAACATAGATGATTCATTATGTCAATATTATGAAATGTTATAAAAATCTCTTATTAAATTAAAATCGTATGATACGAGGATTTTTGGCAAACTGGATTTGAAACGAATTACACAATGAAAAAAGGCAAAAAAATATTAAATTAAACACATATAGGGTTAAAACAATGGGATAAAAATGCATGAGTATAAAAAAAAATACAAAAAGATTTGTCAGGTGTGGGGTTCGAACCCACGCTCCCTCTCGGGAACCAGAGCTTAAATCTGGCGCCTTAGACCACTCGGCCAACCTGACGACATCTCATATTGGTATATTTAATGGCTGCAATGTACCTGCACAATAAACAAACCGTGGAATTACATGAATAAAAAAATTGTAAATTTTTTTTAAACTGAATATTTAATGTATTGTACTTATAGTTTGTAAATTAAATATGTTTTGCGTAATAAACCTATTCCGATAGACATAAAATGGTAGCACGGAGTACTATTATTCGTAGAGTGCTATGCGACCACAAATTTTGGTATCACTGTCCTGCCTAATTCTGTCGTGAAGAATTCACGCGGTCCAGTCTGAAGTGCGAGATTGGCTGAATTAATTTAATTACTTTGAGAATCGCAAAGTTAGCGGTAACACGATGTGGATTGTATGCGGGCACTAGCAACTGTTTAACATACATCTATCTATGGTAATAAATAAGAATCTCTTAATATTACGATTTATGCTTACTCTTTATTTTATTATTTTACTTAGTTGTTGTATTATATTATACAAACGTGCTCCACAAAGGTCATGACCCTCAGCGCTGAGGAACACGACTCAAGGAGGCTTACTCTAAGAAATTATCAGTTTGCTGATTTGAAGATGTATGTAATCTGAATGTGGTTGTTAATTTCAGTATCAGTTATGTTTCCCTTCGGCGATATTATTGTTGAACAGCCTAAACGGTGCCAGCTCAGGGCTGAAGTTAAAACAAAGGAAGTTCCAGCATTTGTTTCTGCAATTATTCGGACTTGGTTGTGGAGCGGCGGGTTCCGCTCTTGTTTTCTTGGATCATTTTAAAATATCGAAATTTACATTTCATTCCATTACAGGTATTTTGTTTTGATACGATTCATTATGATGATAGCAGTAAAAGTTGATTATGATGTGTTTATTTATTTTTAATTACAATTTAATTTTTAATTAATTTAATTTTTTATTTAATTATTAATTTACTGGTGGTAGGACCTCTTGTGAGTCCGCGCGGGTAGGTACCACCACCTCACTTATTTCTGCCGTGAAGCAGTAATGCGTTTCGGTTTGAAGGGTGGGGCAGCCGTTGTAACTATACTGAGACCTTAGAACTGATATCTCAAGGTGGGTGGCGCATTTACGATGTAGATGTCTATGGGCTTCAATAACCACTTAACACATGGTGGGCTGTGAGATCGTCCACCCATCTAAGTAATAAAAAAAAATTATGATTGAATATAGCTTATAAGCGTGGTGTTTACCAATATCGTATAATGTCACTGACCCTTGACCCCTATGATCAAAGATATCCCGCTCACGCAATTGTACATTCAACAGCGAAAGGCTCTTTAGTTTTTATGATAAGTTAGTTACTAATAGGCTACTATAAGTCGATAGGCCAGATCAGCATATTTCTGATAGGAACTGGAATTGCAGTATGCGGCATTGACCGATTGAACCAAGAGTCAAGCCAATGAAGTAATTTGAAATTTTGAAGACATAGAAACAGCTAAGATGAATCTATACTTATTATTAATTATTAATTAATTATTAATTAATATTATAAAGAGGAAAGATTTGTTTGTTTGTTTGTTTCGAATAGGCTCCGAAACTACTGGACCGATTTGAAAAATTATTTTTCCATTAGAAGCCGACATTGTCCCTGATGAACATAGGCTACTTTTTTTTAATTTTTTTAATTTTATTTTTTTGATTTCATGTGTGTTTTAATGTTTCCGAAGCGAAGCGAGGGCGGGTCGCTGGTAAGAAATAAATTGCGTTTGTTTAATTTCAGGTGTTGCCTCCGGTGGTATTGCAGTACTAGCAGTTTTAACTGGTTTGATAATTTATTGTACCGGCAAAGGAACAGTCGAGGACGTATGTAAGTTTTGCCACATGTCGTATGGAGTACTGTCTTTCATATTGTCTTCGGTTTGTTTCGTTTCGGGCTTGTTAAGACCGGTCTATTCTAAATGGGTGCCGTTGCCCGAAATGTTGGCTTTCCCAATAATATTTTGTGTATTCGTTACTATTGTTGTCGTTTTTGGACCGGTGTATAAAGTTTTAAAGAAAATGGATTATTTTTGAGTTGAATAAAGAAAGTTATGAGTTTGTGTTGTGTTTTATTGGAGTATAATGTTTTCGTTGCTAGTCATTTTGGTTTCATTTTTAACCGACTTCAAAAAAGGAGGAGGTTCTCAATTAGACTGTAATGTTTTTTTATGTTTGTAACCTCATAACTTTTGACTGGGTGAATTGATTTTGATGATACTTTTTGAAGCTGACGCTTCCCGTGTACTCCCATTTCTATTTAGTCCAGTTCTGATAATGGTATCCATGAGAAAACCATATAAGTCTTAAATTTGCATTAAGTACGTGCGCGACAAATAGATAAATAACTCAATAACTCAATATCACGCCAACCGATTTCGATGATTATTGTTTTTAATGTATACTAATTAGTTTTGGAATATATTTTTTTCTATTTGAAGTCGGTTTTTGTTAAAGTATGTCTATTTACAATTATTACTAAACGATATTTGACTAATACTTATATTATAAAATTGTCATAATATAACAAAATCTGAGAGAGAATAGCTCAAATTTTATATGTATTTTTAAAACATTATCGATTTTTAAATAGTTGATTTTAATTACTTAAAGAACTATACGTTACGTATGAAAATCAATGCTATTCAAAATGTCGATTCAATTGTTACTCCCGAGGCTGTAAAGGGCATCCGTAAATCGGTTACAGTACTATTTCTTCTCAGCCGAAGCCAGGTTAAGCCTGAGCTATGCGAGCGGTTTGTCGTCACCTGTGCTGTTACGTCATAGGAGATTTGCTCGTGTTCTTGCATTTATGTGCAATGGCCAGCGTTATCTCCGGAACGGATTTAGCTATTGTTAGTAAAGTGATATTCAGATAAGCCTATGGGATTACCGGTGGATCTTGGAAGCTATTACTCAATTTCATTTCAAGGAAATCGTTTCTTGTAGACGTTATTATTGGCATAAATGATAGGCGGGCTAAAGGTGTACCTGATGCTTAGTGATCATAGATAAAACAGCGTGGTGACGAGAGTTGGGCGTCTTCACAACCAAATAATTTATCTAGAGAGACTATGAATTAGCATTAAGGAATTAGTAATCACTGACAGATGTCGATTTCTTTGTTTTGACTTTACAACACAAGCAATAGCAAATACTGGATTCATAATTCTAACCTATGTTTTCAATGGCTTTACAAACTCTTTTAGCCCGTCACAGATTTTTACTCGCATCGTGTATTATAAAAGGGGTAACAAAGATATTGCGCGCGTAAAGTGGTACTGGTGCTTTGTTCAGCAAAATCTATTTTAGGTTGATCTACGTGTCGTATGATTTCCTTGCTTTCCTCATGTTCGTTGTGTGCCTATATTATGGGTCATTTCAGAAACTGGGCAGACCCTTATGTCCTTTATGTTTTTTATCTATTAACTATATTTTAAAGTTATTCAATGTACGACCAGATTATACATTTTATTTTTTACAATGTATTTATTGTTACTTTGTGACACCTTTTTGTATAATGAAATAAACATGATTAAGCTGTTTAGAAGGACATCAGAAGGCAAATTGGTATGGCAAAGAGAGCTATGTCCCAAATGGACCGTGTTTGGGCGGACAGAAACATCTCGAGGAATACCAAAAAGCAGCTCATCACCTCCCTCGTCTTTTCCTTTTTTCTCTACGGCGCAGAGACTTGGACCCTCAAGAAAGCCGACCGTCGCGTTTGAGATGTGGCGCTGGAGGAAAGTGCTCGGGACTCGTTGGACAGAACACAGAACCAACGAATCCATTCTTACCGAGCTCAAGATTACAATGCGCCTCAGCACTACATGCGCGCGGAGGAGTTTCGAGTTCTTTGGACATATCGCCAGAAAGAGAGGTGACAATCTGGAAAAGCTGCTAGCAACAGGCAAGGTATGCGGAAGAAGGCCCAGAGGCAGAAGTCCAATGCGCTGGTCGGACCAGATACGCGCCACTCTCAATACTTCAGTCCACGTTGCTATCCACACAGCCGAGGACAGGCAGGAATGGCGCAAGATAATACAGGAGAAAGTTATTAGAGGAGGCCACGACCCCAAGCACTGAGGATTATCGACGCAAGGAGGAAGAGGAAGCTGCTTAGAACATTTCATTTTTTTGGAAAAAATTAAAGATCAAGCTAAGGCTGCGATTGTGCTGCCGGTCATGACATATGGCGCTGAAACGTGGACATTAACCGTAGGTTTGGTCCGTAAGCTCAAAGTCGCTCAGCGTGCTATGGAAAGGTGTATGCTCGGAGTTTCTTTGATGGATCGAGTCAGAAATGATGAAATTCGTCAAAGAACCAAAGTAACCGACATAGTCCTAAAGGTTAGCAAGCTGAAGTGGCAATGGGCCGGACATACGTGTCGCAGAACCGATGGCCGATGGAGCAGACGTGTTCTGGACTGGAGACCGCGTACCGGTAAACGCAGCGTTGGGCGTCCCCCTGCCCGTTGGACCGATGACTTGCGGCGATATGCTGGGAGAGATTGGATGCGGAAGGCGGAGGATCGTTCATTGTGGCGGACTATGGGAGAGGCCTACATCCAGCAGTGGAGAGATACAGGCTGATGATGATGATGATAAGGCTGCGAATTATAATAATTTAAACAATAATTGAAAATTAATTCCGATTATCACCGCTACTTATGCAGGATTGTCAAGTTTTGTAGTTTGTAATAATAATATACCCTCATTACCTAATTGCGAAAGTTTGATAGAATTAGGTGAAATAATTTAAAAAAGTGCTTAAAAGAACGTGCGAAATCTTTTTTTCGCCATCACATATGTACCTACGTACGTACATTTGTGCAGTCTTGTGTATTGCGTAAAGTTAAAGTTTTCTCATTTAGTCCAGAGCTGCACGTAAATTTTGTAACATCTAAATATGTTGATAGTGTTTTCGACACTGCAAAGTGTTTCAGCTTATAAAGTTTAAACTCTATATACGTTTGTTGTTTTCTTGTTTAAATTGGATTTGGTTTGTTTAACTGTTCAAAATAACTGGGTGCGCCATTCGGATGCGTGTTTCAGGAATTGTTTGGGAGATTAATAAATTTGGGGTTTAATGGTGGTAGAGCAGTTTTACAATTCAGTGGAGGTTTCTTGTCTCATTATTCTTCTCGCTTCATGGTTGAAAAAAGTCGCATATGTCTATGGGCTTCGACAACCAATTAACACCAGATTGGACCGTGACTTCGTTCACCTATTTAAGCAATAAGTAAATATAAGGTTAAATCTAAACACTTTATGTCATCGTTCATACCTGGCTTAGTTTCTTTGAAGTAATAGAAATTGAAGAAAAAAACTGACTTTGACTGATGACTGACTAAGATGGGCACACAAGCTCTCACAGTCTGTAACTTGGATAAGCCTGATAAAATAAGTTATCAACAGAACTGTAAATATGTCTTGCGAGAAAATGAATAAGTAAGTAAGAGATTTCTTAAAGAAATAAGCAGTGCCTTTGTACATAATTTTCCTATTACTCTGTATTATGTCTTCTTTTCTGTGTGTACATAAATAAAATAAATAAAAATAAATAAATAAATAAATAAGTCTAAGATAGTGTAAACGTAGTAACCACTAATTAATTAAAGATAATAGACTCCATTGCATTGGTACAAAGGCTGTCCTGCTCATCAAACCTCAACGCTTAGCTTCTTGGCAGCAACAGGCAGGGCCCGTCGATCCGTCAAAATTTTCAGTCAGTATGTTTTTAATTATTTTGAACATGCTTTCACTAGCGAGACATGCTATATTTCGGAAATATTTTAACGTAATTTAAAAAAACTTCAAAACTTCCGAATAACCTGAAAATCTGCACACGTATCAAGAATCTATGACAATACAATAATTTTATTATTTTGGATATTCTTTCTAGGATTACCAGAGGTAAGAATGAGTTTTTAGTTCGTCTTGCTACTAGTCAAAAAAACAAAAATTTTTTAGATGTCTTTCTAATAAATCCTGACATAACGAAGCAATAAGCATTATACACTTTTATTTAATAATCTTCAATTATTTGTTTATTATTTAAAAAGATATATATAATCACTTTATATTTTATTTTACTATAATATAATTGAAAGTACGTTTTATTGTTCACGTATTTGAATAGATATGTTATTTTTATAGCATGATAAGTTTTGAATCATTCTTACTATGATAATGAGTTATTTAATTGTAGTAGATTATTATTTTTTGTTGCCATTGACATTGATGTTCATTACAATCTGAACTGGTGCTAATACTTTTATTTACAAACACAACAAACCAACAACGATTTTAATTAATGGAACCGAGTAGTTTTACGGTTATGATCTTATTTTTAAAGTCTCACCTATACTTAAATTAATTTAAGGTGTACTTAATTTTTACTTTAAGAAATTAAATGCATATTATATTATTATGAAGTATATAATAATAACAAAGAACACTGAAAATATATTAGTATATTGAACCTTGGTGTAATTTAATTAAAGTTGCAACAAAAATAAAATTTCTAATTGATCGTAAATATGCCCTGTTGATGTACGTATTAAATTTTGCGTAAATCTATTAGTAGGATGAATTGCGAGAGTTTTTGGAGCCCAAATGGATAGGTTTCACAATTTTGTCTATTTCTACAATTGATTTCGATCAGTACCTCAAAGATGGCCGCAGCATTCATTCTGTCGTTTCTATGGGTTACGGAAATTACATTCGGCGAGTTTGTTTACACAACTACATGACTATAAAGGACATGTGTAATCGAAATCGATTTGTATTTGTTTAGATTTTGTCAGCAATCGCTTAGAATTTGTTTGATAGTTTATAGAACGAAGATATTGAGTAAAGGCTATTTACGACTAAGCCGTCCTTCACTTCAGTGTGCTTAGTGCGAGTTTTTTAACGTTTTCGATAGCGTAAAAGTTAACCCAATTTTGTATGCAGTTGGAACAGCGCCCCTAACGGCAAACGTAGGCAAACGATCACATTCCATACAAAAATATGAGCTAACTTTTACGCTATCGAGAACGTTAGAAAACTCGCACTAAGCACACAGATCAAAATGCGAATAGAATTTGAATATCACCGCAGTAGGCCCCCGGTCAAAGGTGTACTTATGCGCACCACGTGTCACATATTTCAACGGATATCAGGAAACGAAAACTGAAAACGGTGAAGTCGTTCATATATTATACTTTTTAATAATAAATATGGTGAAGTAATTTAAGACATCCGTTACATCCGACACATCCGTTACTTTTAAATGTTTTTTCTTTGTTATGGATTTGAAATGTAAAATATAACACCCATTAAATTTTTGGGATAATGTCTTTATTGAAGTCGGTTATAGATAAATGCATAGTATATGAATAAGGGTTCCGTGATTTATCTGCTAAAACTGATGAATCTGATATTGTTACTTTTTGGTTTTATTCCAAAATCAAGTTTGGTTTATTTGTATCTGGTAAAATATTTATTCTGTTTAACAAGAAATTAGTTCGCAGCAAATTTTTTAATAGTCCACGCTAACTTGCTCGCGGCTCACTTGGTTTTTAGTGTTTTTTGAATATATATGATAAAAAATACTAATAAAATAGCTTTATTTGATACCATATTGGAGCTATATTAATTTAGTATTTAATAATTATATTACTGAGTAACTATAATAAATCTACTAATCATGCAATTTAATCTCCTTCTAATGTGGACCCACTCAGGGTAAAAACCTCCTCCAAACAATTCACTTTTTTCCTGATCTTTAGCAGTGGTCATTGAGGCTCTTCTTGTTTGGATACAATCTCGTATTATCTCGTAATTCAGTAGAATTTTCAGTATATTGGTAAGGGTTTATATAATGGAAATATGTATGTACATATATATTATTAATAAGACTACCGTCGCACAACTCGCGTCTTGGTGGGATGGTGAAAATTATCCTTCCGACCTCACTATAACTCACCATAAAGGTAACGAGAATGCAAAGTGCCAAGTCGCTTTAGCTGGTCAAGCGTTTGGTGAACTTCATTACGCTATTAGCTGATTTATTCTAGTTTATGTGATTGCTTTAATCATGAGAAAAGTTTTACCTGCTAGAAAGTGGCTCTTTCACTCAATTCCATTCTGTTTAATTCTAATTTAGTTAATGCAAAAACATCTCAGATAGCAAAATAATTTACTTTTTCACACAATATTCCGATAAGAAGTAACTAGTAACTAGTGATACCTTAATCCGTTTTGGAACTCAAAATCGATTGAGTCGATTTTGAGTTTCAAATTGAAGATAAGGGCAGGCAATTGAAGATAGCGTCACCCGCTTAAATTACGTAAGTAGGTAAATGAAGATACTACAATAATATATTATCGAGTTAGGTCCTAACTTCGTGAGTTTCCACCGATAGTCGAGAGATATTTACGTTTCTAAAACTACTTTAAGGTGGTCACGGAAGACAGTTACGAAAACTGCCAAGTAATCACGAAGTCGGAACTAATTTAATGACAATAATAAATGTGAGATTGAATCGTAAAAGTAGTTTTATTTTTTTACGACTTGTGAAAATCGACTAGATATTATGTTTTTATGAATTGGAATCCTTTTTTTAATGGATACCTTTATCGCCACTTATTATAAACAATACTGTAATTAAATTAATTTATAAAATGATATATTTATTATAAGTATGTATCTAATTCCTAGAATATGTTGTGCATTTTATCGGTATGAATGTGAATATAATTAAAATGAGCAGTATGAAATAAATAATATTAGCTCTTATCATAACAGTTTCCTATCTGTATCCGCTGCAAAGCTATAGGATTCCGGTTGAAGGCCGAGCTAACCTTAACCTTACAGTTATTACTTCCACTGTCCGGTGGCCTTCATCATTATACTGTACAGACGCGCACGAGCTTGGACATTTTCCTTTCTTGCATGTGGTCCAGGCTTGTCGACCCTAGAATGTTTTTAGAACCCTACCCACGAAATGACTCCTCTTGCAATCTAGGTAGAGTAGGGGGATTCCTGCGGTCGACACTATAACCAGACTCGCGGCGCCACCCCGAGGAAGCCCTCAGTCAATCAACAATTGAAACGGAGAATCCTTCGTCACAACGTAGTAAAGAGATAATGCATACTTTGACACATGTCATAGCGACATTTGTCTTGACAGACCGAAGCCCGATCGACGGCTTGCTTTTCTACAGTACGTCCGGTGATGACAGTAACACCTACCGTTGTGTCGTCCCATCCTTCGGGTTCCAGCTCGCTATAGTGACCGTAGCTTTTGGCCAGCCTCGGTTCCCTCAGGTCGCCCCGGGACCGTTAACGAAAGGAGAAAACCTCCTCACATGAGTTTGCGCCTAAATCAACGATACTTAAAACAAAAATAATGAGTTCTATGATTATACACAATAATTAATCTAAATTCAAGTCACATGTCGAATTTAATTTTAGAATTACCCTCACAGTCCTTGATTTCAAACATTAATGGTCGCAACAATACTCTATTCCGGAATGTGCGTATCGTAGGCCATTACTCTTCTCGGAGTTACCTTTATATGTTTTGATGCCATAAAGATAGGTGGGAGCGTAGCAAGTTGTTATCCAGTGTGATCGGTTGCCTGTTCCCAATCGAATATACCGATATGGCTTTTTGTGTTACCGAGCGCTTCTTTCTATTCATATTTTCTGAATAATGCAAACAACAAACAATCGAGCACGAACAGAAAAGAAAACAAAATCGTCGAGGTTTTTCTCTTGTAGAAATATATTTAGTTTGGCTTATTACGAATTAAGAATTGTTTTAAATTTAATAAAGACTAGTTTTTTTTGTTTATTTAACTGAATCTCCTTACTTATTGTTTTCTATCAACGATATGTATTTTTTTGTATGTGCTGTTTTGAATATTTTCGATTTATTTCGTCCTCATTAGTCTATACGTGTGTGGGTATATAAGTTCGCATAATGTGTGTGTGCGTATGTCAGTTGGCGGAGTGTGTGTGTTAATAAAGATTTTAGAATATTTTCAAAGTCTAATTTGGTGGTGCAGTAGTAGAGTTGTGGGCTTGATTCCCACGTGGGGCAATCATTTGTACAACTAATTGGCTATTAAGATTTTGTAGCCAAATTGTTATGACGGTTCATTCTACTTATTGTGGTAAACGATTATTATATAATGTAGGTTCAGAAAAGGAAAGCATTCTCAATTCTAGTCAAGGTGAGACATTTAATAGTTTTTGAAAAAAATCACCAAATTCGAAATATACTCTTCATTTCTTTAGCAATTGAAACATTCTCGTCAGTACAAAATACATTTTTATTAAAAGAAAAAAAATTGATTACTGTAAATTCAATTCAATGAAGCTCATAAGAGTATTACTAGTTAATATAATTTATGATTTTGTTGTTCAATCGATTCGCTCATCAAATTTAATCTCTTCAGATGAAAGTATTATCATTATAATCATCATCATAAATGTATACAGAATTTTTATAATTTAAGCATTATTTAATTTATCTTATAATGAATGTATTTACGATTTAAAACATTTCCATAATTTGACAAGAAAAGTCGTAAATGAGTTGAAGCTGATTATTACTGTGAATGCGCTGGTACAACCGATTAAAGTGAAAGCAACTTCATCTGAAATCCAGGACTTAAACATGCTCTTATCAAAGCCGTAACAAAGTGCAATGGATGACGTCGGCAACACGAAGATGCCAATGCCAATGTGAATTAGTTTGGATACATTGATTGGAATATATCTTCGCAGTTCAAATGCCCAAAGGGATCCCAGGCCGTTGATTAAACTCACAGTCGTCAAGACGAGGGCAGCTATAGCTGAAAATAACAGACAATGAAAAGATTATTTTGTCCCTGTGGAGCGAGAATTAACTAAGTCTAAAAAGTGTGTTTTGAGATAATCGCATTTGAAAGTTCGGAAAATTGAAATGGACATAATTTGCTTCAGGTAAGTCAGTTTATCAAAATTGTTATACTGCTTTGACGAAAATGTAGTATTTTTTTTACGAAATAAAAATAGTAAGCTGCAACTAAAATAGAAATTGATTAAAAAAAATTTGATCTATTTTATTCTACGTATCTATGAGTTAGTTAACTGTCGACCNAGATAATCGCATTTGAAAGTTCGGAAAATTGAAATGGACATAATTTGCTTCAGGTAAGTCAGTTTATCAAAATTGTTATACTGCTTTGACGAAAATGTAGTATTTTTTTTACGAAATAAAAATAGTAAGCTGCAACTAAAATAGAAATTGATTAAAAAAAATTTGATCTATTTTATTCTACGTATCTATGAGTTAGTTAACTGTCGACCTGAGTTAGTGTATCATTAATATTCGAAACAGAAACAAAATTACTTACGCTAATGCAATAAAATGGTAAAAAAGTAAAAGGGTTTTTCGCATTTTCCTTTTTGTATAAATTACGTATCAGTTGAGAACGAGAAATCAACAAGTCGAGTTGGTTAGTTTTCAGTTTGTATTTTTTTCGCTTATATGTTGAACATGTGTTGAACTGAATCTTCCAAATCCAAAATAAGTAAATTGCATTAATGAATTATGGAAGCAGGCTGTACCACATATATTATTTTTACTGGTGGTAGGACCTCTTGTGAGTCCGCACGGGTAGGTACCACCACCCTGCCTATTTCTGCCGTGAAGCAGTAATGCGTTTCGGTTTGAAGGGTGGGGCAGCCGTTGTAACTATACTGAGACCGTACAACTTATATCTCAAGGTGGGTGGCGCATTTACGTTGTAGATGTCTATTGGCTCCAGTAACCACTTAACATCAGGTGGGCTGTGAGGTCGTCCACTCATCTAAGCAATAAAAAATAAATAGGAAAATATTTATTTAGGTTTATGTAATATATTTTCTTTGCATGGTGCTGTCTATAGTAATACATATATTAGTTAGTTTTACTCTATGGGGACGATCTATCTGCGGTTCTTATCAAAGAATTTCGAGGCTACTTTAAACTAATTTATCGAAGCAAACAACTTTACTATATGACTTAGAATATAGGCACCTCAATTTTGTAGCTCTCTTCAGAGGTGACTGAACTATTCTCCGGAGACTGGGCATCAGCGTGCTCTTTACTGGTGGTAAGGCGTACTGTAAGCTCTCACGTATTTTTTTCGTGGAGAGTCATGCGTTTCGGTTTGAAGGGTCGGATTATATAACTCAATTGAGACATCGGCCTCAAGTTTCAAGGGTGGCGGCATTCATGTTCTAAAACCGATGCGGTAAGCACTCAACACTAAATAGACCGTGAGCTCTTTCACCGATCTACGCAATAAAATAAAAAAAAACAAGTGTATTATTTTACACACAGGATTAACGTGAAGGTCTTACCAAATTTCCCGTGTAAGGTATTCAAGTGCGTGCTCTTGTCTATAATTTTAATGAAAGATCCAACAATAGCCAATCCAGAGCCCAGCGTCTGAAGAATCCAGTGCGCACGTCTTTTGTCCACTAATTTCAGGTTTGAGGACCAACCATTGTGCGGAGACAGACTCAGAATGGCTTCAGCCATTAATAATTGGTACTGAAATTTTATCACAACTGAAATATGCAAATTTAAAAGGTATTGCAGAATAACCTGACTTTGATTAATACGCTGCCCACCTATTTAGAACAGTTTTTAATATTAATGCTATTAGGCTGAAAAAAGCACAATGTACAATATATTTATAATGTTTTATATTGATCATTATTAATGATCAACAACAAGGACATTGTTAGTTCATATTGTTATGCTAATGATGTTAGTAACATGCCTTCGATTACACACAAACGGACAGTATATCTGACGTTAGGTGGTTATCTTAATTAAGTTTGTTTTTATTGTCTTTGAAGGCATACGAGCATACAATGCACCTGATGGTCAGGAGCTACCTGGTGACGTCAGTGCTCATAAACGTCAACAAGACCAGGGGCAGAATTAAGGCTGCCCAAGTTCACTAAAAGCTTCGAAAAAACTTACCCCCACAACGCATAGTACGATATGCAATGGTGTCGCACCCAATGGAGTTCCATTACGAAATGAAAATATCACAGAAATACCCACGACAACTCCTATCAGTATGTGAGTTATTAGATTGAAAGTACTGTGAAATATTTTTATTTTATAATTATCATCATGCACTGTAACCGGCGGTGAAGCTGATCTTTCCGAAACCTTCGGAGACATTTTGTTTTGAGACAGAAAAACAAAATAAACTAACAAAGCCGAGATGAAATTAAATCAACCACATATCTGCGTTAGCTACAGTACGGTTTTTTTCCTTTACTTCCACTTGTGATAATGTTTTAGTTAGATATTTTCATCTGGTTTTGTTTTGAGAAAAATAGCATTGAATCTAATTTAAACGTTAGCAATATTTTATTTTTAGAAATAGGCAGTTAAATAGGAAATTCAATAATTTTAATGGATAACAACGACAAACCGTTTCTACAGTACTCGTTCTAACTTCTGGTACAGGAATCACGACGTATATTAGGTTCTACTACCTAGCACTAGATGATTTCGGATTGCTAACAATTTTTCAAACTCACAACCTCATATTTTCATCTATTTTTGGTCATTTCAAATTGATTCTGATTTCCTCTGTTTCAATTTTTAGTATCTCATTTTTTTTTGAATTCGAAAACAGTTGTAGAAGAATAGCAAGTGACATTTCTACAAATTTCAATTGTGCCATATTATAAAATGAAAAATTTTGTCTCTCTCAATATGGTTTGTTACATATTGACACACATTTTATTTTGATGACTGAGTTCTGTTGCACTTTTAAATGTAGCTTCTACACATCTATCTGCACGCATATCTATCTATCCTACACATCTTTCGTGATTTGTTTTTAAAAACTATTCACTTAAAATGTATCAGGGCACCCGACAAGCTTATTTTTCTTAGTAAGATTACTAGCAGGCGTAGAGTGAGAATACATGGCCTGGCGTCCCATATCGATTATGACGACCAGACGATATCTGATGATTTCTTTATCATGGCTGAAAATATCAAAAGGTTAACCTGCATCAAGACGGTTGAACAGTTTTTCTGGTTTTCAAAACTCCCCTTCAGTATTGGAGTGAATAGTGAAGACGAAGACGTGTTATTTCAATTCGTAAGAGATGTCTGTAATATATGTATAAATAAGACTAGTAAAGGAATATTTTGCAAATGCTACAAATTTTTAAAGGGAAAATGAGGGAATAATAATTTGGTAGCTGTCCTACCCTTCAAAACGGGATACATCACAGTTTTCCGGTAGAAAAAGACAGGAGGCGGATCTACCCATACCGCCTAATAAGATGTTTGGTTGATAACATTTATAGTTTAAGCTGTAAATTATAATTTAATGCGGAAACATTACTATATACTATTAAAAAAATGATAAACCAACAATCATTTTTAACTATACTTATTCATTATCTCTGATAAAATATTGGTTGACGTAGACGTGTAAGCTATATTTATCTGTGTGAATTATTGATGATACCATTTTCGATAAGATTAAATTTTAGACAAAAGATAGTTTTTGCAAATTGCATTGTAAATATTGTTTTATTTTTAATTTAAAGTATATCGGCATGAAATATCTTGGTTACAGAATTTTTAGTCACAACTTTGAGAAATTGGGTTCGGGATACTGTTATATAGGAATAACTGTTCCACTTTTCGAATCGTAACGTAGGTTCTTTACAGGAAAGAGAGTGGTGGAGGAAGGTGGTGGTGGAAGAAGGCTTTTAACTCATTACAAGCCCTAATATCAGCATGGTAAGACTCATTATCTAATTTTGTTAAATTTTAATTAATGTTAACAATAAAGTGTTTAATAAGCAATGGTGCTAGCTTATCACGTTACTTTTTATAAAAATATAATAGAAACGACAAAATAAAACTGTCACAAGCAATTTTTAAAAATTTATTTCTCTTAACTATTTCGCCATCATACATTAAAATTATGAATACGAATCTGATTATGTGTTCTTAACTGTAATGATTTAATAAATAACATAAAGTAAAAGGTCTCTATCAGATCATCTTATAGTTGCTTTCTGGAATACATATAATATTTGCTTTTACCGATTTATGAATTTCTTATACATGATAAGTAATGCTGTTTACACCATAATTGATGTTCCAACTAACTGGTGATAATGCTCCTTGATTTACGATAGAAAGTTATGAAAGGATTGATTATGATGATAAATGTGAATGCCGCAGTAAAAGCGATTATAGTATAAGTGAATTCAAGAGTGGCCCAATTTATGAAGAAGCTTTTATCGAAACCATAGCATAGGCTAATGGAAGAAGCAGCAAAGGCGACTGTTCCGAAACAAATGTGACTCAGTTTGGATAGATTGCTTGGCAGGAACTTCCTTAGTTCATATGCGTACAAAGATGTCAATCCGTTTACCAAACTGACGGCCGTAAAAACCATAGCAACGAGCGCTAAAAATAAAGAAAAAAATGTTAATAATCCAGATGATTCTCAAAATTATTAAATTGNGCTAATGGAAGAAGCAGCAAAGGCGACTGTTCCGAAACAAATGTGACTCAGTTTGGATAGATTGCTTGGCAGGAACTTCCTTAGTTCATATGCGTACAAAGATGTCAATCCGTTTACCAAACTGACGGCCGTAAAAACCATAGCAACGAGCGCTAAAAATAAAGAAAAAAATGTTAATAATCCAGATGATTCTCAAAATAATTAAATTTTATACCCGCATAGATGAATTTCAGTAATTGTATGTAAATTGTATTATGTATGTAAGTTTGAAGTCGTCGTGGCCTAAGGGATAAGAAGTTCGCTGCATTAGTATATAGCGATGCACCAGTGTTCGATTCCCGCCGGCAAGTACCAATTTTTGTAATGAAATACGTACTTAACAAATGTTCATGATTGACTTCCACGGTGAAGGACTAACATCATGTAGTAAAAATCAAAGCCGCAAAACTATAATTTGTGTAATTTCTAGTGGTACGAAGTCCATTGTGAGTCCGCACGGGCAGGTACCACCCTGCCTATTTCTCCCGTGAAGCAGTAATGCGTTTCGGTTTGAAAGGTGGGGCAGCTATTGTAACTATACTGAGACCTTAGAACTCATATTTCAAGGTAGCTGGCGGCACTTACGTTGTAGATGTCTATTGGTTCCGATAACCACTTAACATCAGGTGAGCTCGTTCATCCATCTAAGCAATAAAAAAATAAAAAAACGTACCGAATTGTCCGTGGTATGTGTTCCAGTGTATATTTTTGTCTAGGATTTTAATGAAACTCCCAACAATAGCAAGAACAGATCCAACGATTTGTACGATCCAATGAATTCTTCTTTTGTGAACTAATTTGAGTCGTGATGACCACCCACTTTCCGATGACAGAATTATAATGGCTTGGGCCATGAGCAGTTGATACTGAAATCAAGCGATAGTTAAAATAAACAATCTAATTTCAATCAAATAATTTATACACTACGAAAACCTTGGACTATGTTATCATAATAATTGAAAATAATCATTTTTTCTAACTCACCCCAATGACACAAAGTATAATATGAAGTGGCGTGGCACCTATAGGAAGTCCATTCCGCAATGAAAATAGAATTGAGATTCCAGTAACTACACCAATTAGTATGTGAGCTATTAAACTTAACGAAGACTGGAATATTTTTAAATTATCATTTTCTTCCACAACATTATCTGGGATGGCGTGTGAAATTGCTGGTTTGGCAGCAGCAAATTCTGGATCAGCTTGAATTGGCGGGTCGATAATATTTGGCGGCATGATTGTAGATATACGAACACTAACTTTCGCACTTGTGGCTCGCTAGAGAGCTAAATGAAAATTGACGTATATAATTTCGTTTTTAACGTACCATACGGATGAGATAATTATATCGATTTTAAGTAGCTTGCTTGAGTGATATAATCTATTTTGCGATAAGGTAACGTTGTGAATAAACTTGCAAATTATATAAGTTTGTGTTTTTGATTAGGTCTGCGATCCACACTCTTGCAAAATTTCTGTTTCGGAAATCTGCAGTCTTATGTCAACTCCACAGGTGTTGCTACTGTTTCCATGCCTTGTTCTTTACTATTTATGGTTATAAGGGAGCCACCCTCCAGGATGAAGATTTAATTGTACTGTAAAAATAGCTGTTTTTATCCTTGAATTTAAACGCATCACTGCTTTTCAGAAGAAATAGGCAGGAGGAGATTTATCTATACACCCAACATCCATGAAAACACATATGTATTTTAAGTACGTATTTATTTATAACAATAATATATGTCATCTTGATTTACCCTTGCAAAGACACGAAGCATTTGATACGAACAAGTCTCTGGTATTACTGATGACCTATAGTAACTACTCATTCGGCCGTAGATATAACTACTAAGGTAAAACAAAAACACCCAGATCAATCTTTTTACCTATGGTAGGTCAAGAATGTTTTTAGGTGCGAACTATTTTTCATCATAGGTTGCCTTGGAGTTTCGTTAGTTTAAATAACATCTAAACAATAATAAAATTAAATGATGACTGGGAACAAATCACGCACGGTCAGCCGACCCCAAATTAGAATTCTGTGTTATGGGTACCAGAGACACACATACGAGTTACATACATTTACATATATAGATAACTAGCAGCAACTGTCTTTAACAAAAATTTCAACGATATTTGACGTTGTTTTATTTTTTTAAATAAAAGAACACTTATTGCGGCACAACTATAATAGTTAGACAAATGCTGTCGCGACGCTTTCTATAAATAGTAATGTGTTCTACAAAGTCGTAGTACATTATTTTATTCTATCATGAACGATGTAATGAATATTTTAGGAAATTTTTTTACACCTTGGGTTACATTATTGGAGTTTGAATAAGGAATACTAATTTTTTTCAAAAAATTATAGCCTATGTCACTCGGGAATAGTGTAGCTTCCAAACAGTGAAAGAATTTTTCAAATCCGTTCAGTACTTTCGGAGCCTACTCAATACAAACAAACAAACAAATCTTTCCTCTTTATAATATTATTATTATTATTAAAGAATAGATAAACACCCAGACGGAGAACAAACCAAAATGTTCGTCACACGAAAGTTTGCCCGATGTGGGTATCGAACCGACAACCTTCGACGAAACAATCAGGGGCGCTAACCACTGCATCATCGAATCAGTCATCAGTTTCACTTTTGGGTATCGTCTTATGTGCATTTAAATTCAGTAGAGAAACCTGTGGAGATTACGTTTATAGTTCTAAGCTTACATTGATGTTTTCTTAGTGCTGGATCGAATTATTTAATTTAATTAACTACTACAATATTTTCTTTTCATTTTACACGAATATTTTACATCTATTGAAAATATTTATTTAGCATACGAAATGTAATTTTTAACGATACAGTAATGACGTTGATTGAAAAGAATTCAATTTAGAGATATAATTTGATTGAATACAGATAATCAGACTTATCAGCAGCCGTAATTATCTTATCAAAGGTATGCGTTGTTAGTTTTTTTTTTTTTTTTTTTTTTTTTTTTTTTTTTTTTTTTNTACCACGAACACAGAAACAACAAAAGGAAACAAAACAAATAAAAACTTCCAGAAAGAGCACTTAGTCGGCAGATGTACCACAAACACAGGCCGCGCGAACAATGGCCGGGCTAACAAAAGCCGGGCGAACAAAGACCGGGCGATCGAGTGGACGATGAGCACGTCCGCACGTGACGGGTGCCTCTATCGGAATCGCGTTGTTAGTCTAGAGTGCTCGATAGTATGAAATAAGGGCCGCAGCTTCTAAAACAAATGATATAGGCAGAAGGAATTATGAAAATAACAGGACTGTATTTAAAGAAGATCGAAGCATATTAAATAAATTGGAGCAAGCCTCTGCTTTAAAAGTGAATATGAAAGTACTTAGGAAGTAAAATAATGTAAAAGTTAAAATAATTGTTTTTATTTGTAGTTCAAGCAGTAAGTGGTAGGCAGTGGCTTGACAAACGGTAGGCAGCGGCTTGGTTCTGCCTCTGGCATTACTGGCGTCCATGAGCGACGGTAACCACTTATCATTAGATGGGCCGTATGCTCGTCTGCCTACAAGGCAATAAAAAAAAGATGTTCTATCATTAACCACAGGTAAGTGTAAACAGATAGTATTGAGTCACAAAATTAAATTTATTTCCTTCCATCAATATCTTGGTCACGTCCATTGGAGCTATTGAATTTACTATGGTTGAAATTCGCCATGGTTCGGTACATATTATGTATAGGTTTAATAGGTTGAATGTAGGTCAACTGTGATTTGCATATTTAATGATTATTGTTTTGATACTGACTAATGGAGCTAAGCCTCTTATGGCTTAGATGTGGCTTAGATTACAAGAGGTAACGAGGATAGTTGCTTTGTAGAGATATAGTCGTGGTATTGCAGATGTTATATTAGGAAGATTGTATATGGCACAAAAAAAGGACTTCCGACGGTGTCCAGCCCGGTGGTAGTGCGGGAATGGGAGCCCATCAAAAATCGCCTAAAGTGGATAGTCCAGAAATGACAATTAGACAGATCATTCTGCATTAACGATAGACTCAATCATTATTTATATTCCTCATTCGACTGTGGGTATGTAACTCAGCTACTAGTAATTACCGTTTCTATATTATTTTAATTCTTTGATGAGAGCAGTATTCTGGTCAAGGCAAATTGATACATTGAAAAAGATGTCGCATTTAATTTTTAAAAATATTCTGACCGAAGAGATGTAGTACGACCAAATAGATATCATAATATTAATGAATGCACATTTAAAATTAACAGCTCCTAATTATGAGCATTTCTGTCCAAGCCTCACGTACTTTTCTGTCTTTGAGAAAAACAAATCATAAACGGATTATTTATATGCTACCTTAGTTCGAGACTAAATTAAAAATGTCCAATGAACAAAAAAAAGTGACGGTACAATTATTGTATTGCCGCTTTAGTATTGTTGCATGAATCTCATAAATTACATTTAGCTTATAATTTACTGCTCTCATGTTTATAACGACCTATGACCCGATTGGCCATGAAAGTGGCTCACCTATTTTCATAAAGGTAATTTAACATTATGTTTAACTGCCGACGTGTTTATTACCGAGAAAGTTATTCTGAAACAAATACATATTCATGCGTATTCTGATTGTGTTTCTTCACTGAATTGGTGCTAGTACTAAAGTATTCTGTGATATTTTATACTTATCTATATACAGTACGATACGGGTATTAGAGTAGCATTGTATTGGTGATATACATAATATGTATTTATTATGTTTTTTTTAAAAAAAAATTATAGCTTAGATGGGTGGACGAGCTCACAGTCCACCTGGTCTTGAATGGTTACTGGAGCCCATAGACATCTGCAACATAAATGCGCCACCCTGCTTGAGATATAGGTTCTAAGATCTCAGTATAGTTACAACGGCTGCCCCACTCTTTAAACCGAAACGCATTACTGCTTCACGGCATAAATAGGCGGGGTGGTGGTACCTACCCGTGCGGACTCACAAGAGGTCCTAGCTTCAAGAGGTTAAGGTCAAGGCCAAGGTCAAGGCCAAAGTCAAGGCCAAGACCCACTTCCGGGTCATAGTGCCAGCGCAATAGTAGTAGTTGTATGGTGCGAAATACTAGTATTAGGGCGTATAATGAGGGCTGCCCTGAAGTGCAGACATAAATATTGGTACCATCCAGGTACCAACGGTTGTTTCTGTGGCGAAGCAATTGTGTGAAGTAATTCGGAAGTTGGGAGAGACATTTTTGCGATGGTTACAGTGTATATTACAACTGATAGTGGAAATCTTATAACATAAGGTGGACGGCGACACTTGTGTTCTGATGTTAATGGAGTAGGATAACCAATTACGTTCTTTAATATTTTCTTTTATAAGATTAATAGGGTGTGGCAAATTAATTTTTTAACCGTATACCTTCGAAAAATTATTGATATTATTAGTTTGTACCAGTGGATTTGTTTGAGCATGAAGAACATGCTTAAAATGGCCTCATTAATTTGAAAGTTACGAAATCACACAGCCCCATGAAATAAAACCAAGATACAGAAATGTGTATGGTTATAGGTATATGTAAAAAATTTGAATATATTGTATTTAACAAAAACATTACAGATTAGCGGTTTTATTAAGTTCGACGAGTACCACGAATACCTGCTTGCGCATATAAATGTAAGCACAATAGCTATGTCAGAAATAAAGGAATACATACAAATTTGCAAATGTTTTCCATTATGAAATGACGCACGCCTGAACAACGGGCAGGCCTCACATAATAAACCGGCATCGGTCAGCACAATTAAGGGGTCCCATTTGGACCTTTGCTAATGGAATTAAATCCAATTAGATTTTAGGGTTACGAGGTGAAGTTTGCCGACGGTAAACAAATGGCTTTCTATTACGACTTACACCTGCTGTTTTGGGCTACTCGTCCGGAGATAAATTTGTATCTGTTCGTTTTCATGAATGACGTTTTTGCCGTTTAATTAGTTTTGTTTTAATTGTTGTTCAAATTGTTGAAACAAATTACTTACTTAGAACAAAAATCGTACCGTTCATGAAACATCGGATACCGAATAGTAAAAATGAGATGGATTAAAATTATCTTACGCTATTTAAAATAACAGCCCGGGCCTGAGCGTAGTTTGCTACGCGGAAGACACGTGGGTCGTGGCCCGGGAAAAGGACTTTAGCGAATCTCTCCGCCTTTCCTGTGCGGGTTAGCCTTTGTCGTCTACAGGATCAAAAAGTTGAGTTTGGAGGTGGCGCTCGATAAATCCCAGGTTGTTTGACGGGGCTCGGGGAGTGCCGTCTTTGAGGGGTACCTTGTGATCGAAGGCGTCCGTATCGAGATCGGGGTGACCGGGTTGCGGTACCCTGGTCTCAGACTGAACAATCGTTGGAGCTGCCGCGCTCACTTCTAATAATTGGGTCTTCGAATGATGGAGGCCGTTGACTCTTTAGGTCGGCTATTGCCGAACGTCAAGAGGTCAGATGCAGTAGTGCACCGCCTCTATACAGGGTCGGTATGGTGGCTGCACAGGGCTCTCGTGTGGTGCCACGCCTTGACCCATGACGACGTCGCGACGGTGCCACATCCGTAGCGTGCGATTGCGGTCAGGGAGTTTCGGGGTTACTACACCGTCTCGTTCGTTGGGTGAGGAAGTGCAAAGGGAGTTGTTTGGTAGGTAGAGCCCCAAAACATCCTTAGCATCGCGATTCGTCCTCTAGGTACGGAAACCTCATGTATGAGATACAGCCCCCGGCCCAAAAAAAAAAACAGCAATAATATGTAGTTGTCGTTATTGGAACATTGGAGCACAGAAGACTATCATGTCTATTTGATTAATAAATAATGCCCACACGAAAGTATTTTATCATTTCTTATTAATGATTCAGCAAACATTTATCACGTCATCGAAAAAAGTCGTTAGTTGGAAAACATGTTACCACGTTTTTCCTGTTATAATGAGCTCAGAAGTCTGGTGCTGACTCTGTACACTCCATTAAACGTTGCCGCTAAACCCATATTTAAGACGCGGTTTTTCAGAACACAAACACAGCTAGATAAAATCAATCAGAATCCATCTTACGAGTATCTGAAATCAAACATGGATTACTTCGAAGTTGTTTGGCGAGGAGTCTGCTGGATGCAGCATATTCGATAAAATTTAAACTTCTTGCGGGAACATTTTCTCAAGCTACAAAATTTCTTGGTACGCGTGGTTTTCGATCAAAGTTTCTCTTCCATCGTCTTCAGACAAATGCGGGCTTACAAGTATAGGCATGTTTGTAGAAATTGAAATTCATTCAAAGCTATTTGGAACACATCGAATTATATTTACTTGAGATATTTTTAATTTTTTCTTAAGCATCAGTTTAGTAATTATGATTTGGAAAACGATTTCATCGATATATATATAAAAATGAATTGCTGTTCGTTAGTCTCGCTAAAACTCGAGAACAGCTGGACCGATTTGGCTAATTTTGGTCTTGAATTATTTGTGGAAGTCCAGAGAAGGTTTAAAAGATAAATAAATATGAAAATGCTTGGAATTAAATAAAAATAACAATTTTGTTTTCCCTTTGATGTGCCCCGTCGGACGGATTCCTTTTGTTTGTTTAAGTTTATTTTATACAAAAATTATGGTCTTTTATTTATCGATTGAGGCACACGAAGTCTGCCGGGTCATCATCATCATCATCATCATCAGCCTTTATCTGCGCACTGCTGGACATAGGCCTTCCCCAATGCCTTCCACATAATGCGGTCCTCCGCCTTCCGCATCCAACGACTTCCCGCCGTGTGCACTAAGTCGTCAGTCCACCTGGGTCAGCTAGTCATCAATAAATATGAAGGTGTTTTAAAAGATTATATTATAGAAGGAATTAATTACTTTTTGAATATTAAAAGTTATCCGTGAATTGCATATTAATGGAAGCGAGTATAAAATTAAATGTCAAACAATTGAAATGTTGTTTTTAAACATTTTTTTTTGTTTAAGGATAATTTAGTATTTATCGTATAAACACACTGAATTTATTGCTGAAAAATCAGCCATTAAAATGATAGTTATAGTTTTGCAGTAGTTTAACTATTGTCAATATTTGTACATTTGACTGGTATAAAATGTTTATACAACACAACTATACAATCTATTCTATACAATTATATGTATTACTAGCCGTACTCGCCCGCTTCGTTGGGCATTTAAAATGAACATTATTATTTATTGTCATTATTATTAGGGAGTCCAACCGTCATATAAATATTATTAGCCTATCCATTAAGTACATGTATTTTCTACATGGATACCAAGTTTCAGTTCAGTAGTTATAATGGAACATCCCATATTAGTATAATTGTATAGAATTGCTCATCATGAATTGGTTCAAGGAAATGGATACTTAAATAGTAAAATGTAAACGATATCAAAGTGTTTATTGAGTATCATATCTTCGATATTTGAAATGTTTTAAGACTCTTACCTATTGGTTTCGGAATGACTAGTTCCAATAAGATTCCTCGGATCCGAGGTTTCAATAACATAGAGACATTTGTTAAGGCAACAGGGCCAGCTTTCATTTGGCGGTATCTCCCCCAGGCACTTAAGTTTACATTAAACTTGTCCAAGCGCGAAATTGATCTTTTAGTGAGGGGATCTCTCAACGAAAATATAAATTGGGAACCGACAATATTGATATTATGCCTTGATGTTGAAAATTCTGTCTTTAAAATTTGTTCATTGTTCTCTAGCATCAACTTTCCTTTTTGGATCATTTTGTTATGTTTTACTGAGTTACTATTTTAATACATTAAAACTATTTATGCTTTCACTGGGGATAAATTATTGAAGGATTAAATATCAATATTCAGATAAAACCATACATGAGGTAATTTTTAAAAGTATATATTCTGTTGGTTTTAAAAAAGGTAATAAAAGGTAAAGGTAACGTTTATTTAGTACTATAAAGCACTACTTGCTCTTTGATAATCGAAGAAGCAGGCCTACGATAATGTACAAGATATATTTTAATTTATAATTTTTTTTGGTGAATATTGTTGCAGCAGTAGTCTAATAGATGTTTCTGTGCGATCTTTTGAAAGGACTGCGTCAATCCCAACTTTGTTTTTTTTGTTTTTTTTTTATTGCCCTTGGGGGCAGACGAGCATACGGCCCACCTGATGGTGAGTGGTTACCGTTGCTCATGGACTTCAGCAATGCCGGGGACAGAGCCAAGCCGCTCCCTACCACCTGGTAGAATATAAGGAAAAATAAGAAGAGAAAAGCTCAAGACTCGACCAAAAGTTAATTCTTGAGGTACACGTTCTCAAGCTACGAAAATATAATGCTTGTATATGTATTTGTCTTGTATGTGTTACAAGACAAATATACAAGCATTATGACAATGTGTTGGATATTATGTGAATCTTGAGATTTGTTATAGGTACTCCGGAAAGATTTTTGTCATAGTGCATCGAAGCATGATAAATGTGGCGTGAGTAATTTCAAGAAATCGAACCTTTCTTATTTAAAACTCTTTAGTTTTTTTCTTCAGTGCCGCGGATTGAAGTCTGTCATTTTCTGTAAAGAAAGAATGGAGTTTTATATACTTCATTAACTACTGTTTACTGTTTAATTTTAATTGTAAAAGAGATTCAGGGCGTTAAATATTGTTTTCTTATTATAAATATAACAGAAAACGCAATTAAGCCTTTTATTGTTTAATCTTTCTGATGTATCTACTCCATATCATTATATTAATAATATTCATAGCGAGGGGAGACCAGTTAGTATTAATTATAGGTACAGTTCGCTGTGATCGGGATTTGAAGTCGGATCCCCCTGTTCAGAAATCAGTGTTACTAACACTAGAATAATGAAGCGATCGCTTTTATGTCATATTATTATTGACAGGAAAGTTTGCTACTGTAAAGCTGCTTTCAGACTACGCTATAATATAATAGTATATAACTCATAGCATAACGATATCGTGCACCATACATTGTTATGGACACGTTCACACTGTACTGTACTATATATTATTGGCTATGTATACGTTGCTATACTATATGGCACTATATTGTAGCGTAGTCTGAAAGCAGCTGTAAATATATCGACGCTACGTGACTAAGCGACAATGCGTGAACTTTACAGTAGACTACTTTAAAGCTAAAATTAATTTACAATATACCTGAGAAATACCTGAAAAAAAATCTATTTAAACGAATCTTGCTGTAGGATTGAAATGATTTTAATAGACCTAGAAATATATATTTTTTGCGCATCGAATATGGAATATATCGAATATGCCTATCATTTATGTACAAAGCAGTTATTGTTGCTTAGTCACGTTTGCCTTTCAAGCGTCGATATGTAGTTCATTCGATGCATTAGGGGAGACAGTAGGTACCAAGGTTATTTGAAAAAGAAAAAAAAAAAACACATAAAGTTCATTTTAAATATCTCAAAGATGTTTTGTTTTATTTCTTGCATAGTTAATGTAGCTCACCGTACACCTGATGTAAAGTGCTTAGGGGAGACCATAGACATCACAACGTGAATGCCTCCACCCACGTTGAGTCTTGAAATGGAAGTTTTAATTGAACTTTATACCCAATGTTTTAGACTTGAAACCGTTGCATTACTGCTTCGCCGTAGAAATAGGAAGAATGGCGGTTCCTACCCGTTCGGGTCTATAATACGCCATACCACCACTAAATTTATTTACGGTTTATGAATTTGTTATTTTTGCAATCAAGTGGATGAATTTTGATTTTTACTTCTCTAATATAAATACATCGTTACTATGTACGTTGCATTATTTTTGTCGATACTAAGTATTTCGGTACTAACTATTTCCTCCGTAAGTATCTCCTTAAAATCATCTATACCAGAGATATCGAGAATTTCATTTTACTGTCTTCGATTGTCTTTTCCATTTATACTTATATCTTTGGTCGATCTACCCCTCAATTCTGAGTTGGAGTGGGATGTAATCAAGGATTAATTTTCTACTCGGATTATTTTCAATTCACCTTCATGTGTGCTGCTCCGGTATCTTCAATTTAAAGGCCTCCTCAGTTGACGCTTTCAGCGGATATACAATGCGTAAATTACGTCTCTAAGAAAATATCATCATTTTATTTTGCGTTAGTATAGTAGGTGCGGGGAGCCCCTTCAGTTCAAAACTGTAGTACATTTGGTAAATATCAAATTACATATATAAAACTGTACAATAACTTAGTCAGTGTGAGTTTCCATTTTTAAGATATACTTGAGGTAGAGAATATATAATTGAGGATATCATCATTCTGATGAGTTGGAGCCATGCAGCCATACTTTATGGCTTGAAGGATAAAGTAGAGGAAGGAAAAAATCGAGGCAATACACGATTACCTGCATTAAATCTGTGGTTATGTGTGCTGAACCACTCAGGCTTGCAAACAAAATAGTATTACGAGCTCCACTCCCACTCCAAGTTGAGTATCATGTGTTAATTTTCACTATAATAAGTGATAATTTATTCAATCGTCAAAAGGTGATTTTTATTAACACGGAAATAGGTGAATGAGGTGTATGTTTTTTTTTAAATTATATTATTTAAACGTATGTATACGATCATCTCCGTTTAATACTCATCTCCGTATGTATATACGCACACAAGAAAAATCTAAAGATTTGTGTTTGTATGTGTGTGCGTTCATCCCTAAAACATCATTTACGAGTATAATTATAAAGTGAATATACTTCCCGGAATACCTGAATAGGTTTGGTAATGTAAAATTTACGTACTTCCTCAACACACTCAGTGTTAAATAAGGTACTTTCATTTTATAGCTTGTATGAAGAAATTTATGATGGCGCTCAAATGAAATACAATTTCACGCAGATTCTTGCTCAACACAGGCCAAAAGAAGTTAAATATAATGTTTAATACAATACAAGTGAAGCATAATGATAGGAATAATGATAGGAACTCTTCCACAAAATATTTCTGTCACATTCTTTTCACTAGCCGATTCTTAGATGTAATAACCAATGATTCGTACAAAGACTGATGTTGTGTTTGCCACAATTTATTGTTAAAGACGCTATTTTTGCAAAACCTTTAATTTACTGTCGCTGTGTGGTGCAGAATTAGAAAATCTACATACAATACCAGTTTTCACATATCAAAACCGTATTTTAACTTTTCTGTGACGCTTATTGCCTTTACACAGATACCTTAAATTTTGCGTGACTGAGATTCAATTTTTTATGGTTTTTTCTCGTTTAATATTCTTGCAGAGATATGAAATGTTATTTATGATATCTCAGAGCTACCAAAAACTCGTATTATTATTATTATTAATGTTTATGGGCTATCTCTAATCCGTGATGTAGTTTCATTATTTGTGTGTTTCAATCCATGATGTAAAGAAATAGACCACTATTTCTTGACATCAGTCAGGCGATCGCTAGCAACACCAATTGGTAAGCCAAGAAAGTATGTATTTAGTTGCTTGTTTAAAGTTGTTAGTAAGGCGACAATCTTACTACTAAGGGTTGTCCGATATTTCTAATTACTACCAAGCCATAGTATATTGGATAATAATCGGAATTTCATGTAAGTATTTTATTTAATTAGCATTGTCCACCACCTGTCTGCAACGCATAATGCGCTACTTTGGCCACGTTGCCCGTAGAGGTGTAGACAACTTGGAACGTCTGATGGTCACTGGGAAAGTAGAAGAAAAACGTCCTAGAGGCCGAAGCCCCAAACGTTGGTCCGACCAGATCTCCGAGCAAACCAGCGGACCGCTTAGCGCTGCACTACACCAGGCAACTGACCGGAACCGATGGAGGCTAACAGTCGACATGCTAAAACGGAGTCACGATCCTCAGCAATGAGGGAGCGATGGAGAAGAAGCATTGTCCAATACAGATTAGCCAACGTCATCAAGTCATTAAGTACTCAGTCCTTTCTCATCGATAAACTAAATCAGTGAAGAATCAAGATTTGTTTTCACAGATTTTAATACTCACGTACCTTTAGTATCTCACCGTACTTTTTAATTATGAACCGAGGGTAATCTAACCGATGCAAACGAAGCTACCGGAAGGAGGACTCCGCTAACCAGAAGCGGATATTATAAAATTTATGGGCTCGCGAAAATAAAACGGAACTTTACCTGGCGTTGAGTTTTTCGATGAACAAGCCTGATTTAATATTCGACGTGTACATTTATTTATTTTGGACTCCTTCATTAAATGTATTTGCTGTGATTGAGGGTTACGTATATTACAAAGTACTTGCCGAGAGTTATGGTATTCTACGAAACTATATAGATTTTGAAACGGATTGATTGATTGTGCAAGTTTTCTCTTTTTTTAATACCCTTTATGTATGCAGTGATACGAAATATAAAACAAGTAGTAAGTGCATAACCAATTTTTTTAAATTTATTGCTTAGATAGGTGGACGAGGCTCACGACCCACCTGGTTTTGAATGGTTACCGGAGCCCATAGACATCTACAACGTAAATGCCGCCACCCACCTTGAGATATGAGTTCTAAGATCTCAGTATAGTTACAACGGATGCCCCACCCTTCAAACCGAAACGCATTACAGCTTCACGCCTGAAATCTGAAATAGGCAGGCTGGTGGTACCTACCCATGCGGACTCACAAGATGTCCTACTACCAGTAATAAACCTGGACCGCAGTCAAGTTTACATTTGTCCCTTCTGAGCATCTTAATCAATTTGTAAATTTTAATACATATTTACTTAGCAAAAGTAAATAATTGATTGATTTTAATGTAGTGTAACTACGACAATTGAAATCGTCGGGGCCTAATATTAAGGATAAGGCCACCATTGTACACGTATCAAGCGACAGGATTGTACTGTATTAAAACAATACGTAGTTGAAAGTACATGTTATATATTATATACGTACTTTACGCAAGCTTTCAAGCTATTTATGCGATGAAATAATAAAACAGTGTCTTAAAACAACACCCACAAAAAATGCGTAAGCAACAACATGGCACGAACCAGTCATGCATTCCGGATTGAGGGGTGGGACAGCCGTTATACAATACAATTGAGTCTTCGACCTCAAGTCTCAAGGGGCGGCAGACATGTTGTGATCTTAATGAGCTCCGATAACCAAACACCAGACATATTGTGAGGAATTTGCATATAAAAACATAATGTTATCATAGTGACAACAATGAAAATGCAATTAATTTTCTTAAATTCGAAATGTCATAAGTGCGTGTACTTGATTGTTGCCGTTAAAAGATGCCAAGGACTATTGAAAATAGCGAAAATATCGATTTTAACCTTAAAACCCTAGATCAAGCTGATCGAGATTCAATCGTGCCGCAACCACAAATTGTTATTCGCACCTCTGCCGGCGATCCACTCAGACAACTTGGATCCTCGCTTTAGATATCTTTGATCTAGACTAGGAAGAGAAAAATGACCAGTTAAGATCCAAAAATAATTTGCGAATATTTAAAAAAAAATAACGAAAAACGGGATGGAATTATTAAATACATGGATTAACAGATGCAGATGTTAATTTGAGGAGAACCCTTAGCAGTAGGCAGCTGTTTGGCTGTACCCCTACCATAGCATTTGTTCACGAGCGACAATGACTACGTATAATTAATTAGGTGGGCAAAAATGCAAAAACAAATAGAATGCAACTATTTTAATAGCTTATTGAATAAAATAAAGTTAATTAAACTTTTAAGAATGACAATGGTGACGAATCCGGAACTGTGGATAATTGTTACCTGCCTTATACGAACAAACCTTTTCCTATTTACATTTTACTTTTCTTTGGACAACAAAAACTCAAATTTATTCAATTGATAAAAAAAAAATTGGTGAAGCTACATCAGCTTCATAAAACAGATTCATAGCTTGCAGACGAGCTACTTCGATCCACTGAGTCAATATCGAAGACACGCTTTCCCAAGCGGCGAATTTAAATTGCAAATGTACCCGTTGAAACATTCAATTCGGAGTAACGTTTTCCGAAAAAAAAAAAAAAAAAAAAAACACGCGAAATCCGTATTCGATATCAGGACGTCGTATTTGATAACCGAAATAAAAATTACGTTCGCATATCCATATATTTGTAGTAGAATAAACATATTTTATGACTCGCAATTATCTTATATCTAAATTAATAGGTAATTTTTTCAAAATCGGTAACGTCTGAAGTTTTGTGTTTTATGTTTTTCCTCAAGTAAACATTAGTAAATTAGTCTTTATTCAAATTTAATCAGAGTACGACTTAATATTATGTCGAATGTGTATGGGGTATATAATGTGTAGCCGCTTAAAATTAAATATTTCTGTCTCAATAAAAGTTATTATAAATCTTTTCTCTCATATTTTTTGTTTGCTGTATGATCTTATTTCTTAATTCCTTCAAAAATAGTAACTAACTTATTTAAAATAGTAATTGTTCAAAAAGACACGTGGGAACGTAGTACTAATCAATATAACTTACCACAGGTATTTTATCGCTCTCAATTTAATCATAAAATTGTAATTTATAACACTAGACTTTTTGGATTAACTTTAAGAACTACATAGAAACTTTGAAATTAATTTCAAAGTTTGATCGAAAAATCTGTCGCGAAAGTGCACGGAGAGACTGAATCTGTCTCCGGGGAAATTGGTTGCAAGTGTAGATAAATTGATGGCAACGAACTCTATTGAATTTTATTAATTGTTGTAATTGGGAAATGGAAAACGTAGACAGGTTAAGTGCTAACGCAGCCAAGGAAACAAATTGATAATTTATTATTAATTTTAGTGTATAGCCGTGTAAGTTAGGATTTATTAACTAAATTCCATTAATATTCACAATAATTATACTATACAATAACGATACTACTAATAATGGTGCACTTTTAAGAAATTTTATTTGCAAAAATGTCCCAAAAACCGCTCGTTTACAAAGATAGTTTTAGCAAAATGTTCAATAAATTTTCGAATTAAAGGAAATTTGACTAAGTGATCGATCTCAAAAAATCCGATCTAAAATAAAAAAAAACCGCAAGTTGTCGTTATTAATTTTATTTATACGAAGTTAGCGATCGATAACAAATACTAATGTGCATCAAATGATAAGTGAACAATACCCACTCTTTTGTGACTCAACCTTTGTCATTGACGGACGGCGTAGATTTAATAGATGATTTTTCTAGCATTTCAAACAATGGACCTCGTATCATTAATCTCCAGACTACCGGTAACGGGTTCCGTACAATGATAGCTAACTACATATCGATGGTATCTATCGAGATGGAACTAATCGATTTACCGGTTACCGACTAGCTTTCATTAATACTATTGGGTCACAATCTGATATCGATGATAAGTGATTCGCGGTTTAACCCGATATCTCGAGTTTTGTTTCTGACATATGGTCTATGTCTAACTTTTTTTTTAATTTGAAGTAAATTTTTTGCATGTTACTATAAAAAATGGTAAAATATGTGCCCAAACTTTTGTGAGATAAAATAACAATTACCTGTTTTTCATTCCCATTTTCTAAAAGTCAATGGTACGTAATATGAAATATGTTGACATATATTCACATTACAATGTTAATGACATTGTTGGCTGTGCGTTTTAACGTACAGACGCGTTCAGCTTGGTTTATTTGGAGCTAGTACAATACTACCAAAAACAATTAGAGGTAAAAATTATTATCCAGCCCAGTTACAAAACATATACAAATATAAATATATTATCATAAAAATTTTAGCCAAGCAAATTGCATCTCACCAGATATTCTTTAAAATTCATTTTCGGTTAATCAGCATTTGCGGAAATTCTTTTTGAAGTCATAAATTACAGAATAATTTTTTTGCTGTAGACATAAACATATTTAATATATGTAGGATACGTTAACGCGAGAAAGTTTTTAATACGCTTTTATTAGCTTCAGACGTATGTATGTTTGTAACGGAATCTTTGAACATGATTTTGACCCCCTTCAAAACGTCGGAATAACTCGAAATTTAGTATACTTATTAAGGAACGATAACAATTCAACATTTTAAAAAAAATTGAAAAAAAAATGAAAAATAAATAATAGTTTAAAAAGACTAACAAAATACGCTTTTATCGAAAATCCAACTAAAAAATTGAAAATAAATTGTAAGTGTGGGGTGCTTTTCATTATATTATCAAAATAATCCTCTACTCATATATTTTGTTCATAAAATATTTATAACTACTTATACCATGTACCCCACGCTTTCTTACAATAAAATCATTTATTCTTACACTACTTTTAATTCAAATTTATTAAAATTTATTTTCTATTTTTTAGTTGGATTTTCTATAAAAGCGTATTTTGTTAGTTTTTTTAAACTATTATTTATTTTTTAACTATCAGACGGCGGACGGCGTGATGTTTCCATTATAAATTTTAACAAAAACAAAAATCTTGAAAACCGCTATAGACAGGTAAAGACAAAAGCTTTTTTAGAGCAAAACGTTTTAGCGTTCATCGAATTGCAGTACACGCGAACCAGTACGATCATATATCCCGATGCATAACAGCTTGTAAAATGGATGTAGATCCATCACCCATGTTTTACATTCGAATGAGTACTCGTTAATCTATTAGAAGGCATCGGCCGCCGTCATGCGGAAGCATCTTTGATCTCGAACCCTAATCAATTGCTATCGATATATCGATATTAAACAATCGAATCGAATCAACCACGACACCTACGCGTAAGTTATAACAATAACTATGATTTGCAATAAAATATACAATAAATACCCACGTTTCGTATTTTTGTTGTCCGGAAATTACCACAGATTATTATTATTATTGCCGCTTTGAATAATTATTTGAAAGCGTTAATTTATTTAAGAAATGTATATTTTTTATTGGTTGTAAAGTAATATTTTTTTGCGATTCATGTCTATATTGGGTAGATAGTAAATTGATTGAGCTCTTGGAACACTTCAAACAGCAGTAATCTTTTGTCTTTTTACGAAGATAAAAAAAACCGAGTCATTGAAAATTAGACTAATACAAAATAATACACGGTAGGCAGCGGCTTGGCTCTGCCCTTGGCATTGCTGAAGTCCATGGGCGACGGTAACCACTCACCATCAGGTGGGCCGTATGCTCGTCTGCCTACAAAGGCAATAAAAAAAAAATACACTTAAATCTAGAAATTAAATTATAATGTTAATGTAATTATTGCTAATATTTTAACGCTCTGTTTAGCTTACCAAAAATGCAGCAAATAGGTTTCTTAACGAAAATGTTAAGGAAGTGAGTAGTGAGGTAGCTTGAGGGTCCTATATCCGTTATTTTTGATCATGGAACAGAACAATTCACAAATAAGATCTTCTAACATACAACAAAATCAATATATATTCGACAACTACATAACAAATTTAGTCAATGCGAAAAATCTAGAAAGTTTCTGATCTATTGCTCTGACCATTCCGAGATATCGAATCTAGATAAATGTACGGTTACACTTACAAAGGTGAGGGTTCGCGCCTATTAATATGAACGAAACAATAAAACACACGAAAAGGATGAATCTGATTTCAAATTTTAAATCACGACTCTCATAAATAACTGTGTATAGTGGAATTTCTGTATTGCGAAGTCAATTCGTGACCATTAATGTGAATTCGAGAGTCGAACATAACTCGAACGGTTAACCGGGGACCATTAAATACTGATATAATAATGTCGAAATAATAAAATATTGCTTTCAATGCGCCTTGGGAGCATGGAGCCATCGCTCTTACAAATTAACAATAAATATTCATGCGGGCGAACGATTACGGATGCCAATCGATATTTTGTAGTGATACTGCCGCCGTGTAAGGAAGGTTTTTTGTTGCTTTAAAGTTATAAAATCCAATTTCTATTCCAACTTAAATCATTTGTGATGTAGATTATTTGGTTATCTATACTAATATCATAAAGAGGAAAGATTTGTTTGTTTGTTTGTATTGAATAGGCTCCGAAACTACTGAACTGATTTCAAAATTCTTTCAATGTTTGGAAGCTACACTATTCCGGAGTGACATAGGCTACAATCTTTTTTGAAAAAAATTTGGGGTCCTTACTAAAACTCCAATAATGTGATCCAAAGTGTAAAAAAATTACCTAAAATATTCTTTACATGGCGTGCCCTGCGAAAACTATTGATGATAGAACAAAATAATGTTCTACGACTTTGTAGAACACACTATTGTTTACAAAAAGTGTCGCGACTGCATATGTCTAGCTGTTATAGTTATGCCGCAATAGGTGTTTTTTTATTTTAAAAAATAAAACAACGTCAAATATCGTTGAAATTTTTGTTAAAGACCCGAGCGGAGCCGGAGCGGGCCGCTAGTAAGAAATATAAATACGCTTAAAAATAGTATTGATTTAATCATTCTCGCTCACGACTCGGTCGTGCGCGGACGTGCTTTCCGATCCGTGGCCCGCTTGCGAGCCGCGTCTCTGAACTCACAGTTGTGCTCGACAGTGTAGTGACCGTGAATACATCGTGCGTACAATTCGGTAGTGCGGACGTGCCGATCCGTTGGTCGCTTGCGATCTGCGTATCGAGGTCCATTTTTGTGCGCTAAAGTTTTGTNACCCATAGACACAGCCCACTGAGTTTCTCGCCGGATCTTCTCAGTGGGTCGCGTTTCCGATCCGGTGGTAGATTCTGCGAAGCACTGCTCTTGCTAGGGTCAGTGTTAGCAACTCTCCGGTTGAGCCCCGCGAGCTCACCTACTAACGTTAGGGTGAAGCTGAAATAGCCTCTCAAGGCTATCAGCATAGGTAGGGAATAAAAAAAAAAAATTGATTTAAAAAATTACTGTCTATTCGTATCTATTATCTCAATGAATTTGTAAAGTTTTCAGAATGCACAGAATATTAGAAGAATGTTAATTTATTTTGTGAAATAAAAATGCTGCAGTGCAAAGTTGATTGTTGGCAGTATTAATATTGACGGCGACGTCAAATAAGAGATTGATTTCCACCGGGACCACCACGCGCAATTAATGAAGAATGATTGCATTATCTAAAATTACAGTACCGTACGAAAATCGAATAACAATTTTGAATTTTTACGAGATCCAGAATTAAGCACTTCGATTTTTAACGAGGAAATATTTTAGGAACATTAAAAACAGCTTAATTTAATCCTGGTACTTCATAAAACATTCGTGTTACTTACTCATAAAATAGAATCCTACATATTTCGAGATTAGTTTAAGCTGGCATTTAGTAAGTTAAAATGTTAATATTGAATATAAAAGTTAAAACGAACGGTTATGATTAATGGTCTTCGGAGCCTTAAGGTTTTCATAAGAGATTGTTAATGATGATCCATTGTGTAATCAGTTACTTAGAATGGATTAAGAAATTTTTTTATTTTTTAAAATAAATTAAAGTACGATTTTTACTGGTGGTAGAACCTCTTGTGAGTCCGCACGGGTAGGTACGGCCACCCCGCCTATTTCTGCTGGTTTCGGTTTGAAGGGTGCGGCAGCCGTTGTAACTTTACTGAGAGACCTTAGAACTTATATCTCAAGGTGGGTGGCGCATTTACGTTGTAGATGTCTATGGGCTCCAGTAACCACTTAACACCAGGTGGGCTGTGAGCTCGACCACCCAACTAAGTAATAAAAAAAAAAAAGTTTCTTTCATAATTTCAGTCTATGATCTTGATTCTTAATTCGAGGTCATATTTTTTAAATCATATTCGCTAATTTAGTGTTTTTAAATAATACTCGTGTAATATAGTGGAATTGTTAATTTCGTAACTTTTGATCTGGTATTTATTAGAAATGATCAATGTATTTTGTTCGAAGAATCGCTGAGGGCTTCGAATGCCAATGATTTTGTCGGATCGTTTCAAAGGCAATAAACAGTAACGTTTACATTCCAAAAGTCTGTTCGACTATATAGTTTCTTTTTAAAACAAAGCATCAAGTTGCTTAAAAATTTGTATTTATTGTCGTACTAAAATCGTAAGCAGATCAACCTTGGGGTCCGCGGCTAGTTTCAGCTACTCTATTTCCTCAAATTCTTATTCGTTGTAGGAGTACTCGATTAACTTCCACCTTCGTCCTGACAAGCTTCCTACTAATTTTAATCAAATCAAATCAAATCAAAATTTTGTTTTATTCGAAATGAATGAAAGTAGATACATACTTGTTGAACGTCAAAAGAACTACCGCCAATTCACAAAAACTAGTCTCTATCCTGAGAAGAATTGGCAAGAAACTCAGTGGGCGTGTCTTTTTTATTTTAGTTTTTTTTTTAAATATTAGATTTTTTTTTTATAGTAGTGCGTATTACACTTCGCACTCAAGAGTTTCACCTTCCTATTTTTCCTACCAATCATTTGTTCATTCGGATTTACTAGGAATCATAAGAAGGACAGCTGCTGAATAGTCCAAGTAATATCTCGAGATTAGTTTGATCACCTGATTGGAATGATCCAGTTAGATCCAATCTCGATTGTTCTTGTAGTGAAAAGACCAAAACATTTAAGTATAAATAAAAGCAAACGTTATCTGTACAAAATTCACGTAGAAACATCAACAAAGCTCACAGTGACCATCTGACGGATATTCTATCAACAGCAACGGATTCAGTGTCGTCGGTTCTTAGTTAAGGAATCATTGTTGCTCGGAGATTGATGATAGGTTAATCGCCTCTTGATAAAGATGCGGCCGACTGTGTTAGGCTCTCCTGTAATGAATACATACACTACATGTAATACAATATAACTTGATTAGGACACGCAAACGATGATTTTGATACTTTTTATAAATGAACGTGTTTTTGAAGATCATATAACCGTATTTGGTGGCAGTGGAATTTTTTAAAGGTTGAAATCTATATATTAATACGTGAAGCAAAAACTTTGTATCCCTTTTTACGAAAATTGCGCGGACGGAGGAGTATGAAATTTTTCACACTTATAGAGAATATAGAGAAGAAGTGCACAATGCTAATATTTTTTTTAAATAATGCATTAAAGATATATTAAATCAATAAAGAAAACATTACACACACTACATACCATGTATTTGACGCACACACGCATGCATACTATTTATTGTCAAACTTTTGTTCTTGACGTCTGTGGTCAAATTGAGAATAGATTAAATATTGTTTGTCTTTATTAATATTTTTTTATAGTGTAGCGCCTCGGCGAAATTTGTGATTATAGAAGTATAAAATACAATCATAATAGTGTACAAACTTACAATTCCAATTAATTATAGTCGAATTTCAACTACTGCGGGACCTCTAGTTATAATAGAATTATCACTTTTTTTCATACTACTTACGGAATCCTAAAAAAGAAGCATAATCGAGGAGAAAAATAACAAAAAAATACTTCGCATATTACATACAGTAAGGGATTAACAAACATTTAAATTGGGCAGCGGCAAACAATAAACAAATCATAACAAGGTCTCTGAGGGACACGACAAAGTTTATAAAGCCCTTTATGATTTATGTTTACTTTCGCAATTTTGTCCTTTGTTGAGCTTTGACGTTGTTCTCGTAAAGTGACGTGGAGGTACAGTATCATTACGGTGGAAAGTTCGTGAAGTATAAAGATATGTACATATTATGTATGTACATCTCCATTGAATTCTATAAGCCTTGAAAATATGTAGCTTTTTACAAATTATGCACTAGAAAGACATTAAAGCGACCTATTTTCTACCAAACGATAAAACACGTTCATCGTTTTCAACTGGGACCTGTAATTCGCTTGCAAGGAAAGTACTCATTCGTCATACATTATGACTATGAGATGAGCAGTATTACTTGATATTCTCGTAATACTACGCTTTTTATCAAAACAATACTGAAGTTTTTCACGGTACGCGACGGGACTGTAGTGTACCTGGAATTTTCAGAATCCTTGGCCGATGGCGTCCAGTTTCAATTAGGTAGGTAGGAAGCTGACACCATTGTAAATAAAAAAATAAAATGCTTAAGTACAGACTGTGGGTGTATGTATCGCCTTAAATAAAAACAAGATATTTTAGAAGAATAGTTATAGAAATTTAATTTCATATTAACTAATTGATTTTATTAAAAATTGAATTAAATACTTTTTCGAAAATTCTAAAAATAAATCGAAGTTCAAGGTAATTGTACGCGTTAAACAGATGTTAACTTATTTTTTAAACAAACTAGCCGTAGTGGCCCGCTTCGCTGGGCATTTTAAATTAACATTATTATTTGTTGTCATTATCATTAGGGAGTCCAACACTCATATAAATATTAGCCTATCCATTAAGTACATGTATTTTCTATATTACTACGTTATGCGGGACGAAATACGAGCGGCGATTAAACATCTCAAATCTAATAAAGCCATAAGCTATGATGAAATCCCAATCGAAGTCTTCAAAGCGATGGGGGAACCTGGAGCTGAGGACTTATTTACTATCTGTAGTAAAATATAGGAGACCGGCATATGGCCCGAAGACTGGTTGAAATCCATTTTCATTCCACTGCACAAAAAAGGGTCCACGAAGAAGTGCAACAATTACCGACTCATATCTTCAATATCGCATGCAAGTAAGGTGATGCTTCACATAATCAACACAAGACTGTCAGCCTATCTCTCGAGGGAAATTGCGCCTGAGCAAGCTGGATTTGTGAAGGGAAGAGGAACTCACGAACAAATCTTTATATTGCGCCAAATCATTGAGAAGGCACAGAAAATACACTGGTACCTCAATATTCACTATTATATATTAATACGATCACGAACAACGAAAACCGTAAACTATTCAAAAGCTAGTCCTAAATCCGGAGAATGTACATATCATTGTTAACAAATAATAGATTGGAAGCAGTTAAGTATGGATTTTCTATATTGTATTGGTCTGTTTTTATTAAGTAATTATACATTCTTTTATAATATTTCTTGATAGAATATACCTCAGACATACCTCAACAAGACTGGGAACACATCGTGAGAACTTAACTCAATAAGAAACAAAAAAATGATAATGGGAATTCATTGTATTTTCTGCTTCCATCGACAAAGTAAAGCTAAATGTAAAGTTACGTAATATACAACGGCTTGTATTTGAAATTATATATTCTATTAAAAACATAGACAAAAACAAACAAAAACAGTAGAGACGTGATCTGGCAAATTTGGTGTGATGCTGCTATTAGTAACATAATAATAATAATAAATGAGGCTATCAAAATACGATAACATAATATTTATTCTTAGTAATAAACTTAAACTAACATTCACGAGGAGGATAAAAATAACGTACATCTCGTCTCCGAATGATCAAATTTCAAAATGTTTACAACAAAGATGAGAATCGAAATATAGTAGTCACTAGTAGTCACTAGTAGTCACTAGTAGTCACTAGTAGTCACTAGTAGTCACTAGTAGTCACTAGTAGTCTAGTCACTAACAACTAAACTAAACATATCGTGAACGGTTCGATAAACAAAAGTATCCCTACCGTAAATAGGTAATAGGTAAATAAACGAAAAAAATCGGATCAATGGCATTCTGTTCCTTTAATACAACGTACCCGCAATCAATACAAAATAGAACCCGTTCAGGTAATTGCACGGTAAATTGATTTATATCGTTTGCAATACCGGTACACGGCATAAACATAGCCTATTCTGTATAACAGCGGGGTATGTTTACAATGAACACGGAGTACCGTGTAATTTAAAACTCGTAGTCTTCGCGGGATCCTTCAGTTACGTACTAAACCTACAAATTAAATTAAATTCATCGAATGGTAGCTGTATCGGAAATAAACGAACCTATTCACAAATGGGTGTAAATAATCGAATAGTTATTGGATTGAAATGAATTCTTTGTTGCGGTATCATACCGAATTGTCTGCAAAGCTATTGTAGTATTATCGAAACTAGTGGTCCCACAGTAGTCGATATTCGACTATAATGAATTGGAATTGTAAGTTTGTACACATACTATAATCACAAATTTCACCAAGGCTACACTATAAAAAAATATTAATAAGGACAAACAATATTTAATCTATTCTCAATTTGACCACAGACGTCAAGAACAAAAGTTTGACAATAAATAGTATGCATGCGTGTGTGTGTCAAATACATGGTATGTAGTGTGTGTAATGTTTTCTTTATTGATTTAATGTATCTTTTATGCATTATTTAAAAAAAATATTAGCATTGTGCACTTCTTCTCTATATTCTCTATAAGTGTGAAAAATTTCATACTCCTCCGTACGTGCAATTTTCGTAAAATGGGATACAAAGTTTTTGCTTCACGTATTAATATATAGATGGTTTGAAAATATGTGTATTTCTTGGAATTCACTCAACACTTTAACGATGAATAATATCTGCAGTATTTATGGCTAATGAATTCTTAATCTTGTCTCAAAAATTTTTATTGCTTAGGTGAATGCGTGAATTCACGGCCCACCTGATGCTAAGTGATACCGGAGCCCATAGATATTAATAACGTAAATGCTGCTACCCACCTTGAGATATAAGTTCTAAATCTCAGTTTGACAGCACAAAATAACATCAAATAAAAACTCCTTTCCCATCAAACTGAAGCGCATTACTGCTTCACGACAGAAATAGGCAGGGCTCACAAATCCCAGTAGCTGCATTTTTTTTTGGTACGTGGCAAAAAATACCTCTGGAAACGCACTGTGGATGACCGCAGTGGCTCCAGGTAGTATGGATGAACTTTACTCCGGTGGCGGGCGGTGCGATGGTAAAAACGAGATGACGGTATGATCTCGAACAATTCTTCAGAGCACTCCCCATGGAACATACGGTACAAAACACGGGGGGAACCGAAGTCCCTCCGCAGGCCCAGAGGTTCCAAACGATCCGTGAGAATGGGATTATCGACGATCCGAATGGCTCTCTTCTATATGGAGTCAAATGGAAGAAGCTGGTATTTGGCCTAGCTATCCACAATTCAAATAAACCGTTAACTATACCAGATACTTGAAACATTGAAACACAATATTAATGTAATTAATGCAAACGCTTACTAACTTATGAACATTAATGAATACTGATGTTATTCTGGTGTCATTGCCTAGATATTAACATCGGCTGTTTCGCAGAGATTTCGGCACTTCAACTTCACACGTAAATTCTGAAGCGAGATAAAGCGCGGTAGATTGGCGCTAAACCGTTTTATAACGCTATGAACAAGCCATCAACCGGGCTCATGTGACTTGTAGCGCGTATACGACGCTTTGATAAATGCTGTTCAGCAAAATGTTTTGTTCTAAAATTTGTATATTTAACTAGCTGACCCGGCAGACTTCGTAGTGCCTCAATCGGTAAATAAAAGACTTAAGCTTTTGTATAAAACAAACTTGAAACAAACAAAAGGAATCCGTCCGACGGGTGATACATCAAAGGAAAAGCAAAATTGTTATTTTTATTTAATTCCGAGAATTTTCATATTTACCTACCTTTTAAACCTTCTCTGGACTTCCACAAATAATTCAAGACCAAAATTAACCAAATCGGTCCAGCCGTTCTCGAGTTTTAGCGAGACTAACGAACAGCAATTCATTTTTATGTATATAAGTATAGATAGTAAGCCAAATTAAAAGGCGAGCGTTTCACTGCCAAATGAGTTGGTCCCACGTTCATTAGAATTTCTGTTTCGGCAAATATATGCATTTTCATGACGTAGATGAATTAGTGCAAAACTACTCTATAGTGTGAGCTTTGCATGAAGTAATTGCATTAAGCAAACGGAGTTTTCGAACCACGAAATATATACATGTTTAGTGAATTTTATATACCTAAAACCGTATTTTTAGTATATAATAGATTCTAGAAAAAAATATCTTAAACAAATGCTTTTAGATGGGGATAGACCTGGTTCCGCCATGTAAACAGTTAACCGACTTTTATCGTGAAACGTTCGACGGAAATTTATAATAACATTCGTTGGGATACTTCACCGGTTGAAATTTTTAATGAGTTATGCTTACAGTTTGAGAGAGACTTAAAATGAATAGAGTCCCTGTGAATTACAACCAGGAATTAATTAGAGGAGGGCTCCATTGAAAAGTTTGGAATTGTCGCCACCTGATACAAAACAAAGGCGAAGTACAAAAGAGCCGAAATCTTCATTCCAAGATAATTTCTATGTTTTATTTATGACAACTTCATTAAGTACTTACAAGTTTCGTGAAGCGGTGCGTGCCTCACGTTTACTTTAATATTGAATTCCTTCTGAGAATTTACTTTTTGAATTCTTTAATAATAAATAACATCGGTGTAGTGTTGTTTCTAAAAAGTTCATTATTGGATATATACTGATGGTAGGACCTCTTGTGAGTACGCGCGGGTAGGTACCACCGCCCTGCCTATTTCTGCCGTGAAGCAGTAATGCGTTTCGGTCTGAAGGATAGGGCAGCCGTTGTAACTATACTGAGATCTTAGAACTTATATCTCAAGGTGGGTGGCGCATTTACGTTGTAGATGTCTATGGGCTCCAGTAACCACTTAACACCAGCTGGGCTGTAAGCTCGTCCATCCATCTAAGCAAAAAAAAAACTCTCTTTGGAAATTTGTTTTGAAAAAGTGTTTTACATCACAAAACATTCCTATTATTACTTTCACTATGGAATTACTGACACATTCGGACACTACGGGGCTTATGTTGCAAGTCAATTAGATGACAGAAGGTGTAATAATTAATTATTACGAACGTTTAATAAAAGGAGATTTAATTTTAGAATTAAAATAAGATCAGTTTCAAAAATATCAGTTTGTAATTGAAACTCACATTTAGAGCTTCCACCCTAGACCCGTCTACATTACTAACTATGTTGTACTAATTAAAAATAGTTTGGTGGATCGATAGAAACATTGAGTAACAATAGATGGAAATTTAGATCAACAAAGTTGTAACAATAATATTATAGCAAATAACGATTTGAACACAGATTTATTTGATAACGTTGTGTATTGAAAGTAAACCAATTTGTCAGATAAATTAATCTTAATAATTGACAGTTGCTTGTTGCGAAATTACTATACTGGTTGGTCAAAATTGAATGTTCATTATTGCTATGGTATAATTTATATAAGAACAGATAATAAGATATAAATAAATTACCTTTAGCTATTTTAGGTCGGATTATGTTGACGAGCTGAATAAGAAAGAAAGAAAGAAAGAAAGAAAGAAATCATTTATTCGCCAAGCATAGTGAAAATGAGTTATTACATAAATTAAAAGCAGCGTGTATGCTTTGTCATTATTTGACATGCGAATTTTAGTGCAGTGCATAGTTACAATATTATATAATTTACCATTCATTCATCCATAATTCAACTAATAATTAAAAATCCATTTATTTTCAATGTCATCCCCAAGAAAATCATTCACGTGATAATAATTTTCACTAATAAGATTACCTTTTAGGTTTTTTTTAAAATTAAAATCATCTAAGTCTCTTAATTTCTTCGGTAGTTTATTAAATATCCTAACGCTCATACATAGTATACTATTATTCTTTAATGTAGTTTTGGTTTTTGGAAAACATAGCTTATCGTCGCGTCGATTTCTGTTTGCCACATTAGACATCTTAGTGAATCTATTGGGACAAGTTTTAACAAAAGATGCAACTTCGTATATATATGGACAAGGAAGGGTAAAAAGTTTATGCTTTGCAAAATATGGCTTGCAGCTGTCGGCTATTGCCAATCCAAACATAGACCTTAAACACCTTTTTTTTTCACCCTGGAATTTCAATTTGACATTCGCTACGTCTACATGTAACAAAAATAGCTTTGTTCGTTCACATGTACTAGTATATGCATTAAGTTCCATAATACTTTGATCTGAATGCTTAAATATTAATAAATCGAGACTTAAAGACTGCAAGACGCCTTGCAAAATTAAATTACTATGCGATACAAGTAATCAATATAAAAAAATAGTTTGATTCGCTAGATTAATTGTTCCGATGTCAGTAATATCAGGTGCATAATCAAGTCACTGCTGGCGAATCTTTGTTTATCCATATCATAGAGGATGTACGCTCATTCGCGCGTAGCAAAAATTTCTTGAAGAGCACTATAGAAGAGAGCTATGATTCCAGTTAAGTTTATTTTTTTATTGCTTATATGGGTGGACAAGCTCACAGCCCACCTGGTGTTAAGTAGTTACTGGAGCCCTTAGACAACTACAATGTAAATGCGCCACCCGCCTTGAGATATAAGTTCTAAGGTCTCAGTATAATTACAACGGCTGCCTCACCCTTCAAACCGAAACGCATTACTGGCAGAAATAGGCAGGGCGGTGGTACCTACCCGTGCGGACTCACAAGAGGTCCTACCACCAGTAATTACGCAAATTATGATTTGGCGGGTTTGATTTTTATTACACGATGTTATTCCTTTATCGTGGAAGCTATGCGTGAACATTTGTTAAGTACGTATTTCATTAGAAAAATTGGACCCGCCTGCGGGACTCGAACACCGTTGCATCGCTAGATACGAATGCACCGGACGTCTTATCCTTTAGACCACGACGACTTCTAAAAAGTTAGTATCACTTAACTTCGTTTCTATGTCGAGTAGTGTAATAATGAAAGGACTACGGTGTCATGACAAATAATTTATTCCTTATAGCAATTGTTATACCATATCGAGATATGTCCGTTGTAGATATTGGTAGACATCGTCCAAATGCCATCATTTGCACATTTGCTTTAGCAATTGAAACATCTTCTCTGTGTGATACAGTTAATACATGTGCATATTCATAGTTTACTGAAGCCTGTCGAGTAGATAGCCGTGTCGAATGTAAATTCAATATAGTAATATTATGGATAAATTGTATCTTGTAGCTTTTAGTAGTTTTTACATACATGTAGCTTTTAGTGGTAGTTACACATTTTATTTACTGGAATATTAGAACTGGAATAAAGTTTAATAGGCAATACTTGTTTTTTATAAAATAGTTTTTCGAGTTAAAATTGTCATGTTCAGTGTTATGTAGACCACATTTTCGGGAATAAGTTCGGGAAAATGTGCAAAATTTTGGAATGTTTATCCCTAAGCATTAAATGAGTTGTTAGGGGCGGCGCCTCGAGCGGGCTTCAAAATAATGGAGTAGAAGGTCGAGGGTTGATCATCAAAGGAACTCAACAATGAGTGTTTTTGACGGTCATTGCTCGATTCTCTTTGATCTAATTGTTCTAGGTAGCGCTAAATATTTGAGATGAAATTAAGCGCCATTAAGGGTCAGCATTAAGGCGATGCGTAGGCAAAGAGTAAACACTTTGGATCGTCAGAGAATTGAAAATTTTGTGAATGCCAATCGCCGAAATTAAACTGTCTCTAGCAGATGCAAAGACTTAAACTTTGTTAACAGTAAATGGAATGTTCCATTGTATCGAAGTTTAACTTCAAGGATTTGCGGATTTATTTTTTACCCCTTTTGAGCAACAATACCTTTGACTAGAAAATAGTGGGCTTTAATATATCTAACTATTATAGTAGTATTCATTGATGTTTTTATCGATTGGAAGTTTACAAAGCAAGTGCCATAAGACTAAATAATGTAATTTTGTGGGATAACTAGATGGTAAGAAGAAAAACACATATACGTTTACGTCGACTTCAATTTATTGTGTTTCTTTATCAGAGAATTGTTAACATGAAACCACAAACAATTAAATCACTAAGCATGAATTAAATGCATATTTCGGATACCATACTTAGCGTGCCATAATGACCCTAACTGATTGAAACCGTTTCATGCTCGGTTTGTTACATTCACGATATTTTGATAATGGCGTAAATTTATGCAGCACTACCTCGAAATCCGACTGCATAATGACTTGGTGTCGGGCTTGTTTTATGCTAAATGCAAGGATGGAAGAGCCTGCAAATGTATGCAGATCGGTTGCGTGGGAAGTGGCAACAAGTGGCCGAGTTGATTTTGAACTGCTTTAAAATTAAATTTTTCCTTTCGTTTTTTTTTGGTGACCGGTTCAACTAAGGGTTAATTAAAACATTTTGCGGCGAGTTTGTTGCTGCGCGTGCAGACGGTGATGCGAATTCTTTAGATTATAATTCTTGTTCTTTCGAACATTGGATTAACGATTCTTATTAACATAATATGAGGGTGGTCAACAAAAATTTTCGCGAACGACTATTTTGATCGAAACTCATACAATCTCAGCTGAATATTACGTATCACGTAGTAATTTGATTTTTGGTATCTTGATTATGTATCTGAAAGTATTCGGTTCCTATAAATTAAGGCGCGAGAGGCGTGTCGTCGCGATGCTATCACACGCCCTGTAATTATAAAACATCGACTAAATTTCACAAATGCCTTTTATCTGATCGTTGTCGGCAGTATGTTAATAGCCCATATCCAGAACGCCAACAATTCACATACATATCTTTTTTCGAATTAATAATAAAAAAATCGATAAATTGTGGGTATTACTGTGTATATTTTGGGTTTTATTTCGTGTTAAGCTGTTTTATTTGGTTTAGCAGTAGTCTTTTCGAGTTTACAGAAAATAATACGTTTTTATTAACGTTGATTAGCAGAGAAGCATCTGACCACCAGTTTTGACTAAATTTTGCAGTCCCAATTATGGTACAGATACGTTTGTCTTTCCTTTGAAAGTGTTACTGTTTTACAGCACAGATTGGCAAGCTCAAGCCCAAAGATAAGAAAAACTTGTTTTCTTTTTTAAAGGATGGGGCAGCCGTTGTACTGAAGTAAAACTAGCATTAAGCGGCGTTACAGTGATTGGGGGCTGTCTATGGGCTCCGATAAATACTGAAAACTAGGTGTGCCGTTCGTTGACCAGCCGAAGCAATAAAAATTAGCACCAGTGAACACTCATCGTAAGTTGGGCCGTATACTCATTTGCCTTGAAATGCAAGGACGTATATCTATTTTATTAGATTGGGAGAGGCCTATGTCCAGCAGTGGACGACTGTGGGTTGTTGATGATGATGATGATGATATCTATTTTATCTATAATACTGTTACGTCGGTAAGAGCAACGTCATCTATCGCCGAATAGTCGAACGAATATCGGAGGATATATTAGCACTTAGAACGCTTAAGAAGTACAATGCCATCTATTGTCAGATAGCGGAAACACAATACTTGAAATGTGTGGAATATTCTCGATAATTCTAGGGATGTGGTGCTAAAAAAGCGTTGCAGAGATGGCACGCAGTCAGTTAGTAATCGGAACTACTCGAAGCGAAATAGCCAACGGATCACCTGAAGCGAAGCGGAAGAAGCGAATAGAGAATTTTAAAGTGTTTGTGATGTATTTTAACTGTTCTAAGTGCTAATACAGCGTTAACATGTATGTAATTCGGTAGCATTTTTATTTATGCCGAACCCCAACAAAAAAAAATTTAACTGACGCAAGAAATTGTCTAATACACGAAGATTATCAATTTACTTTTGAAAGAAGATGAAACGTCAAGTCTGTTCCGAATGTACGTAGCAGATAAGTTAGCATTTCATCGGGTGATTCATGAAGGGGTGCCGACGACACCGCGGTAGATTTATCGTGGAACCACCTGACATGTGACGTTTATTGCGCAGAATAGCCAGAACTGCGGAACAACTATCTTGCTTCGGTTACACGTGTAAGCGAATGTATAATTTCTTACAAGAACTTAGTTTTAAAAAGCTGTGTAGCCTTGGCAGGTTTATTTTTATATTTTATTGCTTAGATGGGTGGACGAGCTCACAGCACACCTGGTTTTAAGTGGTTACTGGAGCCCATAGACATCTACAACGTAAATGCGCCACCCACCTTGAGATATAAGTTCTAAGGTCTCAAGTATAGTTACAACGGTTGCCCCACCCTTCAAACCGAAACGCATTACTGCTTTACGGCAGAAATAGGCAGGGTGGTGGTACCTATCCGCTCGGACTCTCAAGAGGTCCTACCACCAGTTACAATTATATTGGTTTTTTTGCAAAAGTTTTAGTCCTTAGTTACATTCGTGGCTGAATAATGTTCAAATTATTAATCGCTCTGAAAGGATTTACTAATTCTTGTTGATTTGCATACTAATCACATTATTTTATGTGCAAGTAATAAATAAAAATAATAAACTTATTTATTCGATTTTAAAACGTCATCTCTAACCATGAGTTTTAATTTATACTGTTAATACATTATCAAGTCGAAATGATAGAAAAAAAGAGGTTATGTTCTACTAGAAAAACTCTCAAGCTGACACAGTAGGTATTAAAGCAAATTCTAATGAACCGAACATTTAAAATTATGTAATTAAAATTATATTTTTATTTATGTATTAATCTCACGTTTGTGGTTTACATAATTTAAGACGTCCTGAGAATTTTACGGTTTTCGTGGTCACAGATGATCACGACTAGCGAAATCCGGTGCTAATAACTAAATACCACCAATTTAAATTTCCTTGTCATAATGACAATTTTAAGGCAGTAAGCACTGTATTGAGTTTGCTAGTATAATTCTGAAGTTGTAGAGCTTGCATAGGTGCGAGTGTAGGCAGGGCCAATGCAGTTATGACATCATTAGCACGTTATGTGACGTCGTAACTCTCCAGCTATCTTCCGCCTGTCGACAATTACCGAGATGGATGGAGCTACACGTGCTCTGAATGTGCCTTATTATTTCATCCCATGGTTTAAAGTGCCGCCTCGCAGTCGTTACCGTTATAACTTAGTTTTAAAGTTGAATTATACTAGAAGGAGAATTTTGGCGGTGTTAAATCTAACGGTAATGTTTGCTAATGCTGTGTAATTCTTTTGTTTGCAATTGAACGATGATGTTTCAACTTGTTCTTTAATAGTTCTAGGTATCTCGTAAAGGATAAAAGGTATTTTTTTTTACCACCAATAATATTTGTGATACACATGTTTTCGTAATTCCTTTTAATAACGTTGATCTTTTATGATCTTTAAATACCCTTAACATATTTACACAAGACCGATCATTATGGTAAATCTTGACCTATATCCAGCAGTAGATTTAAATTAGGTATTTACCTATGAAGTTACTGTTTTACAATAATGGTCATTAGCAATGTAATTTATGTATAGCTGTAAATTAATTCTAAATTCAAAGGACTTTTATTTAAGATATACGGAATTTAATTTTCAAATTCATTTTTATGTTTAGTAATTAGTTTTCACTATTTCTGTAGCTTTTTCATCAGATGAGACTGATGATGATGATACTCGTAGCATTTTACGGCTATTCGTTTGAACTAAGTTTAAAAAGATGTCTATTAATAAAACATGTTTTATAAAATTGTCATGCCTTACTTATATGCGAAACATTTTAACAAGCGTTGATCAAGATATTCAAGTCGTAAAGACGCTAAAAATTGATTGAATTTTAAAATCAAGGAATTTTACCTGAAATTATACGATAAATCTAGACATTTTATTTTACTCTTTAGACTAGTATTCGTTCTAACTATTATTAGTAGTAGAACTATTATTTTAAGTACGATACTATAGAACATTGATTTAATTTGTTTCTTCGTTAATGGAATTGGTTTTCTAGACAATAGATTCATAAATTGTATGATTTTATCGTTACAAAACTCCTGTAATAGTACAATTAAAGGCGTTTACAATGCGTAGTAAGTCCTTTTAATGAGCGACCTTTTTAGGTAAGTGGAGTTACTTATCTACCAAATGTTTATACTTACTCTTGTAAATTATATCTTGTTACGTAAGTTATTTTTAATGTAAAATTATTATTTTAATACTGCTTTGAAATGTTGATTAATAACAATTCAAACTTCAGTGATTGAAGCACAGAAACACAAATTTTAATGACCAAACGAATTTATAAAGAGTCGTAATGTAAAGTCGTCGACCGCTGAAAAAGATAATCATATATGTACATTGTCTTTAAAATATATACATAGTTATTAAAAATTACAGGACGCTCGATCTTTTGGCCTGATTTAAAATACTATACTTGAGACCTTAGAACTTATATCTCAGGGTGAGTGGCGCATTTATGTTGTAGACGTCTATGGGCTCCAGTAACCCCTTAACACCAGGTGGGCTGCGAGCTCGTCCACCCATCTAAGCAATAAAAAAAAAGATAATTACTGTCAAGCGACAGTAATTACTGATGATGATGATGTACATGCTCATTGACATCGCCCAGCTATCCCTATCCTATCCTAACCTAAAAGGTATGTATTTCATTGCACAGAATCAACTGAAGATTATTTGGTACGCTTACGGAGCGTTTCCTTAATAAAATCAAACCGATACATCATATCAGCAATTAGTTATTTCTGTTTTAATAATTTATTTAACCTTTGGGTTAGAGTAGCAGCAGACAGAAAGCAGTGGAAAGAGTTGAAAGAGGCCTTTGCCGAAAGTCACACCGAGATAAGAGACATTTTGTAGTAGAAGTGTAGATTTTACTTTTATATTTTGTTTTAATTTATTATATTGTTTTTTATAAATTTTTTAGTCTACTTAAAATTGTTAGCTTAAAATGTAAAATTTTCGGGAAATAAAGGCATTATTAATTATTACTAGAGGTCCCGCAGTAGTCGAAATTCGACTATAATTAATTGGAATTGTAAGTTTGTACACTATTATGATTGTATTTTATACTTCTATAATCACAAATTTCGCCAAGGCTACACTATAAAAAAAAATTAATAAAGACAAACAATATTTAATCTATTCTCAATTTGACAACAGACGTCAAGAACAAAAGTTTGAGAATAAATAGTATGCATGCGTGTGTGCGTCAAATACATGGTATGTAGTGTGTGTAATGTTTTCTTTATTAATTTAATGTATCTTTTATGCATTATTTAAAAAAAATTAGCATTGTGCACTTCTTCTCTGTATTCTGTATAAGTGTGGAAAATTTCATACTCCTCCGTCCGCGCAATTTTCGTAAAAAGGGATACAAAGTTTTTGCTTCACGTATTAATATATAGATTATTATAATTTATTTAATTCTAAGGAAATGTCGAGAGATCAGATGAAATATATAATCATTCCATTAAACGACACGTTCGTTGGGATTTTGCCGTACCCGTTATCCTACGGGAATCCAAAGGAAAAAAAGGTCGTGTAATTTGTCTTTACTTGGAGGATTTATGTCGGGCTTTCTAGTATAAACCAGTCGCCTGAGAGTGGATACGGAATGAATTGTTGTTGATAATCTATTGAACGTTGATATTGGATTTGCCTATGATAGGATTCTATATGAAAACCTGTACAGCTGTCTTAGTTATATCCAGTGAAATTTGTTTGTTATGAATGAATAAATACAAATAATAGATAATAAATAATAGTTTAAAACAACTAAAAAAATACGCTTTTATAGAAAATACAAGTAAAAAATTACGCGTTTTTTACAATAAAATAATTTTTTCTTAGACTATTTTTAATTCAAATTTATTAAAATTTATTTTCTATTTTTTAGTAGGATTTTCTATAAAAGCGTATTTTTTAAAAATATTATTTATTTTTCATTTTTTAGTTGAATTTCAATTTTTTCAATTTGTTTTTAAATATTGAATTGTCATCGGTCCTTAATAAGTATGCCAAATTTTGAGTTAATCTTACGTTTTGAAGGGGGTCAAAATTATGTTCAAAGATTCCGTTACATACTAACATACATACGTCTGAAGCTAATAAAATCGTATTCAAAATCGCTCTTTTCAACTAGGTACTATATAATTTTAAAGGAGAATTAATATTAAAATATTCGAAGACGACATTTGCGATGTAATGTCTATGAGTTCTTATTGCAACCTTACACGCAACGGAGCATAAGATCCGTCTACACATCAATGCTAAAAAAAGATGATTCAGTGTTCAGTAGTATGATTATTTTGGGAAGATTTTATCACACAGAATGTTCGATTAATCATCAATTCGCAGCGTGCGATCTCCGCAGGTCTACCGTCTCAGTATCACCTTTTAACACGACACCAAAGATTTACAATGAAGTATCACGCAATATGTCTTAAAAATGTTCACGCGTGCGATTAAAATATGGTAATTAAAAACTTTTTTTTGATATCCGCTGAATTATTATTTTCCTTTTTTCGAAATATTGAATGTCTCCGAAATTATGTTTGAGGCGTCGGTAATATGAAATAAAGAGACATACAATGCCTAATATTCTTCGGTCATAATTGATTTGAGATTGTAAAAGTGTCGTTTTGTTTAGGTAATACTTTGAAATTTTTTCTTTTTATGAAAGAAAGAAAGAAATCATTTATTTGCCAAAATGAAAATGAATTCTTACATAAGTTAAAAGCAGCGTGTATGCTTTGTCATTATTTGACATGCGAATTTTAGTGGAATGCAAGATATTATAATATTATATAATTTACCATCCATTCATCTATAATTCAACTAATAATTAAAACTTCCATTTATTTTCAATGTCGTCCCTAAGAAAATCATTTATGTGATAATAATTTCCACTATTAAGATTATCTTTTAGTTTCTTCTTAAAATGAACAGACATTATTCGAGAAAAAAATTACAGAAAAACTATTTGAACCATAAAAAGGGTTGTTTTTATCTTATTAAATTTATAAAAAATACATAATGCTAATACATAATATAAATACATAATAAATATAAATTCATAATACATTGTGCTATATCACTTGACGATTCGCCTGGCTAATAATCGTTCTTGAACCCCACAGACGAAACTTGAATGTTGGTAGCATTGAGGGTCTCAATAGTATTCGCATAACGGGCATCTAAACCTTTATTCCAATGCCAGACACTCGGCTATGCCGTTGCGACTGGTTGTTATTGGATTTGTAACAATGTCTCGTCCGAATAGCCGAATATTTAAACTAAATATTAGAATTGAAAAATCGAACTTATTTCTCAAGGTGAGCAACCGAGCTGGGCTGGTTATGTCTCTAGTCAGACTAGGTCCTCTGTTTATCTAAGCTAGTTACAAAAATGTTTCCCACACGCCATAACTGTTCAGGATTTTTTCTGTGGATTTTAATATTAAGCTTAAGTGTCGCATTCCAAAGGAAAAATATAAAGCCGTTTCAGGAATCCAATTTTCTTTAAGGGTTTCTCTATGCGTTACCTATTTTTATTCATTTTTTCTGTGTAGCACGTTATTTTCTTGGTAAAATAAAATTACGTTAAAAACTAAATTCAGAAAATATTAAACCGAAAATATAAAAACGTTGAATCTATCCAAATTGCTGTTAGTAGGAACAAAATATTCATCTATCAGATGTTTCACAAACAAAAAAAGCCGGAATTGATTGAAAATTGTCTCTAGTGCACCGGCACAAATGTTTAGTTAGAATAAAATATATATTAATATACATATATAATACGTAGACATATATTTATATTAATATTTATATTTTATTATTAAACAATATTACAATCTATACATTTAAAATAAGATTTTAGTTCAAACAGGCTATTAATATTAAAATATAAACAATCTTGGTTCGTATATATGTTGGAGACATTCTCGATATGATAGTAAATTGGATTTCTGATCTGCGATTAGAGATGATCGGATTTCTGTCAAAAGCTGCCTCTTCAATTCAAGATCGGTATCCAGAACTCAACATGTGGATCAATGCCGGCGACCATTCCATTAATTAATGTTAGGGTATTTGGAGACAAATATTTATACTTAGTGAAATTAGTTAGAGTAACATTGGTGCGTTCTGGTAATATAATTCAAAAAAATTGTGGTGATTTTTCATATCAATTGTACCTCGAGATTCCATTACTTCTTCTTTATCTGTAGTAACATATTTTACTTATTTATCTACCTAACCCCTAGTTTCTTGAGTATACTGGTATAATGCCAAGTTGTATGTTGGACTGGTTAATCTTGCATTCTGATTTGATAAGTAGCTGTACAATACAAAATTAAATGCATGTTCAAAGTAGTTTTAAATACACTTTACGGTTAAATTTAGTGTTTGTTTTATTTATTTTACAATTTACCGTTTTGTTTACTTAAAAAAACTGTAAAAGTTTTAACAATCAGAAGTGTGTGGAAGGAACAATGTTTATTTTGAGTATTTCATTTTATGAAAGTCTCGGGTTTTTAACTCAATAGACTCGATTATCACCACAAGTTTTTTATTTTATTAAATATTGTTTTTGCGAAGTTATGCAATATTACTTAAACTTATTCGTGTGAAATATTGTGCTAAGAAACACATTCTGGTAAGGCTAACTTAAGGTTAAGACTTGCCTTAGAAAATACTTTTTCTTGTAACAAAGTACAGAGCTACACGTAAACCCAAGAGGTTCTAGGCAGCTCAAAGGAATTTTGCAAGGAACATGCAAGTATGCAGATGTTAATGAAATTATTTCTGGGAAAGTAAGATCTGAGACGGGTGCATTGCCCTGAGTGCTGCCAGCAATTTGCATTTTGAATATTAATGATGAGGTGCGCTCTAAAGCGACAACGGCGCCATGTTGAATGATAAAATTCAGCGAAATGTAATTATTTGTTTAACTTAATAAACTTTTTAAATTTATAAAATTTTAGTTTCGTGTTATTTGAATGATTGTGATCGCTTCCAACCGAGGATGCAAATGAATTGAGTGTAGATTTTTGTAGAAAATAATGTTTATATTTAACTAATGCAATTTTTTTTTATTGCTTAGATGGGTGGACGAGCTCTCAGACCACCTGGCGTTAAGTCGTTACTGAAGCCCATAGACATCTACAACGTAAATCCGCCACCCACCTTGAGATATAAGTTCTAAGGTCTCAGTATAGTTACAGCGGCTACACCACCCTTTAAACCGAAACGCACTGCTGCTTCACTGCAGAAATAGACGGGGTGGTGGTACCTACCCGTGCAGACTCACAAGAGGTCCTACCACCATTAATTACACAAATTATAATGTTGCGGGTTTCTTTTTTATTACACGCTGTTATTCCTTCACCGTGGAAATTAATCGGGAACTTTTGTTAAGTACGTATTTCATTAGAAAAATTGGTACCCGCCTGCGTGATTCGAACACCGTTGCATCGCTAGATACGAATGCACCGGACGTCTTATCCTTTAGGCCACGACGACTTCTAATTGACTTTCACGAACATAAAGTAGATAGCTTCACTTCTAGCTGAATCGATGAGTTGTATGCACGAAAAGGGTATTAAATCCGAATCGACCGTTAGGTAGAAGGATTTTCCCGTGTTGTGCAACGGCACAAAAACGTTGTCGACACCGCTCCGTCGAGCGCCATCTCCCCGGGACAAAGCGATAAGAGCTTTTATTAAATTTTCTCGCATCGTCTAACTAATGTCGTCCAGCTGACGCGTATCCGACACTTACTTTCTGTTTTTCACACAATTCCAAAACCTCTTTGGTGACGTTCTGTTTGACTGATTTTAAATTGAATCAGTAAAGTTATCTGACGTTAGTAGTTTCAAGTATTTAAGTCCGTTCGACCAGATATGTACAACACACTTTTATATTGTTTTTCTATCTGAAAAAAAGTTTAAGAATATTTTTTTTATGATCCTGATTTTAAAGTCAAAATTATGGAGATATATATCCGGAAATTGATGTGCCAACTCAATGAACAAAACTAATAATGAAAATGAAAGCGTCCTTAAGACACTAATACGATAAACAAACAATAAATATAACTAATGTTTTCTCTGATTAAAGATTAAAATGAATGAACAATATAATTTATTATCTAAATTGATAGTATAATTTCTCTAGCCTAATTAATTCCCAAATAAATATAGGATCGTTTTCGTCTGACTCTCGCAAATAACAAAATTGTTTCGATTTCAACTTAATCAATCCAAATGAACAACGAGTTTAAATTAAGCACCTCTAAACTGGCTATTATTGTGCGTCTAAAATAAGCTGAACGTTTTGTACTTGTTCACATTAATTAAGAAATTTGTTTTCAATGGATATAAGTAGAAACACTGTTCTTTGTGACGTTATTTTGATGTGTGCCTTACTTTCAGGTTAGACGAATGATCTGGTATGAAGTAGGTGTTTTTTATTTTTTAAATGCCTGTTTATTTTTATTGAGAACAAAAATGTCTTATGGTCTTCATTTCACACTGGTCGTGTTTATTATTCTATTAGTTTTATATAATGTATAATTTGATATTAGTAATTAAATTTATATAATAAATATTTTTACCTGACTAAATTCACAAGCAAAGTAATAAAAAAGGGTTAAAAGTTTTTTTTCCAGGAATAATTGTATCTGTTTATCAACGGTGACAGTTCAGTTTTAGGATGTTTAAGTTAAAGACCGCAGCAACAGGATCAAATTTGTGTTTTTTTTCCATACCTATGTTGATAGCCTTGAGAAGCTATTTCAGCTTCTCCTTGATGTGTAGGTGAGCTCACGGGGCTCTAACTGGGAGTGTTGCTAACACTGGCCCTAGCAAGAGCAGTGCTTCGCAGAATCTACCACAAGATCGGAAACCCTACCCACCGAGAAGATCCGGCGAGAAACTCAGTGTGTTGTGTGTCAATTCACTCGTCGAGCCCTTCGTCGCAAGCGACAGGTTCGACGAGTGCTGTATTTTAGTGTTTTATTTTTTTATTGCTTGGATGGGTGGACGAGCTCACAGCCCACCTGGTGTTAAGTAGTTACTGGAGCCCATAGACATCTACAACGTAAATGCGCCACCCACCTTGAGATATAAGTTCTAAAGATCTCAGTATAGTTACAACGGCTGCCCCACCCTTCAGACCGAAACGCATTACTGCTTCACGGCAAAAATAGGTAAGGCGGTGGTACCTACCGGCGCGGACTCACAAGAGGTCCTACCACCAGTAAAGTGATACTGAGACTTCGGTTTACTGTCTCAAAGTGGGTGACGGAATTCACGTTGTTTTGTCACGTGTTTATGAGTTCCAGTAACCACTTGACTCCAGGTGGGCCAAGAGTTCACCGTTCAAAGCAGTAAAAAAATCAGCTAACATTAAAACTCTCTAATAATTAATGAATTAATTATGTTGAACAAAGCTAATTGCTTATGGCGAGTTAATAGTGATCTACAAGCGCCGATGATTTAATTTAATAATGTCTTCGAGAATCATAATGACATATGAACATCGAGTTTGAATATGGAATCGGGACTCTGTTTAGTAGATTTATTGTTGATTTTTTCATGGCAGCTTGGAATAATTATCAATTCCTTTGCTTGATTAAATTTATAGTAACGTTAACACAGCCATAGTTAATTGTAATTTAATAATGTAATTGGAATATGTAGTAGATAATAGGGATCATGTTAAATTAGTATTAGAATTATTTACTTGCTTTAATCTCAATGTCTGAACACTATTTAGATACAAATAATTAGAGACGTATTGAAAACCGTTATTATAATTCAGACTTCTTCACTGAGATTAAACGAATTAATATAAATCTTATAAGGCTAAAACATTATTTTTCATTATACTTCTAGTAATTTTACAATATTTGGTTATAATAAAATTAACAGTTGAGAAAGTCGAAGTTTCTATTCGCTGATCAAAGTTTTCTTCTATAAATATAAAACCTATATGCCAATATACGCTCATTAGGGATCACGCCTTCACCGATTCTGTAAGTATACTATGGTTGTCGTCGGTTGGGAAAAAACGTGTGTTAGTTAGTTAAGCTTTTATCCATACTAGTTAAAATGTTTTTTTTTAATGCGCTTTTATTTCTGATACAGTTCTGTGTACAATAAAGAAAAATAAGGTCGAGTAAAGTGCCGTGATAATAGTATTTTAGTAATTAGAATCTAGAAAATGGACAAAAATTGTTTCCAGATAGCTTTAGTCGGTGGTACGTAATCAGTACATTGATATTTTGTCTGTTCATATAGATACAGGATTAATTTAATTTTCCGTGTAAAAAAATATTTCATTTTTATTTCATTTTTCAGTACATTTCCAATGTCAATTAATGAAAAATAAGTGAATGCCTAAAATCGAACAAACAAAAAAAATCATTTATAAAGTTCCGTAGAATAAAGTAAACTTTTAGTTTATTGATGCGGAATTAACAAATCGAAACAACAGCGCAATTCGTAATGTGGTGTAGAACTTAAAATTATGGTAAAGTGCTCAAAGTTTTTCTTTGTAAAGAAAAGGTTCAATGATAACGTATGTCTAATCTTTGGGTAATCTTTGGGTCTAATCTGTAGGTCTAATCTTTATTTTACGATTATATATTCTAATTAATAGAAATATAACTTTAGTATGAATTATGGATGTGAATAGTTTTAGTTTTGAAAGATAGTTGGTTGTTTTGTAAAATATTTTATTTACTTAAATGTAATTTAAAACTTTTTTTTAATTCTTTGCAATTTCATAAAAGCTGACTATATTTCAATACTTTGAAATTATTTTGATGCGATCTTTCCAAAATTCTACGTTAGTCTTCCGGTGTGAATTCTAATCAATATTATGTAGTTATTTAAAAGTTTCCCGAATTCAGTTCCGCTGAACGTTGTGAATCTAGGGCTGCCAGACGTCCCGAATTTCCCGGGACGTCCCGTATTTTAGGCTTAGTTTAAATTGTCCCGGCGGGACTAACTCTGTCCCGTATTCAAACCGTGTGATTATAATTGTATTGATTTTTATAAATATGTAACACACTAACATTTATTACAAACATAACACCCATAAAAATATGCTAAAACTGACTTGCACCTCGGAGAAACATCAAAAAAAAAAAATGTTTGTCCCGAGTAAAAAACTTTATCCCCGTATTTTTTGCCTATTTAAGCATTTGCCCTTTATAAGCTGAAACAAAATCTGGTAACCCTAGTTGTGACTAAATCTGATATGCGCATTCACGTTTGGATTCCTCAGGGCAAACGCAAACTTCTACGTGTTCCAATCTCAACTAACAGTAATAATCTGATTTCAACATAAAATTTGAGTCATGCTTGGTGCACTTCAGTGTACATTTGGGGCATTTTAATTCATAATAATTTTTTTATTTTCCTTTGGATCTGTTTTTATGATATAAAACTGAATTTTCGAAACACAAAAAACAATTCATACTATACGGCCATTCACATGTTTGGTAGTAAGCCCCATAGATAATAAACACTACGTGGTAACTAAACTAAAAAAGAAAACCGATTTCACTCTAACAAAATGAGAATACCATCAATGTAGTCCAATATGCATTTAAAGAAAGTAACATAGATTTAAATTAAATATTTATTTTTTTAAATAACTCAGAATGAACGTGCCCGATATTGATAAAACTTAAATGGATCCACATTAGAAGCACCGGCTTTAGAATAGAAAAATCGGTTGATTAAAAAAAAGGCGCGTTAACACACATAAAAATACAGTCGACTTAAAACACCCCTCATTTCTTTGAATTCGGCTAAAAATCTGTAATACATAATAATATGAATAGCAGCTAATCCAAAACAGACAGAAAGCTACACCAGCTAGGTCACAAAACGGAGCAATGCACTGACAAAAAAATTGTGAAATTCATTTTACTGTACAAAGTGTGGAATGTGTTCATACTAATGCAAAACTTATGGAAAAACGTAAAGAAAAATTGTTATCTAAAGAATATTACTTCAGTAGTGTAAATGTTAGTAGATTCCGGCGTAGCATAATGCTGACGTATAGCCCTATTAAAACTTTCTGACTCAGTGGACTTTCACGTTGTCGTTGAGCTAAGGCGTTAAGTTCTTTGTAGCATGTAATATCTGTACCTTCTATAAGATATATTGGCACCAGTTATGTAAAAGCTTCGCTTCGTTTCGTGTTTTCTTGTAACAAAAATTATCTCAGACATTGTTTGAGATGTTTGAATTTATCTGTCTTGCTTTGGGAGATGTACAGATTTTTTACTATTTCATTGTTTCTATTTCATCGTCCTTATTGCTGGTTACTGATGGTGGTGTTTTTGAATTATGTTCTAAAATTACTCATACAATGACTTCAGTGTGATGCGAATGTAAATAACTCTACTTCCAACATACCTCTACCTCTATCTCTAATCTTAATGTCTTTTTCTGGCTTTTAGCTTCTTGAGCATATTATTACTCAACGTGCCAATATGACCTTTGTATAATATGAATATTGTATGGAAATAATTAGTCTTGTATTTTTAACGCGTTTTTATGCTTAATGAGAATCTGTAGTTTATTTGCATTTTTGTAACGTAGTTACTATCTATAATGTAAAGGAACAAAGAAGAGATAATAGGTTCAATTTAAGAAAACATATTTTCTGTTGGTTTAAAAATATTAGATTACTCAATCAACAAGGTCAAGTGACATTCATCGCTGTGAGTTTACGGAATTTCGGAGATCTTCACTACATAGTATAAAACAAAGTCGCTTTCTCTGTCCCTATATTCCTATGTATGCTTAAATCTTTAAAACTACGCAACGGATTTTGATGCGGTTTTTTTTAATAGGTAGAGTGATTGAAGAGGAAGGTTTATATGTATAATAACATCCATTAAATAGTGGGGGAAAACTGTTATTTTTGAAGTTCCTAATGTGATGTCGTAAATAACCTTATACCTTTAAATGAGCAATTCTTGTATATTAATATATAAATGTATAATTAGAATCTCGGAAACGGCTCCAACGATTTTCATAAAATTTAGTATACGAGGGATTTCGGGGGCGATAAATCGATCTAGCTACGGTTTATTTTCAGAAAATGTTGTTTTATTAGTGTTTTCAATAATCAACTCTTCCCGACATCTATTGGCCAATAATAATACTATTTTTCTTAATTGAGGGCAACTAACAGCTTTAAAGACACAAAAAGATGGCGTTATAAAAAAAAAAAAACCGAGCGAGGCTCGGTCATCATCTAGTCAATAATAAATTTTCATGTTTCCGAAGCGAAGCGAGGGCGGGTCGCTATATTTACTAAACTGACAAATTTACATTTTTGTAAAACGCTATTCGATGCTCATGCTTTGGGCCAACCCGATATTTGCATTTTGTTCGGGTTGCTGCCGGAATTCTGGGAAACACTTGCGTCACTAGGACACTATCTGAATGGGCATGTATTTCTAAGCGTTCCGACGTGCATGAACGCATGTATCAATGTATTTAGGATATTCTGAGCTATCCAAAAGCCCGGAGCAGAGCCACTGCAGTAGTTTCGAATCAGTAGTCATAGAACAATCTTGTTACTTGTTTAATCCATCTAACGTTTCTATTTCTTCGTTCAATTCAAGAAACTTGAAGTTGAAGATTTACGATATTTGGAATCGTTCGTTATACTTTACGTTTTGCACATTATTTGGAAATATTTCTGTGGTAAACATTTTGACAAAAAATTAAACATTGCCTTCCAATACAATTTGTTTATAAAGTAAGCTAGCATCTGTTTTACGCTTACAATTACTTTGAACTTGGATTTATTTTTATAATTTTCGAAAAAATATTTAATTCGATTTTTAATAAAGTCAATTTGTTAATTGTAGTCGTCGTGGCTTAAAGGATAAGACGTCCGGTGCATTCGTATCGAGCGATGCACCGGTGTTCGAATACTGTGGCAGGTACCATTTCTTCTAACGAAATACGTACTTACGTATATTTATTTGTTTACGTGTAATAAAAATCAAACCCGCAAAATTATAATTTGCGTAATTACGGATGGTAGGACCTCTTGTGAGTCTGCAAGGGTAGGCACCACCGCCCTGCCTATTTCAGCCGTGAAGCAGTAATGCGTTTGGGTTTGAAGGATGATACAGCCGTTGTACTACCCTGAGGCTTTAGAGCTCACATCTCAAGTTGGGTGGTGGCATGTACGTTGTAGATGTCTATAAGTTCCAGTAATCTCTGAACACAACGTGGGCCGTGAACTAATCCACCCATCTAAGGAATAAAAAAACGAAAATTGGTGTGACATCTTATTTTGGTTGTATATTTCCCCCGGCCATTATAAAAAACACACATTCAAAATATGTAATGCACTGATTTAGAATAGTACTCCTACTAGTTATAATATCTTCATAAAATTAATCACATGTTTAAGTTCACGCATATGTGAACGCGGATGCACAAAATACTTCTGAATGTGCGAGAAGCGACGTGACAGAATAAAGTTCAATTGTACTCCTTTTAAGCATTTCATTTTATCTTCACGAGTGACACGTGCGTCGAGACAAAATAGGATATGTATGTAATATAAGGGTAAGTAGATCTTATGTTCCCAATTTCTTTGTGTTACCTTCTTGTATAGTTATTATGAAACTGCTTTTCTTTTATATTTTATAAGATTGATTCATGTTATTATTCTAGTTTGTTATTTCATAACTCATAAATAGGTTATAGATATTATCGGTAAGGTTAATTATTTCAAAGATGTGGTTGATTTTTTGTTTTTGAAACAATTTAATATCTAATTGGTCTAGTCGCCGGTAATGGAAGGAATAACGATAATAAAAAGCAGTCATATGATGAGGCGTCATATCTGAAATACAAAACTACAAAGTTTGATAGAGTATTTTAAACCAAAAAGGTCAGCGCAATTGACTCAGACATACCCGTGGCGTCACATCCTTGGCCTTTCGAATATCATCGACATTTGCATTTCAAGCGGGACTACACTATCGTGACGTTATCGCGACTACTTCGCCATTCTGGTCTTTAATGTGCCGCCCTCGCCGACAAAAAAGATTCGCAGAAAAGCAGCAAAAACATTTTTCGGGAAGCTTGGAAGCAACCCTTTTAGACGCTCTATTATAAGAAGAAAGATCTATTCTGGTTCCTTTGTGTGGCATCGTCTTGGCTGAAACTTGTATGCGGGAAAAATGTGGGTCATATACTTCAACCTCACTGAGTTTTGTATAGGAAATATGAAGATTAATGTGCGAAGTGGCCTTGAACTATACGCTTGAACTATTTACATCACGAATATGTAACTATAGCTACGTACATTATTGGAAAAAAAGGAACAACTAAATACTTTTAAATGTACGAGTTTTGGACGAGTTATAATAAGCTAACTGAAATTCTATAAAACTAAATTTGAATAACGAATTCCCAAGGCTTATGTTGTAATTTTCGCTTTCATAGCCCTTACAACGGTGTTACCAATCTGAGAAGGTTTAAGCCTTAACACATTTCAACAGAGTACCCTGCAGGTAGGTCTAACTTCAAAGCAGCTACAAACGAACGCCCATAGACAACATTCGCTAATTCACTTTGATGTCACCCCTTGCGCCCCCACGATTCACCCTACTCGTAACGAGAAAATACGTCTTAAAACTTTAAACCCAACTCGAGGTGAAATATTTTTAAATGTACGCAACAATCTCTGATACTTTTTTTTAACGAGAAATTGTTTCTCAAAGTTCCTTTGGATAGGAATTTTCATGGCGATGAAAAAACGTTTCAGTTTTCTTTTTGTGTTCAAGTTGAAAACAGAATTAATAACGGCAGGTTAAAGTTCTAAAAATCTCTTTTAACGTGATCCTTTCATAGCAGCCTTTAAGTTTTACGAGATTTAGATTTTTCTTTTAATGTTTGCAAAATAAAACTAACAGTTGAAATTTCGGCTAACCCAAATGAGTTGAACCCAAATGAGTAAGGAAGGAAGGATTAAATTCCTTCCTTCCTTATCCTTCGAGCATGTCGATTTCAAACAGATTTGCTTTCATAATTAACGCACAAAAAGCAAGATAATCCTCGAAACCAATTAATATAAGTAAGCAGATTAAAGTCTATTTCAATATTGCTTCGGAATCATGTCCGGCACGCAGTTAATACACGTTGGGCTTTCAACGTTATTGCTTTGTGCATCGCCGGTGGTTACAGGCTGCTTTCATAACGTAGATTGAAAACGATACAAAGCGGCCGCAAGAACGCTTTGTGGTTCATATTTTGTTTGTGACCACTTTTCGTACGGTTTGACTGCGGAACTTAGTTCGTGTTACTGATATAACGGACATACCTGCGGGGTTCGCGTTCGGATGTTTCTTAGGTTCGAGACTGTCTCGGATAGTTGGGGCAGTTCCGTTTGTAGTTTGATATATTATGTTACATATAGTTTACTAGCGGCCCGCTCCGGTTCCGCTCGGGTCTTTGTCAAAAATTTCAACGATATTTGACGTTGTTTTATTTTTTTTAATAAAAAAACACTTATAATAGTTGAGGTTCGGCCCTCTACCCGAAAAAAAAAAAAAGTTAAACACATGCTGTCGTGACACTTTTTGTAAATAATTATGTGTTAGTAAGGTCGTACTACATTATTTTATTCTATCATCAATAGTTTTCGCAGGGCATGCGATGTAAAGAATATTTTAGGTAATTTTTTTACACCTTGGGTAACATTATTGGGATTTTAGTACGGAACCCAAATTTTTTTTTTCAAAAAAGATTATAGCCTATGTCGCTCGGGAATAGAGTAGCTTCCAAACAGTGAAAGAATTTTTCAAATCGGTTCAGTAGTTTCGGAGCCTATTCAATACAAACAAACAAACAAATCTTTCCTCTTTATAATATTATATAATATAATATAATAATTAGTATAATTAGTATAGATAGATGATAGGTTTTACGGTGTAACAGAACGATGCAATTATTTACTAATATAAATTATATGCCAAAAAAGCACATAGCGTTGTTTAGGTAACGACACCGCGTCGGTTAAGTGTGCTTAGTCTTTACCAGAAAAATCTTCTAAGGATTTTGTTAGGTTTGTGTGAGCTTCCGTGATTAAGTATAGGATACGCAATGTTAACTATCTGTGTAAGCATCATATTATGCCTAATAGTAGCAATAAGATATGTTCAGTTATTTGTGTCTGTTGTTCAAAAAGAGCACATTTGAGTGACGCGGTATTATGAGGTAAGTTAATGAAAACGATAAACTATTTTATATCTAAAATAAAAAAAATTGACACGTGTTTCGGTATTTCGATTGCCTCATTGATCATAGAATTTACAATTGCTAAATAAAAAAAATGCTAACTATTAGTGAGAGAGAGAGAGAAGAAGGGTCGTCGTACCCCCTTACGGGGGCACGGAACGGGCCTCGGGGCGAACCCCACTGCCCGGGCAGAAGCTCCCTACCACATAGGGCAGGGGTGAGTTGATGCAGGGGGGAATGGGAAGAGGGTTCGTATGCACGTTCGGCGCACTCCACATCGACAAAAATATATACATATACATAATACGATGAGCTTGATGTAAGCGACGGATTGATGCCCGCGGAGGGGGCACCCCGGCGCCGGCTGCTGTCCTTGGCTTCGGTTTTTTTTTTTTTTTTTTTTTTTTTTCCTTACAATCTAACTAATTCTAACTAAACTAACTACAACTAACTATACTATTATATACAAGAAGCCAGGGCAACAGACAGCAGACGAGGGGCCCGCCACCGGCCCCATGCCGCGGCCCCACCTCTACAATTCAGAGGGGGGGCCGCGGCACTAGTTTGGCGCTCACCCGCTAAGAACTCCCCAAAAGGGGAAGGCCGTCGCGGGGAGGGACCGACGTATAGTCACTCCCCATAAGGGGGAGTGGTCCACCCAACGGGGGTGGGAAATGGGTCCCCATAAGGGGGCACCCCAACAATGTGGGGGGAACTGACGAGTGTGGACAGCTCAGTCCCATGGGGGCACTCATTATGAGCACTCCCATATCACTCCGGTTAAGCCGACTATCTTACCATAGAAGGGGGTTCTAGTAGCTCCCTTGGTAGNAATTTCCAAATTCCCGGGAAGTGTCCTGTGGACAGAATGGAATTGAACAGCCGTGTCATGTATGACACGACCGTTTCAGGGAAGTGGAAGAATGCGAGGGAGGGAATACCGTCCTCACCCGGCGCCTTGCGCCTCTTCATCCGCTTGATGGAGAGGCGCAATTCGCTGGGAGTGATGAAATCATCATCTCCCAACGGTGGCACCGGGGAGGAGAGTAGGTTCGCTACGCTCTCTTCCACCGATTGGTGGAATGCGGCCTCTGAGGATACAGAGTCATTTGGAGCGAACTGCCGCTCCAGCATTGCGGCCAGGACATCGGCGCGGGCCTGAGCCGAGAAGCATCGGTTGCCCCTCTCGTCCACAAGTGGACAAGTGGGGGCAGGCCGATTTGAGAGCTGGCGGCAAAGTCGGTGGAGGGACACGGAAGAGGGGTCCTCACGGGCCTCCTCAATCCGTTCCTCCCACGCATAGCCCCGAAAGGAGCTAATCTTCGCCGCCAACTCCGCTTCCAACTCATTAAGCTCGCGCTTGATCCTGGGCACAAGAGTCGTCGCCTGGTCGATCGCTCCCCTGATGGAGTCGACAAGGCGAACCGCCGCGCCGTCGACCCCCTCAGGGGTGTTGGGGTCCTGAATTACGGGAAGGTCGACCAGTCGTCTCTTAACAAGCTCCCAGTCGACCTTCGGTTGTAGGGGCGAGGTCGCAACCCGGGTGAGCCCCATACCCAGTGTCACCAGGACAGGGAGATGGGGGGTACCCAGGTCGTACAGTGTCTCGATCGTTACGGGGCACCGTAGCCCCTTATGAACACACACGTCCAGTACATCGGGCTGATATCGCGCGGCGGACGGGACGTGCGTGGGTTCGTCGGGGCCGACCACGGAGTAGTCGCCCCTATCGACATCTTCTAACAGCCGCCTGCCCACTGCTGTGTTAAGTCGGGAGCCCCACGCGACGTGCTTCGCGTTGAGGTCCCCGACCAGCAGAGCTGGGCGGCTGTCGTAATTCAGGGCCCGTCTTATATCCTCAGGGTGGAACTCAGGCCCCGGGGGTCTATACGCGGCATAAATCCGCATATCTCCCCCCGAGGTGTGTACCCTCACACCGACTGACCTTGTCGATGTGAAGGACAGCAAATCCAATCCATCATGCACCACGTCCCGCCTGACGAGGGCCGCAGTGCCCCTGAACGGCCGCCCGGCAGGGGTAAGCTCGTCACGTCGGTACATGAAGTAGTTTGGAATCCTGAACACATCCTGAGGACGTAGCTTTGTCTCGCCCAGGAGCACAACCTCAGGGTTGTACTCCCGGGCGAGAATCAAGAGGTCGTTCTTACGGGATTTAATCCCGTCGGGGTTCCAGTAGATGATGCGCAACTCCTGGCTAGCCATTGAGCTGCGCAATCATCTGGTAGAACCCCGACAGGAGCGCCTCGAAAGGGCTGGCTCCTGAGGCGATCTCACGGATCACTCCGGAGATCACCTCAGACAAATTCTCCCATAGCTTGAGCAGCCATGCAGCAAAGCCGGCAGGCTGGGAGGCCTGCCGACCGCTGCGCCGCTCACGCTGCGGGCGGGGTGGGAGGGTTTGCAAATTTGGGCCCGAGGTCGTTGGGTCTTGGGGCTTCTCCCTAGACGCTTTTATTGGCCTGGATGTAGAGGAGGTAGAGGCTACTGCCTCTTCCGGCTCCACATACTCCACCTCCATTTGTTGAGGCGCCTCTTTTTGTGGCTTGGATTGGGCAGTTGAGGTACTGCCTGTGGCCTGAGTTTGCAAGGCTTGTTCTTGAGCCTTTGCCGCAAGTTTCTTCTCCTTTTTCTTTAATTTTTTGTTTTTATTTTTTTTGCATTTCTTGCGGCTTTCCCTCCGGTAGTGCGTACCTGTTTTGAGGACGCAACAGATGGAGCTCTTGGGACGGGAGCGGAGGATGTGGAAGGGCGTGGTGGGTTAGCCTCCGCCATCAGCGTTGCCGCTGTGGCGTGGGCCTCCACATTCGTAGGGAGGAGTGTGGGTTGGGAAGGAGGAAGAGAAGATTTTCCCTTCCCCTTACCCTTCCCTTGGGGGATCGGTAAAGGGGCAACGGTGGGAGTAAGGACTGGGTTCGCCCTTGGCCGCGGCACCGGTGGTAATGGAGGGGGAGCGGATACTCCCATCATCCTTAGCCTCCTGCGGTAGGTTACACACCGTCTGTCGACGGCGGCATGATCCTTACCACAGTTGGCACAGGTGAAGGGGCCCTCCCTCGGCCTCGGGCAGTCCACCACGACGTGCTCACCTGCACATCGCACGCAGCGGACCGCTCGATGACAATTGTAGGAGGCGTGACCAAAGGCCTGGCAGCGGTGACACTGCGCAGGACCCTTGCCGGGACGCCAACCCTCAACCGTCACCCCCGGCAAGTATAGCAGTTCACTGACTGCATACAAGCGGGCGAGGTCACTATTAGTGATCTGATTTATTTTTTATTTAAGCATTTTAGAAGAACCAATTTTAGGCCAGTGGTTGGGTTACCCTAAGGAAGCCAATTACTAAAATCGGGTATTAACAATTCAAGAATCAATTTCCCTAAGAAATATACAATTTGAAAAAATATATTATTAGTAAGCAACGCTATTATATGCTGATTGTGAGTTAAAAGGGCTCTGTATGCAAATATCGGGAGCGTATTTCGCGACACTGTTGCCAGCCTTTCTCATTGTCTAGCATTCTAGTTACGACTCAATTATCTTCAGAAAGTAAGGAACGCCAATTAACATCCTTTTATGCGTCGCTATACCGACTGCTGGGAAACGAGCTCAAGATATCGAAACAAATTTCATTTGCCGTTCGTAAATTGCTTTGTTGAACTAAACTAAGAGGATTCTCAATGATTTTAAATGCAAAGTTTAACTTGCAGTGCCGGCTAGGAGTGATGTACGCTCATTTGCAAGTGTCCACGGTAAGATTACGCTTTGACGTGGCCTAACAAACGGAAACCAGTCCAGCTGGAGTTGGCGAACTATTTGTTATATTAATCCCAAGATTAAGTATTGAATTCTACATGTCTTTGAGCAACATACCAATTTGCATCATTATATGTAATAAACTTGTATATTTTATTGTTAACTGTAAAGTACTGGAGAAAAATTTAGTATTTTACCTATTTAACCAATTCGAAAATATGAGGAGTTTCTCAGCAAACCAGCAGTTTTTGGGTTATCCTTAATTGTGCATATTTAATTGACTTGGATTACATTAATGATATTTTCGTTTTATTGAAGACAGTTTTATTTTTGATACAACACGTTCACACTTTGTTTTATAATAGATTTGATCTTCATTAGTAATTTTCATTTGAATGTGGTGATTACAATATGCTAACTTCAATTTTGATAAATAAATCACAGAAAATCAGTACAAATGCGGGGTAACAATATAATAAAATACGCGACAAAAATATTTACATTTGCATAAGCTTTAAACGAATAAGTCAGTGACAGGATAAAGCAGAACATTTCTGCATTGGCTATAGAGCGGTGACTACAACACATAAAAACGTACAGTCTTCAGCATAAATCCAAATAATAACACCACAATGGAAACATTAATTTCACAGTTTTGACCACACGACCGCCGTCTGTATAAAAAGCGCCGGCCTCGTAAGTCGTTGAATATAATTGTTTTTATAAGCTATCCAATACAAGGTTTCATCAATTTTGTATATATCATAACTTTTTTGTGTTATCCTTAAAATTAATTAACTGTTAATATATTTGTTACATATTTTTGACTAGTTTTTGCCCGCGACTTCGTCTGCGTGGAATAGTTACTTTGGTGTATAGCGTAAGCTCTCAAAAGGGAAAAATACGCCGATTTTGAAACATTCTTTATTGGTGCTCCGCTTGGTCTTATTAGTCCTATTAGTCTTAGCGTGATGTTAGCCTATAGCTTTTCTCAATAAATGAGCTATCTGACAAGAATTTTTCAAATCGAACCAGTAGTTCCTGAGATTAGCGCTTACACAAGTAAACTCTTCAGCTTTATAATATTAGTATAGAAGTATAGATGTGGATTTATGAAATTTGTACATTTTCATTGTTCCAATAGGTACTAAAGCATGTGAATCAGTACATAAAAAGGACCAATTTCTACGGATATTTACAATACTACGAGCACGGGCGCAGTAAAACGCTTTCTTTAAACTCCGTTAGAAGAATGACGGAGACATTATTATAACTTTTCCAAAATATGAGCAGAGGAGTTTTTTGCAGAGTTTAAAAATACACAGAAAATTATTGTCGAAAATACATCGTGATGGAAGTATGTACGATCTGCTACAGTGGAGGGAAGCGGTACATGGTAAAATGTTACACGTTGAAATAGTAAAATGTTTACAAAAAGACCCGTAATTTTGTGTGCCTAATGAATCAATTGCTGTTTCTCAATCTAACTGTGAGCCCTGAACTATACTAACCACGTTTTCAATGTATCCTCAACGTGTGAAATTGTTAGTAATCAAATTAGTTTTATCAAATCGAGCAATATATCTACTAATAATATTTATGAAAAATCATCAATTCATCTATTATCAGTTCGTCTACAAAATTACCTTTCAAAGTCCCAAAACATTGAAACGTCAAAAATATAAGGTCGTTTAGGTGTTACTTGAAATCGACGTAAACTGTCCATTAAAAGTAATCGAATATCATAAATCAACACCTCCCATAAAATTGTTCATGTGACTTATGAATTTTATTATACATTTATTAATAAGAGAAACAATAAACTAATTAAATGTGTGGAATTTAAGTACACCGTTTAAAATTCCATTCAGACTGAAACTAAAATCATCATTATTTAAAAAGCCTTTAAGCTAGTTTTGAACATACTTTTATTTCGGCTTTCCTTGTTCCTTTCATTATTCTGTTACCCTTTTCTTGTTTCGTAGCAGTTGATTTCATGTGACAATTGTTCACAATTCAACAAGTCTGTTTGGCTGCTCAAAATATTTTTATTGTAGGCTAACGACTCCCTGTCACACTGTGGTGTGAATATCGCAAAATTACTGAAAACTACGAACCAATAATTGCGAAAAAACTTCTACTAACTATAGATAAATCGAGACATATTGTTCCTTTTTTTTTCCAAAATTTGACGTTATTGTCCACTGTATTCGCCCTGCACTATTTTTTGTTGTTTTGACGTTGGTAAGAGTAACGCCATCTATCGAAGAATAGCCGAACGAATATAGAAGGTACTGGTAAAACCGAGAAGTACAATGTCATCTAATGTGTAGCAGAAACACAAATCGAAGCTACTCGACTTGCCCAGAATGTACTCGTTAAATCTAGGGATGTCGTATCGACTACAAAAGCGTTGCAGAGATGGCACGTAGTCAGTTAGTAATCGGAACTACTCGAAGTGAAACAGCGAACGGATCACCTGAAGCGAAGCGGAAGAAGTGAAATGAGAATTTTAAAGTGTTTCTGTTTTAAGTGCTCTAAGTGCTAATACAGTTTCAATTTATACTTCGGTAGAATTTTTATTTATCCCGAATCCCAGCGCGTAACATTATAATTAAACCTGGGTAGGCGGGCAAGGAAATTAAAATAATTCGATCGAACAATAAATTGCTTTATTACACGAAATAAAATAATTATAATTAGCACGATTCACGTAGTAATCTCTCTCTGCCACTCCGTTCGTTCCGATATCGAGTTGAGGGAACAAACTCTCGTACCCGTCAAGTAGCAGCTGGAGTCCCGCAAGGCTCCGTCCCCTCCCCACTACTGTTTATTTTGTATATCAACTATATACCCTGGCCTCCGGAGACCCATCTAGCGGTCTTTGCGGATGACACGGCTATCTACTACTCGTGTAGGAAGAAGTCGTTATTGCATCAGCGACTTCACACCGCAGCAACCATAATGGGACATATACAAATTAGTATTATTATTTGATAAGTTAAGCCATTCTTATTAATTACCAAATGCTTAAGTGAAGCTGGTGGTTTATGGTTTTCCTAAGTCTGCACGGTTCAGTACCATCATCTTGGCTGTCTCTTCCGTGGATGTTAGGATAAATTTCATGCAAATATACAATTGACATACACGCTAAGGTGCCAGTAATGGCTTAATGCCAAGTGGCATCCATATAACAGCAAAAAAAAACGTAACACTCTTGACTATTGAAAAAATGTCATATCTATTGAAATTTTGTACTCGACAGTACCGGTATATATTATCGGCTAGGCAGGTGGTAAACGGTTCCTATTCAATATGGCCCCATTGTACCATTATGGGTAATCGAGATATTTTTAGAGCATGAGGTGTTAAGTTTATTACTAATATTGCTTATAGATACTGGCAGTACTATAATAGGTTACAGTTTTTTTCTACTTCCACCTTCTAATACGCCGCATCTTTTTCTTATCTGATTTTATCGTTCCCATCCAAGTTGGTGATAAACCTTTCTTTAGGCTTTTTGTTTTTAGCACAGATTTGGTCATATATCTATTCTGAGGACGTATTGTAGAACTGTACAAAAGTTGGTGACATTCAGCAAGCCTATCATTAATATTCGCAGATAAAAAAATGTCAGAATGCCTTTATTTTATGGTCACTCTATATATTTATAAAAGTTTATCATAATAAACTATCGGCTATGCATAGACTTCTCTTTCGGTATTTTATTGCTCTTTTTCTCCTTTTTCTTTTCACACTCTCATATCATCATCCGATTTGACGAAAATTATGTATTTGAAAACAGCCAAGCGTAAAAATATGTTCCCGGTATTTAGGGCTTATGGCACAAGTATCTATGGTGCGGGCTACCGCTGATATATTTAGGACTATCGAAAGCGACATGTCACTTCATCCGTGTCATTTAATCACCATTATGGCACTCGCTTTCTAAGTGTATTTAATCTGGCTCACTTGTTTATCGTAAATGCATGGTAATATGAGAATAGATCTTCTGTTATAGCTGTTATGCCGGTACGAAAAAGGACATCTGTCTTTAGATAGCGCAAACGGATTTCGAAACAACTAGAATGCCTCTCAAATGTTCTAGAACGTTTTCGAATGTTCCAATTGTATCGAGAGTATTCTGGAAAACTGTAGACGTGGTCGAAGTAACCAGCGAAATCACTAGCGTGACAGCAGGCGGCATGCGGCCCGTCCAGCTACTTAGCCCTGTTCGCCGATGACAGACTACTACTCTACTAGGAATAGATCCCTAATGGTGAAGAAGCTCCAGACTGCAACTACAGCACTCGGACATTGGTTTCGGAAGTGGCGGATTGAGATCAATACCTCGAAAAGTGCAGCTGTACTCTTCGTTAGGGAGACCTCGATTCGATTCTCATCTCGTATTGACGTAGAAATCTCACACCCTTACTTACTCTCTTTGACCAGTTCATAGTCTGGACCTGAAAGGTCGCATATCTGGGAGTCCTTCTAGATAGTCCACTGATTTTTCGTCCCCATATAAAGTTTGTCCGTGACCGCATCGCAATTATCCTTGGCACACTAGGTTAAGACCTATAAGCGGAGGAAATCTATCCCTTTGTAGTAAGGTGACACTTCACAAAACTTGCATCGGTCCCACTTCACTTAAGCGAGTGTGGTGTTGACCCACGCGGCCCGCACCCACATTGTTGGCCTCCAGTGAAGAACATCGATCTTTAACGTCATCTAGACCTTGCATCTATCAGGGAATACCTCGGAATTAAGTCAGCATCGGAACGCTAGTTCGATAAGACGATGCGGCACGATAATCACCTAATCGTAACCGCCGTATTTTTATTAAACCTCTGCAGCTCTGAAACTAGGAGCAGGCATAGGGACCGTGGTAACAGTACTCGTCAAACTCGTCGTAATGTTCGACGTGAAAACTAACCTATAAATCAGTCCGTTGAGTTTCTCGCCAAATCTGCTCAATAGGTCGAGATTACGCGGTAGTATACGCATTGTATACCTAATCTGTTATAACATGGAGACCTTAATCTCAAATCTCGTGGGTGGTATTTCCAGTTTCATGTTTATATGCTTCTGTAATTATTTAGCCTGACGTACTACGCCAGGCTGTATCACTATTCTGCAATATTTTCTCTGACCTTAAAGTCATATTTAATGAAATATAATTGACAAAAAAAAAACTCAGTAAAAGCTCACCCAAAATTATTATGTAACTGCACCACAACATGGTCATAAAGTATTTACACCGTTTATCTTTGGTAATAACATCAAAATTTACGACACCATCGGCTGTATAGATATGCCGTGTGTTTTCAATTGATTGAGGTGACTGCAACATAATGTTCTATCGATTTGCCGTAAAGTGTTTATGTAATCGTCAGTAGTCTAATGTGAAGCGAAGTTTTCAGAGCCTGTCGCAGTACAATCTAAAATACTTACAAAAAAACATTTAAAATGATGAGTATGATTTATTGTTTTGTATAATAACTAATGGGGATCTCTTAGGGACTCTCTAGGAACAGTGTGAATCACGTTACAATCGCCAACCAAGGGCAGCAATTTATGTAAGAAAAAGTATTATTCACTGTTAAACTCACAGTTGACTTATAAGATATATGTTTAGCTCTAAGATGAAGCAATATATTTACGAGAATTTGTATTTAACTTTTCCGTGTGCACATGCATTTAGCCTTATAAAAGATTTGATCAGAACATTTTGCTTTTATGAGTAGCAATGGCCGTCAAAACTGAAATTTATTAGGCATATTTCGTAGAAAAAAATATTTTTCTTGTTCATAATATTGTTTCATCAGGTTTACGTAGAAATGCAAACCGAAGAAGAGATTTCACGATCATGGTTTCATTTCATGGTTATTTGTTTTCAGAGTGCAATAATAAAATTTTGTCTTTTTTTTATAATTGTAATCTATCAGCTAACCCTACTGCGTATTAGTTAATTTTCTGTGGTAGTGTACAAAAAAGCTCAAACATTGCTAATAATAGGTACTACACCTCACACGTGTTCAATGCTAAGCACAGCAGTGTCCTAATACGCGTCGCTGGTCTTCAGCTTTTCTCCTAAACACACTTCCCAAAACAAAAATAATATTACATACTCTTAGAACAACTGCGTTTGTCCACAGTGTGTTTCCAAAGATGTTTTTTGTCACGTACCATTCGGCTTTGAAAATACCCTTTAGCAGTGTTTCCCGGGCACTATGACTAGCTAAAATATGATATAACACCCATGGCACACATAATATATTACTAAAAAAAGGGCCGGCGTTGTCAATAAAGAAGTCATATATTTTTGGGACGATTGCAAAAGAAGTTATCGTAGTTTTACGCTGATTTTACATTACGCTTAATTCTAATACTATGACAGGCACTTTCTGTATACCGTACCGTATTATTTTAAAGATTATTAACTTTCAACATTGTCCCATGGGTACATTGTAAAATCCTTTATGGTCGGGTCATTCTGAGCCCTATCACGCAGGAAACCATTCACCTGATACTACGACCACAAACGTTTATGTTCTTTCTGAATGATTGTCATTAAAGTTAATAGTACACGGGGTTGTTTGTTGTCAAGAGTTTTCATGGGTTTTCACGACATACCATTGGGGTTTGTGTCATATAGATTATTTTGTTTTGATCTGAAATGTCGTTGAAAACAATACTGTGTTTATTTGTTATAGCTCTATAAACTATTTGATAAATAAAAAGGAATGTTTGTTTCAATTATTACATAAGTACATACTTAATATGTTGTTTTTTGCCTATCTATTTCAGTAGCTTCAGGGGCTATTCAGGTCTTAATAGGACCGGTCGGCGAGTCATTGGGCTCAGCCTAAAATAGTTTATTAACAACTGCCCTAGCGAGAGTAGTGCTTCGTTGAATCAACCACCGGATCGGAATCGCGCCTCGCAGAGATAATCCAGTGAGAAACCCAGAGGGGTGTATTTTATGGGATGGTTGCAAATCTAGTTCTTCGTTTGAAGAGGATCAGTGTGACGAATGGTCTGTGAATAGTATATTTCTATGCTGTCATATAACTAAATATATGCTTTTTGTTTGCATAGGGCATATGTAATATGTTATCTTATATAAAATGGGCGAAACGGAGATATCTTACTAAAAATAATTCTAAAACCTTTACATTTCGTGTACCGGTTTTATAGTCAGTCCTTGGTAAAGTAAAGACAAATTGTAAATGATGATATAATATAATTTCTGCGACAAATTTAGCCCTTTGCCCTAAAAAGTTCGCTGCGACCGCTGTCAAATTTCTCCAGGTGTAACCGCTACGTTATGTTGCTGTGGTCTTAGCGGGCCATTTAAATTCATAAGCTGTAGCGAGCAATAAATGCAAAAGTGCAAAAGTATGAATTAAATATTCTGTTAATGTTAAATTCGTTTTTTATTTCGTAGTAAGATTGATTTTTCGTATTTGGTAAAATTTTAAGTAACTTCAAATGCAGCCACCAATAAGACCCATAATGGTGAGTGTTTACTATCATTTATGACATCAGTAAGGACCAAACCGCCACCCAACACACTCTTGTATGCTACCATATATGCATAATAAATTGTTACACATAAGCAATTTTGTAAAGTCACCGATTTGAGTATTTTACGAGTAGATTAAAACTATTGAACCTCCTATCCGATTCTAAGAAACTTTGAAATTGTTAAGATTCGCTGGTTTCAATATATTTGTTTTTGTTTTTACGCTCATAGCTTGGACGGATTGTCACCTCCCATGCGGTCCAGTTTACAGCAGTCCTCTGTTTGGAAGCGTGGCCCGCGGGCTGTCATCAACCGTTAAACGCTACCGGCCCTCGGAACTGCCCGTGTAGCTTTGTTAATTTCATGGCGGTTTGAATTTGTCTTTGGGCGAGACCCTGTAACAAATTTATTTTACAACTACGACGTAAATTAGCAGTTGTCTAATTACGTACGTACAGTACGAGATATACGTTTTCGCTGTGAATTGTTTTATTAAAACACATGTTTTTGGCTAAATCATCGGTAACTATTTGGCTATTTTTATTTTCAGATAAATTCAAGATTAGCTTTGATTTTGAGAATCAAGATTCCTAAATTACATATCTTGTAACCTTATAAATCGTTACATATAACCTTGATTACTAAAATAACTTTACGACTTAGTTTTTTTCAGCTGATAACACAATAGTATGGTACCATGGAAGTAAAAAGAAAATTTTCTATGACTACTACTAAATTATTCAGTTTCATCTCATTTAATTTATATTAATGATACAGGACGAACGTATACAGAACCTTAAAAAATAATTATTAGCGTACATTTTTCACATTAAAGCCCTGAGTTCTTTGTCTAATTCCTCTTAGTTTAGAAACTTTGAACGGGTTGAGCATGTCTATTAGAAATCGCCTTTTAACTTGAATTAAAAACTTATTGATTTTGATAAAACTATTGTACAACTGTTAAGACGACTTTTGAATGTTCTGTGATTTATATAAATATGTTGAGCCCTGCTTATTGACCTATAAAGCTCTAGACTACTTATCAGAAAGCGTCTTGAAAGTTATCCTAAGTAGATTAATTAAGCAAAGAGTATGCTGATGTAAGTGCCTAGAAAAGCAGGCAATTAATTATTTTAAGTAGTTCCTGGCATCACAACGCGGAAGTTTTCCCATTTGAAATGAATCCTTTTTTGTTCGGAAATTATACATAAAGAAGGTGATTTACATTTTGTTCGTGAATTTATTGAGTAGGTTTCCCGTTTACTTTTTTGGCAAATAAGCCAATTAATATAATCGTGGGATTTACTGAAGTCTGTATTTATTACACGGTGCTTTTTTATTTTTTTTGCAATTTCATTTGTATGTGTATTGAGACGAGAAATGGATGGATGAATTGAACATGAAATTCTTATGAGATTACCTCCTAGCTACCGCCTAGCTTTCAAGTGTAAATCTAAATAGTATTTAGGCTATGTAAAGACACAAATAACGTTTAGATTAATATAAGTTGGATAAAAAAATTATGTAATAATAAGAACAGTATTTCAGATATATTTTGTAAAGGGCATTTGTTCGTCTGATCAGGCACGACATAAACTTTTCAGACAAAAAAGAGCACGTCCGTAGTTGTAATGATACATTGTTTTTCGACAGTTATAATAAGACGAAAATGTTTTTTTGTTTAACGCGTGTCAGGGATAGCTTGGAAATGTTTTAAAAGTGTTTTCATTGTCGTTATAGACAGATGAACATTTGGCCTATCCGATGATAAGCAGCTACCGTTGCCCATGAATATCAGCAAAACCTAAGACGCAGCGAAAATGCTGCCTACTGCCTAGGAGTCGGAAGCGTTCATAGCCATTTCATTTCAGCATATATAACTGGCACAAGGATAATGAGGAACCCTATTTTAACTATTCGGTATATTTAGCCATTAAACATTTTTAAGTATTGAAATCAAAATCAAATTTATAAAAATTCAAAATGAACGGAATTTAACGAACATATGTAGTCAAGAGCTGAAGGTCACCAAGTGCCTGCTGACTATGTGCCAGGAAAGGATCCGGAGTTTCTTTGGGCACATAATGCGATCCTCATTGCACAGCCTGGAGAAACTCACAATTTTCGGACAAATGGAGGGGAAGCGCGCTAGAGGAAGAGCGCCAGCTAGATGGGTTGACCAACTCAAGGAGGTGACTGGAGGGCAGATATGGGGAGCAGAACCGGACCGAGTGGAGAAGATTGACATACAGTCACGATCTTCAGCATTGAGGGAACGACCAGAAAGATGTAGTCAATTTAAACACAGTAATGTGGTTTTCTTCAGTAGATATTGTCAAGCAAACTCAAAATCAAAGTCAACCAAAATATTATTAAATTATATTTTTATTTCGTTAATATATTTGAAACCGCTTGACCTTATATGATTTCACGCTAAACCTATTCCATTCGTAGTCTTACAATGCATATTTTAGCTAAAGAAATGTTGCTTTAAATTCTCATTTCGCTAACAAAATGTAAACAGAAAGTTCAGGGGGGCCGTAGGTCGCGAGGAAGCGAGCCTTGCCCTCTTCCAATGATATAATTGAAATTTCGTTTTGCCTCCCTCCGGCCAGGTCCCCTTATATTTATTACGTAATAGACATTTTTGACGCGGAATTATGAATTTGTGAAAACAAAATTCCGAAGGTAAATTTGGTGTCGTTTGATTATTTTTTAGGTTGTTTTACTTTGTTATTGTGAATTGTTGTTCGGTTATTCCATGAATTTGTATTAAACTTTCATAACGTTTCGGCTTCATTTCATGTAAAATAAGTTTATTACGTTTGGAAATTTAATTATTTCTGTATCAAAGCAAATAGTTTCAGTTCTTCGGTTACTGAATTACTGATTAGTGTTACGTACATAGATGGGAATTATTATAGATACAAAATATGGATTCCCAGTTTCGCCCGCGTTGAACTTGGATTTTTATTTTATTTAATGAAGGATAGCTGGTGGCTCCAAGACTTTTCCAGCTTCGAGAGCAATGATATTGTAGTGTTTTTTTTATTTTATATTAAGAGTTATTTCCTTCTTAATATGAGCTTCACAGGTAGAAACAAAAAAGTAATTTTTATCTATATCTATACTAATATTATAAAGAGGAAAGATTTGTTTGTTTGTTTGTTTCGAATAGGCTCCGAAACTACTGGAACGATTTGAAAAATTCTTTTTCCATTAGAAGCCGACATTGTCCCTGATGAACATAGACTACTTTTTTTTTTTTTTTTTTTTAATTTTTTTTTTGGTTTCATGTGTGTTTTAATGTTTCCGAAGCGAAGCGAGGGTGGGTCGCTAGTTACTAATTAAATTAGTAATATATTACACAACTCTACAAAAAAAATTCGTTCTTTGTCCTAACGTTTATATTAGGTTTTTCCGGTTAATTATTCACAAAAACGAAAATAAAATTCCTTTTTATGGTATAAAGTTTGCTTTTGTGATAGTTATAGTAATAAAAGTCATTTTTCAATTTTTTTTATAAATTTGAATTAATTTTAATACTTTCAAAAAATCCGCGCTATGAGAGTGGGGTGTTTAAGTTTACACAGTGCCGCTAGATGGCACTCGTGTCATAAATAACGATCAGGTGTTTTGTACAAGCCCAGAAATACTTAAAATGTCACAAAAGTGTAAATACGATGCTGATGCATTTTGTTTCATATGTGGTCAATTTATTAAAGTTCAAAAGCAAACTGTTTCATGCCATGTATTTTTTTTTCGTCTAATTACGATCTAAAATATCGAAATTTTATGCTTTGCAATCAAATTTGGTGTTGACACGTGTTATTATTAGTATTAGTTCCTTTCCATGATGCTGGAATGAATAAATATAATTTACTTGGGTCAGGTCATAACATAAAGTATAATACATAAGTACTATAATAACCAAAGCTTTTTCGTAAATTATGATGTAAAAGTACTGATATTAGGTTATGTTTCGGCTTCATTAATGCAAATTGTTTGAATAGTTTTCAAGAAAATATGCAAACTAAAACACTTTCATAAAAACTCTGTTTAATGCAGCATAAGATTTGCCATTGAAAATATAATAATACTAGCGACCCGCCCTCGCTTCGCTTCGGAAACATTAAAACACACATGAAACCAAAAAAAATAAATAAAAATAAATAAAAAAAAAGTAGCCTATGTTCATCAGGGACAATGTCGGCTTCTAATGGAAAAATAATTTTTCAAATCGGTCCAGTAGTTTCGGAGCCTATTCGAAACAAACAAACAAACAAATCTTTCCTCTTTATAATATTAGTATAGATATAGATATAGATAGTATAGATATAGATATAGATAATATTTGTTTGTAAAAAATGTATTTAGATTGGAACCTCATATATTGAGAATATTTTTAATGACTAAACATCACGTCACTAATTAAAGAATATTACAGTGTACATAGTACAATTTATATTGAATGAAATGAAAGGAACAGACAATCTAAAGGATAAACATTAAATCTTGTTTTTTGGTTACAATACAAAAAATATATATTGTATTTTACCTAAATTAGGGATTGTTTCTAAAAGTCTGCTGTTGAAAATTAAGAATGGGTTTGAGCGGTAATTACAATAGTGGTTTGCATGTTCCAAGAAAATTGCTTAATTTCGTGTTCAAGTTTTTAACTACCCATAATGTCTTAATGAAAACAGTACAGTGAGTATTTTATTAACGTTTTCTCTACAAAAGCATTCATTTGGTTTTCAATGAGTTTTACATTTGAAAAGCTACGAACAGTTGTAATGGAAGATTAAATTTTGTAGCCTCGGGATATTTCTTGAGAACTACAACCAAACAATTACTTAAATGATTGCTTTAGATATTATGTCTCTAAGTTCATTAATATTTAATTACTTTTCTGGTTTATAATCAGACAAAATGGAATTATTACTTTATACTATTTTCTGAAGTTTCCACGTGAAAACTTGTCTAAAAGACCATTAAATAGAAATCAAAGTTTTCAGGCAGTGCGTAAATCATGAAATATTAACTAGTTTGAATCGTAAAAATATTTCAAAACAAAAAAAAAACTGTATATAATATGTAAATCATATTAGGAAAACATTAGATTTCTGAGTGTACACGAGGTTTGACCACGGTCCAATTTACCTATTTATGCCGCGAAGTAATCAATAGTTTTGGTTTGAAGGACCGTCATTCACCGTCATTCCAATGTAATTGAAATTTCTCGTGTCTCAAGGTAAACACGTTAACTTAGTTGTGGATATTGGATCCGATAATCTCTTAATACCAATTGAGATCCACATCGTACCACAAAATTAAAGACTTGATTTCAAAGTAAAAGTGTTTTAGTCAAATTTAGTAAAATTGCAGATCTTGAACCAAAAAAAAATACAAAAACAATTTTACTTCAATTATGCTTGTATTTATGTAGGTTTTACGCATTAATGTAGAAAAAAATCTCTAGATATTAGTGTTTGGTAAATTATATCCAAGGACATTTTTTGTGTCCCTGAAAGCGTAGGTACATATAGGTATGTGAAAGCGTTGCAAACAGATAAGACATTTTCACATCTATACTAATATTATAAAGAGGAAAGATTTGTTTGTTTCGAATAGGCTCCGAAACTACTGGACCGATTTGAAAAATTCTTTTTCCATTAGAAGCCGACATTTTCCCTGATGAACATAGGCTACTTTTTTTTATTTTATTTTTTTGGTTTCATGTATGTTTTAATGTTTCCGAAGCGAAGCGAGGGCGGGTCGCTAGTTGTTAATATAATATTAGTCTCGAAAACTATATACGATTCATATAAATTTATTTCTATATTAACTTTGATTGTTCGTTTTCTACCATGTTTTTTTCTTTTTTTTCTTTTTTTTATTGCTTCCAAGCATGTATCCATGAGTGGACGATCTCACGGCCCACCTGATCTTAAGTGGTTACCGGAGCCCATAGACATCTACAATGTAAATGCGCCACCTATCTTGAGATATGAGTTATATGGTCTCAGAATAGTTACAACGGATTACTACTTCACAGCAGAAATAGGCAAGGTGGTGTTACCTACCCGTGCGGGCTCACAAATTAATGGTCCTACAACCAGTGAATACGCAAATTATAATTTTGCGGGTTTGATGTTTACACCATGTTATTCCTTTATAGTCAATCAATCCAAGTCAATTGTGAACATTTGTTAAGTACGTATTTCGTTAGAAAAATTGGTACCTGCCGGCGGGATTCGAACACCGATGCACCGCTACTTATGCAACGGTCGTCTTATCCTTTAGGCCACGACGATTTCAAAATAGCATGCGTAGCATTTTATTATTTGTATTTGCAAGATATATTATATCTTTTATGAACGTCGTGTTTGCCAACACGATTGAAAATAATTGATACTCCCTGATAGAAGCCGGAATTAATTGTCGACTTGTTCAAATAGCAGTGATTTAGCACGATCTTATCGTTTCTTGTTACATTTAATATTTCCTGGTGACAAATCGTTTCGTACTTGAGAAATAAATTGTTTCCGAGATGTTATTATAAATTTGTATCGGACAACAATTTCTTCCTAAAAAACAGATAAAAATCTCAACTCTGTAAAAGCGTTACGGATTTTGAGATGAAATGAAAAATAAACTTGATCCTGGTAAAACATGACTTGAACTAGATTAAACTTACAACGTAGAATTAACTTAGCTAGACCTACTAGATACTTTATCAAGTTTTAGAATTGCGCAGCTGTTATTGTTTGCAGTTCTTGTTGAGAGCTTTTATTTTAATTGGAAGAGCGCTATTTTGATATACCAGATTATCATTTAAAGAAGCAGGTTCGTAGAAATTTCAAAAATAACAGAAATTTCTATATATTCTCAGAAATAACAGAAATAACACAAATTTCAAAAATAACAGGTTAGTTTTATTTAAAGAAAACGAATGAGGGCCAATTCGAATAGGTGTATTATACTTTCTTAGTCTTATATATTTGATTGGCTTTAAGCTGATATAGCTGGGCAGACCGGCTTATCATTCCCTTAGCGATAAATGGCTAAAGAGCCTAAATTCTTCCATCTTGTATCAAAATTTTCATTTCGAGAAGTAAATGCACTCCAATTTATGCACTGAGTTTCTCAGTGGGTCGCGATTCCGATCGCCTGTGAGCTCATATACCTGTCCGCGGGACACTGGAATAGTCCCTTAAGCTCCCAGCGAATGGAGAGGGAAAAAAAAAAACCAATGCGGTTCGAAATGCTAGATTTAATCAGTTGTCTTCACTTGTGTAAGATAATCAAAACCAAATCTATATTAACAAATCAATCACCATTCCATATGAAAGACTACAATGATTTGTTCATCAGGTACATTTATTTTGGCTTGTGTTTGGACCTCGTTAGTGCACACTTATGCAAGTCCAATTATGAATGAAGCGAGCTCGATCCACTCAAATGACGCGAGAACCATCAATTAACGTAAACGAATGTCGTTTAAAGTTATGAAATGAATTTCTGAATAACTGAATTGATTTTTCAAATTTAAATTCACACTAGAAAATTAATTAAAACAAATGTAGCTCGTTTTAACTATTACTAGATGATGACCGAGCTTCGCTCGGTTTTTTTTTGATAACGCCATCTTGTTGTGTCTTTAAAGCGATTAGTTGCCCTCAGTTAAGAAAAATAGTATTATTATTCGCCAATAGATGTCGGGAAGAGTTGATTATTGAAAACACGAATAAAACAACATTTTCTGAAAATAAATCGTAGCTAGATCGATTTATCGCCCCCGAAATTCCCTGTATACTAAATTTTATGAAAATCGTTGGAGCTGTTTCCGAGATTCAGATTATATATATATTAATATACAAGAAATGCTCGTTTAAAAGTATAATATAAGATATATAAGATGTTAAATATAGTAACTCTTCTATGAACAAAAAATATTGATTTGAATTCAATATCATAACTGTTTTCTTAATTGAGCTGTGCTTGTCATTTTTGAGATAAAATAATGCTTAAAGCGAAGGAAATGATAAGTTAGCTTCTTCGGAATTCGAACTTACCCACAGTACTTACTACCTACAAAATTAGGATTACTAAGGTAGCCAAAGATACGAAAATACCAAGCTGTTATCGCAATAAAATTAAAACTCTCGCCTCTTGGTTCACCTTGTAATCTTTTAACATCAAATAGACGGAGAGTCCACTCAGATAATGATGAAAAAGAAAAAGATAAACATATAAGTTGACAGTTTTTTGTTAGAGTTTATATTTTGAATGCTTGGGTTAGTTAATGAATTCATTAACAGTAATGAGTTGAACTACAATGCCTCCTACTTGAGCTTGTTTTAAGCTGGAAATCTACATAGTATATATTGGTACAATGTGTGAGTAAAAGATTTAGTTTTATATTTACAAACGTATTAATCCTGTATGTTGACTCTAACTGTGTGTATGCACCTAATATGTATATAGTGTGCATAAATATTATATTCAAATATTTATCTACGTAGCAATGCGTTTATCATAATACTCTCTATATAAGCGTCTGTTTAAAAGTTGATAATGCCGTAAGCATTTAGTCTACTATTCAACCTTGTGCACAAGGGCTAAATAAATAAAAAACAAACGTGTGGCACTCAGGAACTGCCACGGTAAAGCTATTGCATAGCATTTTTTATCAGATTATGCAATTATAATTAGACAATGATAATTTAATATTAAAACAATAATAAAACAAGACCACGCTATATTAAATATTAATAAAAGCAATACCTTAACTGTCTCCTTCAAACTCATAAGCTAGACCGCGCGAGAGAGAGATGGGCAGACTTTTCATGATGCGCATGCAGTGTGACGTCACGCCACGCGCTTATTCACAAACACTACACAAGGGCAACGTGTGAATGAGTTGAATGCAAGCTACATGGTAGGCGGAGTGAGGGGTGTTAGGTTTTTTTCGTTACGGAATTTTATGATTCGGTCGTCGCGCTCAAGGCCCGCGGTAAAAGCTATGCAATAGCTTAATAAATTAATATTGAATTTAATTAATGAGATATGGAGTATTTCAATATCAAAACAAAATATTACTATAACTTATTTAAATTACTTACTGAAAAGTTGTGGTTCATAATTTTTTATGATGAAACTATTACGCTATCTCTTAACACTTGAGATGCTCGACCCGAAGGATCTCCTTTTAAGAGAGACGTGTCGGAGGCAAGCACGTGTCGGGGATTAGTCGTAGCGCATAATAACTACCCACTTTATATACACACTGTATTTTGATTGAACAAACCCTTGCTCGTTAGTTATGTAAACCGGTGATGTTAGCGACGCAGAATATATCCGGGTGGACGGTTGCATACAACGAGCGATATTTTAGCAGGCGAGATCCTGGGGATTACTGGTGGTAGAACCTCTTGTGAGTCCGCACGGGTAGGTACCACCACCCCACCTATTTCTGCTGTGAAGCTACTGCTATGCGGTTTGAAGGGTGAGGCAGCCGTTGTAACCATACTGACACCTTAGAACTTAAATCTCAAGGTGGGTGGCGCATTTACGTTGCAGATGTCTATGGGTTCCAGTAACAACTCAACATCAGGGCTGTGAGCTCTTCCACCCATTTAAGCAATAAAAAAAGATCATACAGGCCAAATACAACTTGAATACTCCACGTTGAGACGTGGTGGCAAAGAATCAGTTTGATTGTATTATCGGCTCGTTAGATATCAATGCGTACCTATGTAATTCTTATCATATTGAATAGGTTTAGCTACTGCCATTCATTAATGTTTTTGCCGGGCCTAGTGAGCCTGTTTGTTTGTAAGCGTGAATGATACCAATTTATTTTTAGAAATAAATCACTGCTATTCTTGATTTGACATAATATAGTATTCCGATGTAAATGATAGTTTGAAATGTATCGAATTTAATTTTTTTTATTTTATTGTTTTATAAAATCAATCTGAAACAGAATGTGCTTAAAGTCGGGATCTGTTCAGTATCAGGGGAACGGTCAGTAGAGACCGGTCGATTATTTGCCGATACAGACGACAATCAACACAAATTTGCATGTGAGCTGTATTGAATTGAGACAAGCGACCGTCACGAACCAATCGTATTCGACGTATCGTGGATCTAAAATATTATAGCTTCTGGAAATGTCTCCGCATTAAAATTTATAGTTCAAATTGTTTTCAATTTTTGTTTAGGTCAACTTGATGACCTCATTGCTCGATTGCTTCTTGAATCTGTATCTTTCGTAAAGATGTTCGATATTTGGAGATATTGGTCCTATCTCGTTGGTAACAGTAACTTAAGACAAAATACCAGTTTAGAAATGTTAAACGTAGAACGTTTATTGTCTTCATAAATTAACAATCACATAATCACGCTAGATAAATTATTTACGTACGTATTCATGTCAAAAGCCTATTTCTGCTCTAAGCATTTATGAATTCTGGTCTGAGGTCTTGGATAGATGTTTTCCATATATGGCTGGGAGTTTCTAAGTGGTGGAAAATAGTGTGATATTGGACATCGGCTGCATATTCACGCACGCTGCATTAATAAATGCATTATATTATAGAGCAAAGAAAAAAAATCTAATAATATTTATAAAGCTATATATACAGATATGATAAAAAAATAGATATATAACATATTTTTTGCAGATTGCAGATACAGATTTCTGATGTACCTAAATAAAGAGATTGCTTACTGTGAATTTTTTCCATGGCCTAAGTGGGGATGCACATCTAGTTCTTTTTATTTCCGGTGTGTAATTTGCAATTCAGTAATCTGCCGTTAAAGGGAAAGATAGTAGGAGTTAATTTACCAGTCTATATCAATGATTATTCATTTCCAATGCTGTTATATGATGGTATTGATCTACGTTATGAAAACAAGTTTTCTACTCAACTCGTACTCAACAAATGCTCACGATTGTTTTCCACGGTGAAGGAATAACATCGTGTAATAAAAATCAAACCCGCAAAAATTATAATTTGCGTAATTACTGGTGGTAGGACCTCTTGTGAGTCCGCGCGGGTGGGTACCATCACCCTGCCTATTTCTGCCGTGAAGCAGTAATGCGTTTCGGTTTGAAGGGTGGGGCAGTCGTTGTAACTTACTTGAAACCTTAGAACTTATATCTCAAGGTGGATGGCGCATTTACGTTGTGGATGTCTATGGGCTCCAGTAACCACTTAACACCAGGTGGGCTGTAAGCTCGTCCACCCATCTAAGCAATAAAAAAAAAATCGAATAAAGTACTAAATGTGAACAAAACCCAAACAGTATATAAGTAAACCTTAATAACTTAAGGGCTTGCAGACTTTAGTTGACATGATTAGTAAAGCCACCAGAACTTTCTACAATTTAATGAATACACGGAACATTGAAATGAAATTATGAATAGACAATTTTATCTCTCATCAACCGAATGATCATGGTTCTATACTCTTCGGATATACGAGTGTTACTGGGTTACTTATAATATTTGCTATGTGTATGTGCTATAATTCTGATGTTGTATTTGTTATTTTAGTTATGTGTTATTTGTTCTACACACACTCATCACTTTTTATTATTATTCTCATTATCCTCTCGCAGGTCTGCTGGAAGAGATTTCTCAAAGAAATAAGCAGTGCCTTTGTACATAATTTTCCTATTACTCTGTACTGTGTCTTGTTTTCTGTGTGTACATAAATAAATAAAATAAATAGATTTCCATATTTCATTAGCATTCATTAAAATTACTAAACCTGGCGGGCTTCAAGCGTGGGCTGTCTTTTGCGAATATCTAGGTCGTTATTTCGAATACACGTAACACTATAAAAATGAGACATGCCCTGATATTACGATATAAATTGTTTCTTCTCAAATATGTACATTTATAGACATGCTGCATATTAAAAAAAGCTGTAGAGCATAGACATAATGGAGAGTAAAAAATGAATTTTTATAAAACTTTGAGCTGTTTTCGGGTTGGTCGATTCATTGTTCTTTGTATGTTTGCAGTCTTGCCTCTAATCACAAAACTTTAGTTCTAAAAAAATTCTGGAACTCTTATTGAAAGTGTTTGGTGTGGAGGTGTTAGTTGGTGTACATAAAGTCCGCACTATCTGTATAGGATGGTTGATGTTCTAGCTAGATTTGATTTAAGTGGGTTCAAGCCAGAGTGCGACTGAAAATTTTTGGGTTTTTAATGGCAGGATTTCAATGAAATTCCTGCCAAAAAAGGAATTTATTGAAACGCTCGAATAGTAGTATTCCTTTTTTTAGATGCTAGGGCAGTGTATATGGGAAATCGTCACATCGGTTAAGTGTGTTCGGTTCTTGTAGATGATGCTGTGTGAGTAGGTCTAAAATAATGCCATTAGTTAGTTCATGGCATGTATGAAATGTAATGAAGTATCCCCAAAAAGTAATTGAGTTTTTGGCAACCCAGAAGGTTCATGCATCTCACATATATCACATTATATATTCAGCATATCCATTTATTTTTAAATTTCGCGATGGTTACACGGGCTGAGAGTTTTGTTAGACTAAACTCGAATCATATTAGAGTTTGGAGAAGTTTACTTTGGCAAATTTCCAGTAGTATTAGTCACGGACAGCAAACCTAGGGCCTTTTCTACCTACTAAAACTTTTAGTGGGTGATCGTGTATGTGTGTATGGGGAAGTTTGTAAAATTTATCGTTAGTCTGACGGACAACAGGCATGTAGTTCCAGTGTAGAAATTGAGTTGAATTGCTTTTTGAGTTTTCGAGATATGTATTTTGAATTTGTTTGTAAATTAGATCGAATGATTGTTGTTCTGCTTGGCACTCATTGTCTGTGTCGGCGGAAAATCCAGGCAAGTAACAAACCATTGATTTCTTTTGTTTGTCGTATCATTCTTGTCAGAGCGATCGAGGTCATCTATCAGTAACGTTGTTGTAGGCTGATGATATGCGCCTCACGAGTGATCGCCACTTCTTCTGGTTTGTGGTGAGTCTGGTATACTCGTGTACATAATCGCCAACTGCCGACTTGACTAGGTTGGTTGGTTGTTCTTACAGGTACGCTAAAACACAATTACAACTAAAATGTCATATAAATGATACACGGTACAGTTTGAAGACTGTTTCTCGAAGGGAGGTAAAGGAATTAATTAATTTAGTTAACTATAAATTAGTTTTTAAGTTACAATTGTCTGAGCGCCTCTGTGCCTAAAAATGCAGTTGCTTCGCGAATGCAGCCGAATCCGAATCCTTGAGAAGATCTGTCAAGGAACACAGCGGGCAATAAGCATTACGTTCGATGAATATGGTGTTCGGTGTTTTAATTACTTCTGGCGTAGGCACTAGTCGCATTTATCGGTAGGAGCCAAAAGTCTTTTCAATGATTTTTTTACTGGTGGTAGGACCTCTTGTGAGCCCGCACGGGTAGGTACCACCACCCTGCCTATTTCTAAGGTGAAGCAGTAATGCGTTTAACAAAAAACATCGTATCGAATGAAATAAAAAGGTAAACTTTCCTTTCCAAATGAAATGAAATTATTCGTTATTACAGCAATTGAAAAGAGACTATCTAAATGTTGCACTAATAAAAAAATAAAAAAATCTATTACTGAATATATCTTAATTATGTAACATTTTGAAGTATTTCATTATTAATCAATTTTATACGCGCTGTTTTAAAAATACTAAGAATGACTTGGACTAGTTGTATGTATTTTTTTTAGTTGTATGTAAATTTTTTAGGTCGTTTAACTTGAAGAATTCGTTATGTAGTCATAACAAGTTCACTAAACGTCAACTGGAATCTGGCGGACGACCGGACTTAGTGATTTTTATGTTACTTATGTAGCCATACAATTAATAAAAAGCCGTATAATAAAAAAATAAAAAAAGTTGTTTATATCGTATCCCGAACCATCAGAGTTACCATTAATTTTTTATTTGGGAAACAAATAACCTGTATCAACATAAAAAAGAACGGTAATTATTCGTTGTAAAAAAACAACGCGTTAAACGAAAATAAAACGATTGAAAGTTGTTCGATGTAAAATACCTCGTAAATACAACATTCGAATATCGATACTAAACTCCGTATTCAAACTAGAAACAATGCGGGCATAAAATATGACTTTCTAACTTTACGTCTCCTTCTTTCTATGGTAATAAGGAGGTTGTAAAAATTTTTACGGTCTACAACTATAAATTTTCATACTGAAATTATACCGCCACCAGTAAAATCTGTTTCTGGTCTTTAAGTCGGATTTGGGCCCGGTGATTCTACTTTCTTTTAGCCGACGCAGCAATAAGTATTTTTTTGGTTGTTGCTTCTAATTTATTAGTTACAAAATTGCTTCGAAACTATTTTCTGTCTATTTCAAAATTATTTTATTATATTATATTAATTATTAAAAAGCCTTCGAGCTCACGGCTCACTTAGTGTTAAAATGTTAACTTAGATGTCAAAACATAAACGCAGCCGGTCTATTTTGAAAAGTTATTTCGAAATGCTCAACAGACGTAAGGTTTTAAACATACAATTACATCATATTATACGGAACCCACAAAAAAAATATTTTCACGTTTTAACCCAAGAACATGACTCGCAAAAAACTATCGAATTATTCTAATACATATCATCATAAATCATATTAACAATTTTATTGTTGTCGTTACAATATCGTTTCTAAAGCGTCATGTTTATGTTTGAATAGAATAATAATTGATACAACCCATATAGAGAGTACATTAAGATGTAGAACGTTCATAATGGCAATTTCATTTTAATTTAGACAGTAGGTGTCCGTCCCGATTGCAAATGTATGTAGATCATTTGCGTGGGTTGCCATGGACAGCAATCAAATTAAGCGACGGCAAAAAGACCAATAAGCAGCGTGTTAAACGTATTCTCTTTTACAATGTTTTTATTTTAATAGATGCTATAAATTGCTTCTCGTTTGCAATCATTTGCTATATACGTATTTTATGCTTTACCGGGCCATCTCTTCATAATTTGATTTTGTTTTATGATCAGGCTACACACGTTAATGACTCTTCATTAATCATTCCTAACACATTAAGTAGTCACATTTTAAGTCGTCGTGGCCTAAAGGATAAGACGTCCGGTACATTTGTGTTGAAGCGATGCACCGGCGTTCGATTCCCGCAGGCGGGTACCAATTTTTCTAATGAAATACGTACTTGTAACTTATATCTTAAGGTGGGTGGCGCATTTCCGTTGTAGATGTTTATGGGCTCTTGTAACCACTTAACACCAGGTGGGCTGTGAGCTCGTCCACCCATCTAAGCAATAAAAAAAAGCATTTGTACTTCATCAAGCCGATCAAGAAATTTTGTTAAAATAACCATAGTGAGTATTCTTTATTTCCATTTTTCGTTGCTTTCTGAACATAATTAATAAGTGAATTTATGTTCGTACTCGACACGGCGTCTCCTCGTGCAGTCTAAGCTCACCCTAATCATTTAAATTGGATTATTTTACTTCCACAGCACATTTCGCGAACAACCTAATTCCGGTTATCCCCGACGACACTCAAAACAAACGAAAGTCTGATAAATGTTGCTATTAATCTTCCGAGCGCTTTGGTGTTCACCCTTGCGAGAAAAGGACGGAAACAATTATAATAANTTTTCTCGCCAGTATAGGCGACACGGGAGCGGCAGGCACGACAGAGGCTGCGGTGCTCAATGCAGAAGCTCTGCACGCAGGTACAGGCGACGCAGGAGCAGCGAGCGCGGCGGAGTCCTCGAGAGGGCTCGCAGTGTGATTGGCCTTGAAGGCCAGAAACTCTGAGGCGAGCTGTGGGTGGTGAAGTCGGAGGAATTCCATGATCGCTGAGTACCCAGGTGGGGCGGCCCCGGGTTTTGAAAACACTCGCCTTGCGGCGAGGCCCCAACTTCTCGTACCTGAGCGGTTCTATTGAACACAGGTGGCAATGCGGCGCGATTACTACAGGACAAAGAAAAAGCAAAACAAATCAGAAATAACAAAAAGAAACAAAACAAATAAATACTTGCAGGAAAACACTTTGTCGGCAAATGTTCCACGAACACAAAAATAACTAAAACAAAACAAATAAAAGCTTCCAGGAAACACACTTGGTCGGCAGATGTATCACAAACACAGGCCGCGCGAACAATGGCCAGGGCTAACAAAAGCCGGGCGAACAAAGACCGGGCGATCGAGCGGACGATGAGCACGTCCGCACGTGACGGGTGCCTCTATCGGAATGTCATGAGTTCGTGTATATACTGATGATTTATATAACTAGCAAAAAAATAAATAAAAACAAGCAAATTATGCATCTGTAGCCATTTTACGACTGCAAAAGCGGTTTTCAAATGAAAAGTCAACATAATACTGATCAATAAATGGCGGTGCACAAAACTTATTATTATAATATGTTAGATTTTGTACTTATTAGGCACACAATACACTGTACAAGTTAAAGAAAATATTCACAATAAAGAACAACAAGTAAAAAATGATTTCATTGAATTCTTCGCGAAAACCCTGTAAATGTAAGCAAATACGGTCTATTCTAACGTTGATCAAATAAGAGAATGACTAGAGCATTGCACGAGCCCGGCGAGGGGCAACAAGTGGAGTGAAATTCACTGAAATGTGCTTATCATATTCTGGTTCTGCGTCCCTCTCACCTGTTTTAATGCTTTTGTTTTTTATTTTTACATTTCACATAACGACCGTCCTGTTTCGTGGTTAATTTGAATACGTGTTTTTGTTGCTAGTAAATTTGCTGTTGAATATTTTTTGTCATATTTGTCCTTTAGGCCGTTAATTCTTGCGTGTGCTTTTATTTCGGTACGTTTTATTGTTCTGTTTCAAAAGGTAATATTTAGCTTTTGTTCTACAAGAGCGGATGTTGCCTTTTTGAATTGACCTAATTCAAAATGTTTCTACGAATGTTTGAATTTCTTCGGGTAATTTTATAGATCTGGCAAAAGGAAGAGAGGTCATCCCGAACAACTTGGCGTCGCTCAGTGGAGCAGGAGCTAGGCGTCTTGGACATGGCGTGGGAGGAGCTAGGACGGTCTGTCCAAGACCGATGTAAATGAATGGATTTGATTCGAGCCCTAAACCAGAGTAGAGGGTAATATGAAAGAGAAGAAAGAAAAAGAAGAATTTTGTAAATATCCGTTTTATTCTGGTTAGTCTAATAATATATGTGTTTTAGCTAAAGCAAAATAAATTTCGTAATGATATTGACATTTTTGATTCTCATATTTTATGATACTATAACATAAAAAGGCCCAAAAAGCACACAATACATAAATCTCAGAAAACACACAATACACAAAAAATACACAAATGAGTGAACCAGACCACGGCCCACCTGACTTAAAGTCTTTACCCAGAGAAATCATAAAATGTATGCCACCACCCACCTTGAGATATGAGGTTGATGCTTCAATTGTGTTGTAGAACTACTTTCTTTAACGTAGAACTCATGGACGCTTTGTGACAAAAATAGAAGGCAAGGTGGTGGTACCTATGCGAGCTTATACTATGTTAATAGCACACAAGTAAATACCAGTTGATAATCGCAATAAGCTTGCAATAATACTCAGAGAAAGCTTCTGGCGTTCTCCGAGGATTTCCTTAGTCGCCTTTACGCCACGTTACCCACGGAAAAAGTTGGAGTAGCACTAATCTAGGCTGATACCACGGAAACGTTGTTTTCACTTTACTTTCCATTAAAGACACACATATATATATTATTAAGGAACGATGCAGAGAATAATCGTGATTTTTTCCAGAACGACGATCATTTCGGTGGTCGTCGCGTTATTTTGTTCTAAAACTGAATTTTCGTCAAAGTGCAATGTCGTGTCAGCGACCGAAACGAGTTTTAGTCAATGTCAGATCGAGAGAACAATACTTACGAGAAAAAAGTAGATTTTTTTATGGAAAAAATATTTTAAATAGTATGTATTCATTTTATAAAATTACATTGTTGTTTTTGCAAACATAACATTTTTTGTGCGATGAAATTAATCTGATAAGGTAAATAAAAACACAGAGCTGAAACCAAAACATGATACCGAACCTTTTTCCAGCAAAACAATACCCAGATATTATTAGATGTAATAAATTTTAATGTTAACATTCCTTTTGTGTACTCCCGAGTACTAAAATATCCAACGTGTAACTGGGCATTCGGGCCTTGGGTTGAGCACAGAATCCTACTGAATAATGGACGAAATAGTGGTAAGTACTCGACGACCCATATAACACTCGGATACTGCTTTTCACTAATTGTACTGCTACTAATATTTATTAACAATCTTATCAGCCCTATTTATTTTAAATAACATTCAAGATGTTCGTTAAACAATTAAATATACCACACAATTTAATCAGACATAAAGAATGATCAAAATCTATTTATTCACTTGGAAAAAAGTTCTGACCTAACACACATAATAAATACAAATCACGGATTCAGAACATCCTGCTTTTTTGAAGTCTGTTAAAAAGAAGTTCGTAAAGTTCTAAAACGGTAATTCCTTATGATTGTTTTTTAACCCTAATGAGCTTGAAAATATATCTAAATGTCACTGCCTGCCTCATAAGAGTGAAAGTTTACAATAATATACACCAACTCCAGTTTGAAACTGGAACGTATGATTACATTGCGATTGATACTACAGGATTGGCCTATCCCGATTCCGATTTGAGCAACCGACGCGCGTGGACGTGCTCATTGTTCGTTCGATTGCCCGACCTCGGTTCGTGGCACATCTGGCGTCCAAGTGTTTTGTCGGAAGTGACTACCGGTGATAATAGATCATTGTTCGTGGCACATCTGTGGCCCAAGTGTTTCTCGGAATTTGTACCTGCGCCTAATTACAAGGCATTGCCGCCCGGAAACTNAAGTAACGCGAGCCGCTTTTTGCTCTTCACAGAGCGAATGCGGTATCCATCGGGAAAACAACTTTTTTACACCTAATTGTTCATGCAAGATTATTTGTATTTGACTCATGCCAATGTCTAAAGTTGCCTGAATTTCGCGGTATGTCACATGTCGATCTTCCTCAATCAGCTTACGCACAGCATCAACGTTTTCTTGGGTGGCTGCAGTTTTTGGACGACCTTGACGGGGATCATCACTGAGCTTGACACGTCCACGTTGAAACTCAGCAAACCAGCGATAAATTGTGGTTTTGGATGGGGCTTCATCACCAAATGTAGAAAACATCCGGTCAACACACTGTGTTTGTGTTAAACCACTTCGAAAGTCATAATAAATCATCGCTCTTGAATTTTCTCGAGTCAATTCCATTTTCTCAACGATTAAACAAGTTTGACAAAACCTCGTGACAAGACCGAGAATCTTTTTTTAAATAAATAAATGGTATTCGATTTTTAAAACCAAGGAGTTTTCAATTAAAAAGATTTTAATATGACAGGAACAGTGGAAATATTCCATTCCCGATACTTTTAGTGCAGCCTAGTATTAAGGAACGATGCAGAGAATAATCGTGATTTTTTCCAGAACGACGATCATTTCGGTGGTCGTCGCATTATTTTGTTCTAAAACTGAATTTTCGTTAAAGTGTAATGTCGTGTCAGCGACCGAAACGAGTTTTAGTCAATGTTAGATCGAGAGAACAATACTTACGAGAAAAAAGTAGATTTTTTTATGGAATTTTTTTTTTAAATAGAGATGTGTATGTATTCATTTTATAAAATTACATTGTTGTTTTTGCAAACATAACATTTTTTGTGCGATGAAATTCATCTGATAAGGTAAATACAAACGCTGAGCTGAAACCAAAACATGATACCGAACCTTTTTCCAGCAAAACAATACCCAGATATTATTAGATGTAATAAATTTTAATGTTAACATTCCTTTTGTATACTCCCGAGTACTAAAATATCCAACGTGTAACTGGGCATTCGGGCCTTGGGTTGAGCACAGAATCCTACTGAATAATGGACACAATAGTGGTAAGTACTCGACGACCTATATAACACTCGGATACTGCTTTTCACTAATTGTACTGTTGCTAATATTTATTAACAATCTTATCAGCCCTATTTATTTTAAATAAAATTCAAGATGTTCGATTCAACAATTAAATATACCACACAATTTAATCAGCTATAAAGAATCATCAAAATCTATTCAATTGGAAAAAAGTTCTGACCTAACACAGATAATAAATAAAAATCACGAATTCGGAACATCTTGCTTTTTTTAAGTGTGCTAAAAAGAAGTTCGTAAAGTTCTAAAACAGTAATTCCTTATGATTGTTTTTTAACTCTAATGAGCTTGATAATATATCTGAATATCACTGCCTGCCTCATAAGAGTGAAAGTTTACAATAATATACACCAACTCCAGTTTGAGACTGGACCGTATGATTACATTGCAATTGATACTATCTATCCGCCCTATCTATCCGCACCTCCTTCCAACGAACCCTGCCTCCAGTCCTAAAGCTATGTACTAGGGATTTTGGAACTAGGAAGGAGTGTAATAAAATAAATGAAGAAAATGTTAAGTTACCACAGATAGACGAGAAGGAGCTAGAGCTATAACTCTGGTTTAATACATAGACCATCATGCTACCATCGAGATTCTTGGACTTGGAAATAATTTATATTATTATTTTTTAGTATTATTAGTTATTAGTATTACTTTTATTGTTTTTACCACTTACATTTAAAAATATCAAAGATTAACTTTCAGAATTTGACTAGATGTAATTAATATTTATAACAATTCTATTTCTAAAACCACATACGAAGTCCTAAAATAACTAACTGGTAAAACATTGCACGTTACAGTGAATTCTACTGAATAATGGAAGGAACAGTGTTAAGCACTCCATGACCCACATTACACCACATTCCGTTTTGAAAGTTACAAACACGTGTTTTAATATGAAAAAGAAAATCTGTTTTAGTTTGTTTTTGTCCCCATTCAGTTTGTTTTTTATGGTTACAGAATAATTCAGAAATCTGCGAGTACTTCACTGCAATAATAAACCTTGATGTTTCAAACATTTTATTTCTAAAACTCCTTTTTTTGATAGTGACTAGCTGAATCGTGTTATTTAGTGTACCGTTTTTTAATTTTAAAATGGCTACGTAATTTAAACAAAGCTAAACAAAAATGTCCGGAGTTATAAGTTTTCTAATTACATTATTGTAAATTACATTGCAAATTAATGTCATTAAATAAATAACATTTGTAGTCGTCGTGGCCTAAAGGGTAAGACGTCCGGTGCATTCGTATCTAACGATGTACCGCTGTTCGAATCCCGGAGGTGGGTACAAATTTTTCTAATAAGATACGTACTTAACAAATATTCACGATTGACTTCCACGGTGAAGGAATAACACTGTAGAGTAAAAATCAAACCCGCAAAATTATAATTTGCGTAATTACTGATGGTAGGACCTCTGGTGATCCTGCTCGGGTAGGTACCACCACCCTGCCTATTTCTGCCGTGAAGCACTAACGCGTTTCGGTTTGAAGCGTGGGACAGCCGTTGTGACTAACTATACTGAGACCTTAGAACTTATATCTCCAGGTAGTTGGCGGCATTTACGTTGTAGATGTCTATGGGCTCCGGTAACCACTTAACACTAGGTGGGCTGTGAGCTCGTCCACCCATCTAAGCAATAAAAAAAAAGAAAAAGAAAAACATATCGACGACTAAAAAAAAAACGTTCAAAATAAAGAAAGTTCGAAATGTCTCGGCTAACATCCTAAATTACGTCATACAAATAAAAATAAATACATTGAACCCAAACAAAGTCAGTTGCTCAGTCGCTTTATACAGGACTAGGGGAACCACGGATCCAAACGTTTTATCCTCCAAATACCTAAATTAGAATTAGATCCCCACCTACAACGAGTTCACTAATTAATTTTGCGATAATAGCTTTTCCGCTTTTAGACACACTTTTTGTTGTGCAAATTGGTGTGTCCGCTACTTTGGCGAATGAATGTTTCAGCAAAGTTAACGCGTTTTAGTCTATTTGGCGAATTAGAGTTGTTTTTGCGTGTTTTTATAGCTGTTTCCAGTGCAAAACAAAACAATGGTATAGAATAAAACATTTACATGGATTCTCCAGGTTTTGTTCACTTAAAATGTTTTCTGTATTTCTACGATTTCTTTTCGTTATTTTTCATTAAAAGAAGTCATGCCTTCATCATAAATTTATTGAATTGAATTTATATGGAGCGTAATTTCAATGTTATCTTTTTACTAGCGTCAAAGGGAACCGAGTTCTTGGCCTATATAATGAACAATTATCGGATTTTGATATGGTTGTTCTATGCACTAAATGAGAATGAAACGCTTTGTTTCAGAAATAGAAAAATAGGTGGGACTTACCCGTGTAATTTGAGTACTCTGAGTAGACAATTTAAAAATAACGGGAATTGGTTTTTAAACAAAAACTATCACGCCTTACGCCTATGGCATAATTATATTATTCGATAAGAATCCAATGATTATATTATCTATAAGGGAACTGATGCTTCTCTCCAAGAAGTCTAATAGTATAAGATTTGAACTAAGCAAGATTGTGACACTTTCCAAGATATCCCGCGATTCTCTCGGCTCGTATCATCAGAATTCGTCCCTCAAACACAATCTCCCTCTGATAAGGTCAGAATAACAGTCGTTCGTTCTAAATGCAAATATTACCGCACCCCGGAGAGGTGTTATAGCCTCGGTTTTGAGGTAAAAAAGAAAGAAAACAGCGCTAAATGGCAAGAAAGCGCTTTTTATGCTGACTGAATTGGGTAGTTAAAGATAAAGAATGGATAGACCGACTCTGAAGATAGTCTGTTTTAGTAGCCTCAGAGGGTAGTGTTCGTTTTGCATATTTTTCTGTATCACCTACATTTGTAATTTTTTCTTTCAAATAAATACGTCCGACACACGTATAACTTGGGAAAGATAAAGTTTTATTTTTGTGAAAGATGTTTACTTTACCTTTTTTGCCTATCGATGAAACTTCTATCTTTTTTGTGGCCATTAGTTATAAATATTAAGCTCCCACAACATTTCTTTACGAGAATCATAATGAAACATAGTTTATCTGCGAACTTTTATAATAACGAACGCTAGAACAATACATAAACAAATATAATAAATTGTTTACTGAGCAAAAATCTCAAATAAATGTAAGAAAGAAGTTCCCAAGAAGTACCTTACATCAAACATTTCATTATCTCTAAGTTCGTTTTATAAACCTTATCTTGAAGAAGTAGAAGGCAATTTTCATTTATGATTAAAAACCGGTCACGTCTGCAATGAACGTTTCCTGAAATGAAGGAAACTAAACCCTGTGGGAAATGGAGTTACGGAGCAGATTTCGCTCTGTAGCGCACCACAATCTCAGATATTGAATGTCGAATTGATTTCATGCATATTTTCTTGGCTTTGAACGTGTTCGTTGTTATTGGATTAACAAGAGCATATTTTTAACCTTTTTTTTTCAAAAAATTTTTTTTTTCTTGCTTATATGGGTGAACGAGCTCACAGCCCACCTGGTGTAAAGTGGTTACTGGAGCCCATAGACATCCACAACGTAAATGCGCCACCCACCTTGAGATATAAGTTCTAAGGTCTCACGTATAGTTACAACGGCTGCCCCACCCTTCAAACCGAAACGCATTACTACTTCACGGCCGAAATAGGCAGCAGGGTGGTGGTTCCCACCCACGCGGACTCACAAGAGGTCCTGCCACTAGTAATTACGCAAATAAAATTAAAACTAGATTTCGATCAAAACTATTATAAAAGTGTAAAAATTATTACCTATCCGCCCCAGGTGTAAATAGAAACTGAAAATTCTAATTAATCAACAGCGGAAGCACTTTACAAACTTTAACTATTAAGCGGGGTGTGCATAAGATCAATGCATACAACCGCAATGAGATCTTGTTTCAAGTTGGAGACTAGTTTAGCAAGTTTGCTACCACATCACATCTTAGCTAAGCTATATACCGGCTTCAGTATTCAGATAAGGTGACTTCATAAAGAGGTAACTTGACAAATTGACTTCGTAGTGGTACTAAATGTTACTGATGATTATGATTATGTTGACATAGCTTATTGACTTCATATCATATATCGGTACAAGTCATTTTTTACTCCTATTTAAATACTTATTTGAATTTCTGTGGGAAACTGAGGCGTTTCTCGACTATGAATACCATGAGATACATATTTTGTGTTTTAAATCACGATAGCTTTTTTAAATTCCATAATATTCCACACAATATAGGTTTCAAAGGTAACGAAATTTTAATTTTAGACCTATAGTCATGTTATATGCAAACAAAAGCGTATTAAATAGCGAAAGAGGCTATTGGTTGGTATTGTAATTTGTTATTTTATTTGGTACAAAGGTAATATTGATCCAGTTCCAAATTATTGTGTTGCTGGCACCAATCAGAACCCCACCTGTGAACTTACCAAGTACAATCAAAGTTTTCCAATGCATCTACGGTTGAAAGTTCTAGCAATACATAATAGCAATAGATCGCAAATACACCCAACTATGTCTACCGTTCGCCAAGCCATTGTGCTCTTGACAGACAGAACTTCGGAACTACAACGAACAAGTTAAATATTGAAGTTGACAAACTAGGGACAAGCCTCTTCGTCGCTCGATCCAATTTGAGGCTGCCTTCGGATTTCACCATGTATGCCTTAAGAGAATTAACAGAACTTTTAACTGGCCTTTATTTGATTAAAGCTGTAATGGTTGTGAGTTTAGATTTATTATTGCTGAGTACTGTTACCGTTTTATTTATGAGCTGAGCTGTTTTAATAAGACTGAAAATCGGTGACTAAGACTCATGGCACAACATACGAGACTGTCCTTTGTAGAGTAAAAATGTATGTATATTGTTTATTATCGTTTAATTAGATATCAGATTCCAGTGCACATTAGGTATCTTAGCCTCCATTAATGGAAATATGAGAGGTGTGTCAATGTGAACTTTGTATCCGAATACATTTACGTTTTAAAATAAAGCCATGAAAACTCTATGAACTGCTACGCAGTACAACTCAGATATACTTTGATTTGACCAATCTATGCTTATCAAATTTCAGTATAATCATCTGTAATTACAGAATAAGAAAATGTTACGGTTTGATATAATTAAACAATGTTGTTTCAAGATTGTGATAGAGCTTTTTTAGCGATTGATAGCTGTCCAGAATTGAATTAGGCTATATAGTACAGTAATTTATTTAACAGATTTATTTCCTAATTAAATAGTATGTTTGTGATTTGTTTTGAAATTTAATACTATTTTCCAGGTATGATTTTTGAGTTTCATTTTTATACTGTTTCTCATCGACCATAGCAATGTGTCGTGTGTCAAAGCTCCAACTATTTGTTCGGAACACGTGACGGTAAATTACAATTTGTGACCGAGCGTTAACTCCTATGACAGATTTATATATCGTATTCACGTCCTACTTTATGTCACAGCTCATAAAGATGTCGTTACATTGAATTAATACGGGCGCATACTTAATTTTATTCGGTTCCAATAATTTTGTTGTCTTAACAAGATTCCTTGTTGAATTTTAAATCATCGTAAATTAGTGGCCAGAGTATTATAATTATTTATTTTAATGAATAATCTATCTTTGGAATTCAATGATGTCTTACAAATTTGTTTTTTGTGTTAATACGTATTTTGAAAGCGTGTTCCGTCTATTTATATTTATGATACCGTTACCTACCGCCAAAGCTTGTCTAGATTTTTGAATGATTTTAAGTTTATTAAATTTGTTTTCAGAAGTTCCAAATTTTCATTGTCTTCTTTCGTTGTCTTATTCTTCAAGCTGTAGGTCTGCATGTTGACTTGTTGACATAAATAAGTAGCATGGTATTTTCATAGGTACATTTTACATTTTAAATATATGAATTAAATGAGTATCCATTGTTGTGATAATGTTTTATAGTCATTCTAAGCTAAACCATATAAAAATAAAAAGGTACGCGTAAGCTCCGATTTGGGACTTTAACTGTGAGTTTACTCTATAAGGTTGTTATTGAATATGTAATTAACAAATGGATTAAGAAACGCATCTCTATTTTATTCATATTTAATATACATTGAATCAATAAAACATTAAACACCAATTATGTTACACTTTATAATAGTATGATTATTATTCAGGAAATGCAATGAATCACTGTTATCTATGTTATTTTTGGTACACTATCTCAATATGTAGTAAAATAGAAGAAGTTTAAGTAGAAATTTTACGTAAGCAGAATGGTGTCTACTAATAAGCCTTACAATACGCCGTATCACCAGTAATAGCCAGTTGGTGATCATAGTACACTGGTATAAAACGCTTCTGCCCATTCTCTGGTAAATAAATCCCTTAGTCGCCTTAAATGATATGAAGAAGTGGAGTGCTGATCTGGGTCGACACCAGACATTTCAAATTTTTGGATCCTTAAAGTATTACATACTAAGTAGTAACTGAATTTAAATTATTAATTTCATATTATATATGTACAAAGTTTCAAGAGTGAATTCAATGAAGTGGATGGAATTCGAAGTAACTTAGTCATATCGGGCAGGAAGCCTTCATTCGAATTAAATTTGTTCCAAGCAATGTGAATGAGAAAATGGCTCCCGAGATCCTGACGAAATTAACTTGAGTGAGGATTTAAATTTTTCAACAGACCAACCTAATTAACTTCATAATTAAACTTGCCGTTCTTGCCTGCCGGATTTTATTCATCAGTCTATTGGGATTTAATTCGTTTAGGTTATAAGATTACATAATTATTTTTAAACATCTTGCACTTTATTCATTCTTTGATGATCATGTATAGAAATCCTGAAATAATTGGATCAGCTATGAGCTTTCAAAAAACAATACTTTCCGCATAACCAGTCATGGAAAACTCTAGTAAAGTGTTGTGCCATGAACGTTCTTACTGTGGAAATGATACAATAATTACGCGACGTAATCGTTTATTTACTGTTCAATTAAAATATAACAAAATAAACTTTTGATTCCGTTGTCACTGATTACATAGTTATTTATTGATTTATTTACAATGTATTTCAGAAGAAAAAATAAGGGTCATAGTAATGTAATGTTAACCTTTCACGTCTTTTGGCCAACTTTTCCACTTCATTTAACTTCTATACTTAAATTGTACTTAACAGCAAAAGTTGGGGACTTCAAAAAGATTTAACAATGCCTATTTGAAGGGGACAATTTCGCTCCCGACTGCTTGTGTTTATCTCGTACAAGAAATGAGTTATTTTCTGAAAGGTACTAACTACAAAGATACATTATAAGCATTGGAAAAGAAAAATATTTTAAAATTGCGGATCTGATGAGCTATAAGTTGTTATGCTGTATGAAATAAGATTTCTGTTTGTGTATGATATAGTGTATACATATTATGTATTTGTACACTTTGTGCTCGGCGTTGTCCGTGTACATGACAACGTAAATGCTCTTATACAACTTAACAATATGTCAAATTCTCAATTGTTTTGTATAACTGCTATTCCACCCTACCCTCCAAATAGGAGTGCTTGACTGCTTCGTGACCCATATAGGCAGAAAATTTACACCCAGTCGTGCGAGCACATAGTAGGTTTTTTTACCTGTATATCTGCTAGTACCATCCAGGGTCTATTCTGATTTCACAGTGACTGGTGAGCGCGCTCATGGGACTCGGCCTGAATGGATTTGCTAACATCTAAGAGCACTTCGTTGAATCTACCACTGGATCGGAATCGCGACCCATTGGGAAGATCAGGCATAAAATTCAGTGGGTTATGTGGTTACAGTAAAAATATAGTATAGCTACATCACTCGGCACATTCAGCTTTCACTAATTTTAACGGAGGGACGCTTCGTAAAATAAATAATCTTACTTTTATTCCCCATTTTAAAGCTTCGTTAAGACGTATTTTTAATAAGATACCAAATATTTTTCAATAAATATATCGCAGCGCAATTCGTGTTAACTACTTTAAAAATAGTATCCAATTTAACAACAATTACTTGTTCTGTCCGATAGTTTAGTTAGAGGTAATTAACCCTTCGTCTAATTGTTCCAAAGTTGATATAAGTAGGTCATAGTATGCGCTTTATGATAGTGGCTTAATATCAAAAGTTTGTTTGACAAGGGTTCAGGGGATAGGGTCACCTAAACCACTAGATTTGCATGTGATTTTGAGATCTTATCAAATTCACTAACTTGTATTAGAAAGTCTTGAAACTGTTATTATGTAGAGTTTGATGGAATGTGGAAAAAGCAAACAATCGCATCAAACATTTAATAAGAAATTAAAGTTTTGAAAACACATACAAAATATTTATTAAACTTATTTGAAATAAGTCAACTGAAAGAGATCGGCCACTTTTAAATATTGCTAAATAAGGTCTGTTGCAATTTAGAGTTCAAATATGACCTAATTTGGCATTAAAAATCCTAAGTCCCTGTGAAGAGCCATTTCAATTTGTAACTGACTGTAACAGACTAAGTTGAGTGGGAACGGACGCTGCGTCTCCGCCCTCTAGTTTCATACAAATTGATATTTACTGTAATAGCACGAGTTTTTCAACGAGAAAGCAAAGTTAGAGGATAACAGGCTCAGTTGGATACCGAACGGAATCCAAATGGGCAAAAACGTTGACTCGAAGAAGTCAAAAACGGATCTACAATTTTCTAAGGACGGAATTATCCAAGATCAATTTATTGTTTCACGAGTTCGTTCGTTTATTGTGGGATTTCCTAGAAAAGAATAAGGACTTTATGATGAATATTACATTTACTTGGATCGTGAATTTGTTTCCAAATAGGGTACGAGTCTCCTTACCCAAAAGATAATGTACGAAATTGAGGTCATTTATTTGAAACAATGTCAATGGTTATTATAGTAACGTGAGACGCTGTTAAGAGTCTATTTTCCATTGTCATGAAACATTATACAAAGCAAAGGCTGATGTAGTTTTTTAATTGTGGCAATAAGAATTCATTCAAGCCTACTTGGAAAAGACCGTTTTCTAGGATTAGATACTTTTGACGTTGTACTTATGTAAATATATACCGCTCACATTGTACTTGTATATATTGCTAATGTAAAATCATTGGCCAAATCCCTACCGTAGTCGGTATTCACGGAGAGGCAAAAGTATATATCGACAACAGGTCGATTTTGTATATTGGTGGTGCTTCATTTTCATGTAGAGCATGGTGTTTGTTCCAGATGGGTTGGGTCTTGGCCCTCTTTTGTAAAGATCAGTAATGGCCGGACTGGGTCTTCTCCTGGGTTGAAGCGTAACATATTACACGGATGACACTGGCTTTAGATTTATTTGGGCCTTGAAGTTGCATTAGAGAAATTCTAAGCCCTGTTTTTTGAATTGGATAGTTGTAGTAGTTTTTACGCTCATTTGCAGGATAAAAGTCGGATTGAGGGAGATATCGGCTCGCTGAACCGGCTTTTGCCAAATTGCGGTGAAACAGATTCAGTAAAGCTGTGCCTCTACGTGTTGGTAATGTTTTACATGCTATTGTATGGGGCTCCCGTTTGGTATTGAACCATGACTTCTAAGAACGATATAATGGAACGGCGTCCACAGCTTTTTTCGTGGTCCGATCGACACAAGGGCATCGTTTACTTGGAGATATCATGTTTTCTGATCGGGAGGTCGATCTAGGACCTGAAGCGGAGCCGTTCGCTGTGGAATATACTTAGTGCTGCAACTTTTGCGATTGGGATGGACGAGCAACGAAGGTGGCCGAGCGTGAGAGACAGCTCTTCTCTAATTCTGTTGTTGTTCTGTATACTAATTCGTTCTAATGTAGTGTACTAATTCGAGTCGTCGCAAAAAAGGACCTAGTTTCCCGGGTTCTATTTCAGCGAGACTTGTAGGCTCAGACGAAGAGTCATGCACTGTTCAGAGTCGTTCAGTACATAGCTAAAGCCACTATTCTCTATTCACTAGGGAGTAGTCTTGCGTGCCAAGTGTATCCTTTTGGCACTGGAATCTCTAAGAAAAGTGGACACCTGGCTTTAAAACAATCTTTTAAGGTTTAACAATATGGTGCTAAGCCATTGACAACCTTAAGATATAAAGGCCGTTACATTATTACAGCTACCCTACGCTGCAGACCATAAGGTACGATTGCTTCACCGAAGAAATAGGCAGGTCTCTGTGAGCCCAAAACACGCTCTGTTACCAGTACGATCCGAATGATTCGTTGTTTTTTTTTTATTTATTGCTTAGATGTGTGACGAGCTCACAGCCCACCTGGTGCTAAGTGGTTACTGGAACCCGTAGGTAGACACTTACAACGTAAACACGCCACACACCTTGAGATATAAGTTCTAAGGTCTCAGTATAGTTACAACGGCTGCCCCACCCTTCAATCCGAAACGCATTACTGCTTCACGGCAGAAATAAGCGGGGCGGGGTTGTACTTACCCGTGCGGACTCACAAGAGGTCCTACCACCAGTAAAAAATAATAAAAACAGATAAACATATTAGAAGGAATTATGGGGGATTTTTATTCTGTTTTATGTTTGTTATTTACGTATCGTTTACTAAGCATTTCGTAAGATTAAGCAGCTCTAGTTTTTTTTTTAAAATAAAAGTACATTTGCGGTCAGGTACATATAATTTAATAGTGTCTCATAAATAAGCCTTCGTATGCCCCTGCAGTAGGACCTATAAATTATGCGGCGGACCACAGCACCGGCGTCCGGACGCCTGTCGAATCCAACGGGAACCAATTAGTCGCACTCGAGAATATTTATTTGCGGTTTTCTCAAACAAGCGAGCATCCGACACTAGCCCTCACACACTTNATTTGCGGTCAGGTACATATAATTTAATAGTGTCTCATAAATAAGCCTTCGTATGCCCCTGCAGTAGGACCTATAAATTATGCGGCGGACCACAGCACCGGCGTCCGGACGCCTGTCGAATCCAACGGGAACCAATTAGTCGCACTCGAGAATATTTATTTGCGGTTTTCTCAAACAAGCGAGCATCCGACACTAGCCCTCACACACTTCGTGACTTGACTTCTTTATGTGCTGGTAAAGTGATCACTATTGATGGCGTAGTTATGGGTGATCTTTTATTTTAAGATTTTTTCTCTGAATAATTTCCTTTTTTTATTGCTTATATTGGTGGACGAGCTCACGGCCCAACTGCTGTTAATTGGCTACCCGAGCCCATAAACATCTACGACTTAAATGTCGCCACCCACCTTGAGTATGAGTTCTAAGGTCTAAGTATAGTATAATTTTTACGGATTTTTATTATACGATGTTATTCCTTCACTGCGGATTTCAATCGCGAACATTTGTTAAGCACGTATTATATTAGAAAAATGGGTACTTGCCTGCGGAATTCCAACACCTTTGCATTGCTAGATACGAATACATTGGACGTCTTGTTTTAATATGTTCTATACGGAAATTACTTGAATTTATCGTGAGCCTCTTTAGCAAAATACGGTAGGTAGCAAAATGATTAGTATGTAGTCTGCGCAGAGTTCATACAACGTTTAAATTTTATTTTGTAACGCTGTGGGAAGGTTGATGGCAAATGTCGCCTGTTGAGGTCACGTGAGGTAAGCACGCAACTGAATATCGTTTTACCCTACATAAAGCGATGATTGATCGTTGTTAGCACTTAATGCATTAGGTTTTCATAAAAATGTTAAGTGCTGTTATAAATAATATGCTTTAAAAAAACATTTGTTGGCAAATTTGATTTGTTATACGGGTATTATTTGAAACTAGCTGATCCGACAGACCTTAATCTAGCAAAATTTTAACATATATTACATTTGTCTGTGTGCGTTTTTGTTAGCTTTTCGAATTTTTCAGGACGAATGCCTGTTTAGTAAAGTTTATTACAATGTTCACGATTACTTAACTGAAAATACAATGCAGGAATAAGGTGGTTGTAATTACCTTTCAATTAGAAGTTGTGAGTTGGCAAAAATAAGAATAACAAAATGAATGTAAACACACTAAAAAATAAAAACTCGCTGAGTTATGCTATGCTCGGTATTTCTCTAAGGGACAAAATCCGGAACGAAGAAATTCGACGGAGAACCAAAGTCGACGACATAGCTCTCAAAGTTAGCAGGCTGAAGTCGCAATGGGCCGGTCACATCTGTCGAGCCAGCGACGCCAGGTGGGGAAGGAAAGTCCTCGAATGGAGGCCACAGATGTGTACCAGGAGTGTGGGGCGTCCTCCAACCAGGTGGACTGACGACTTAGTGCGCACGGCGGGAAGTCGTTGGACGCGGAAGGCGGAGGATTGCATTATGTGGAAGGCATTGGGGAAGGCCTATGTCCAGCAGTGTGCAGATAAAGGCTGATGATGATGATGAGTTAATTTCTCTGGTTTTCCTCAGGACTTTCCGTTTTAGGGATCATTGTTTTTCTTGCTGTTTAAACAATATGGCTGGCGACTTCATAACCAGTGTGATTTTGTGTCATGTCAGGGCGCCATTGGGGTTCGCCTTGTGACGGGTGTATGTTAGGTACTGAAAACTATTATCCCCCAAAATTTTTATTCACGATGATAAATATAAAAAGCGTTAAATATTAAACATTCAATATATCATCACACATTTTATATAAAGCTCATGGAAAATTCATAAATTTCAACAGAATAAATTACGAATTTGTAATTTGTCTCTCATTATCTAAATGGCTATATAGATTTGATATTTCTATATTTAAAATAAGTACATAATATTTAATAGTACACCACTCTTACATTAGCTGTAATATATAATAATCTTTATCAAATAGCACAAGAATACTTGCGAGTATAATAAAATTTTGATAAGAAATACAAAACGCAAATAGCCATTTTCTTACCCCCTATTTTGCTTTAACCTAATTTAACTTTAGCTATTGAAGGCTCATTTTGCGTTAACGAAGTTATCGCGATGAGAATCGCATTCCTTGTTACTCGTGTCGCGATGCCCTCACACAAAATCCTGGGATTAGAATCTCTTTTGTAGGTAAAAAGATTTCGTAATGGCAAAATCATTAAATTTAATTTAAAATTTCTTCTAAATAAACAGTTGTTGTGATTAAATTATGCCTATCTGATATATAGAATAGAATATATATAATTTTAATTTTCAGACTTTAAATAAAAGTACAGAAGGAAAAAATGTGACTAAAGTCCATTTAATTAGTAAGAAAAACCATTTGAGATTACAAACGCAATTATTCTTGAAATAATTACCTAGGAGCGTAATGGAAAAACCCAATAATCATAAAGTTCAAAGTACCAAACCGCCGTGGAAAATTCAATATTACGCTAACATCGCAAGGAAAGAATGAATTTTCAGGCTTTCATAAATTTTTATAGATATTATGATATAAATGTTAATGGGCGGATATTGTTTCAATATAGTCTTGGAAAGTTATCAAAATACCTCGAAAACGATACAAGCAGACCTTTATCGAGAGGTATATTGATATTTATTATTATGAAGTAATTTTTTTCACTCATCCCTCGTGTGGCATAGGGGAACGAAATGAGTTCCCTGCTTAAGTCGGATTAAACTCTTCGGGTATTCCGTATCGTGCAAGTTACGGTTTTGATGAAAACGTTTATGACATGGATTGGGATCTTGAAAAATTACGTAATATATTAAGTTAGACAGGATTTATCGTTGCCTATTTTTGATTTACTGGAAGCATAATATTTACGTTGCCCCTCGGAAGATTTAGACTGAATTACTTAACGTTAACTCTTTAACAAATGTATATTATGATGGCAAATAATTATGATTTGAAAACAATCGTAATTTACCAAGAACTTCCCTCTACATGAAATTTACTTCTCAAAATTAGATGAAGCCTATCTTTAAACAATATAAACAAGCCGATCTGCTACCTACATTGTTAGTTTGACAAGGCCATACATCCGCCGTGACTTGTATCCCCGTCACAGCTGAGTTATAGCCCTCCCTGTTTTGGCGAGAATTGTTAATTAAACCACACCAATATGCCACTCACAATGAACTCGCTTGATAAAATTACAGGACCAATCTCCGGTGCGATTCAATTATGCGTATGAAACTGCTGATCTTTAGATAGTTTTAAAGTAGTCTTAGTGAAATAAAATGTTTTCTCACGAATGTTGTCTGTCTGGCTATTCACCTATTATTACAACTCTCTTATTATTCGTCTTCAGTCGTTTTTTTTTTATATATTATACTGCCGTAAATACAACGACTAAATTTCATTAAAATATATTCCATTTACTTTGAAATTACTGTTCATTTCGTATATACTTTAAGGCCAATTACAAAAAATTATATCAACAATTCTATTTTCACAAATGTAATCATTCTTAAACGTAACTTTTTGATTTTCTGAAATCCATTTCCTGGTACTTCTTCTCTCAATCGAGTCGTCGTGATCTTCACGTAACAAACAATAATATAGTACTAGTAACAAACAATTAAGAAATCATTTTCGATTGAAACTAAAGCATCCAATAATAAATCAAATTGTCTGCAACCGTGACGATTGAAAATCAAAAAATAAGTGTGAATTAATGAATTAAGCAACGACAAACTTAAAACAAAAATCCTTTTAAACAAATTTCAACTTGAATTTTCCAATATTTGAAATCCGTTTTCTCTTTAATTATGAATGACGAATGGAAACTGTCAATCATGCAATTTGTAATGAGCTTTTCTCTTATTATACTTCGCGTCCGCCAGCTAAAAATGATTTATTTTATTTTTCTTCGAATGAATTATGACTATAATGTGTCAATATTAAATGACTAAGTCCTTTTTTACTTTTGATTGATTTTGTGCATGTTTTAATATTTACGTCACCATAATCAGCGTACTCAACTTTCTCATATTTTGAGTATAGGAAAAAATATATTTTGTTAAATACTTTGATGTTAGAAATTTTAAGTACGTACGTCATTACGATACGTACATCATTTAGAAGTGGACTCATGTCAAGGTATACAATAATATTATACATAAAGATAAACGGGCAGATAAAAATTTAGCAAAGCACTGCTCGTGCAAAGGCCAAGCTGACTCTCGCAGGTCGAACTCATGAGCTCATCTACCGCTCCGTGAATAGATGAAACAGCCACTTAGGCTACCAACGATTAGGTAGGGGAAAAAACTGACAAATAATCTAGTAGTGATTCAATCTAATCTAATTTTTCAACTAAATGAACATAAACTAGGAAATCATAACTTTTCTTTAAGCAAAGCCGTCAAAATATTCAACACAGATAGATAACTTGCTAGAGAGACTAGAGACCAGGCTACTGTGTCTCAACTCGATTATTGTGAAAAGTATAGCCAAAAAAAATTTTATATGACTAAGTAATAATAAGTGTAATAAGCAATAATAAGAATTCAAAGAAAATTAAGAAAACAAATGCAATCATAATGTTGAGTTAAATAGGTTTATTATACGTTCTTAAGTTGTAAAATGGCGGTTATGTTAATTTACCTCAAGTTTATTGATAAACTCAAACTAAGCGGGGTTTCTTAGCTTTTCCTCTTCATAATGAGAAGTTTTGTGTAGGCGGGAGCTCATTTTCGTGTTACGGTTAATTCTCCTTGTTTATGTGAGAACTTTAACAGTTGCGGCTCCTGAAAGGAATCTCGAGCAAGTGATTTCGTGTATTTAATTTGTTCATTCAATTCAATTTATCCTGCCAGATTCATTAGTTGAATTTGCAAAAATTGCAATTTTCTGTACAATAATAGTTACCCATTTAGACAAAACAAGGGATACTAAAAAAAAAAACAACAACATTACAAACGCTTCTTGAAATAACAATTACTTAAAACTCGTTTTTTTACTTTTTGAAATAGCATTAAACTTGGCACTGTATATAAATTGCTTCCCTCGCATAGTTGCGGTCTAATTGATGAAACTTCTATCAGTCAGTTTTTCAAATGAAATACCTGCTTCATGAAATTACTGGATTAGCACAGGTTCACGAATGACTTGCACGGTAAAGGACTGACGGAAGAATAAAGAGGAAGCATTGTGTAATAAAAATCAAACCCACAAAAATAAAATTATTGTTATAATAACTTATAGGTGAAGTAAGTTTAAAAAGTTACGACGAGTTACGACCTATACAATTGAAATTCAAATCTTACTGGTGATAGGGCCTCTTGTGAGTTTGCACGGGTAGGTATCACCACCCTGCCTGTTTGTACCGTGAAGCAGTAATGCGTTTCGGTTTGAAGGGTGGGGCAGTCGTTGTGACTATACTGAGATCTTAGAACTTATATCTCAAGGTGGGTGGCGCATTTGCGTTGTAGATGTCTATGGGCTCCAGTAACCACTTAACCACCAGGTGGGCTGTGAGCTCGTCGTAACGGCTTATCTTTTTTTATTGCTTAGATGGGTTACAACGGCGGCCCAGCCTTCGAACCGAAACGCATTATTGCTTCACGGCAGAAAAAGGCGGGGTGGTGGTACCTATCCGTGCGCTCTCACAAGAGGTCCTACCATCAGTAATTACGCAAATTATAGTTTTGCGGGTTTGATTTTTATTACTCCATGTCATTCCTTCACCGTGGAAGTCAATCGTGAACATTTGTTAAATGCGTATCTAGTTTTCATTTCATTTCATAGTACTAATCGTTACATAGCGAAAATAACCAGAATGATGGTATTTACCCATGTATTCGTGTTATGCTGATAAATTATAGCACACACCACAAGATATATCCTTAAATATTAAATTTCCTGCAGCATTAGCAGTCAATTGGAATGTCGGCATATTCTTTCAAATGAGATGGCAAGTAATTTCGTGAAAACCCAGTTCTAAAATAAATTATTCATTGGCGACGAAACGCCTGAAGCCCCGTATTCATTTCATTTCTGAATCTGAATTTCTACTTTCCTTCGCGCTTTTTTTTTTCTTACGGACCTCACCTTTAATAAATTTTAAATACGCTCTCAGATTAAACAATGCGAGATACTGCGAAAGTACTTCAGAGTTTACAAAGTGTCCGAAATAAAAATAGAATACAAGTTATAAAAAAATTACGACTTAGATTTTAGACTAACCAATCTTATCCCAACTAACCTTTGATTCATTATTAATCAACGACTTCGTAAATATAACAATTTCTGGAAACTTAGTATTGATAAATTACAAACTAAGCGATTTCAATTCTGGATGAACTCTGTAAACATGTTTTAGATGTATATTTGTTCAATAGAAGAAATACATCGAAAAAAATACGACTTTCCTACTGAAGTTTTGAAAATAGCAATTTCCAAGCGTAAGTGTGTATAGGCAGTGCTTGAAGAAAATGAAAATGTTTTACATCGAACTGGGTTTGTTATACGTTTGACTGACCTCTTGTTGGTCAGAGCTTATGTTTTTGCAATATTTCTTGAGATAATTCGATATTTATTTTCAAATTTTAAAATATCTGAACAATTTTTTTTTAATAATTCAAGCCGCAGTTTAAGATAGCTAATTATGTGTACATACCCATAACATAATGGTAATAACATTACTTACATCTTAATCTATAAAAACTCAAGCAAAATAGAATGAGTTCGTTCAATAGTTCATAGTATACCAGCAACTGCTCCATCGACTGCCATTTTGAAACACATAAAACGAAGAGAAACCCGACTACTGGGTGTTATCAGTGGTTTCTAATTGGCGATCGGTTCACACTTTCGAACTAAACTCATTGGTGAGGACCTTCGACGAGACCACGATAACGTTTTAACGAGAAACATAATGGTATTAGATATGTAAACTGCTGTACCTAACTGCTTTTGAATATTTGGATATGGCCTTAAGCCAAAGCTGCTTTGATTTTGTTGATAGATTTGCCCTATCTGTACGTACAGAAAACACAACAGACAGTTTCTCATAGTACACATCCCATTTTCGGAACAGACGAATGTGTATTTTTATCCCATAAATGGTTTATGACTAAAACTACTATGATATGGTCTTTACAGATTAAACAAAGATTATGTAGATGATATAAATTTATTGTGAAAATCTTTGCGATAAGTTTGTTCAAGTGCATTCATTAATACTAATTCCCGTGAACAAATACTGTAATCGTCCAACGATTACAATATTTGTTAGATAGCTATTATTTCTAATTTAATATATTTTGATGTTTACGTCCTAACGATTCCATATCCACCACATCACAGCGTGCACGTGGACGCATCTTGAGAGATAGAGATACAGAGATAGAGATAGAGAGATAGAGAGAGATACCATTAAATCCCAATTGACTCGGAATAACGACTACTCTATCATACAACTCAAATATTAGAAAGTTAAAAGAGGATTCAAGTTTGTGAATGCCGCCTACTTCGTTGACTCTTAATACCAGATAGGCTGTAAAATTGTGGATCCGACTGGGGCAAAAAAGTCCCCAAGTAAAATGGAAGTGAATTAAGGAGTCTTTTAAGCCTTTCGTTTTTTTTTCGCTTGTAGGCAGTCTAGCATACCACCAAATGTTGAGGGGTTACAATGGCTCATGGACATCAGCAATGTCAGGGGTATAACCAAGCAGTCGCCCACCGCTAAGTACTCCTCGCAAATGTCGTGAAGAGGAGTTCATTCCCAAAGTCGGGTAGTACATGGCAAAAAAGTCTATGAAAATGAATGCACTGTGGATAGATGTGGTGGTTCGAAGTAGTATGGATAATCTCTGCTCTGCATAAAAACGAGATTATGGGATAACCTCGAAAAATAACTCAGAGCACTCCCCATGGAACATATGGCATAAAACATAGAGAGAAACGAAGTCCCTCCATAGACCCAAGGGTCCTAAGCAGTCTAGGGGAATGGTCAATCCGAACGGACCTCTCCTGTATAGAGTCAAATGGAAATAAATGGTATTTAGGGGCCCCGGCCATAGTTGGAAACAGTACTCCACGTGAGTCCGAACTATTCATTTGTTAAGCAAAACCATCTAAGCATGAAGTTTTCAGGGAGGTTCCTTGAAATTGCTTCGCTATGACAAAAAGACACCTTCTGCACAGTAAACGTGGAGGTCTGTGTCTTCAACGGCCCGAATTGAATTGAGTTCAGTTCAAATCCGTATCTTCAGACACAGGGTTCCGCTCCCCACTTTGAGATACGTTCCAGAAAAACCTCTATATACTTCAGATTCAAGTTTTAATCATCCCTTTTAGACCATGCTCCGGGGAAAACTCTAGTGAAACCCACATATCGCGCGAATTGCTTTTTTGCTATTTCATTTAAAATTTTAAGTTCGAAACTCAAGCAATAATGAATCAGCTTGTTCAGTAGTCATTAGTACATTTACAATACTGTGCAGTGCTAAATTTGCAGCTGCCCGTTTATCTTTATATATAATATTATTGTATACTTTGACATGAGTCCACTTCTAAATGATGTACGTATCGTAATGACGTACGTACTTACAATTTCTAACATCAAAGTATTTAACAAAATATATTTTTTCCTATACTCAAAATATGAGAAAGTTGAGTACGCTGATTATGGTGACGTAAATATTAAAACATGCACAAAATCAACCAGAAGTAAAAAAGGACTTAGTCATTTAATATTGACACATTATAGTCATAATTCATTCGAAGAAAAATAAAATAAATCATTTTTAGCTGGCAGACGCGAAATATAATAAGAGAAAAGCTCATTACAAATTGCATGATTGACAGTTTCCATTCGTCATTCATAATTAAAGAGAAAACGGATTTCAAATATTGGAAAATTCAAGTTGAAATTTGTTCAAAATGATTCACACTTATTTTTTTATTTTCAATCGTCACGGTTGCATACAATTTGATTTATTATTGAATGCCTTAGTTTCAATCGAAAATGATTTCTTAATTGTTTGTTACTAGTACTATATTATTGTTTGTTACATGAAGATCACGACGACTCGATTGAGAGAAGAAGTAACAGGAAATGGATTTCAGAAAATCAAAAAGTGACGTTTATGAATGATTTCATTTAATTTTGTGCAAATTGTTGATATAATTTTTTTGTAATTGCCCTTAAAGTATAGGGTTGAAGGTATATACGAAATGAACAGTAATTTCAAAGTAAATGGAATATATTTTAATGAAATTTAGTTGTTGTATTTACGGCAGTACATGAGTATAAGATTAGGTTGATTTGGATTAGTGTATTTGAAAATGTAATAATGTACGCATTACATTTTGTGTTCATCACTTGAAAACCAAATAAATACGCATAAATACAGTTGCGATGTGTATGTTTTTCTTTAATTTCTTGCATATCTAGAAATAAAATATTACAGCCTAAAAAATCTGAGCACGTAACAAATATTAGATTAAAATGGAACATTTGTTTAGTGTAAAGTGAGTAGACATCTTTTAACACGGATCACGTAATTGGAGCAATTTTTCAGCAATAAACATTCGGCACAAATTGAAAGGCAAACTTGTTACATTTAGCTCAAGTGGCACGGGTGCTATTTCATCACAATTACTGGGAGGTAATAAAAAGTTTCCACGGCGATGTAAACGTGACGACGATACTGAAACGATACGTGTGACGAATTCACAAAAACGTGAACTCTCACAATAAAGATGTTTTGTCATGAAAGTAGATCCAAGGATATGCTGTATCACTTTGGAAAATGAAGCTACTTGTAGCATTCATTGTCGTTTACGAATCCGGCTGTTCAATGAGATGTGATATACAAATAGGAAATATGATTCCAAACAGAGAAAAGACATATCAGTAAAGTACCAGAATTCAGGATGATTTTGTTGTTGTTTGTTCGTAAAATGACTGGCTTTATAGTAATTTATGTTTCGTTAAGAAAAAATAAAAAATTATGACAAGACAAAATGTATATTATTCAACATACTGTTACACCGGTAAGAGTAACGCCATCTATCGCCGAACGAATATCGATGGATCTAGTAGCATCTAGGACGCTCGAGAAGTACAACGCCATCTATTGTTTGATATCGGAAACACACAATGCTGGACTTTTGTGGAATATTCTCGATAACTCTAGGGATGTGGTATGGTTTGGTGGAAGTTTGATATGTATCAACTGTACAGGCTTTTAGATTTTTTATTTGTTAAAGATAACAGACTCGGTTTTTAAACATTCACATAAAATAATGCATTCTTATTGACTTTCCCTTTCATATAGAACTTATTTTTGAGAATAACAATTATTTTATGAACCATTTCAAAGACACATTGGAAAGTTTTACAGTCAGAACGTGTTTTAATATCTGCTACATTTTTTCTCTTTTTGCGATGTAATAAGGCTACAAAAAACATTGATATATATGACACGAATTCTAGTTTCAATTTGGACGGAAAAGGGACAGTTAATACATGCACTACATCGTTCTATAGTCAAAGATGATGACAGTAACCTATGTATTCAGTAAATAATATTATAAAATAAATATCGGGACATGTGTTGGAGCTTTAGTGCTTAAAGCTATTAATGATGTGATCAGTTTTAGCTATCATTGAAGACTAATAAAGAGTTAATAATGACGGGAATTGAGTTTATGACAATCGAGTCAAATCTATGGCGATAACCAACATAGAACTCAAGATATTTGACCGCTACCTGAATCTCACTAACGAATTATCTTGAATATTAAGATAGCTTTGCGTATATACGAGTTCTGAACGATATTCTAACCGTCGGTCTACTGAACAACTAAACAAGCTCGGTGGAAGATCTTCCTTTTGTCATTAGCAACTTATTCACATTTAAGTGCATCCATTATAGAGAGAGCACATTTGACGTAAGCTGGCATTCATATATTTATTCCCAATTTAGATTATTAAGAACGACGGGGCACATATATACATATATTTAACATTTTTTTTTTATCATATCTATCTTCATCCGAAATGTTTCACAAAGAGCTAAAGCTCCGAAGTTCCATCGCTGCCATCCATTGGCGAGCCACGGCGGACAAATATTAGCATTGACATAATGACGAAGCCGCAGAGTCAATAGGACTGTCCACCTCGTGGTTTGATAATTGCAATCCTCCGCGTGAATTTCACGGTTTCGCCGCAATTTCAGTTGGTTTGTTTGCAATTGTGTTCAGCAATTTAAATGACTTTGTATCTGTTATTATGTTTAATGTATAATATAATATGTTTTTGCTTACATTTTTTGACAATTATTGTCATTTATGTCATATATATGACAGTCATTTAAAATGATAAGGATAATTGGCGTACAGGGAGCACTAAAATTTTTTATTTTACCCAGTGGTTCGTCTGTATGGAGTCAAATGGAAATATGTAGTTGGTATTTGGAAGCCTAGATTGAGGGATGGGAGTATCATTCGAATCTTCCATCACTCATGATCAACAAAGGCCCAATTAATATGTTACGGTACTAAGAATGCCCGTATGCCCATATGTTCCGGATGTTAATTTCTGTTAATTATTCCGGTGAATTTAACATCTAAAATTCTCTGAATGCAAGGCCTTCCGTGATCGTTACTGGTGCATAAACGAGCGTCGACCAAAGAGGGTTCGTCAGGACCTTAACGAATTGTTATTTTGAGGCGCTCACTCGGAAAAACAATTGGGGTCCGATTCTGATGGGACAAATCAAAGTTTTGTCAAGGTTCACCCCGAGAAATTACAAATTGGAACGCGTAATCAATGTCGATTGTTGTGGAAATTACGTGTTTCTGAATTTAGGAAAACAAGCAACATTATTTAATCGAAATAGATAAATAATAACCTTAACAGTTGCCACAAAATGAACACTGAAATTATACGCACGAACGGTATTGTTGCGTCATTGGTAAAATTTGAGTGTGTTCTTAGTACGCCTACGCTGTAGAGTTAAATCATAGGTAGCAATTGTTTTAAATATTTATGATCTTTTTATCTGTTCAGACTCGAGCTAAGTGGGTAGCGCAGCCGATAGATAACTTAACGTAAATGCTGTCTACTTTGAGATATGAGGTCGTACTCCCAATCGTGCTGTATTATGGTTCATACCCTTCAAACCAGTTCGTATTACTGCTTCGTGCCAGTAATAGGTAGGGTGGTGGTACCCGTAACCGGCGATGGAGTGTCACTACTGTGACTGCGACGAGGACACGGTCGACCATACGCTCGCACATTGCCCCCCATGGCTGGAGCAACGCCGTGTCCTTGTCTCGCAAATAGGGCCGGACTTGTCGCTGCCGACCGTCATGGCTACGATGCTCAGCAGCGATGAGTCCTGGAAGGCGATGCTCGACTTCTGCGAGTACACCATCTCGCAGAAGGAGGCGGCGGAACGAGAGAGGGAGAGCTCATCCCTCTCCGCACCCATCCGTCGCCGCTGAGCCGGGGGTCGGAGAAGGGCTTTTGCCCGACTCCGGCCCCTATAGATGGTGGCCTTCCCCCAGTGAAGGTCAAGGGGCGACCTGAGGGGGTAGAAGCCGCGTGGCGCGCTACCAGTACTCTAACGCGCTGCCGAGGAGTAATAGAGCGATCGGTTGGCGGTGTATCGCGTCCCGCAGGCTGGTTCTGGTCCAGCGGGGTATTCCGGGACACCAGCGGCACCGTCTGGGCGGCAAAAATACATGACTTCATCAAACAATAATTCTCGCCAAGCAAAATGTAACTAACTATACGTCATTGTAACCAAATATTATAAATATGTGTAAAAGTTTACAATAATAAGTCCCGCAGGCGGGTATCAATTTTGGAATGAAATACGTACTTAACAAAATTAAATGTTCGCGATTGACCTCCACTGTGACGGAATAACGTCGTGTAATAAAAATCAAACCCGCAAAATTATAATTTGCATAATTACTGGTGGTAGGGTCTCCGTTGTAACTATACTGAGACCTTAGAAGTTATATTTCAAGGTGGGTGGCGCATTTACGTTGTAGATGTCTATGGGCTCCAGTAACCACTTAACACCAGGTGGGCTGTGAGCTCGTCAAACCCATATAAGGAATAAAAAAAAGGAAAATAAACTGAAGCCAATAAACACTGGTATACATTTATATTTTTTAAGGAAATCATAACACTAAAATTGTCATTACGACCCCGCGCAAATTTCATATTTTAAGATGAGAAGAAATTGTACCAATTCGTATAATAAAGCAATCGGTGCCGAGTGCTCTCCTGTGAGGTGCCAGTTAACGCCTTCAGGAGGGTTAAGTGAGGATAATTTTCCTTTGCGTGCCCAGTCTTAATGACGCGCCCGCCCTCCGCACAGTGAAGGGTGCAAAGTTTTACTGAATATTTTACGCACCGCTTTTTTTCTAACGTGTTTTAAATATATTTTTTCCATTTTACTTTGATGTATCATGTGCAAAAAATGGGTGTTTATAACTTCTACACTCAACGACCCCAAGCTATGATACTTTTTATATTAGGGGTGTCATAAACATAGAAAAAACAAGATAAGATCAAAGTACATAGGATAGACACGAAATTCTGACCACCGAGAGTCCTGATTTCGAAGTACTGAGATATAAACCAAGGGTCGAGGCTAGAGTACTGAAAGCTACTAATTACTAGTTTTACAAGAATATAAAAGAGGTATAAATACCAGATAACACGCATGCATTTAATTGTAGACACAGCAGAACCAGCAATTTATTTTTTTATTGCTTAGATGGGTGGACGAGCTTACAGCCCACCTGGTGTTAGATGGTTACTAGAACCCATAGACATCTACAACGTAAATGCGCCACCCACATGGAGATATAAGCTCCAAAGCTCTAAGATCTCAGTATAGATACAACGGGTGCCCTACCCTTTTAAATTTTATATTAAATATTACATAACATTCGAGGTGTGTAGTGATTTTTTTCCTACCTATTCTAGTAACCTCGATAGGTTATACTAGATTCACCGGGCTAGTAGGCGAGCTCAAACGGGGGGTGTTGCTAACACTGGCCCGAGCAAGAGCCGTGCTTCGTAGAATCTACCACCGGATCGGAAACGCGACCCACTGAGAAGATCCGGCGAGAAGCTCAGCGGGCTGTGTCTATGGGTTAATTTACTCGCCGAGCCCTTAGTTGCAAGCGATGGGATCGGCAAGGACGGTGATCAGTGCTTGAGGTACCTAAAAGCACCGTTAATAGATCGGGAGGATCCGTAATGACGTGGTTAGGGCGACGTCGATTGTTTACCATTCGGTCCACAGGATCGGCAATGTGTAGTGAGGGAAACAATGAGTGTAATATAGTGGTTATATATATGTACTCTGTGTATAAAAGCTACTGTATTTAGAAATGAAGCTTTTACCAACGAATGACACAGACTTTTGTATGCAATTAACAATTTTAAACGATTTGCAGAATATTTCACGTTATTTTCGACTTAACAATATAATGGAATGTTCACATCGCAGGCTCGTGCGAGATATTTGCCTTAATTAAAACTTGTCCCAGTTCGGAGTGCCATAGAATACGTTTTACTGGATGTGTTTCGGTTTCTTGTCATAAGTACAATTGGGTTTCGTCATTATGAATACCATATCACGCGTGCAAATTTTAGACGTGTTGAAGGTTTTCTTCCTAGGGTTTTCTTCATGGCTGTGGCTATTTCTGACAGTTGCTGTTGCTACGTGATATAACTGTTTGCAGTTTCTTGACGTTTTAATAGTATATAAATTATCTGTGTTTAATCTTCCCTATCTTTATAATATATTGATTAGTACTATAATATAGGTAGATTTCTAAGTCAAAAGAAAAAAAAATTCTTGTTTCGAACACGATACTCACAACTGGCTTTCAGATTTTGATTACAAAAAATAGGTTTTCATCTTTAGCGGAAATACAATTATTGGTTAATTTTTCCCAATAATATATTTTTATTCAGCTTCTACATTGTTAACTTCTATTGTAAACACTATGTAAATAAGTCGGGCACGTTGTAAGCTGAGATAGGAATGCGTTCCAGTTTAATATGCTATGCCAATCCAATTGAGACTTCAATCTTTTTTATTTTGCATACAAGGATACACAAGTATAAGTAATGCTGCTACATCTAAAGGTACGAGGTCGTCGTCTCATTTGTTTTGTTTGACGTCTGTTGGTTACACCTAAACACATTGATTTGCAGTAAAAATAGCCAGGATCGCGAGACCAGTACGGTTATTGAATGTTAAAGATATCTAAGCCATTAGCACATAGAGAGGTCTTCTTCTATATCGTACCCTCACTACTGAAGATCGCGACCACATGCGACTTACTTCCACTGTGCTCGATCATTGGTGGCATGGACCGCATGGTACAGACTACTACTAAGTGCTTCTCTTACTAGATCTGACCATCTGGCTGGTATTCTTCCCACAGCGCGCTTGCCCTCTATGCGACCCGCAATTATGAGCTCCTCTAATTCATGTCTGGGAGACCGCATGATATATCCGAAGAAGCTCATCACACGTTCCCGGCAGATGGAAGAGAGCCTTTTTCGGATGTCTAACTGCCTTAGAATGGACTCGTTTGTTCTCATGGCAGTCGACGGTATTCGTAGCGTTTTTATATTTATAGAGAGGTCTACTTTAGCAAAACACAATAAGAGCTCATTCCAGTTAATTATTTCCGTGTGAATGGGCCCGTGTCCAGTAGCCGAACAGTTTGTCTTACAACGGAACTCATTAAGTTACGAGCAATATCGAATCCGTGCTCGTTAATTGGAGCTCTGTCGATTACGTAATAGGTCGCCATACATTCAAATGATAAACGACTTTGAAATTTGTGAATTTAGTAGTAAATGGAGACTTTCATGAAAAGGTTTTAGTATTTCATTTGCTGTACAGAAAAGTACTGATGTTCGTTTTTGGTATCAGATGAGTTTTTGTCGGCACACCTGATTGTAACAGGTCTACGTCGCTTATGAGTGTCGGAAATATCAGGGATATAGCCATTATACTACCTAGCGTTTAGGACTGTTTTCAAGCACCGTTTAAAGGAGGCCATGAGATGTTTTGGAGAATACTGAGTAGGTAGTTTTTCGGATAGAACAAACAACGGTTTCTATTATTATTATTATTTTTATTGCTTATATGAATGGACGAGCTCACTGCCCACCTGGTGTTAAGTGGTTACTGGAGCCCATAGACATCTACAACGTTAATGCGCCACCCACCTTGAGATATAAGTTCTAAGGTCTCAAGAATAGTTACAACGGCTGCCCCACCCTTCAAACCGAAACGCATTACTGCTTCACGACAGAAATAGGCAGGGTGGTGGTACCTACCCACGCGGACTCACAAGAGGCCCTACCACCATTATTATGCAAATTATAATTTTGCGGGTTTGATTTTTATTACACGATGTTATTCCTTCACCGTCGAAGTCAATCGTGAACATTTGTTGAGTATGTATTTCATTAGAAAAATTGGTACCCGCCTGAGATTCGAACACCGGTGCATCGCTCAATACGAATGCACCGGAGGTCTTATCCTTTAGGCCACGACGACTTCAAAACCAGATGGAACGATATATTATAGAACATCTGGAAACACCGGAAAGTTTAGATGCCTTAATTTGTTTGTGTTTATGTTTCGCCACTCTACCCGTGCCTCTGTTCCGAAACTGAACGAACTTTGGCTTTGTTAATTTTAAAGTTACTTTTTTATCTGCGCACAAAACACTTTTTCGTTTACTTAATTCATTACCATTGGAAAAAAACTGTTATTGTTAGCCAACTTTCTCTTGCATACTCAAAGTTGCATCCAAAGTTTGAGAAACTTTTGGAGAATGTAATACACAAACGTATTAAAAGTTACTTAGGTATTTTTTTTCGTTTTCTATATATACAGAATGTATATTAAACTAGTCAATGTAATTTATTTCAATTTCTAATTAAGTAACGCTAGCGTCTGGAATGTATATAAGTTAATTCAGAATAGCTTTTTTCAATAAATGCTTCATCATCAGCCTGTATCACTCTACCATAGTCATAGGCTTCTACCATAGTCTCTAACGATCCTCTGCCTTCCGAATCCAATCTTTCCCAGTATATCGCCGCAAGTCATCAGTCCAGAACACGTCTGCTCCATCGGCCATTAAATGCTTATATTTTAATACGATTTCATTAGCTTCAGACGTATGTATCTAACGGAATCTTTGAACTTGATGTTGACCCCCTTCAAAACGTCGGATTAACTCGAAATTTGATATACCTACTAAGAACCGATGACAATTCAATATTTTAAAAAATTAAAATTAAAATTCAACTAAAAAATAAAAAATAGTTTAAAAAAAACTAACAAAATAAATACACTTTTATAGAAAATCCAACTAAAAAATAGAATTTAAATTTTCATAAATTTGAATTAAAAATTGTGTAAAAAATTGTATTTTTTACCAAAGCAGGTGACAACTTTACTAAGGTAAAAAAAATTTGACGATGCAGCTGTTTATAGACAAGAGCAACAGAATAAGGCACTGACGCGCCTTTTCCGGCAAATGAATTATTTCTTTTATGATTTCATGTCCACGCCGGAGGTTCTGAGACGTTATGTGATTAATATTTCGTTCGAGATAGAAATTACATACACAACATAGACACAAAAATCATATATTTGTAGGAATCTATGTTATGGAGATATGTATAATGTTTATGGAGATGTATGGAAATGTTAGTGCAAGGTAGAGGGGGAAGAGGTCGACCGAAGAAGACATGGATGTAGTGTGTGAATGACGATATGAGAAAGAGAGAGGAGTGCGTGTTGAGATGACGGCTGATAGAAGAGATTGGAAGAGAAAAATTAGCTGTGCCGATCCCACCTAGTGAGATAAGATGGAGAAAAAGAAGAAGAATCTCTTATTGGAACGAAGTTCCTTATCGCGCGTTGTGAAAGGGGGCTAGACGGAAGTTCATAGTATTGTTTTTTTCTTCTTCATAATGCCGTAATTTATTATTATAACTTAAAAAAAAATTACAATTCCTTCACTAATTAATCGAAAGGAACTTCGTTCCATCCGGGTGTCCCTTGACACCTCTGAAGTTTTTTGTTTATAATGAAAATTATAGAGTATAGATAGTTTTTAGGAATATTGTACTGTAACGTATTTTCTTCAAAACGATCTTCTAACACCAGGTATACAACAAACTCAAAGTCACTCATTAACCAAAAATAGTGAGGTGAAACCGAAATTACCTACACATACTAATTGGATTGGTAACCATAGAAATATCAGAACGAGGCAATGATGTGCGCATTTTTTCTTGCAAAATGCTTGCTGTTTTTTCTCCTTATCACTTCAGAGTGAAGTAATTTTTGTTCACTGAACTCGCCAAGTTTTCACTATTGATTTTGATATATCTCCGTATGAAATAAAACTAACTACGTTACTTAAATAATTAAAAGAAATTGGGAATTGAAATTGAAAAATGATTTTTTGAGTTACCAAATATGCGACCGAAAACTATTTTTATTTTAAATACTGAAATTGTGAATTAAGGTGATGTATAAAAATATAATTTAAGATCAAATAATTTTAGTGATAATTTCATCAAATTACTAATCATTTCAGATCTTTGTGGAAGAAATAGGTCGTTATCATTCCGAGCGTGCTGAAAATTTACATTATGCCAATAGTAAATAATTTAAACAGCCCTTTCCTCCTGAGAAGAAGAATTACCGGTAATTAAGTACTTAATCGGATAAAGTGTCAAAGTCTACAAATCAAAGTTGGTGTCAACAAATCAGTGCGAGGTAACGGGGACATTAAACAACCGCGAAATTTTAATTTTAATTTATTCAGACCGTAGCCCGCTTCGGCCGCCGCAGTAAATTAAGTAAGCGGAAGAAACCTCATTTATTTTTGGCCGGATGCGGCGAAATTCACATCCGCGTTAAATACACAACCCGACGAAAACGCACACTTTCACGTTTTGAGTGTTCTTCAGTTAAAATTTAATTTCGCCAGCAAATTACTGTCTTTTTGTTATTCACTTTCTGAATTTCTGATTACGAAATTAGCTCGCGCCCTTGATCATTAATTCATCTTCTGAGTCGTTCTTAATTGAGAATTGTTATTAAATATTAATCAAAGATGCGTAGGATAAAACGCGAGTACATATTCATGGCTGTTTCTTCGACGAATTAATTATTCGAATCGGAATGGGTAGAGTACGGNCAAATTACTGTCTTTTTGTTATTCACTTTCTGAATTTCTGATTACGAAATTAGCTCGCGCCCTTGATCATTAATTCATCTTCTGAGTCGTTCTTAATTGAGAATTGTTATTAAATATTAATCAAAGATGCGTAGGATAAAACGCGAGTACATATTCATGGCTGTTTCTTCGACGAATTAATTATTCGAATCGGAATGGGAAGAGTACGGTAATCCACGGTTATCTTGGAGAAAGCGTTACGTCAGTAAGTCAGTATTTCTCGGAGAGTGAATTAAAAAGATTTTGAATATGTTTGAAATTTATTATTATAATTAATTTTAACGTTACGGTGGCTTCTTTGTTAGATGGTCGAGGTAATTAATTTACTTCTATATCAAGTCTCAAGCGCGGTTGGGTGTTCATTTCGTGTTTTCTATTAGTACTGATTATTACTTAATAAGTAGGCCGTAAGCTAAACTTCTGAACAAAATTACATTTTACGCACTAAAAAGGCCCGCCATTACTAGTAACCAAGACAATGAAGCAACCACGAACTTACAATCGCCGAAAGCTCCCGGCTAAGACTTGTTTAAAATTTTACCCGCGCAACTAATAATCATGTGTCTTCCATTTTAAATTCCGCTAAAACGAACTGCATATTCCTACGGTGTAGGAGGAAGCGGACGTTATCGACAGACACAAACCAGAAAAACTCAAGAACTAACCCGTGAATCACCGTCTGATTAGTCTCCTCTCCTAGTTTGTACGAACGATTTATTCGTACGTCGAATCTCGACCTCTGGGATATTATGCATAAGTATCTGAAGAAAGCATCGGGACGTCACTTTGAAAAAGCGGCGCGTCACGAAAACTCTCTTATCGTTGTCGCCGCTAATTACATTACGGACCCGGGCAACGGGGCAACAGAAAGTTGCCTTCGCCTAAAGTATGTCTTGTGAGAGTCTTCAGGTCCGCTTTTAGCGCTTTTAGACTCTTCAAGCACGAGTTCGACGTACAAATTAGCCTAGCTAGATAAAGCCAACTTAGCTTCTCGCCGGATCTATTCAGTGGGTCGCGATTTAGGCCCGGTGGTAGATTCAGCGAAGCCCTCCCCTTGCTAGGGCCTGTTTGCAATTTTTTCAGGCTGAGTCCCTGAACTCAGAACCTGAGCAATTAGATAGAGGAAAAAATACTAAAAAGGGATAGGACACATTAATTACGTATGTATCTCCAAAAATACTATTAATTGTACTATTATATGCTACGAAAGTTTTCATCTGTTTCGGTTGTTATTACATGGCAATTACAGGCAGCTAGCCAACAATATTGCATCTGAACTTGTCCTCTATCACGCAATTACGAAACAAAACAACATTTAGTGCAACAACTGTCCTCGTGTAGGAGTCTATTCATTAACCCGACGCTACCGTATCGCACATCTAAAATACAACGGCGAGCCAATTAAAGTTGACCCCGTGGCTTCGTTCCGCTACTGCACTCTTAATCAGTGAGCAGATACACGTTTAATTAATGTGATCCGCTTTTATTATTCTAGCCGTAAACTGGGATATTCGTCAGGTTTGTAATGGCCGGTTTAGCGCATGCGGGTTTAAAATTTTAGGATTCGTAGTCGTTTAATGTTGATTAAATTGATACTGTACGTGTTTACTGGTATTCCTAGTGAATTTTATTACTTGGTTACCCCAAAAAAAAAACACACGAACCGTTTATGTTGTATTTCAAAGTCAAATAAAACGCTTCAACGTGAAAGTCAAGTTTTGTTTGTTGTAGAAATTTTAAATCCAAACGTAAAACTTTCAAGGTTAGTATTTAAAAATATACGGTTTTCATTTTATTGTACGTGTACTTACTGTTGATAATGTATATGAATTCTTATATGTAGATGCTTAATGAATACAAGAAAGTCAATATATAACGACCATAGAAATTCAACCTACAATCGAGCGAGTGTTATTGTAAATATGCGGTGATTGCCTTATGGTTATTCACTTCTATTCGTTATTATCAATGCAATTTTGTTTGGATAGAGAAAGGTTTTGGAGGCTGTTTTCATTCGGAAACCCTCCAAAGGTGGAATTTTATATAATACAAAATCTTTTTTTTACCAGCACTATGTATTAATAACAAATATAACTTGTGCAATTTACTTAATTATACATTGTTCAATATATTATATTTTATGCGTTTAATAGCAACCTAAACTGATAACAACCTATAAATCAGCAATTTATCAATTCTACACTATATATTTGTTGAATTGCATATTAAAGCATAGTTCAAAACAGTTACTTATTGAGTAATAATAATACCATTATGTAATAATCATTGTATATTCATTTATTTATGATAAATGGCAAATAGAAACATTTTACATACATAATAATATTTATTTAATAAATTATACTTATCTTTTAATTCACAATGTCCACACTTATACACAGTATCAAGCCAGAGAGAGAGCTCCGCACCGCCCGACGTCTCAACCGAGAATGAATCGAGATTTTTTTTTTTTTCCTACCTATGCTGATAGCCTTGAGAGGCTATTTCAGCGTACCCTAGCTTGTGTAGGTGAGCTCGCGGGGCTCAAACCGGAGAATTGCTAACACCGCCCTAGCAAGAGCAGTGCTTCGCAGAATCTACCACCGGATCGGAAGCGCGACCCACTGAGAAGATCCGGCGAGAAACTCAGTGGGCTGTGTCTGTGGGNCGGCCGGAGTCCGACTCCGGTGTCACGACTACCTGCGGACGGGAGGCAGTCGCTGATTTTGTTTGTTTTGTTGTGGAGCTCCGGGACTCCACGGCGCGAGTTCGTTTTTTCCCGCGTTTAACCGTTTGGAACCCATCCGAGGTTCCGGGCTGCGGGCTCGTCGCGGACTCGAAGTCCATCTCCGATCCGGTATCGGAGTCTGTGAATCGAGATTGGTCGGCGCAGGGGCTTTTGTAGGCGGTGACAAACAACTATGCGTCATACTTGTTTGTCATCGCTCGAACGTTGGCTTTAATTTAAAATTGTATTTACTGCAATTATTTATAAATATATTATTACTTAATTTACTAACATTATTTGCGTTATATCTCTATACCTATACATAGGCATAAACTATCAATATATTATTACTTAATTTACTAACATTATTTGTGTTATATATCTATACCTATACATAGGCATAAGCTATCACGTTCATGTTGAACATAAACGATGGGCCACCCTCTTCAATAGCTATTAGGCTACAAACGCGCCACATTTGAAGCTTATTTTATTTGGATTGCTACATTTTTATTGTTAGATATCTACTTATAATGACCTTTTCTTAAGTCTGTATCACATTTTATTATAAAATTTTCATAAATTTAGCTGGTTTCATTTTACAGGGTCTATTTCCACCGTTGCGGGACTCATAAAGAAAAATATCAATTGTTACGAAATACACTAACCACAAAGTAACCTTTATTTTCAGGGGTACAATATAGCGTTCCGAGGGGCTGTCATGATGTCAGTCAGTTCTCACGTTGCGTGCTCAGTGTTGCACGACAACGTGTGATGTCGTGTCACGTAAGACGATTATCGTTTTGATAGTTAATTTGCAAAGGGCCATTTAGATGGGCAGAATTTATCGCACGCTTAGTGGCGAGAAATCGTATGCTTTCCAAAATAGCTATATACAAATTCTATATCTGTATTTATTTATATTTTAGTAGACGTGACCCACGGTGTAATCCACGTTAAACTGTAGCTAAGAATTAATGAAATTCGCTTTATTTGTCCAGAACAAAGGGTTGCTTATCTCACGTCCTAGTCTGGTAGGTGTGATCTAAACGATACACAATCTTTGCGTTGCATTTCATTCAAATCTCAGCATACAAGTATAGTATTATTATAGATTTATTTAATGGGGAAATAAGTTCACGGCCCTCATTATGTTACTATTATAGTTACAGCAGCACATAAACATTGCAACGTGAATGCTGTCGCCCAATTTGAGATTCAAGGTAGAAATCTCAATTGTATGGTATAACAAATGTACCATCGTATAAGCAGAAATTTATCATTGCTTTGCGCCAGAAATAGGCAGTATGCACCAGTGTAGCCTTATCACAATAATATTTACCTAAAATGTCGCCTTTTTATGATAATTTTGTCGCCCATTGCGACTGTTTACATGTTGTTGTATATGGATAGAATGTTCTTGAATAATACAATTTCATAACTGCATACTGCACAAATCTGTTTGAACCGTCAATGTGCGATTTTATATTCACGTTCAGTGATTAAGTTATGTTAAAACCGAGACGTTTACTGCTTACATGAATATTTTATATTATTTCTCTATCGTTACTTTGTGGCGACCAGCTTTCTTCATGTACTTCATGTACATGCACTGTTTTACTGGTGGTAGGACCTCTTGTGAGTCCGCACGGGTAGGTACCACCGCCCCGCCTATTTCTGCCGTGAAGCAATAATGCGTTTCGGTTTGAAGGGTGAGGCAGCCGTTGTAACTATACTGAGATCTTAGAACTTATATCTCAAGGTGTGTGGCGCATTTACGCTGTAGATGTCTATGGGCTCCAGTAACCACTTAACACCAGGTAGGCTGTGAGCTCGTCCATACATCTAAGAAATAATAAAAAAAAATGTAAACTGCACTTTAGATGTAAAAGAAGGACATATATTGAGCGGGCCATATCATTGTTTAGCTGTGCTGTGTGCGCTGTGTTTAATCAGTAGACTAGCAGTTATTTCAATATCACACTTTTCAGTATCAGTCATCCATTTTATGTGACACTGTTAAGTCTGTGAAGAGTTATGATTTGCATTCTATATATATATTTTCCGTAATACGTTACTGAATTTATAAGTTATCTAAAGTAAAAAAATGTATTAATAACTTGGATTTAAAGTCGCATAGTGGGCGATTGCATTCTTGTATAGATTTCGGTAACGGCTTGGTAATGGACGAGGTGTCAACTCGTCTTCTCAAAAAGAATACTATATAATAAATCTATACTAATATTATAAATTAATAATTATTTAAACGGCCGTCTGGTGTAGTGGTAAGTGACATAGTCACTACACAAGGGGGTCGCGGGTTCGAATACCGCCAAGGGAAGATATTTGTATGATAAATATAAATGTATTTCCAGGGTTACGGGTGTATATTAAATATATGTATGTGTATAATAAAAATATTATATTTATTTCCGTTATCTGGTACTTGTAACACAAGTTCTTTACGAACTTAGCACGGGACCAGTTAACGTGGCGTGATTGTTAGTAAATATTTATTTAAATATTTATTTATTTTAATTATAAAGAGGAGAGATTTGTTTGTTTGTTTGTATTGAATTGGCTCCGAAACTATTGAACCGATTTAAAAAAAATATTCACTGTTGGAAAGCTACGCTATCCCCGGGTGACATAGGCTATATTTACTATATTTTCAAAAAAAATAGGGATCCTTACTGGAACTCCAATAATGTAACCTAATGTGTAAAAAAATTACCTAAAATTCTTTACATCGCGTGCGCTACTAACCAAGCGAAGCCGGGGCGGGCCGCTAGTAAAATTATAAAAGATTTCTAAAGTAATTCTAAAACTTAAACGTTACTGTGTACATTTCAAATATTACCGAGTTTAATCGCGATATTAAGTTTTGTATTCAAATTTGAATTTATCTAAATTTTTAGTACAAACGCGTTCAAACATAAAGAGCTTTTATTGCAGTACGAGATGAACTTTGTTATATTTTTAGTGTTAATACTGCACATCTGATAAGAGCTTACAATAAAAAGTAATGGACATAATGGTACTTGAAATCTCTGGTTTAAAATATATTATTGCAGTTTAAAATGATGATTGTAAGTTTTAAAGCTATTCCAAAGAGTTTTATACTACGAATTTATTATAAATATAGATAAGGTTAACATTTTCTAGAGACTATGTACACAACTGTACATAGTCTCTAGATACATCCACCAAACACATTGTAGTCAACACTACAATGTGTTTGGTGGATGTATGGCATGGAATGGATAGTGCTCTGAAAATCGCATGAACTATAATTAACATCATCTGTTATTGATGGAGCATAGGTAATTAGTTATAGTATTCTTTTATTCTATTTTTGTGCGGATATTCAATATTAATCATATTACGTTATTGAAATGAGATTTATATAATGTTTTTTTTTATTGCTTAGATAGGTGGACGAGCTCACAGTCCACCTGGTTGTTAAGTAGTTACTGGAGCCCATACACGTCTACAACGTTAACGCGCCACCCACAATAGACCAGACCCAATCTAAATAATTTTATAATATGTATGAATTGCTAAAATTTAGATTTTATTGACCAAATAATTTTCAAATTCAATTTCTAAGTTGCCTCGATCACATATCTTATAAAGCTCATATATATTATAATTTCATAGTATGGTCTAGCACCCTCGTCGTACAAATGTTCATTGACTAAACTGTCACAATATAGCGCAAGGAGAATTTAATAACATAAACGAAATCAAACATTGCTGTGCGTGCACTTGTTACAGTGTTTGCGAGGGGGAGTCACGTTATGAGGTGCAACGAAGTTGGGGTCCGTCACTCAACCGATTCGTTATTGGTACGTGACTGCAATCACTGAATACAGTACCCCAGAGCATTGGCCAGACTAGAATTCTTAAAATTTTTAATTTTTTTTTTTTTTCATTTTACTTTACTCATCATTCCTGTCCCATCGCGCAGAGAGTTTCTGACTGGCCAGAGGGGTTTTCGCCCACATAATTCTCGCGTCCCCCTAAGGGTGCACGACGACCCGTTTTTCTTCTTATTTTACTGCCGCATATGGACAACATGCTGACCAAATATTTACGATAATACCGTTAATGTTATATTTATATAATATTTACCATAGTCAAACGCGAGCGTTATTCGCAGAAGAGATAGACAGGGTGGTAATACCTGCCAGTACGGGTTATAGTAGTGAAAAATACTATATTATAGTCGTAATAAATTCACCACATGACTTACTATAGTTGATGATCCAGAAGAAAGATAGCAGTGTGGAAAAACCTGCAAAAGCGGTTTAAGAAAAGCATTCAAATAGCCCTGAGGATAAATGATCTACCTTACAAGATGGCGCATAAATAAAATGTTCAATTTTATATGGACCTATTGATTATGTACATACCGTTCATATTACTTTTTCGTCATATTGCTGATAATACACTTTGGCACGCTTACAGCTGTAGGTTGCAGTCGCTGAACACAAAACAACAATCAATAACAAAGTTTCATTCTTTTCCAATAGCGTGCCTCGCTCGGAATTAAAGTTTGTATAAAGACATAAACTATGACTTTATTTTCTTGTTTCAAATTGGAACGAAGCTGCTTTGAGACAACTGTAGTAGTTTTCTTGTGAAATACGGCCTTTTTATTTCTAAGGTAATCAGTTGGGCTTATAAATTAAATTGTACATTGTTAAGCATATTCTACTTTAAGTGTGTACGTGAATGTACACGTAAATAATATTATATACCTTTAAACGAGAAATTCTTGTATATTAATATATATGTATAATCTGAATCTCAGAGACGGCTCCAACGATTTTCATAAAATTTAGTATACAGGGGATTTCGGGGGCGATAAATCGATCTAGCTACGATTTATTTTCAGAAAATGTTGTTTTACTCGTGTTTTCAACAATCAACTCTTCCCGACATCTATTGGCGAATAATAATACTATTTTTCTTAATTAAGGGTAACTAACCGCTTTAAAGACTCAACAATATGGCGTTATCAAAAAAAAAACGGTCATCATCTAGTTATATATAAAATAAAACTAGATCTATATAAAATAGCTTCAAGAGAAAATAATGGTTGGATCTAAAACGCGCACTTTCTCTTCAAGTAGCTGAGACTACATACAACACTATAGATATCATACTACTTTGTAAACTAAAGTGCACTTAATTTCGTAGAGTTTATACTATACACGCTACAATAACAATGCAGAACCAAGTAAACCTTTAGAAGCGTAAGCTTTGAAATTGGGCTAAATCCCAGTTTACTTAAGTGCATTTCCAGCTCGCAACACAAATGTCACTGTGCACGATGTACCTCAAAACTCTGTGTGTGCCATAATGACGCAATTCATAGTTCCATAGTCTCTTGTGTCATTAATGGAAAACGTAGTTCGTCGAGTGACTAGCGTGTGTTATTTGAATGTGTAATCCTGGTGCTAGCGCGTGCCAAGGATTTCGTAGTTTAAAAATATCAACAGCATCGCATTTTGAAATACATATTTTGCTTCTTCCTATAAGAACGTGTTTCTCCGCTTGGAGAATATACAATATTAGACTTCAAAGTTTTCACATATTCGTGAGTGTTCATTTATACAATATACATAATATTTTATGTACATATATTCAAGGGCGGATCCAGCTTTGGCGCCAGGAGGGGGTCACATAGTCAAATTTAGATGCGTTCGTTCCCAGACGTTTGCCATTATACAAAGTTATTATATTATATTATTATAGTTACATAAAATCTGTATGGTTACCAAATATATAAATAAAATCATTATATTCAATTAGTGATCCACCTAAATCCTGGAACCAGCTCAGGGGGTGGTCATGACCCCCATGACCCCCCCCCCCTCCTGGATCCGCCATTGCATATATTGTATAAATGTAATATTACTTTATACATATAGCGGTAGTCAAACAAGAGTTTCCTTTCCAATTATTATTTTATATGGTCAGTTGTTTAGAGAATTCGTGACTCAGCATAGATATTTTCGGTTTTAACTAACACTTCCATCAATATGTCAATGGTATTTGTTCATAAAATTCGCAATCCTTAATACACAGTGTCGTTTGTTTTTCGAACGTAGTTAGACCATAATAATTTACTTGTCGGAGAAGCCACAATTATTAACACCATCGTCAGTTATCGTAGGGGTGATCGAGCTAAGAGAAATATTGAATACACTAATCACGTTTGTTGTCTTAGAACAATTTAGAAATCTTCTCTTGACGTTAGCAAACGAAAACGAATGACAGTTCTTAGGGCAGAGGCACCGCTCTTCAAGAAGGCTGGTTGGAAAGTGTGATCGCGTCTACGCGCCTCCATCGGCTAGGCTCTGTCGTAGCATGAAGTTAGTCGAGTTCCGACGATACCGCAATCGTGCTGCCATCTCTCGGAAATCGTGCTGCGTTTCACTTAGCTACCAAATATTAATGACCGTCTTCGACATACTGATTTAACATAGGGTGGTTTGGGGTACCAGTAACTCTCCGGGTACTCTTATCTCTATATGTAAAAATAAATTGCTGTTCGTTAGTCTCGCTAAAACGCGAGAGTGTCTGGACCGATTTGGCTAATTTTGGTCTTGAATTATTCGTGAAAGTCCAGGAAAGGTTTAAAAGGTGAGAAAATATAAAAAAACTCGGAATTATATAAAAACAAACAATTTTGTTTTTCCTTTGATGTGTCCCCTTGATGTGTCTTTTATTTATCGATTGAGGCACTACAAAGTCTGCGGGGTCAGCTAGTTAAAAATATAATATATTTAAAGAAAAAAGAATGTTATATTTGTATGAACTTTGCTAGTTATATTATTCCTCAACTAGTTAACAGTTCATACCTGTCGTAAAAATGCCAGCGAAGCTTCTTTGATAAATCCTGTTATTTCCCGAGTAGTTTATTCTCTGGAAAAGCGGTCCGCAGTGCATTCAGTTGCGTTATAAGCGCTTCTAAGACCACTCTCTGTTAAAGTGTAAGTTATCGTACTTGTTACGGCTTACTTTGTGCCTTACGAACCGTAAAATTATTGAATATAAAAATTCAACGCTATCTTGAAATGGTTGGGGTTCTTGGGCTCTTTTATTTGATAAGCGAGCTTTAACTAACTATACTCTTGATAATATCGTATTTGATAACATATTTAAAAAAGAACAGGCTTAGATTTTTTTTTATTGCTTTTAGGGGTGGACCAGCTAACAACCAACCTGGTGTTAAGTGGTTACGTGAGAGACCGTGACAATTTTCCTCCTAAGCAGTGAGCCTTGCGTCTTGCGTTCATGCCTTCAAAACAATATTAACCAGCCTTTCTAAAACAAAACAATATACACAAAACTCCATAAAAATAAATGGAGCCACATAGAATAACAAAGCAGGACATCTATTCAGTTTTCGCAGCATCCAACTCAAAAATTTATCTAAAGCAAATCTCATTGTTCGGTAAATTCATGAAAACGTGAGAAGGGTGTGCAAGTAAGACACATTTTCACTGGTTTCATTAAAGTTGGTTGTCAGTTGTGAATGAAGGAGATGCAACTTTGATCAAATCGTAATATTATAATCTGTGTCATTACTACCATTCAATGTTCGTGATAATCTTCACTTTACTTTATTGCAAAGACGTCGCTTTCTTCAAAGAATATGCTTGGTTTTGTGCGATCTGAAACATCACACTTAAAGGGTGACGAGGGCTTTGCCTTGATTGTAAAAAAAATGAAATCGTCGTGGCCTAAAGGATAAGACGTCCGGTGCATTCGTATCTAGCGATGCAACGGTGTTCGAATCCCGCAGGCGAGTACCAATTTTTCTAATTAAACACATACTTAACAAATGTTCACGATTGACTTCTTCTTCCTACGGTGAAGGAATAACATCGTGTAATAAAAATCGAACCCGCAAAATTATAATTTGCGTAATTACTGGTGGTAGGACCTCTTGTGAGTCCACACGGGTAGGTACCACCACCCTGTCTATTTCTACCGTGAAGCAGTAAAGCGTTTCGGTTTGAAGGGTAGGGCAGCCGTTGTAACTATACTGAGACCTCAGACCTAATATCTCAAGGTGGATGGCGCATTTACGTTGTAGATGTCTATGGGCTCCAGTAACCACTTAACACCGGGTGGGCTGTGAGCTCATCCACCCATCTAAGCAATAAAAAAAATGTATAAATATATTCAAGTCATCTTTACAGCGTGTAACGACATTAATAAAAATAAAAATTTCGTAAGTAAAACTCCGAAAAAAATGCTTCTAATTCTACGTTCAGTGGCTTAAGAGCCTAATCACCCTAATTGCAGTAGGTATTATAAAGTCGCGGCTCGGAGATTACCGATCGGAGACAACATATTTTGGAGGACATCTTATATTTGAGATGTCTGTGTTCTAGTCTCATATTTGTTACTCATAAACATACTTAACACAGCAAAAATCATTACTTGAATTCGTTAAATTGTTCCGTTTATGTTAATGCTAAACAAAAGAAATTAATATGTGTAATTAGGATTTTTGTATAGCCATAAAACAAACCCCAACGACCTCAAAATGTGGCGTCACGTAATTGGCCCTCTCATTCCGGATGAAGTTAATACATTATAATGAAATACCAGGTCATTCTTTACGACTCCATTAAGTTGTTGGAGAAAAAATAAAGGGCAAAAGGAAATGGCGACCACTCAGCATGGTCCCTCGTCAAGATCGGACTAGGTCGCGAAAATTCTTTTCTCGATCGAGTGACTTCCATGAATACTAATGCTTGGAGAGATACAGGGGAAACATCACCAAACACAAATGGCACTAAGGATAATGGCGTGAAGATATTACCGTTACTATTTGTAAACCTTGTCAGGAAGTAAGTATTTGGACAAGATTTTAGAGATCGTTTACATTTCTATGATTATGAACGATTTTTTTAATTATAATAAACTGTTATTACCCCATTTTGAATTGTAATCCTTGATTAGTATTTGTATCTTTACGATATGAAAGGCGTCAAATGTCCAAATTTCAAGTTACAGCTCCAGCGACTAGGCTCTACGTCGATGAATCAGTCAGTCACAGCATATTATTATAACTGACGCACACATATTTTTTTTAACATTTTATCATTATAAATTTTAATCTAGCACATGTTAGCGTGAGCACAAGCTTCACAAAGAATAACGCTTAAACACAGCAAGATTTAGCACATTTTTCACGCAGAAAATTCCGTGAAAATGCATATAAGGCAAATAATGTTGTTCTTATAATTGAACAGGTGCACAACCTTAGCCGTGCGTGGCATTTCTACTGCGCCGCATTTGCATATAAATAAGCAACTACCCCTGAAAAGCCGGCAATAAAGGGCGAGGCAGACAGAGAGCGCGTTTTTACATTTTTATGAGCGGAAATCCAATTATCACCAGCAATTATCGAGTCAGCTAGATGTAATACGAATAACGTTGTTGGGGATGTCTTTTAAAATTAAACCTTCACCGCTATTTGCAAATTGAATTTTTATTTCTTTTATCCAATTTCAAAAGTAGCCAAAAGGGAATTTTCAACGTCTTGACATAAAATAATAGATCTACGTCTTTATAAATTAACTTAAAATGTAGATGTTTGTCTGTCTCGTAAATTAATAATTTGCTCCCGAATACGTATGGAGATATGTAGGTGTGCTGAGAGAGGCAAAGTAGGCATTACACCACATCGTATATCACGGGTGCACACATTAATCTGGTGATACATTGTGCTGTATGATTTCGTACTCGTGTTCGGGTAGTTTTGTCAAAGATATAAGCTTAAGCGTGTTAAAATGCGAACAAAAAAGTATATTGGCTGTTTTATTTTCATGTTCTTTCAATCGAAATGTTTGAAAGTATTTTTTCTTTCGATTTAAGGGATTATTTAATTTTTTTTAACTAATTATCCCATTGTGGTATATATAGCAAGCGCTATGATATGTCCTTCTTCAAACGAGGCTTGTGGAGAGTATTAAGCGATAGGCAGTGGCTTGGCTCTGCCCCTGGCATTCCTGAAGTCCATGGGCGACAGTAACCACTCACCATCAGGTGGGCCGTATACTCGTCTGCCTACAAGGGCAATAAAAAAAAATATATAGTATGTAAAATACATAGGTGCATGATACGTACGTAGATACCTACATATCGATAGAAAAACCAGAAATGTTGTAACTTGCTTTTTGGGCTAAATGACTTTTTACCATTGTTTGTCGTATTTAAATAATAACTTGGATAGTTTTATAGAATTTATTAAACGTAACTTTTTAGAGACAAACAATCTGTATAAATTTTGCAGCAGTAATGGAGGGAAAAATGCAATGACACAGATTATACCGATAAAATAGATTACCCAACTCAACAACCATATTATATTATATTTAAGGCTCTGGTGTAAAGTTGAGGTTTTCAAATTACATTTCCGCTTTCTTCCGTCGATATGTACTTTTCAAAAGGAGATCGTCAAATGAAATCTTGATCAAATCACGCGAGCAGATAGCGTATCGAACGCGTAGTTGATTTGGCACATTAGAACCTGTCCCTTGATAATAGCTGAGCCTGGGATGTTTGGAGATGTAGAAGTTTTGGGTGTAAGGTCTAGTAATTTTAGGGTAGATACAAAATTCCAATGCATTTCAATGAGCAAGAATCTTAATTCAATAGACAGGATTTTCAGTTCAATAATTTAAAAAAAAAAAAAAAATTTTGGCCTTCAGGGAATGCCGCGGTAAAGCTATTGTATAGCATTTTTTGTCAACTTATCTAATTATAATTAGACAATAATAATTTAATATTAAAACAATAATAAAATAAGACCACGCTATATTTATAAACATTAACAAAAGCAAAACATTAACTGTCCCCTTCACACTCATAAGCTAGATCGCGCGAGAGAGAGATGGGTAGACTTTTCATGATGCGCATGCAGTGCAACGTCACGCCGCGCGCTTATTCACAAACACTACACAAGTGCAACGTGTGAATGTGTTGAACGTGAGCTACACGGTAGGCGGAGTGGGGGGCGTTAGGTTTTTTTCGTTACGGAATTTATTGATTCGGTCACTGTGCTCAAAGCCCGCGATAAAATCTATGCAATAGCTTAAAAAATAGAAACTATTGACATTACTTGTTGATGTCATAATTGTAGTTTATATATTTACAATACTACTCATGGTAACTTTTTTTTTTATAACCGTCGTAGTGATTATTTTGGAAGCTTTTTTTTATTTTTTTTATTGCCCTTGTAGGCAGACGAGCATACGGCCCACCTGATGGTGAGTGGTTACCATCGCCCATGGACTTCAGCAATGCCAGGGGCAGAGCCAAGCCGCTGCCTGCCTACCGCTTAATACTCTCCACAAGCCTCGTTTGAAGAAGGACATGTCATAGCGCTCGGGAAACACCGTGGAGGGGAGCTCATTCCATAGCCGGATGGTACGTGGCAAAAAAGATCTCTGGAAACGCACTGTGGATGACCGCAGTGGCTCCAGGTAGTATGGATGAACTCTACTCCGGTGGCGGGCGGTGCGATGGTAAAAACGAGATGCCGGTATCATCTCGAACAATTCCTCAGAGCACTCCCCATGGATTAAATGGTACAAAATACAGAAGTGCGTTGTAGGTATACATAATTATTTATATGCTTGTGTTGAGATTGGATGAGTATGATCGCTGTCGCTTTCTGTTTAAGCGCGTCACAAATTTCATTGACGTGACGTCGCGTCCGTCTCGCGTCGGTTAACCGCAACGCTGATGCAGCAGACTGCCCTTCGCAGCCACGGATGGGTAAACACATACCTATACCAAGTTATAGAACTACGCCAACATCATGTGTCTGTATAAGTTGATGTATGTGAATTTTTTTTATCCCCCTACTCTGACCGGGTTCTAAGCCCGGACGGAAATCGGACGTCGGGTTTAAGAGTGCAGGGGAGTCGTTTAGTGCGGTATGGCCCTAAAACTCCTTGGGCCCGCGGTCTGCTCCCAACTCCTTGCAGATCATTAAGTCCCACATACCTCGCGCGCCCCCTAGGCGCGGGGACCTCGTAGGAGGTTCGGCCACCGGCTAGAAAAAAAATATGTGAAGTTTTAGCTTGCTCATGTTAGATAGCGAGCTTATTATGACATAGAAATGGCCGTCGTAATCAAATGTTCCAAACGTATGTATCATCCAACGAGTTATTGTATTAACATCATCTGGTGCATATACATAATTGTGTTGACTATAAATTATTTGAAAGTTGTTCGTAATGATAAAATAAATAATATTGGTTTATTTAGTTTATTCAAATACATTTAGTCTAATGTTGTATTACTGTTTTCATTTCGATTTTATCTTTGGATTTTTATGAATACCTCGTCCCATACTTCTGGCAAAAAGGTACTTACATCCCTTCTATTGATCTCCTGTTCTTTCTTCTTTGATAAGTTTTCTTCGTGATGGCAGTGTGTATGGCTTTTGTGATCTTAATGTGCGAGATCTGTGAGATGCTTGGTGAGTTTTGTTTGTTAAATGTATCGAAAGTTTTTGTGTATTGTTTTGTCATTTGTTAATAAAAAGTTATTAATACATTTTATTTTACAATTGCAGACCACTGTTAATTTGACTAGCTGCATGTGCTTCTTTCTATTTATTGGATTAGATAAGCATATAAAGCTTTTTTTGTAAATAATTTCAAATAATAATAAAAACAACGTTTGCATTTTTTGTAATTGTTTCAAAAACGAGTATTTCATAGCAAGCACCTATTTCTGCCGTGAAGCAGTAATGCGTTTCGGTTTGAAGGGTGGGGCAGCCGTTGTAACTATACTGAGACCTTAGAACTTATATCTCAAGGTGTGTAGCGCATTTACGTTGTAGATGTCTATGGGTTCCAGTAACCACTTAACACCAGGTGGGCTGTGAGCTCGTCCACATATCTAGGCCATTAAAAATAAAAATAAAAAAGTAAAAAATTGTTGTGTGCCAAAAACACCTACCAAATTTTTTATCATAAATCATGTTGGAGCTATGTATTTATAATATTACATGCTATCAACTTTTTTACAAGTCTTGTAAATCATCCTTATACGTTTACAACTGTAACTGTAACAAAACTTTTTCCGGCGTTGTTGCTTAGCGATGGAAAACTTTTGTATTCGTCTCGCCAATAACTCAAGATACGCTGTCAAAGTTTTTTTATAGCTCAAATGTTAAAGAGATATTAGTTCGTACGTCTATGGTATTAGATTATGAAATATTGCCGTATTTGTGGACTACACTATGCCAATAAAACCGTTGCCTATCGTGCAGGAATATTGGGACTACCCTCGTTTAATGTGAAATGTTTTCACAACAGTATGTGATATTAATAATTTATGGCATATGTCTACGTATAAAGAGTGTTAAGAGAATTTATCAATCGAATTTGAGATTAAGTATACCTACATAGAGTAACTTTTCGAAAGTTAAGAAAATAAAACAAACAAGAAATAAAATTAGAAATTTACTTTAATAACGAAACATAACAAGTCTAGTCAACATAATAAAATGATTCCACTGATAATCGGGTAATATAATTCGCGACATGAGAGATACAAATTCGCATATTTTTGATTTTAATCATTATTACATGTGGTGTGGGATGTGATTTCTTATTCTTTTTCTTCAGCTTGGATCTTTAAGCTATTATTTTTAGATAAAATTACTTAAATAGATCTTCTTCATTCTAAACACAGCCGCTTTTATGACGGCTCATACAAATGGTGAGTGCTTACCGTTATTCATGGACATGAGGAAATTGCATAATACCTTTTGGAATCAATATTGAGCTAACATTATGTCATTCTTAAATCGTTTTTTTTTATTGCTTAGATGTGTGGACGAGCTCACAGCCCACCTGGTGTTAAGTGGTTACTGGAGCCCATAGACATCTACAGCGTAAATGCGCCACACACCTTGAGATATAAGTTCTAAGGTCTCAGTATAGTTACAACGGCTGCCCCACCCTTCAAACCGAAACGCATTACTGCTTCACGGCAGAAATAGGCGCGGCGGTGGTACCTACCCGTGCTCACTCAGAAGAGGTCCTACCACCAGTAATTACGCAAATTATAATTTTGCGGGTTTGATTTTTATTACACGATTTGATTTTTATTATCACCGTGGAAATCAATCATGAACATTTGTTAAGTACGTATTTCATTAGAAAAATTGGTACCCGCCTGCGGGATTCGAACACCGGTGCATCGCTAGATACGAATGCAGCGGACGTCTTATCCTTTAGGCCACGACGACTTCAGTGCAATCAAGTCGTGCAATTCGATTACAGTGCAATCAAGTATTTTTTTATATAATAAGAAAAATCAATGTATTCCTAAAACATTGTTTTTCTGCATATACTAGTTTCTGCATATACATATACTAAAGACATTGACTAGTAATTGTTACCCGCTTACGTGTTTTCAAAAACGATTGAGTTGTAACTTTCCACCTTATTCTTGAATTTGTAGATTTATGTCATAGTAGTATCAACGCTTACTACCATCAACTATACATCACTATTATGGTCTTCTACATATTTAACGATAGCTACATCGAAAGGGGGCCGACTTTTCTAATGTTCGATAAATTCTACATCATTGTTCAGCATGATGATCACTTTGATTGTCACTATACTTTGTGTCTAAGCCTGCGTTACTAAGTTTTGGTATAGAATAAAACGTAAGGTTCGATACAAAATAAGAAAAGTGAGATTACTAATTCCAATATAAAACATGCGTTGTTTTATCAAACAGCGAAATAATATTCACCACAAGTCAACACTTGAATTAAAAGTTACAGTAAATAATACCCAGTGTATTACTGGCAATTCATTTGAGAAATTACTAGAAGATTCTTCAAATAAGAGTTATCTCTATATTAATTGTAATTATTTTTCCAATTAAGCAACTCACCTATCACTACACTTTCTACACCACCCGTTGGTTGGATTGTAGAGAATGCCTTAGGCATTAAGTTCATCACAGTCTTGTGCATTAAGCTTAAGAAATAACTAGATAAACAAAATAAACTAAATAAAAAAATGTTCATACACTGAATGATGTGAACAAACCATTTTTACTTGCCCTTCAAAGTCTCGTGAAAGTCACATACAGCTTAAACTCAATTACAACAGATGCGTTGTTTTCTTAATAAACTTATATTTCACGTGATACGTAAATGTAAGTGAATAATATTGAGGGCCGCTACTGGCTGTAAACAAAGGTGCAGACGAGAGTTTAACAGCCTCGAGTAGCGAAATTTCAAATTTTATAACCGCTATAAAAGTAAGGTTACGTTTTGAAGTCGGCGTATACGCTTAACTTACTTTTATATAGGAGAACGGGGCTAATGAAAGCAACCTACCATGTTTTATTATGCACTCAACTGTGGATGCCGGAGTTTTAGAGTTAAAGCATCACATCTTTAGCGGCGACAAATGCGTTCTATGTATGAAAGCGAGCCAAACAATTTTGAGTTTGGACGGTTTTTAGTAAAGTTGTAAATTATTCACAAGAGTACGTGCGGTACTCGTTTTATATGTTTTTAAGCAAGTCACTGTCGTACAACATATAAGCTTTATGTAGGTTATAAGTAATCAGTAAGTTTGCACTTGTTTTTTGCGTGATCAAAATGACGACATGTATGAATGAATACGTTAACTTTGTGTCTTACCTAGTAATTAGCGGATCCCATATATATTAAAACACGAACTTTGTGATCCACCTTGAGACATGAGGTCGGAGTATCAATTGTATTGCACGATGGCTATTCAGCTCTTCAACCAAAACGCATGATGGCTTCGCGACAGAAATACGTAGGATGATGGACTTATCCATGCAGATTATAAATACCCTTCAGCCAATACAAAATCATAAAGATTAGTCATCATGCTAGTACCGTTGTGTCATGACATGCTCTTGTTCAAAATCAAGTTCTTACGAGGCGGTTTTTCGATAGCCTCTCGCCATTAGGCGCTACATGCTCGTCTATCTGCAATTAAAACTATAGTGTGCTAATGAATCACATCTAAATGAGTGCCTTTGTAATCATATTCGAAAAGTAAATATTATGGCCTTGAGTTAATAATTAATTAACATTGGGCTCGAGCCGTCTTCACTACCAAGAAACTTTGTTTGATCCAATATTTGTCTTGCTCTACTGTGTTGAAGTTACGAGTCCACGAATAGTTCTGTTATTACCTGTGTAATGGTGCGTATTTGGATGATGAGATTGTTCAGATCATTCTCACTAGATTTTATGTTTGAATAAAATTATCATGATTCATTAATAGTCTTGTTGCATTAGGAAGTGGAGATCTCAGAGTGATTTGTAGGGCAAATTGATGTTGGATCGTTGGCTTTGGTATCGAGGAATAATTTACTTTAGTCAGTTATTATTTAAGTAGTGAGTAGCGGTTTCAATAGTTATATTGATTAAATAATGAAATAGGTGTTAGTTACAGAATACATTGCGATAGCTGAATTGGCCAAAAGAGAAATAGTAACCGAAAAGTCAAATGTTGATGATGCTATATCTGAAAATAAACCACAACTGATTGGGGCCCTGGATCAAAGCAACCGCGGTAAGAAGGCTGACCCACAATAATATTGATTTAAGTTTCTCACTATAAATCCATAACATATCCCTACTGGTCAAAAGCTTTGTTCAAAATAAACATAAAACTCGTTCAAAATTTTCAAATTTGAAAGTAATATGTTTGACGTGCGTACCTACTCGATTTTCTTATTTAAGTGGACGCAAACAAATTTACTTGTTCTTTTAATGCTAGGTTAAACTTAAATAAATATGTTTTGAAACTGTTGCTGCTAAGAAAAGTGACGCACTAAAAGTAAATTTAAGCAGTATTTGCTTCTTCTACATTTAAAAAAATATTTTACTTTCTTAAAAAGAATCGATGTAGAGTCAATTTGTTTATCGGTACGGTAACCGAGCGAAAAAATATAGTATTATCATTGAGAGTAAAAACTTTATTGAAAAACAAATCTTCAGAAAAAAGAGAACTGAGAATATATGTATACATATATATCTAGAGCTCTAAGTTAATATTTTTGTAACTACATTCACAATTTGAAAAGAAATTCCAGTCGTCTCGAGAATGATCGAAAGGAAAACTGCAAAAAATCTTGAGCATTTCCATAACATATTCTATTTGAGCGAGAAATGAAGATATTTCCTCAACAATCTCCATATACCGAATCCGCTTGTATCTTGTTGTACATTGATCGAGTACAATCACATTTTGTACACACCAATATTTTGGTAGCAAAGCAAGAGGCATCGGCACTGCATATGGTGCTCCATAACCGTAAAATTTTATAGCTTTTGATGCTGAAATGATACACGAAACAATCTAAATTATGGCAGCGTGTTTCTGGCACAACGCCAGTATTGGTAATGACACGGCTTATCCAATTTGTAGCGTTATCTATCGCTAAAGGCCACTAAGTTTCTTGTTTGAGTAGAACATTTCATATAAGAGAAAATTATAATTTTTTCTCGAAAAGTTGGATTTAAGCGCATGTTTATTTTTAAGAAGTTTGACCGCCTTTGAATTAGAAATGATCGAGGTGAAGTGATTTAAACGAAGTTAAATGAAGTCTTTAAGTTATTTAAATGTTCAAAATCAGAAATAAATACAATCTTCTAAGTACCGAGCATATTACTAATGAACTACTTTTTCTTCTTCATTATTATCTGAAATCAGAAATAAATTTACAGTAAACGGCCAATTTTAGAATTAAGTTTAATTTAGTGTTGAAATCAATGCTAAATTAATAAATTTGAATTAAAAATAGTGTAAGAAAAAATGATTGTATTGTAAAAAAAAGCGTGGGGTGCTTTTTAGGATTTTATTAAAATAACCCTTCTACTCATATCTGTTAATAAAATATTTATAACTACTGATACCATGCACCAAAATCATTTTAAAAAATGAAAAAAAAATCGTTCTGTTCGTTTTTAATAAGAGCGTCTACAACATCACTTTCTATATAAAGTTCGACAGAATTGACTACTTTCATTGAATTTCAAAGTCCAGTACATTTTAGATATTCGATTCGTGAGCTCAGATATGTGTTGTCTAGTAGAGTAGAGGTAATTGAATTTGGAGTCTGGGCGTGGGCACCACGTGCGGTCCCTGAGGACCTGGCCCACCAATATGATGTTTTATCTATTTTTAATGATAACTTGAGGGTTAATCATCAGTGCAAATTTGAAAGGTTGCGGTTTGTTTTTGCGATCAAATGTAGGGTTGGGGTGTGTTGTTTAATGTAATGCGTTTACGATAACAATGTTAATTGCGTTTTTGGTATGGGTATGGTGATGAGGGGTTGCAACTACTTAAGTCGACAGTACAAACAAACCTGATACGTAAATGGAGAATGGGGTTTCTGAAAGCTTGTTTTTATTATTTTTCGGATTAGAATATGTTAAAGCATTTTAGACGCCTGCTAGCACACACGTAATGCTTTAGTTTTGAAAAAATAATATTTAATCGACTTTTAATATGTGATTTTTTAATTTTCAGCGAATCTTAATACTCAATTGCCTGTAATTTGTATTATTAGAAGTCTTTAAACACTAGCAGTGTTTCTAGTTTTTTTAATTTTGGTGAAGTTATATGTATTATATTACGTAATTATTCACAGATAATGATTCTGCAAGAGCACCCTGAAAACGATTTTAACCAAAATTATTAATTGGAACAAAATTGAAAATGTATTTCGGAAATATTCAATTAATTTCCCTCCGCTTTATACAGTACAACGCCGAATTAATATTGCATCCAGCAATCTGCGGATGCAACAGCTGCTATGACACTGACCGATTTGATATGCACCCTACAGTTACTGTGACGTCACATCTACAATATTTATGCCTGACTAACCTACTATATGTTATTTCATGTCCAAGGTTACACGTAGGTAAATATTTAGGTACCAATTTTAAAGAATCCAATGCATTGAATATCTTTAAATGCAAATCTACTTGACTAAGGTCTTATGATTCGGTCGAAATAGAAGTATGTACCTTTCAAGCATATGGTGGCAAGTTTGACTTTCGGTAATTAATTTACATATACTCATTTTCCACACTGTTGTTTATATACATGGTCTTGTTAGTTAATTTATGAAGGTCACATACATTAATAGTTAGTAGTTACTTACATTAGTACATATTATATTATATATTCCACATTAAACCTCTCTAAACTACAATTTTCTCAGATGTTAGGTGAAGATAAGCATGTGCATCATAACCCCTAATACGAATATACATAAAATATGTACTCGTAAATCTAAGCAAATGCACAGATTTCTTCCTGGAAGTAGGTAGGCAGCGGCTTGGCTCTGCCCCTGGCATTGCTGAAGTCCATGGGCGACGGTAACCACTCACCACCAGGTGGGCCGTATGCTCGTCTGCCTACAAGCGCAATAAAAACAATAAAAAAAAGTAAACTGGGACCCCGTTGCAGTAATAAAAATAAGTTGGCATCAACAACTAGATAAATGGAGGGTTAATAAAAAAAAATTATGATTTGTGTATGTATATTTTATTAGTAGTAGTATTATATAATATAGCGTAGTTGACCACTTAACAACTGAACCCGAAAATTTACAAACATGTTGTTAATTGAAAAGCCTGGCGAATACATCTCATTGCGTACCTACTGTTTGTAGTAAAAACATACTAATATTAATTCTGTTTGAAACTGGTACCATGAACGTAAGGCACGCAATATTTATAAACCTCTTGAACCACAAGCTGTTTATTGCTTATAAATAAGGGAAAGGCGATGTTAATATATATTACTAGCTGACCCGGCAAACATTGTTTTGCCATATATAAGATTTCTAGGGAATTTCTAGTGTAGAAAAAAAAAACTAACTTATTGTAAGTGTGTAAGGATGTGGTAAATGAGTGAAAGAGGTATGTAGCGCTGTGAACGATGAGGGAATATATAATAAAAATAACAAAATGTCATTCAATCACATAATACCTCATTATAACAACAAAAAAAGTCCAAATAAAAAAAATATGTTAGGGGTGGACAACCCTAATCACTTAGGGGTATGAAAAGTAGATAGTAGCCGATTCTCAGGCTTACTGAATATGCATAAAAAATTTCATGAGAATCGGTCAAGCGGTTTCGGAGGAGTATGGGAACGAACATTGTGACACGAGAATTTTATATATTAGATATAAAGCAACATAACAACCATGTATAAAATGTATAAAAACGTCGAGTATAACAATATGGAATTAAACGTTGACTGCTTACCGCAATGCACGTTAATTCAGCTTAAAGTTTAATAAAACTACGTGAAATGAAATTTTACATTTCATTAATTTAAATTCCATACAAAGTACTTTTAATTTTAACACGCTGGATTCCACATTGTTGATGTTATTGACATTTTAAAATGTCAGTATGGTTATAATTTTGTTAGACAGCGGAGAGATAGCTCTAAAGCTAGTAAGGTATGCAATGTACCTACTTACCTCATTGAAGAATCCTCTATCCAATTTTTTAAAATTGTATAGAGGATAATTTTCGTTAAAAATGTCGTCATTGTAGTGCTTATGTCTAAGATTTGGGAGCAGTTTGGCGGTGCTCATGGCATTGCTGATATTCTTGAGTAATTGATTATTTACCGTCAGGTGAGTCGTATGCTCGTGTATCTATCTTAAATCTATCTTTTAAATAGCCAGCAAAGCGGACGGATACAGCTAGTAATGAAATAAAAAATGTGTGCGTGTACTAGTGTACACACGTAAGAAGTGAAACATTAATGCTATCCCTACTCCGTTGGAGAAAGTGAAAGTACTCTTCGTCTGAACCAACCGTGGTAGGGGCAAGAAAAAGATGGCGCGTAACAGAAAAATGTGACGCGTAACCGAAAAATGTGACGGTAAATTTTTTTCCAACGCCGATAAGGAAGTTTCACTTCAATAAATAATAGTTTAAAAAAACTAACGAAATACGCTTTTATAGAAAATCCAAATATAAAAAATGTGTGCGTGTACTAGTGTACACACGTAAGAAGTGAAACATTAATGCTATCCCTACTCCGTTGGAGAAAGTGAAAGTACTCTTCGTCTGAACCAACCGTGGTAGGGGCAAGAAAAAGATGGCGCGTAACAGAAAAATGTGACGCGTAACCGAAAAATGTGACGGTAAATTTTTTTCCAACGCCGATAAGGAAGTTTCACTTCAAAAATCTTTTTTTTTTTTTGCTTACTTGGCTGGACGAGCTCACAGCCCACTTGGTGTTAAGTGGTTACTGGAGCCCATAGACATCTGCAACGTAAATGCGCCACCCACCTTGAGATATAAGCTCTAAGGTCTCAAGTATAGTTACAACGGATGCCCCACCCTTCAAACCGAAACGCGAATTACTGCTTCACGACAGAAATAGGCAGGGTGGTGGTACCTATCCGCGCGGACTCTCAAGAGGTCGTACCACCAGTACTAAAGTAGTACATCACTTAAAAACCTTTAATCTTTAATCACTTTTACATAAATTAGTTCAAGAGTTCTTTTGAAATATTAACAAAAGAACAGTGTAGTATCGATGACTTTGAAAACAAATTGATTAGAGTTCAGTTACCTCTAGTTGTAATATGAACTAATTCATTTATGCTTGTTGTTGCATGATGCTAATTTATTGGGAATAGGATAATAAGGTATTAGACTACCTTGTATTACATTTTAATAATTTTCATTTTATTTGAATATGTTATTATATTAATGTTTTATTATTGAATGAAATTGCAAATTCCTTTTAACTATTCGATAATGTTGTCGTACTGTAGCAGGGTTCGTCGCCATTCGAATACTAAAAAAGGAAAAATAAAATCGTTTTACCAATTGCATTAATTCAACTGCATAAAAATCAGCCAATTATTCAGATACGGCCGTGCCGTGAACCGAAGGACGATTCGATGAATGTTAATCGTATTCGATTGCAATAAAAAACAGTTGAATAAACTACAATATAATATCTGTGTAATTGAATCCGATTGTTTACGTCTATACGGGAATAGCAATATTGTAGTTAAGATGCATATTCCCGTGACAATCCTAATTTTCATTAACCCAACTTGTATGTGATATTTTAATCGATGCTCTGGTGAAATCTCTTTATTTTATTATTTTACTTCAATGATTAAATGATTTCATATTATATTTAACGGTATATATCTATTTATTGTAGGTGTGTATTTTCTTTGATAATGTATAATTAATAGTACACCGCTACATACATGCTGTATTTTTATTTTTTCCAGAATTTCTGTTAATTAAACGGATGTCTGGAAGAAATTGCTTTTAGCGATAAGACCGTCTATTGTACAAATGTTGTTGACTGTTTTCTAATGTTAATTGTATGTTGATGTGCAGTTAAGTATGTTCTCTGTCTATCTCTATTTATTTATATTGCTTTGTATACAGACGAGGATACGGCCCGCTTGGTGATGAGTGGTTACCGTCGCTCAGCCGTCGTCAGCCGCTGCCGTAAATGTGTTCATGTTCTATGCGTTTATGTGTTGTTAAGTACGAGATTAGGTTAAAACTTTGTACAGATGTTTTCAGCAGTAGAGAGAATACTTACTTACAATAATTACTTACTTGCAATACTGTTTACTGGGCAGAGGTAGTCAACGTCATCTTGCACATTTCTGCCGTGAAGTAGTCCAGTATTCTAACTTAGAGGTTGTAAAAGCCCTTATACAACGCACTATGCAGGTAATCATTTTCTTGAGTAAACAAAACAGACCCGTTTCTAGTTGTACTTATTTCATCTATACTTCTATACTAATAATAGACTAATATATAAATCTACAGTGGTTTTTACGGATGTTCCGTTATAACTACTGAACCATATACCCGATTAACTTGAAACTTGGTATCCATGTAGAAAATACATGTACTTAATGGATAGGCTAATATTTATATGTGTGTTAGACTCCCTACACCAGTTGCGGGGTCGTTAATGATGAGAATCTTTGTGGGGGTGAGAAATAATAATGTTAATTTTAAATGGCCAGCAAAGCGGACGGGTACAGCTAGTATCGTATAAAAATTTTCGAAGAATACCACACGGCCACGTCAGGGTCGTCTAGCAGCGACAACTAGGATTAGTGTTAATCAAACAGGAATCTTACACAAAGCCCCCGCCTCGAATAACAGTGCTAAGCTCCAATTAGGAACAAGAGATTTGTGGTATTTTATGAAGTCAGAATTTCGTCTCCCAGTGCGACTGTTATTTTCATAATGTTAATGAAAGAGAATATCAGATTTAGCTCAGTCCTCATAAATCGGTATCACAGTCATTGCAATTATTTAGTGTTTTATATGGGCTACGTTAATCGTTTATTACCAGGTGAACTGTCAGCTTGATGCTTATCTTTCATCAACTTTCAAGCAATATTCATTAAGCGAATCAACGCAAAATTCCACGACTTGTTGCAATGCTAGTTAGTGATTCTGACTATCGTACTGTGGTCTAAATTTGATTCCCGATCGAAAGAAACATTTTAAAAATTTGGGATCTTGATACTGGCTTCTATTTCGTACAGAATTAAATAGCTTAGGCCGTTGTATGTGTAGTTTTTTTAAGCCATTAAAGTTGTATTGATTCAATCATTGTATCCGAATTGCAAAAACTTTTTGTAGTGTCTGCGTAGAATCTTCTTCGTGGATGTAGTAAAGCGCGATCAAGATATTCACGGAGGCACTGCGACCATTAACGGCATTCACTGATGATGGGGCGTATGGTAGTCAAAGTACTGCCTGGATGGCTAGGTACCACTATCTGGCTTTTTATGCCGCGAAGCTGTCATACGTTTCGGTTTGAAGGCTGGGACAATCGTCTTACCGTTTTACAACACTATTGAGATTTTGACCTCATGTGTGGATGATGGAATTTACTTTGACATGTCTGACAGGCTGAGAACTCCCGGATCTACGAAATATTTGTTTTCTTTCTTTTTGCAGTTTGATTAGGAGGCTAGTACAAAAAGCAGTCATTCTTGATACGGCGCGTCACTCGTGACCATGTTTCTCACTTTGGAGCCCTAATCACCGGTAGCTTGTGTCGTAGACACCACCACTAACGGCAACCTATTTTTTAATAATTGTATTTTTCAATATAATACTTTCAAAAAACGTGCGTCTACTAAGATTTAATAAATATATTATTAATAATAATTTTATGCCCACACTAGGTAATCATATAGTACCTTTACTGCTAATAACATTGGCACTAGATGTACAACGAACGTTACACAATTCCTTAATGATAATGGAACTATCGAGTGACTGTAACCCAACATTAATTTAAGTCGTACTTTAAGTTAATGGCGTTGGTTTCGCTAATTGTATGTTAGAATAATTATAGAGCACCAGCACACATATCGTTTTAATGGAACCCGCGCATCCTCTAACAGTAGCACACTGTTCGTAAACTAATGCTACTATAATTTTCGGATAAGGGTATTTAATAACGCTACCCTTAAGCAATGGTTGGTGTTTTTTTTTTTATTGCTTAGATTGGTGGACGAGCTCACAGCCCACCTGGTGTTAAGTGGTTACCGGAGCCCATAGACATCCACAACGTAAATGCGCCACCCACCTTGAGATATAAGTTCTAAGGTCTCAAGTATACAACGGCTGCCCCACCCTTCAAACCGAAACGCATTACTGCTTCACGGCAGAAATAGGCAGGGCGGTGGTACCTACCCGCGCGGACTCACAAGAGGTCCTACCATCAGTAATTACGCAAATTATAATTTTGCAGGTTTCATTTTTATTACACGATGTTATTCCTTCACCGTGGAAATCAATCGTGAACATTTGTTGAGTACGTATTTCATTAGAAAAATTGGTACCCGCCTGAGATTCGAACACCGGTGCATCGCTCAACACGAATGCACCGGACGTCTTATCCGTTAGGCCACGACGACTTCAATTCAATAAATTCAAACTAGACGATGATTTTTTTGATAGCGCCATCTTGTTGTGTCTTTAAAGCGGTTAGTTGCTCTCAATTAAGAAAAATAGTATTATTATTCGCCAATAGATGTCGGGAAGAGTTCATTATTGAAAACACGAATAAAACAACATTTTCTGAAAATAAATCGTAGCTAGATCGATTTATCGCCCCCGAAATCCCCTGTATACTAAATTTTATGAAAATCGTTGGAGCCGTTTCCGAGATTCAGATTATATACATATATATTAATATACGAGAATTGCTCGTTTAAAGGTATAAGATAATAATACAATTTTAATCGTATTTCTGTTCGAAGTACACTGTGAGCCTGTTGTTCCTTGGACAGAGAATACAATAACCGGATTATATTTACGTAACGGTACAAAAACGTAAGATATTTTTTTTAAGAAATAATGAAAACCATTGTATGCTATGGGCGTGTGTTGTGTATTTTCAGAAATATTAATAGTTTTGCGTATAATTAAAATTTATTGAGTAATTCTACTAGAAACAAATTCAAGAATGTACTTTTATTTCATATGATCAAAATTTCACTTATTTTTTTTTTTATTGCTTAGATGGGTGGACGAGCTCACAGCCCACCTGGTGTTAAGTGGTTACTGGAGCCCATAGACATCCACAACGTAAATGCGCCACCCACCTTGAGATACAAGTTCTAAGGTCTCAAGTATCACTTTCCATGTTGAGCCTGTTTCTTTTACATATACATACCTAATGCTCGCACTCTTTCCCGGTATTCCTACATCTTGTTATTTTCACAAATAATCTTGTTTTTGTCTACAAATTTGAAGACAAGAAGTGTTATAAAAACTTAATTATTTTTATAACGCTTTTAACTCCCTTAAAATCGGAAGTCATAGCTGCTTTACGACAAAAATAGATAGGATCGTGATAAATATCAGGTGGCAATCGCAGCACCCTGGTATAATACCCAGAAAACATGGTTATTCTTCCTTGGTGGCTTTTTACGAGACCACGAAAGAGATTTGGTAATGATATTCTAGACCGACACCAAACTGCTAATATATTGATATTGTGTAATCTTACTATACCGTATCAGCCGTGTATGTGTGTGTGAGTGAGCCTGCGTGTGTAGATAATAATAGATAGACAGATTATGGTATCATATGGCACAATTGCAAACATAGAAAATGGCGTCTTCAAAGCCGATATATTGCTTTCTCGCGTGACGTCGTTAGGGCCAGCTGCCGCTCAGCTCAGCTTTATATATAAGTTGAGATAAGAAAAATTGTAGCTAACATAAAATAAATTTAACGAAATTAGTAATAAGGCAAAATAGCTAAAGAAAAGTCCTTAAGATTAGCAACAAAAATCTTAATATTAATTAAGCAAAGCATAATGTACTAGGGAGAATTTTATGTTTTGAATTACAATATTATTGTAACATTTATGTGGTATATCGCACGGTTCTAGTACTAAAGGTAACACAGTCCAGATTTAGGCCATGATAAGGCCGTCATCAAACGTGGCGGGAAGTAGTCTATTAAACGGCCCATTTTCACACCTACAACCCTTTGAATGTGTTTTTATGGAGGTTTCCAGTTTTACACTTATGCTTTTTAAATTATTTTCTGTACACACGCTAACTTTTTGACCTGTATCCGAGTAAATAGCTTGAAAACTCTACAAAACAAGATCTATATTCCCTCAACCATTTGAACTGTGTTATTTTATCAAGGGCTTAAATGAATCGTAAAAATTCACCTATCCGTCGTTCAATCTCAATCAACAAAGGCCAAATAACTCATAACATTTTATGACGTAATCGCGCACTTAACAATTGAAAGCTTCTCGAGAACATATTAAGCGGTTCGAAAATAATTACGGGTGAATTCACTCGATAAAATTGAGACTTATCCGAAGAACACAAGTTTGATGCTTGCCCTGGGCAGTGTTAAAGACCCTTGTCAATCTCGCTACATCCTTTAACCTCTACTCAATTTATTATGATTCGAGTGCTTACGCCGAAAAGTTTGGATCGAACAGTATGGTAACTTGAGTTATCGAAGTTTATCNGCGGTTCGAAAATAATTACGGGTGAATTCACTCGATAAAATTGAGACTTATCCGAAGAACACAAGTTTGATGCTTGCCCTGGGCAGTGTTAAAGACCCTTGTCAATCTCGCTACATCCTTTAACCTCTACTCAATTTATTATGATTCGAGTGCTTACGCCGAAAAGTTTGGATCGAACAGTATGGTAACTTGAGTTATCGAAGTTTATCTGAAGTTGTGTTGATTAAAGTGTTTTTGGAGCGATTCCGTGTAATATCTGTTGCGGTATCCTTAAATACTTCATCTTTCCTTTTATACGAGATTAGTGCTGCGCCGATGATTTTTTTAAACATTATATTTGTATTTTGAGGATATTTTTTACCTTTGTAAATATCAACATACAAATAAAGCATTGTGTAGTGTGCCTGTGGATACTTTTTCTGATATACTCCACGTTCTATTTACATATTAATCAAGGCTTCATAATTCATTAGTTGACACACTGTTTTTATCTTAGTCGTGTTTATGCCAAGCGGTTTCTTAAGTTATGGTCTTAAAACATTTTCTCTGTTTGTTTTATTCGCATAAAGTTTATATCGATCGTTAAAATTGAAGTTCGTTGATCTTTCTTGTCGAATGCTTAATAATTTACTCCCGAATACCCAAAGAAGAATTACTTATCGTGTTTCAGTTTCGCATTTATTTCGAATGCTATTTTAATAATTACCCCAATAATACATGCTTATGATATGACTCCTTAAATTTCTAATTGAATATTCGTTGCAATGCATAACATTCATTAGCAGCGTAGCAAGGCTTCAATTAAAATCACCATGTAAAAAGCATGGGACCGATTTCAAATCTCTATCGATAAAATAAATTGTGCAACAATGCTAAGTAAACGTGTATTTAAAAACCAATTGTTTTCAAAAGTTCATAACAAAAACGAAATGTGCACACTATTCATATTCTATTCGAAGTAAAGGTTACCCTTCATGAACTTGTTAACTACCAATTAAATTTTTTTGATTTATTTTTCACATTTCAATAGAGGCCCTTCAAAGCTTCAGATCGTAAATTGTGTTAATACTCACTATTCTTTAATATTTAATGATTTCTCATAGAAAAACAAGAAGTAACTTCTTTTATAATGCTTTAATACATTTTAAAGTATTTTGTTTTTGTTTCCGTCGTCTTGGAAAACAAAACTTAATTTTGAAATATGAATGACTTTATTACATACTGATACGAGGATTGTGATTTGAATAGTTTTAATATCTAGGTCAGAGTACGTTATATGTAAGCGCAGTCAGTGGAATTATTCGCATGACGTTAATTAAACTGTGGAATTGCCTATAAAAACTCGAACTTTGTCCGCGTGGCGTGTGTTTAATTTAGTTTTACGCTTTCCATTCGTCGTAAAATGATTCGCGTGTTACAATCTTTCTTGTAATGTTCTCTCATTAAGGGTATTTTATTAGATTTTTATAAAATCGTTTCCGCAATCGTTAACTACCTTTTCCACCGCGCTCTGGTCTTCATAATCTACCACTGATGGTTTTCCGTCTTATAAAAGTAGTAATGGCTTCCTGACATTTCTTTCTTAGTTCAACTTTTCCCTATACTATTATGCTTTGACAAACCTGAGCATGCATGTCTTAACGGAAGGTTAAGGTAATAAAAGTAGCCGGTCATAAAATTGTAACCTTAATCACACTATAACAAGCGTATAAATAAATATTTTATTATGTATTTAAAAGTCATGCCTTTTAGTTTCTCTCGATTCATACATTATTTTTCATTTTAAAATCATTGATTGAATCGTACTAGAATAATTGCTGTGCTGATGGACAGATGGATGATGGAGTAATCAACAGGATATAAATTTTATCTTTAAAAAAACAAGGCATTAAACGCTGTTACTTTTTAAGAATTAAAATGTATAGAAAATTTAATGCCATATAATCACAAACAATTCAACGGTGAGAGAATCAGTTAATGCATATCCTAATATCAAACATGCTACAATAATTCAAGAATACACAAGATCAACAAATTTTGAATACTGTGAAAGCCGCAAAATGCCGTATTAATCATAACTCAGCATATCCAGTGTGCCACATGCACGATATATTGCGATAGTAAGGAACCAATGTGAACAGTTGGCGTTAATGGCCGACCTTACCCTGGGGAAATGCGCTCTTGATAATGTGAACAGTAATTTTACATTGCAACAAAAGCTTTAATAGTCGATTCGGATAAAGATAATACGAAATTTGAATAATTCAGATGAATATAATGGTTTTGCGTCGAATAATATAATTAGTTTTGTTATCTAAAAGAAATTCACAAATTTCATTTAGAATATGTATACCTACCTATATATACATCAATGTTTACGTTGTGATATTGAAATAAATGTGATTTTTAAGTCATGTATGCACAATGTTGAAATATACAATCTCTAGCGTTCAATACTTTAGCTGGCCATAACTACTAATCATTTTATCCTATTATTCGTAATATCTTTAACTTCATTTCCTACTAAACCTTCTTAATGATTCTTATCTATGGTACTTTAAGTAATTAGTACGTACTTATTGTCAGTCCTGAGTTGCTGATACCATCTCATTTGATTGTTAAAATGGTAGGTTTGACGGGTAGGCTAGCCATATTCTAATACTGATCACGAATATAATACAAAATTGGAATAGGAGAATCGCATTTGAAGATAGACTATGTAACATAACAACTATGTAAGTGGCTCTGTGTTTGTAAAAATAGTTTTCAATTTGAGTAATACAGCTTCAAAACAATAAATAGCTCGCCTATATATGCCGCAATACAAAAGTACTAGTTCGGGATTTAAAAAAAAAACTGGTACTTAGGATAAATTAATAAATTCAGTTTTAACTAAAGACACGTTTAGTTGTTGGACAATAAAATAAAATAAAAAGTAAATCACAAAATTGATCAAAGAATACCGTTCCGTAATTCCTAATAACTAATCCGCATTAGGCATTACTAATGATCTTGGTAATCATACGAGCTCACAGAAGGCCCCACCACTTAAATATGGATCTAAAGCGTGCTCTGATGAATTAAGTACTATAATACTGTATAGGTCTTATCTAGTCTACTAAGTACAATTGACTCCACATTAACATCCTTCCATCTTATCTCTTTGTAAGTACGTAAGCCGACTTGAAATTATTACATGTTCAAACATAATGGCTCATAGGCTTAAGCTTTTAAAACTGATGTTATCCTCGAATTACGCATTATTAGTTCTAATCTGTTTAAAGTCACTTATGTTACCATCAATATTTTTTATGTTAAATCTGGTATTGATAAAAACTTATTGAAGTCAGGCGTTCTGTTTGTTGCAAGCGTTATCTCTGAAGACCCCTTCGAAAAGTAAGCACTGAACTCGATAAATCACTGAGCATTAAACATATCGCCCAGGGGTTAAGGGCTTCCAGTAAACCCCGGTTACGAGCACATGTCTAATGGTAAGATTTAAAAGAATTCTGTATCTTACCATTCAAGGCACATTAGAATATAAATCCACTCTTTTCCTTTAATATACTTTACCGCCGCCTTCAGTTGTGCGTTCGTATTGTCTTACTTTTGTGAAATATCTTAATGTTTCTTTTTGGTGTCATTTAATCTAAACATATATTTTCGTTCTGAAATGAATCGAACAGATGAGGATATATATATATATCTTTTGTTAATTCATCAGCCAATACCTATAATAAAAACTTGGTTCCTACATAATAATATGTACGTAGGATCATTGTACAAATGTTTGTGTTTAGTTTTAACATCGACTTGGCTGTGCCCCTAGGCTTGACCACTCATTGTCAATTGAGTCGTAATCTTGTCTGTCTACAAAGACAATAAACAAATTAGACTTTAATAATTCAAAATGAATTTTAGCTGTAATCGTATATATATATAGTTATATGGGACGCTTCATGCATTCGAGAAGCCCTTGTCATGCTTTAGTACGTAAATCCCTTTCTAACAAACACCGACACAATCCCTCGATGTCCATCAAAGGGCTACGTATTACCGCTGCGAAATGACGGGATTGCTCAACATCTGAAACTCTAATTTCAAGGGGATTCCCATCAAAAGCTTTCACGTTTCCTCATACATCACTGAGATGAAGATTGAAACTGAAATATCCTTTTAGTTAGAACAATAAAAACGTGATTTTTCAGGGAAGCAATCGGGAATACTTCTTAAAATAAAAAAAAGTTAATAATAATTAATAGAAATTTTAAAGTACAGCAGGAAAAAGTTCACTTAAGCTTAATATAATTTTCTATTTTCATGTTTAATATGAGCGTTACGATACGAAGTAATTGCATAAAAAATCTCCACTTCTTTGACAAATCTCAATTATATTTCTACTCTGAAATCTCATACCAGCAATAAAACGAAAGCATGCGTCCGCGAAATATCAAAGCAGCACGTGTTTAATTTCGCACAGCAATGAGATCACCTATGGCTTCCCAGTTTGTATTCTGGTGTTTGAGCCTGGAGATCCACGATTTTAACAGTCAAACATTGGCTATGTTTGCACAACCAAAATATGCAAAGCAGGTACGGGTCCCTGCGAGATACGGGGTTCCACTAATTATGTACGAGCACGCGGTTCCATCCACCGTCCTACATTCCGGCTTATAAAAATGCAACAAAAAAAACCTGTAAAAAAATTCAATTTTAATTAGCTTTGTAGATTTCAGAGAGCTTATCGTCGCTTTTTCTGAAAATATAGTTGACGTGTGACGATTACAGCTAAAATTCATTTTAAATTATTTAAGTCTAATTTGTTTATTGCCTTTGTAGACAGACAAGATTACGACTCAATTGATGGTGAGTGGTCAACGTGAGCAAGCCTAGGGGCCCAGCCAAGTCGATGTTAAAATTAAACACAAATATTTGTACAGTGTTCCTACGTACATATTATTATGTGGGAGACAAGTTTTTATTATAATTTTAATATATATTTAAAAAATATCACCTTGAAATGGGCATAGAAGAACTATTTAGCGAATTGGCCACAGGGATAACGCACAGCTTCATTGATAAAGAAAAAGTGAATTTAATTAACAAAACCACTAGATGTAAAGCCCTTTGTTGTATAAAAATGTATATCTACTCCTATAGCTAGTGTTAGTGCAGATGTTAAAATAAATGAGTTTCGAATTCTCTTATCTGACGATACTCACAACTTAACACCTAAATATCGTTTTTCTACCGGATGACGTCATGATTTATTGTTTGTAAGACGAACCTTCTTTGCAAACGAAGGTTTTATCTCCCCTAGCTAAAATTTAGGGTTGCTTGATTAAAAATAAAATCAATGTCAACTTTGTAAAAGTTAAAACTTTTTAAAACAAATTATAGATAATAATATTTGTTTCCCCAGCTCAATAAACTAGGATTAAACCTGCCATTCTCAAATCCTCATTCGCAAAATAAAAACCTTGTATGATGGCATCAAAGGCTTTATTAGAATACGAGGATAGCTGGTGACCCAAAGGCCTTTTGAGCTTCATCAGGACAAGTGGGCGAGGTTCTGACAGGAGGCGTAGGAATTTCTAACAGCTGCCCAAGCGCCTCCAAAGAAGACCTGATAGCTCAAGGGTAACTTCTAGAATGGATCTAGGCTATGTTTCTCATCGAACTCTTCGACTAGTTCGACTGGTACGTTTACTCAGGTCCCTATGCTCTTCCATGAGCAAAATCTGACGACTAGTAAGAGGCGGTCATCGTACTGAATCGCTTTATTGGAGTATCGTTGTAACGCTGACTTCAAGTGTTTCCTGATAGATTCGAGGTATAAATCGTCTTGAATCGACTATCGTAGGTACATTAACATATTATTCTGTTTTTACTATCGACCGCGCGACGTCCCTGTCTCTATTAAGATTTATACAACACCAAGATGTCTGAGATATTTCAATAAATCACAAAACGCGTATCGAATTTCAAAAGTATCGCCCCTTCGCGCTATTTTTTGGGTAAGTGGGGGTCGGAATGTTAATCTAAGGAACTTAATTCTAATCACGGTCTCGGTGAAGCGAATGCTTTGTGTTCGAATAATCCTTTGAGCGGATTACGAGATGATTTTTGGTAGCTTGTATTTGGCTGACCATTACGTGCACTCATTGAAGCAAACAATTAACGATTTGGTCGATGAAACGTAATAGTCTATAAATATTATTTTTGTAAATAGTCGGTAGTTAGCATAATATTCAAATATCGAATAATAGCACTTCAATAGTAGTTTCAATTATGACTAAGATCCACCAAAACCGAAGAATGTACTAATTTGGTCGTATCAAAATTTTTATAAACAATCATTAAGCCCAATTTTTCTTCAAAAGCTATGAGGTCTTCAACAATTCAATTTTTTATTAAAAAATTTTGAATACATTTGGCATTGATGATACCTGTCAAGTAAGTTCATGATTTATTTATACAACATAATCAAACATCGTGACAAAATGAACGAATGACTCTTGATTATGTTGATTCTGTAGAAATCATACATGTACATTCTTAACTATATGTATTTACAAGTACAATCGCAAACAAAACGCTAACGAGCATTAATTTATACAACACAAATAACATTAAAGTCTGAGACTAAAAGACAATGTATTAATTTGTAAACAGTACAAGTCATACAGGCGAGTTGAGATTGATGAACGATATTGGAACGTGGGCGGCAATAAGCGCGGACAAAACAGAACCTCGTCAAACATTTGTCTTGGAATAGTATATTATTCTGTTACGCGTGTTGGTCAATATTTTACTTGGTTGTGGACCGATTTGATTTGCGCTTGGTCAACATAGTCAAATGCGTATGGCGTTTTAGCTATTTTTTCATTGGGAACAAGGTCAGCATTAGTTTTGCTTTTTTTAAATTCAGTTAAGTGTATCTACAATAAATAATAAAAATTGCTTTCGCAGAAACATCGGACGGCGAATGCAGACCTCTTCAGTAAGCAAATATTTTGAATTCGCACTTTGTATTTTAATGAGTGTTTGTACAAGTAATGTTCATTCACGTGTGTAAATAGAATTTTTCTTATATTAAATTACGTTTTAAGCTTTAATTTTATCTTAACAACTTAAATAAAATTGATAGAAAATTCAACGTATAAATTGAATTTGGACAAAAAAATGTTATTGATATGTCAATACAGATTGATTTGAATATAATCGTCTCCTTCAAAGAATACGGTTCAAAACCTGCATTAAATAAAGGTTAATACTTAACCTGTTATTTATCTAAGATGTCGTTCAGAAGAGTTTTGTGACTGCCAATGGAATACAAAGTCAATAATTCGTTTTTCTGATTTACCAATAATTGTCCAAAAGTCACATTGCCGGCTTTGATAATAGTCGACTCAATTAAGCATTAATAAAAAGCATTCATCTTCAGAGCGACTTCGTAAGAACGCAAACAAAAACATCATAGACAATATTGGCGCCGCCGAGATAAAGAACGAGTCAATTTCGATTCATTCGTTAATAACTCATTCGCCGCTCGTGGAATTTGAAATTTTAAAGTCGGATCGAGTGGCCGGTTCGCTGCGAAGGCTGGTTCGTGTGCATCGTGAATGTAATGAATACCTGTCAGGAGTGCCGCGCGTGTGGGCGATCCGCGGGCCGGCTCTAAGTCGAATGCAAACATTTACCTTTCGCTCGGCAGTAATTGTTTAAAATTGAGCCTAACTGTGTGGCCCTTACCAGAATCCTGCCGTACGTACTATTATCGTCGTTTTTCTTTATTCGATTCACGATAAGCGTCTGCTGAATGATAAAATATTTTCTTAATTTTATGTTAACCTAATTTTATTTCAGTTATGTGCGAAAAAATAATTAAAATAACGCTTCAGTATATTTTTCATGATATTTATTCAGGCTAAAGATGCCTAAAGATTTGCTGATATTTAAGGAAATCAAAGAAATAGATAAAATCATTCAGGATAATTTATACCACGAGGTTGAACATGTAAAAATATTGAAATACTTTGATGTTTATCTGTATTCTAATTCAGTGACATCGTGTGAAGAAGAGTATTGAAAATATTTACTCACTGGTTAAATTATTTAAAAACGCTGACTTAAAAAACTATTTGAAACCAATATTTAACTAGATGAACGATAATTGCACATTCATTGCTCACTCGCAAGCGAATGGTCTCGCTTGCACTATTGTAACATTTTGCTTTTCCGAGACTAATTTCCGACATTGAAATGAACTTCCCTCCACGGTATTTCCTGAGCGCTATGAGATTCTTCAAACGAGGTTTGTGGGAAATACTCAGCGGTAGGCAACCCCTGGCATTGCTGATGTCCATGAGCGACCGTCAATACACACCGGCAGTTGAGTTGAGCGCTATGACATGTCCTCCTTCAAACCAGGCTTGTGGAGAGTATTAAGCGGTAGGCAGCGGCTTGGCTCTGCCCCTGGCATTGCTGAAGTCCATGTGCGACGGTAACCACTCACCATCAGGTGGGCCGTATGCTCGTCTGCCTACAAGGGCAATAAAAAAAAAAAAGCTGCTTGCTCGTCTGCTTACAAAGGTAACACTAACAAATAGTAGTTCTTACCAAGCAGTCGGTTCCCAAATTTTTATTATATTACATTAAATTTGGTCCAATACTTTCGGTAATAAACTAAACAAAAAGGCGGAAGTAAATGTACACATGAAATAGCAATAAAATTCGTACGCTTCAAAACAAGCGATTTCAAAGCAAAAACATTTAATGATGGTAATTTTGTAAAATTTCGTTGTTGTGTATTATAACGGAGAAACATAAATTCGCTTCAGTGTACGTATTCATTTCGAGAAGATGTAATTACTACTGTAATCTTTCCTACTTAAATTTTCGTATAATAACTACCCACGGACATTATTAAATTATGTCATACAACATAATAACATTTTGCAAGGTTTAGCTGTTTATTTTATAATCAATTAAAAAAAAAAAAGGATTCGCAGGAGGTCGATCGCAGGTTGGTCGCAGGATCAATTCGATGGTATCTTTTCTTTTATTTTTTTGCGTTACCTCAAAACGTTTTTCAAAGGGACTAATTTTAATGACTCTTTTTTTTTTTTTAAACCTAGTGCTTCTCTTTTGGTCTTGTTTTTAAGACCTTTTTGAGTTGTTTTTAATAAAATAAATTTAATTGACTATTTTGATAAAAATCTTATTTTATTCCGTCGTGTTGTCGGTCTTCTTTTCTGCTAAAATTGAAAGGAAAAGTTTGAAATGGATTCGACAATATTCAAGATTTATTTTACAAAATTGATAATATGTATGCTTAGCTTTTTAACAAACAGAACTTGGTGTTTTTACCACTCACAATATTAGTATAGAAGCGGACCGAGGCATAGGTAAACACATTGTTCAATTACATATTATTTTGTTATATTCATACATTGGTTGGTAGCCAAAACCTTACTGAAAAGAATCTTTTCAATCCGGTGTATATTTCGATGGGCAAATAAATGATAAAGACAACTAAAAATGAATGAGGCCTTACTCTTTATAAATGGGAAATAGAACGTCACGATCGGGGGTTGAAAAGAGTGGCACAATGGAGTGTAGTCAGTGGACCGCTTCGATCACAAAAGAGTATTGTTCTTGCCACGTCGAATGTATCGGATGGGAACTGCAATACGCGAACTTTATTAGCTTTTTTACAATGAAAATGACAGAAAAAATATCATGAAATTGGTTGAGTGCTTGTTTTATTTACACTACCGAATTGACGACGAGTATTTGTCTAGTAAGTATTCTTTTAGTTTGTCATAAAAAGAAACAAGCTGATAGGTATTTAGTGACATCATCGAATTTATTCGCAATTTGTCATGGTTTGTTACGATTGCTGATGATGATCATCATCAAAATAATATTCGTAACAATAGATTCACAGTTTTTCAACATTCCGGTTAATATTGTTTTTTTTACTTTTTTAAATTATAAACCTGAATCCATTTTAGATGCTCAGATTTGTGCGTAATGAATATTCGTAATATTTCCACAGATTTAATAAAAGTATTACACAAAATTCTTCCCTTCATCTTCTTTATCTTCTAAAAATCACAACGTAGCCTACCGCAGAAGTATACATGTAAAAGTGCGTAAAATGTAAATGCAGTTTAAGTTTAACAGTTAAATATTTTAAATTAATTTAAAGTTTTGATTTGTTGTGCGTTCGTTTTTAATTTTAAAGGCCAGTATCAATTTATGTCACACAATTTAGCGCCGGGAGTTCACAGTGATTAATGTGATGCAGTACATTTTTTAGACAGCTTAAACCAGATAAATAGATTCACTGTTTTTATAACAACAATGACTTTAATTGAATGAGTTGTGTAATATAATTAATTACAAGCCCAGAAAGTTAGTTTTAATGTTATTTTCTCAGTTTAATTTGTTATTTAGTCCACGATATTTGTGACCTAAAGTTTAAAATCAAAATGTTTATTTCAGTATATCTTAGGGGCGCTATTTAAAATGTCACGACTGAACCACTAATTCGGAAAGGAGCTTCACCGCTGAGAAGAATTGAAAAAAATCCCAACCGAAGGTATGTATGTCACAAGAGAGAAAATTTAGAAATTATTACTAGAAGAGAGAGGTTTTTACTATGAACACTGTCTAAAGATCCATTCGTACTGCTGTGAAGTGAAGTACAATTTTTAAAATGGTGCGGTAATAAATATCCACGTAAAAGGTTATGTATAAATCATTTGTTACAAAGTATTTTTCAATGAAATATCACGTGAAACTGACCCGAGTTACAATGCGTATGTACATCACACGATCCTAATAATTGTTGCGGTCATTCTAAATCACCGTTGAACTAAATTTACAACGCATTTCTATTATAAAACGGATTAGCGTCCGCAGTCCTACGCGACGCAGTAACTTCGCCTGCAAATGGCGCATCCAGTTATATTATTATGACGTCCATAACTCAGTCTCTTGTTTTAAAAATAATAAGCAAGCAATCTGTGGAAGCGCAATTTTCTTTCGTTTATTAAATTACCTACGTTGTATTTACTGCGACCGTAGTAATTTGATCGTGTAAATAGACGGCCGGTGATTCTCCGGTCACAATTTGCCCCAACAACGATGGCTCCACGGCCTTGCTTGAACTCTGTAACAATGTTACTGCGGCCTCAGCGTCCCCCGAGGCACCGAATGTCCCTACATCTGTTCGCTAAGTCCGACAATAAAAAGTCCACTGACGCTTAAGTTTCCCAATGTTAATTAATTATACAAATAGGAATGGAACTAAGATCTTTTTTGCTTCGAGTTAGAAATGAGAGCAACATTGCACTATTCAAGGGCCCAGTGTAGAGATTTATCAACATTGCTTTTAAGTGATTAATTTCCTTTTAGCTGCCTTAGCCTCCATAAATCGAATTATATTTCTTTATCTTCTTGAGCAGGTGTAGTTTCCCAGTATAAAATGTTTTTGTATCGTGTTTCCCTCGAGCGGTCCAACCTCCCCCGGGGACGCACCTAGTCGTCTTAATAGACTTAGAAACGTACAGTAGACTGCGTCCCCTGGGGCTAACGTGTCCTCACCCTACTCTGTGCAGTACTGCCGAAAAAAAAAAGAGATTAGCTTCTTTTGTGAACGTCCGCTCTCGTTTATCTGACGACATTTTACCGGCTTACCCACGATACACGTTTAATCTAAAATAGTTTTTTTATGTGCGCTGTGCTGTGTTGCTGTAACGAGGATGGGTTGCGTGCAGTTTTAGGACTCATAAAATGTATGCCAACTACGTAGTTCAAGCCGTAAACAGTCGAAAACTAGAAATAGCTTTGTCGTTATAACACTGTTCCAATTTACCTAGTTACCGAATTAAGCTTTATGTTCATTTAAAACAACTTCGAGAATTCAACTCTCAGAGCTCAAACAAATGTAACTATGTATTTGTTGTATTTTTGGAACGAAGTTTCTTATGGGACGATGCGGAGGGGTACCCTAACCGGAAAAAAACGTCCGTAACGTAAGATTTTTATTAGTAATGCACACACTGTACGACTTAACTTTGTAATAACGTACAAAAAATAACATATTTTTTTATCATTCATTCACGACGATCCAGAGCGTTCGTTTACGCAATACACTAACTCTTATGCAAACAACCGTGAATGAAGTGTACCACAATAAGTTCGCACGTTACCGAATGACCGTGGGTTGTTGCGAAACCTCCAGTTTTATTTTCTTTATACCTCGAATAGAACTTAAAATTAATATTTTTTATAATAAGGAACTTCGTTCCTATCCGGTGTCCCACGACACCACACATCTTTTTTTTTTGTCGCGCTGTAAATAGTAACCGCATTATTTTCCAATGTAATTGGTTAAATGCGAATTACATGTCACCATTACACATTTCAGCACGTGCCGACGACATAAATATTCACATGATTACTTAGATTCTGCCTCCTGCGTGACGCACTCTCTACGATATTTTTTTCGATTTCCAGTTGTGCATTTAGATGTAAAGGGGATTCGGGCGTAACATATCGATGCAAATAGATGGAGGGTGACGCGCGTTGCCTACTGTTCGCCATTATTTGCTATAATGTGGGTGAAATTTAGCTCGTTTCGACTCCAGCGTTCCATAATTGTCTCCGTTCTTTTATTGGAAACGGTTTTATTTATAGCTTTGTGGGGTTCGCATCGAAATCCCGGATTATTTGGCTAACAAATTATATCGAATNGGGCGTAACATATCGATGCAAATAGATGGAGGGTGACGCGCGTTGCCTACTGTTCGCCATTATTTGCTATAATGTGGGTGAAATTTAGCTCGTTTCGACTCCAGCGTTCCATAATTGTCTCCGTTCTTTTATTGGAAACGGTTTTATTTATAGCTTTGTGGGGTTCGCATCGAAATCCCGGATTATTTGGCTAACAAATTATATCGAATCTGCTAAGAATAGGACGTGCCTGTCAATAAATCAACGTGAGGATTTATTGATGAAAGCCGACAAATTTATGAATTGAAATGAATTCTATTCTCTAGCCCTCCGATATTTATGACAGAGTAAAATGCTAAATTAATTTTTTAACATTCTTTTTATCAACCGATAAAGGTTGCACGAAGTTTAGGTCAGAAATGAAAGTGTTTTATTTGTTTATTATTACTTAAACACACGCAGCTTTCAAATGATCAGATAGTGTTGAAGTTAAAAACAAATAATACGTGAACACAATTTTTTGTCTATATGCATTTCGCACGATGTGATATATTAACAGCTTGAATCGCTTAGTAGATTATGACCGTTTTTGGCGCAAACAGTGTCTAGGCTAAAGAGAGAAGGGGAAACAGCGAAATATAGGAAAGCGGCCGTAAAGCAGCCCGCAAGTGATTAATGAATCCACACGACGCCAAATATGTCGCAGCTGAACACGTATTCTGATATCTGTTTGATTATCTATATATTAATACGTGAAGCAAAAAGTTTGTATCCCTTTTTACGAAAATTGCGCGGACGGAGGAGTATGAAATTTTGCACACTTATAGAGAATATAGAGAAGAAGTGCACAATGCTAATATTTTTTTAAAATAATGCATAAAAGATACATTAAATCAATAAAGAAAACATTACACACACTACATACCATGTATTTGACGCACACACGCATGCATACTATTTATTGTCAAACTTTTGTTCTTGGCGTCTGTTGTCAAATTGAGAATAGATTAAATATTGTTTGCCTTTGTTAATATTTTTTATAGTGTAGTCTTGGCGAAATTTGTGATTATAGAAGTATAAAATACAATCATAATAGTGTACAAACTTACAATTCCAATTAATTATAGTCGAATTTCGACTACTGCGGGAACTGTAGTTTTTATTATTTTATGTTAACTTAAGTAGTAGGTAAGTAGGTAAAATAGTACTTTTATATAGGAATTTACGTTGATAAACAAGTAATCGGCATGAAAAACCGTTGCCATTCCATTAAACACCTTTTTCTTTTTTTAGAGTTAACACTTTAATGAGATTGAATTGCGCTTAATACTAATTACAATCCTGCTGGCGGGATCCGCTAGTGACCACGACCGATACAAAGTGACAGAAACAACAAAGGCGTTCAACAGATTTAAATATTGAATATGCAATTGAAATTAGATTTTAAGAGTGAACAAATCGTATATTAGTTTGTAACGCAAATATCATACCACGTTAAAAGTAGTCCGTCGGTAAAATAACTAGGATCAGAAATTTAAGGAAACTTCTAGAATAAGGAAGGGAAATAGAACACAATGAATTCGCATTACATATTATGTACAATTCAGCTCACGCCGTGCCGTAATACGGTATCACTGACGATGTATGTTTCAAACACACTTTGGCTGTCACTAAGACGAATTGCGACAAAGTGATACCTGAAGAAATATTCGTTCGCGTGCTATAAAGAGTTTCAGAGTAAAGCTAAACTGGCTTTAAAATTACTAGTGTTCGACCAATTTACCTAATGTTCAAATTTTACAAATAATTAATAACATTTTTAATTTTATTTTATTTCATTAACCAGATTTTAGGTATGTATCATAAAAAAGCATTTAAGTTAAAGATATATGGATATTTTTAATATGTCTGATTGAGAATCCAAGAACTGCTACGAAAAAAAAACTTGCACTTTTAGGTCAGTATTGAATATCCAAAAAAAAAAAACTTGTTTTAAATACTAATATTCACCAAAATCTTACAAATTCTTGACAAAAAAGAAAATCAGTTGAGAAACAGAGGAGAAAATGATTCTTAACTATCATTGCTAATACATAATTTGTAGGATTTATAATATAATTAATAATTATGTCAGCTATAATGTATCACGGAATGAGCTACATCACATTTTTGAGACAGTGTTAGTTGAAGTGCAAATAAAATTACTATATTAAAGTTTAGATTCATCTAAATATGACACACAAACAAAATGAGACACTAATAAAGCCGTCACCTAAATCCCAACGATGATCCCATTTTGTCGAGGGCCGTGCTTCGTAATGTTCTGGACGCACTATTACACAGCAAAATTACAACCGAGACAGCTAATATGTCAGACCATTTTATAATACAAATATCTCGTAAACTCCATACTAGATACCGGGCATAAATTTAGAATGTTCAATTAAATACGGCTCGTTAATTTCGTACCGAAATATGTGCGGTACAGACGGCTTCGGTTTGAACTGATTGTGACTGGGTATTAGCTGAACGATGTGGTTCTGTTTCGTGATTAAAATGAAATTACGTCAATGCCAATCGATTTCATAATTGAAATACATTATGAAATTTGCTTCTGTCGTTCGTAAAGTTTGTCGCGCCGAAATGAACATTGAAAAGGTCGCAGAAATAAATTTTAACACACCTGTTTAGTTTTACTTTCTCATTTTAGTTACAAGTTTTTGAAGTAAAANAGTAAAGGCAGAAGCCCCCGTTCCCCATGACTGGGGTTTACGGTTTGGCCGACGGTGGCCGAAGCCTGTCCATCGCCCACAACGCGGTGCGGAGCCACGCCGGCGAACCGGTACCTCCCATATCTGGAAGGCCTTCCCCTGTAGCCGAAGCCGGGGACATGGCAACCCGCAGCCGGAAGACACCAAAGTGCCGCTGGCTCACCAGGCTCCCGAGAACCAACCCCTCATCCCCAGAATGGAACTCTTTGTCAGTGCAAAGGGCGTGGGGAGAAGGTCCCTCGCTCCCTCTCAAGGCATCCCCCGCAGAATGCGAAGGCGGCCGAGGAGAGCTGGGCGCAGTTCTCTTAGTCGCGGCGTCCCACACAGATTCCTCTGCACGCGATTTTAGGGACGCACGCTTAAGCCCCACCGCCACGACAAGGCGGAACTACATTCGGTGGGGTTAAAATTTAACTTAAATGGAAATATTACGCAGAGAGCATTATTACGGGGTATTTCTAGAGCGTATTAGAACGGTGTAATATCGTACATATTTCCAGCTGAATAAATCATAAATAATTATATATCCCATCCTATTTCCTGGATTACCGAATTAACATTACATTATTTTCGTCACAATACATCATTCCTATTTTCGTTCGCGTTGAGCCCAGATTTTATAACCCTTTCATGGTTCACTTTTTATGGATTGTGAATGATTCGTGGCATCTGTAGTGGATTTATTTCAATTCGTTTACTCTTCAGACTTCCGTTGTCGAGACAGTAAAATCTCTATAAAAATTAAGAGTCTTTTCATTCAATGTTCGCTTAAGTAAACATAACATACAAAAGGACTTTGTACGTGACTGTCGTTCGTCTTCGTCTTCCACTGAATGTGACAAGTAAATACAGAAAGAAAAAAAACGGCACACGATTACTTTATTTTTCATTTTGGGATTGGTTTTTGGATATTTTTCATTAAATCTTCTATGTAATTAATAAAGTAATTAAGACCCTATGACGATGGAAGAAATCTGTTGGATATAAACAGAGTAGTATCGGTCATTTTGGCGAGCCTGGCATTTGATAATAATGATCGTAAAATACGTAAGTAACGAGCAAAAAAGATGATTGATATCAGACTTGTAGTCCGCGTTGACTCTACTGTAGAACTATCCTACAATGAATGACAATATTGTTACCTTTTTTCTAATTACTGTCGTATGTATGTAGTTAGTAATAATAAAATACGTCATCTGTGAGCCTAAGGGGCTATTCCAGATACACCGGGGAGCTCACGGGCTCAATCTGAGAGAATTCGCTAACTTTAGCCCTAGCAAGAGCAGTGCTTCGCAGAGTCTACTACCGGATCGGAATCGCAACCCACTGAGAAGATTCGGCGAGAAAATCAGGTTGCTCGTCATTTGTAAGACTAATTGTAAAATAAAAAATTACGGGTGGTAGGACCTCTTGTGAGTCCGCGCGTGTAGGTACCACCACCCTACACCGCCCTGCCTATTTCTGCCGTGAAGCAGTAATGCGTTTCGGTTTGAAGGGTGGGGCAGCCGTTGTAACTATACATGAGACCTTAGAACTTATTTCTCAAGGTGAGTGGCGCATTTACGTTGTATATGTCTATGGGCTCCAGTAACCAAATAACACCAGGTGGGCTGTGAGCTCGTCCACCTATCTAAGCAATAAAATAAAAAAGTCCACTTGGCTTCCTGTGAAAACGTGTTTAATTTCATTCTGTACCTTTTAGTTACAAAGCAGCCCAATCAAAGTCCGTTCTAAACTAAACACTGATCAAATTATTCCGCAATAATAAAGCCAGCGCTTGGTGCACACAAAAAAGTTACGTGTCAACGGAATGATTTGTCCTCGAATGTGCGTCAGCATGTCGACAGGGACGAAACATTCGTTTCAAACATGTGGCACCAATTAAAGTTCTTTTACGGAGAGGATAATAAAGATAAGCTTTGAATAATGAACTGTGGAGAACATTTTACGAATGAATGCCACTTGAACAAGTGACAATGTTATAACGTGTTTATCTTTATAACTTTCTGTGTATTTATTCAATGCAGCTCGGATGATATTCGCTCTGAACGTAGTAGGAATATTGAACGAAAAACACTTACTATAACTATTGGTGTTATACTATGACTACCAGCATTGATAAAAGTGCTGTAGATAATTTATACAACATATGTAAACACTACAGTGTATTTCAGTAATATAATATGGACACATTTAAACGTTATTATCCCAAAGAGAGAGCCATACTAATGCACCAGGACCACTTATCTCTTAAGTTATTTAAACCGCATCATACTTTATCCCGCAGTATTGAAACAACTCCAGTAGCAAGGTAATTCACTTTGTACGGAGATCGATAAATCTATGGGAATGGAAACACTAACGATTGAAACTAGATTACTTCTGGAATCTTGTGTATGTAAGCTCCTGAACGATTTATGGATTACTAGTTAAACATTATACGAAAAGATTTGTTTATTTTATTTACAACAATAATTTTGATTATTTTAAACAAGGAAAAAATAATAAGAGAGATATACTAACTTAGAACTCACAACATTGTATTTTAACGTCAACCAATGATATTATATAGTGTATAAGTAATAAGAGAAACCTTTGTGAATAAAAAGGAAGACCTTGTGAAATGGTAATCTATAAAAACTAAAGATCTAACTACAGTTAAAACAGATTAATAGATGACAGTAAGAGTTGCACTGTTTACCGAGGTTCAAACAGTAATTATAATATGCTAATTATTATAATTACTCAGTATTCATCATCAAATATGTATAATATAAATATCAATAGGACAATAGTGTTCCCACTAACGAAGGGGCAAGTTTCGTTTTCACGTTAATCGTTAAAATTTATGTGTACTAAGAAATTCTCCAATGGCCATTTAACATGAGGAACTCGACGGGTTTCAATTAAAATTGTAATTAATTGCTATGCTCAAAGCACTGACAGTTTCACCGCGAACATCATTCACTTTTATATTTATGCGAATATACTTGACAAGTGAAGAACTGCGCTCATCTTTTCTTAATACGAGACCACTTCACTGTTATCGCAAGGGATGAGTGAAGGCCTGGACTTATGTCAGAACGGACCACCTAGAAAGTTTCTTGCCTTGCTCAGCTCTCGACATTATAAACATTTTGGTTGTGTTCCGTGAGTCGAATCAGATAAAATTATTTCATATGAGTTTTGCATGATGAAATCTCAGAATGCAGAAGTATTCTGAGGATGAAATTGTAATTAAGATATTTTCGAGAAAGAAAAAAAAACTTTTTTTCATAGCTTAAGTGTTTAAAAATATTTCATTTTACATTATTTATTTTTAATATAGTGATTTCTTCTTCTGGCAAGGTAGATGGGAAAAGACCTCGGGGGCGCAGCCCAATACGTTGGTCCGACCAGATCCGCACCGCTCTTGATTCCACGTTTCACAACGCCCTCCACACCGCCAGAGACAAGAATGGATGGAGAAAAATCATGCGTGCGAAGGTGATACAAAAGGGTGGTCACGACCCTCAGCAATGAGGAATACGACGCAAGGAGGAGATTTCTTCACATGAACGCTCAAAAAACTCCAAAAATAAACATCGATATATTGATCAGTCTATTTTTTTTCCTTCTGAATGCTTAGGAAAGTCATAAGCTAACGTCCCAAAATCTGTTTGCCTGTTTGTTTTACCACCCATACATACATATTAATTGGATTCTATCATTACAACTTCCTGGCAGGTCCGTGATTGGCTAATCGCTAACATTATTCAGCCAATATATAGAGATAACACCACAACTTAGCTACTTATCAAACTCTCACGAAACTTGCCGAATTTATCTTACTTCGGCATACGCATGTAAACGACATTATCGAAGTTTGTCTACGTAAGGCTCTGTACTATGTTGTTCGCTTATCAAAACACTGTTCTTGCAAAGTTTTGTAGCAATTTTTTCGGGGCCGAATTCTTTAGGATTTTATCTCGATTTTCGTTGCTTGTTGATGAATCGTTGTTTTGTCTAAACGTTTTTAAGTGCAGTTTTTATGCGGTTTTCGGAGTTGACTTTTTGCAAGGATAGACTCGCTGGGTGGTCTGCATGGTTGAATTATTCTACTAGTCACACGCATAATTTTAATTAAGCTTTACAGTTAGAGGCGAAACTACTCTATTTGGATATTATTATTTTTTAATTTAATTTTAATAAAAACTTGAATGGGTGGACGAGCTCACAGCCCACCTGGTGTTAAGTGGTTACTGAATCCCATAGACATCTAAAGCGTAAATGCGCCACCCACCTTGAGATATAAGTTCTAAGTTCTCAAGTATACTACAACGGCTGCCCCACCCTTCAAACCGAAACGCATTACTGCTTCACGGCAGAAATAGGCAGGGTGGTGGTACCTATCCGTGCTGACTCACAAGAGGTCCTACCACCAGTAGGTTATCGAAAAATAATAAAAATTGACAAGTGACAGCATTTTGTTTTCCAGTTCATTTAATCATAAAATATGTTATAGTTGTAATCAGCTCACAAAAACCGTTACACTTTACGAAGAAAGTCCCGGTCCTTTTTAACGAGCTACATTCCGGCGGTTTAATGCTTTTTAGATTATAGAAAATATGTAATAACAGTCAAAATTAATGACAAACTATTTTAGCCGTTAGTGAAATGTTAGCTTTTTAGATTATAGAAAATATATAATAACAGTCAACATTAATGACAAACTATTTTAGCCGTTAGTGAAATGTTAGCTTTTTAGATTATAGAAAATATATAATAACAGTCAAAATTAATGACAAACTATTTTTGCCGTTAGTGAAATGTTAGCTTTTTAGATTATAGAAAATATGTAATAACAGTCAAAATTAATGACAAACTATTTTAGCCGTTAGTGATATGTTAGCTTTTTAGATTATAGAAAATATATAATAACAGTCAAAATTAATGACAAACTATTTTTGCCGTTAGTGAAATGTTAGCTTTTTAGATTATAGAAAATATATAATAACAGTCAAAATTAATGACAAACTATTTTTGCCGTTAGTGAAATGTTAGCTTTTTAGATTATAGAAAATATATAATAACAGTCAAAATTAATGACAAACTATTTTTGCCGTTAGTGAAATGTTAGCTTTTTAGATTATAGAAAATATATAATAACAGTCAAAATTAATGACAAACTATTTTTGCCGTTAGTGAAATGTTAGCTTTTTAGATTATAGAAAATATATAATAACAGTCAAAATTAATGACAAACTATTTTTGCCGTTAGTGAAATGTTATTGTATAAGTATATAAATGAATTGCTGTTGGTTAGTCTCGCTAAAACTCGAGAACGGCTGGACCGATTTGGCTAATTTTGGTCTTGAATTATTTGTGGAAGTCCAGATAAGGTTTAAAAGGTAGATAAATATGAAAATGCTCGGAATTAAATAAAAATATTTTTTTTGTTTTCCCTTTGATGTGTCCTCCGAAGGACGGATTCCTTTTGTTTGCTTTATGTTTATTTTATACTAGCGACCGGCCCTCGCTTCGCTTCGGAAACATTAAAACACACATGAAACAAAACAAAAAAAAAAAAATTTTTTTTAAAAAAGTAGCCTATGTTCATCAGGGACAATGTCGGCTTCTAATGGAAAAATAATTTTTCAAATCGGTCCAGTAGTTTCGGAGCCTATTCGAAACAAACAAACAAACAAATCTTTCCTCTTTATAATATTAGTATAGACAAAAATTTAGGTCTTTTATTTATCGATTAAGGCACTACGAAGTCTGCCGGGTCAACTAGTTATAAATATATTCTTTTCGTGATTTTGTTTGTATAGACTATAAGACATTATCATCATCATGAAGAAAATAGACAAAATTATGCAGCGGTGAAATTGCTAGTTTAAAAGGTTATAAGTACTAATATTCTAATTTCCATAATGTTGTGGGGGAGAAATCCAATAAAAATATGGATTGAGCTAGAATAAAAAATGTCAAGTACAAGTTCTCAATAATAAAATACTCTTCGGTAGTAAGTATTACCTTTGCAAAAAAAAAAAACACAATTACACTATGTCCCTTTATGTATCGGTAACTATTATACTATGTTTTCCCTATTTGATTAAACTGTCGACGAGTGATTTGTCAATGCTTAACATAAACAAAAAAACAGCAATTGTAAACTTTTTCGTGTATATGCTCAATAAAAAAAAACTTCAAAATATATTCACAAACAGAATATTCTTTGGTTTTTGTTTCAAATGGATTATAATATAACATTATTATAATATATGGCTTAATATAGCTTAATAACAACAGTTCAATCAAATAAGATGTAAATTTTAGGTCTGTATTAGTAATTTTATTGTATATTTAGATGAAAGTTTAAAAGCGTTATGTCAATAATAATATTAGTACCATGCGTGTATGAAGTTGTAGGCACAAACATGATCTTCAATAAAACTTATTGCTACTACATATATGGTTTAGATATGTATGAATAAGGACGCGACACCTAAACACACAAAAATATAAGGAAAAAAATATCGCACAAAGAATAAAGCTCACATAGGTATGAATAGGACTTTGTACCGACACAATAGCCTCGAATCGGGATTGATCGCCCCTTGGATGAGCATTTTATCAGCACATACCAGTTGAGAGGCATCCTGTCCCGTGCTCACACAATGCGAAGAACTTGAGTGGGTTCGGATTAACCTTGAAATCGGTGCCATTAGGTGGACGGACTTGGAGTATTTTATCCCAAATATGGTGAATTTATGATTTTGAAAGCTTTTTTCCAAATCAAACTATAACTAGGTAACATGCTTCGCTGACCTCAATGTATGTGGCAGGATATGGTGGCAATATAATAAATGAGTAATTAAGGACAAATCACCCATCAGGAACTAACTACATTCACCTTTTTTATTGCATAGGTGGGTGAACGCGCTCACAGGCACCTGGCGTGAAGTGGTTACCGGAGCCCATAGACATCTACAATGTACTTAAATGCCGCCACACACACTGAGATATGAGTTTTAAGGTCTCAATATAGTTACAACGGCTGGCCCACCCTTCAAACCGAAACGTACTGTATAACGGCAGAAATAGGCAGGGTGGTGGTGGTACCTATCCGTGCGGACTCACAAAAAGTCCTACCACCAGTAAAAACCCTAGCCCTAAAACTAAACTAGCTAAAACTAAACTTGTAGTTCCTCTTCTATGGGAACCAGAAATTAATATATCTACTTATACATACGAAATTATTTATATACACGTAAAAATAAACGTAAAAACCTGTTCATCACAAGAATGCTTGGCCCATGTGGAAATTACACTTACGACTCTCAGCCCTACAGTCCTTCACTCAGAGTCGCTAACTTCTGTGTCTGACCGAGTCAGTCAGTATGTAATGATTGTGCTTAATCTGAAAAGCGGTAATGGGTCAGCACCACAAAAATCATTTTTAAATTTTCATTATCTATTATGTATTTAATTAATTGACCTCGTGTGACCATCCGTACTTTTTAGTACCGTCAGGTACTAAGCCAAATACCTTTCTTGAAGTCTCCAAAAAAAAACGGTGCAATGTTTCAATATATGTAACTGAAAAAACAAACTGGACTGACTGCATAGAGCACTAACAGAGAAACAGAGTCAATAATATTTATTTTAAAAAAATTGGGATCATTTCATCGTCAAAATATGAATAGTTAAATTGTCCTCTTTTAAATACACGAAGTATTTTTGTACAGTCAAAATATTAAAAAAATGCTGTGCAAATGCATTTATTTTTATGATTGCAAGAAATACGCTATCTTAGCAGCTATGTATAAGTCTTGGGAATTATCTTATATGAGTCGACTATTATCAAAGCCGGCAATCTGACTTTTGGACAATGATTGGTAAATCAGAAAAACGAATTATTGACTTTGTATTCCATTGGCAGTCACAAAACTCTTCGGAACGACATCTTAGATAAATAACAGGTTAACTATTAACCTTTATTTAATGCAGGTTTTGAACCATATTCTTTGAAGGAGACGATTATATTCAAATCAATCTGTATTGACATATCAATATTTTTTTTTTGTCCAAATGCACAGATTGCCACCTTTGATAATAGACGACTCATATATAAAAATCAACCTAACATTACTTTTTATTTTTTTGACAATTTTTTTGTTGTTATAATGATGCATTATGAAGTTGAATGAGGTTTTGTTATTTTTATATTCCCTCATCGTTCACAGCGTTACATGCCTCTTTCACTTATTTACCACATCCTTACACATTTACAATAATATGTTTTTTTTGTATACACTAAAAATTCCCTAGAAATCCTGTATATGGCAAAACAACGTTTGCCGGGTCAGCTAGTAATATATGAATTTTAAGGAAATAAAACTTACAACATTCGGGCATTACATCTCACTTCGGCATATTTATTTTCAATCCAGCAGTTCTGTTCAATCCGCTGACATCACACAATACATGTTCCATCAATTTCGTCTACTAAATCGTTCAATCTTGTATAAAATTCATGGGGCAAAGCACTGAGGAGAATGATAAATAAGTTGGAGGCTCGGCCGAATATTCTCATTTAATACGTGACTTGTTTTGCGAAAATATCCAAAGATATGAGTAACCATATATATATATATGGTTACAGTATTTATCTATCAAGTTATTTATACAGGGAATCAATGATGTTTCAAAGAAAAAATATACAATTCCAGAACACGATGAATTAATATTAAAGGTGGACTCTTTATTATTTTAAATAGTACCTATATTATTTAATTATGTAAAGATGATTGATTGCAGAAACAAAATGAAATAAGCTCGGGTAGATAGATGGAATTTTCGTAATTAAACGTTCTATGTATAGATTAAAACAAAAGTAGAGGCCCACAAAAGCGAAATTAGGATTACGAATTATTTATTGTTTCTTTTATTACGGAACCAGTTTTTTGTGTTACATTAATTACCTTAAGGTTCCCTTACACAGCACGGTCTCGTCACGCAATCTGTTGGCATAATGCCTCGCCGAGCAATACCGGATGTACCGACTAACGTCCGGTCCCGGAAAATCGCAGACAGAGCAAGCTCTATTTTATTGTTTTCGTTTAAAAAAAACTCGGAGATGAGATAAAACCGGTTGCCTGCGGTGAATCTAGATTTATTTATTTGGAATAGAATTTCTACGAAAAAACCGTTGTCACATTTCAGTTTTTTATATTTATATATTAACTAGTGGTGCAGTAGTCGAAATTCGACTATAATTAATTAGAATTGTAAGTTTGTACACTATTATGATGTATTTTATACTTCTATAATCACAAATTTCGCCGAGGTTACACTATAAAAAAATATTAATAAAGACATACAATACATAATCTATTCTCAATTTGACCACAGACGTCAAGAACAAAAGTTTGACAATAAATAGTATGCATGCGTGTGTGCGTCAAATACATTGTATGTAGTGTGTGTAATGTTTTCTTTATTGATTTAATGTATCTTTTAGGCATTATTTAAAACAAATATTAGCATTGTGCACTTCTTCTCTATATTCTCTACTAGCGACCCGCCCTCGCTTCGCTTCAGAAACATTAAAACACACAGGAAACCAAAAAAAAAAAAAAAGTAGCCTATGTTCATCAGGGACAATGTCGGCTTCTAATGGAAAAAGAATTTTTCAAATCGGTCCAGTAGTTTCGGAGCCTATTCGAAACAAACAAACAAACAAATCTTTCCTCTTTATAATATTAGTATAGATAAGTGTGGAAAATTTCATACTCCTCCGTCCGCGCAATTTTCGTAAAAAGGGATACAAAGTTTTAGCTTCACGTATTAATATATACTTATAGATACATGTAGATATTTGAGAAACAATAAATCTTAATTAAAACTACTTTTACGAATCTCTGATCACATAAACTGTAAAGTATGTGAAATGAAAAACTTGATTTTAAACCGTAGAAGTAATTTTAATTATTTCTACGAAACATGGCAATTCAAAATAATTTGTTTCAATTGAGAGGTTCATAAAACATACATGTTGAATGTCAAAATAAGGAATTTCATTTACGGTACCAAAATAAAAAGACCCATGAGAGAATTTGAGAATCGAACTCACGTTTTTTATGTTTTTTTCTAAATCTGTATAGTTATATATATTTTTTTTTTAAATAAAATCATAATTATTATTAATACAGACGAAACGGCCTGGAACCAACACGTAACTTACAATACTAATTAATGTTCTTTTATTTATTATATAATGTATTAGTTTATAGATTTAATTTATGAACAACGTATTTGTTTTAGTAGTTTTAAGCAGGCTTGTTCGTTCTATTTCTAGGTGCTTACTATATGTATGTACAATTTAATTAAATAAATAAAAAAATTAATAATTTATGTTTTAATTATATATAAATTTATATATATTCAAGTACGAGTATATCAGTTTTTAGTTCCCAAATTTCAGATTATCCTGGAGTACATACTTGGGTGTAAAAAAAATATTCAAAGGCCACAGAAACTCATATTGATTTAATATTGTGCAGAGCTCTAACAACGCAAGGCTTGATTTTTATATTTTATTTTTTTATTGCTTAGATGGGTCAACGCACTCACAGCCCACCTGGTGTTAAGTGGTTACTGGAGCCCATAGATATCTACGATGTAAATGCGCCACCCACCTTGAGATATAAGTTCTAAGGTCTCAAGTATAGTTACACCGGCTGCCCCACCCTTCAAACCGAAACGCATTACTGCTTCACGGCAGAAATAGGCAGGGTGGTGATAAAAATTATCAATTAAATAAAAAAATAAAATACAGGTATGTATTTCGGTATCCAAGAGAAAATTGTGAGTTTCATGTTTTTTTGCCAATAAGAATAAAATAATAAAGAGAAGAATTCGTACAGCGTTTTTCTTCGGGCGTTGATCATCATTCAATGTCGAACAGTAATGAGGCAGGTCTCGTTGGTTTCGTTGACACGGCATACATAAATCAGACGAAATTATTCAATCACGCCCCTACACTTAAATGCGTTTCAAGTATTCAATTCAGCTTCAATAAGAACACACAACCAAACATAGTCTTGTGTTTATGAATTTCCTTCACAGTATTCATTTCGATTAATTGAAATTGGACATGAATTAGTATTGTGAATCTGTCTTCTAGTCTAAACGCGATTGGCTTTATGAAATATTTATTATTTATGGGATATTTGCGTCACAATTATGCTTATTTAAATCGGCACATTTAGCTAAGACATCTTTCAGTTCGGTGTTGTGGTGCATTTTGTGTTACAAGAAAAAAAAATACACATTTCATCACAATTTTAGATACTATATAATTTATCTATACACTTATTATATTATATGACTCTCGCACCCGTATTTTTTTTATTGCCCTAGTAGGTAGACGAGCGTACGGCCCACCTGATGGTGAGTGGTTACCGTCGCCATAGACTTCAGTAATGCCAGGGGCATAGCCAAGCCGCTGTCTACCGGAAAAGTACTCTCCACAAGCGTGGCGGGCGGTGCGATGGTAAAAACGAGATGATGGGATCATCTCAAACAATTCCTCAGAGCACTCCCTATGGAACATTTGGTACAAAATACAGAGAGATCTGAAGTCCCCCGCAGATCCAGAGGTTCCAAAAATAAACATTGATTGGTAATTAAATTGTTTTAAGGGCCGCAATTATCGTTCATAACACGCTTTACATGCGTAGCTGTTGAGTTTGTGAGAGTAGTGGCGTCAAAAAGTTTATTTTCGCTCTTGAATTGATCATAAGAATTATTTTGTTGATTTAAAAAAAAGAGTGAAAAAAAAAACTATACCACAATTCACCTGGCAATTTAAGATCACCGCGAGCGCTCTGTCAGATTGTTTTTAAAAAAGCCGTCACAGCTAAATTTCTTACCTACACGCCGATCTTAATTGTTGTACGATCGGTGCTTAAGGTCGAATCGTGGGCCGATTAAATCTCGGGCCGATCGAAGGCGTTATTCCGCGAGGCTTTTTTAATTGGGCACATTTTCAAAAATATTTCCGTGTTTTAAGGCAAACGTTTTTTTCACTTTAAATAATGTAATTGAATTAAGGGCTCCTTAGGTAACGCCCGTTTTACCATATAAAAAATAAAACTGTGATACTGCTGAATTATTAATTGAATTATGTGATAGGTACAAATTATTTGGACGTGATACACTTATTTATTTTATACAATCATTGGTTATATTGAATACGGCAGTAGCAAACTGTTATGGGTTCAGCCCGCGGCTACCTTCTACATCGTTATAATTATGAAAAGCTTCTGAGCAACGAACTTCGGCAATTGATTTTTATCGTGACGACATTATTATAGCACCCGATAAAAAATACACAGTTGGCTTACCGATTCATTCTATATAATTATGTTTTATTTATGGTCGAAAAGTCTATTATCTATAGACAAAACTAATATTTACGGCTAAATTGTTTCGTCACAGTCAACGAACGTTTTTGGTGGCCATAAAAATAATTGATGTTTGAGTTTGGTTTTGGGGACAGAATCAGATTTTTTATTGACACGACATTAGAAGCTTCAGATTTTTGGTAGATTTTTTGATGTTTATGTTTTTATTATTTTGACGTAACGTATAGAAAAATATTTTGACTAAGCTTAGAACTAGTACTGCCAGATCACACCTCCGTGTCTTTATCTATTTGGTGAAAAAATATGCCCAATTCTTGAAACGAATGGCTCGCCATTTGTAGTAGGTACGTTGTTGCAAACCCATAACCTTCTAAGAAATCCTAATGCAATAATGAAATGTTTTAACCTATGTTTTGTTTATTATATGTTGCTTTAAAATTCAGAATTTAAATAAAAATACAAAATTATATCATATTAATGTCTGCACTTGCCTAAAAATTACCAAAAAATGATATTATATTCAGTGTAAAGACACCTTTACGTCTTGGATAAGAAATTTGTTGCATAACAGAACCTAAAAAACTTATGTCAAACTGTCGAAGCAGGATAATCTCGGGGATCGGATCGAAACCCAGCCAGACGCTTCACAAGAAATTTATGCCCTAACTTTACACATCACTTTTTCTTATCTTCGACTTTGTGAAAACCGAGTAATCTATGCTCTTTAGTGCGGTTTCTCAACTACAGAGTTCTTGTGAACTTTTAAAAATCTGTGAATATTCATGAGCTTCAACAAGACTAAAATTTTCATCTCGATTCGTCTATAACGCAAACATTCACATCAATTTCTAAATACTTAAAGTAATATCTCTTGTGCATGCAATTTTTTACCAATTAAAATAACTGCACATATTTATCGAAATTACTTTGAAGTCCGCGAGCACTTAAAGGCCATTTGTATGTGGCAAGTTTCTGACGAGATAAACTGTGTACCTAGGTCATTTAAAAAAGTAAGTTACAATCTTGTAAACTGGAATCTTACTACGTACGCGCACTGTGGGTGGCTCAGTCTTCGGTTATCTTACCACGGTCCTTAATGACAGCTATTCGGTAATGGCTCACGACTAAAGCAAGGATGTACTTTTATGATAATTAGTACGATCCAATATTTATTCGTGCCGCTTTATAGGCCGCTCTTTTATCTTCTTGTTTATTGGTATTGCTGCTTCCAATCCGGCTTACAAAATGCTAATTAGATGTTCAATTTAGCTTTTAAGTTTTAAGAACGCCAATGCGATATTGAGTGAATTTGATTCATTTGATTTGCAAAACGGCTATTCAAGTAATCTTGGAATCAAAATGTGTTTTTATAATTGATATAAACTGAATCAGATTGACTTTTGAAAAATCTTTGAGTTTTTTTCTTGTATTTACACGAGTCGTTGACATAATTTAAACTTTAATACATTAAATGCTCCGTGACAATCATTCGGGACAACGAAAACTTAAAATTATTTGAAACATCGAATATAATATAATGGCATAAATAAACACGAGATTATACTGTAAAAGTAATTTTGTGTTTTTAATAGACTTTAAGTTGATTCCTAAAATGCTTAGTGGATAAAGCAATTGATTATAGGCACCCTAATTTCAATGTTCAATTTCAAAATTCGACGCATATTGAGAGATTAACCATCTATCTTTGTAATAAGCTATAGAGGCTCACAAACTTACCCTACTCACTATATTAGTTGAAATAGGAGAAGACAGGGTATTAGTCAGGCAAACAAGGTAAGATTACTGAATGATCTCACTGGATTTACTTTGAAGTCAAATCAGTAATAAAAATATATATTCATATATTCTTTTATAGGCGCTTGACTCTATCAGCGATTCGATACGTAGTTTTTCACTTTAAATAAAATTAAAAACTCAAGACTTCGCTACATAGAGTTGACACTTCATTATCAACTTATTAAAAAAATAGGCTTTATTCAAAGCCTACAGGAAAATCTAAGCATACATACTCCGTTTTGAAATTGTCATGTGAAATGGAATGCTACAGAACCATGAGCGACGTGGACCACATTCTATCTGAAGGGCTGTCTGTACGTATGCTTTTTATGAAAGAAAAAAAAAACATTTCACATAATAATATGTTCGACTTGTAAGTGATTTATTTTAGATTTGAATTGACATCTACTCTTATACTAACGGATTTTATTCCTTCGTTTCCTTTGAGTTACTGGTAGTAGGACCTCTTGGGAGTCCTCACGGGTAGGTACCACCACCCTGCCTATTTCTACCGTGAAGCAGTAATGCGTTTCGGTTTGAAGGGTGGGGCAGCCGTTGTAACTATACTGAGACCTTAGAACGTATATCTCAAGGTGGGTGGCGCATTTACGTTGTAGATGTCTATGGGCTCCCGTAACCACTTAAAACCAGGTGGGCTGTGAGCTCGTCCACCCATCTAAGCAATAAAAAAAAAACAACGAAATATTACTATAATGACTACATATTATATACGACTCTTGAGTTTTTTCTGTATTAGAAAAAATTATTATATTTAATTACATAGTTTTATTACTGTCTATCACTAATATACAAATATTTTCCAACATTTACTGGAAATAACTCTAAGCAACAAATAAAGACTGAAATATCAAAATTCAGCGATTGATTAATACCGTGACTCATACAAAATACACAAATAATAAATCACTTTTAATAAGATAATTGTATAACGTATGGCGTTATTATACGGTGACTTGAATAGCGATGTCGTATTTCACAGATAATTCATTGAATAATAAATTCAAACCCGTTGATCTTGCTAANAAATAACTCTAAGCAACAAATAAAGACTGAAATATCAAAATTCAGCGATTGATTAATACCGTGACTCATACAAAATACACAAATAATAAATCACTTTTAATAAGATAATTGTATAACGTATGGCGTTATTATACGGTGACTTGAATAGCGATGTCGTATTTCACAGATAATTCATTGAATAATAAATTCAAACCCGTTGATCTTGCTAACGATCATAGCAAGTTTCAGTTTAAATTAGAAATGCTTCTCGTCTTTGCTTTTGTATAAACGAATCGATCAGTATCTTATTTCAATTCGTTTCACTTCCAATCCATTCATTATTCATTAACAACAAATTACTAAGGCTTTTATTAGCCGGACTATCAACACTGTGGTAATTCGGATCGATACCTTCCTTTAACTACATGCACATGAATGTCACCCCACGTCCAACCACACGGGCATTGCAAAATGCAACTCACTAGCATATAGTCTTTAACGTAGCGGAATAGAGACGAAAACGCCTTGCGCAATTGCATTATTGACCTTGTGAAAACGTGCCTAGATCTCACTTCCAGGCGGTCAGCTGCGAGCGATGGCTAATTAAGAACCTAACCTCAGAGGCTCGGTGGCCTAAGGTCTGCTTAATAGGAACTAAGCGAGCTACTGAACCTGTCTTTCCAGGCATTAGCAACGTTTGTCGTTACATTTTATGAAGTAAGGGATACGTTTTAGCGCATTGAGGATCCTTTATAATTGCACGTTTTGCATAATTTATGTCTTAAGTAAAACTAGACAATGACTGTTTTTTAGAAATTATATTTAAATACGAATTACATATTGATAAAATGATGAAATATTCGAAGATCGTTTAGTATAAATAAACAATTCATTTTCTTGGTCTAACCTTAAACCAAACACTCATTGGCTTCGGGTTGCTTAACAACGCCATCTGCTGAAGTAGCTTTAGTGTTATTGTGTCTTTAAAGCAGTTAGATGCTTTCAATTAAGAAAAATAGTATTATTATTTGCCAATAGATGTCCGAAAGAGTCATGAAGTTGAAGGTATATGATACATTTGCGAAAATTGAGTTGGTTTCAAAAATCAGTACAGTATTTGGCGTTGTTATCACTAATAGAAATTCTGTTTTGCTTCTTTTAAAAATGAATTATTCTGTGTAAAACTTGATCAACTGTATTTAAATTACATAGAGGAAACGGACAAAATTAAATATTATCTTAACGAATCTTTGATGAATTTCTAATTTGCCTTACTATGAATCTCATAATATTTTAATGAAATGTACCTACTTTCGCAGTAATCTTACACAGTTATTAATTTTGTCCTTAATGAACATAATAAAATATAATCAAGTAGTCGCCTCATCGGGCAAAATCTAATGAAAAGTAAATTATCTAAAAGTTGTATATAGCCACATCATCATGAATTAATATTGACTTTAAATTCCAACCCTTAACAATTCTAAGACCAAAAATGTATTAAAATGATATCAATAAATTTATGTGTTGTATATAATTAGTGTATATTACTTGAACCTCTAACTCGATTTAGCAGGACGTAACTTAACGTCTACTAACGAAAAACACTACTCACACTGACAGTACGTTAGCTGTTTATTTACATTGTTAATTGCTCCGAAGAATTGTTTACGGCCATCTCCTTTTCCATCGCCTCACCACCAGATCTAAGTTTGTCTCTACGACATAGAAACAATATTTAAGAATACAGCACGTATTTAGAGGTAATTATTGCCACATAACAATCTGCTTTTTATTTGGTTTTTCATGAGCGCTTTGATCACATGAGACTTGGACAGAGTGTTCCGTGGTGGTCAGCAGTTTCGCTGTGTCCCCACCATTACCGATGTCCATGTATTATGACGACCTGTGGCGGTCATGTGAAGACAGCAGCTTTGTCCATAGTTGCGTGTGAACTTGAACGTGAACGCTTGGTGCTGTACTAGCTCAAGATATTAAAAATTATGATAATAATAAATAATTACTAAATTACGCTTCAAATCGGAATGCACGATTGTCTTGGGGCGAAAATAGGTAGTATGGTGGGACCAATCCGTACAAGCCCGGCACGTTTACTGTCAGTAATTTTAATAGGGGTCTACATTAATAGTTCTGTAAATTAAACTATGAGACAAAAAAAAAGTTTATTTTGTATATACGAAAAATTATATTATATTAGTTAAGTTATTACAGATGTTACTTATGGAATGACTAATGTTCTTGAGCGACCGATATCCACTCACCAGCAGATTAGTAATAAGCTCGGGCCTGTATTGAAAAAAAATATGTTTTGATTTTAGGATTTTCGCGAATTGACAAGGACACGGCTGAGCATACGTTCGCGCACTGATTCGCGTGGTTGGGTGAAACGCCGTGTCCTCGTTTTGAAATAAGACCGGATTTGTTGCCGTCTACCGTTGTGGGTACGATTCTCGGCAGCAACGAGTTTTGGAAAGCAATGTTCAACTTCTGCGTCCCCACCGTATCGCAGAAGGAGGCGGCGGAACCAGAGAGGGAGAGCGCATCGGTCTCCGCCAAACCAGGGAACGGAGAAGGGTTTTCCCTTGGCTCCGACCTCTGTAGAAGGTGACCTCTTGAGGCGAGGCCACATTGCGCACTACCTGCACTCTGGCGCGTAGCATGGAACTGCTGCGTGAGAGCAACCGGTTGGTGATCTATCGCGTTCCGACCTGTCGAGTAGGTTCTGGTTCAGTTAGGTATTTCGGAACACCAGCAGCAACACCTGAGGTGACCTAACGGGCTGTTGTACCGAGACGGCGGACATAGGGTCATACATTATCGTCTCGACGATACGTCGGTCGGGTGTCCTAGACGTGGGGTCGCGATTCTGTTTGTAATATTACTTCCCTACTTTGCCCTAGTTTTGACCCCAGGTGGAGATCTGACGTCGGGTGCAAGGGTACAAGGGGAATCGTTTGGTGGGCTGGACCTAAAATACATCTTTGTTCTGCTACTAACATCTGCAAACCGTCAGGTCTCACAATACCCTGCGTGTCCCTTAAACGCGGATACCTCGTCTGAGGGTCGGCTCACTGCTCGAAAAAAAGAAGGGTTATCGCGAATCGTAAAATAACTCTTATTATTTTATATTATAATTATAGTTACTAAAAAACGATAAATAGCAATATGGAATTTTAAATTTAGTTTTATTCAATGAAATGCGCCTCTAAAGTCCCTATAGCCAAAATAGTGTCTCTCTGTCTATAGGTATAACGTAGACAGAGTAATAATCTACAATAGAACTAAACAAAAAAACGATCAATGAATATTCCTTCAATAGTAATACATTATTATTAATTAGTTATACAATATATCGGTGTTTTCCGAGCGCTATGACATGTCCTTCTTCAAACGAGGCTTGCGGAGAGTACTTAACGGTAGGCAGCGGCTTGGCTCTGCCCCTGGCATTGCTGACGTCCATGAGCGACGGTGACCACTTACCATCAGGTGGGCCGTATGCTCGTCTGCCTGCAAAGGCAATAAAAGAAAAATATTATATCAACTTGAAGCATTCACTGTATGCCAAATCAAAACTTAAAAAATTCCTTAAATTTAATAATTCGTCTCAAAACATCTAAAATTGTACTGTTTCGGCGACGATCCAACTGACGTCACCTGAGACGCCTGGTGGATGAATAACAGAATTTTCGAGATATTTTATTGCCTCATAAAGCCAACTAGATTATTTACATTGAGTCTCGTTTATAACCAATAGCTTTCTTCTTCGCGGAAGCTAATTATTACTTCCTTCCTTAAATTAAATTAATGTTTTATGGATTTACTTTGGCCTCCCCTTCAAAATGAATGTACAGATAATGAGTCATATATATAGGGATTTTGGTGATCAGATAATGATTCATACAGAAAAAAATGTCTTTAGCTATGTAGTCTGTGAGACAAAAACCTGAAGTTAAGGGTAGCCAAGATATGCTCGTAGGTGATAAAGATACCCGATGTTAAGGTGTAGGTACCCAAAGCCATACATCGCCGTACAATATCCACCATCTACATGTCTCAATTGCATAGTGATTGCGCAAACTAATTTTATTTGAGGAATTAATTCATTCATCGTGAACGCCATTTGTGAAAATGTGTTAAATAACTATTTCATTATACCTATAAAATAATATTGGCATATATCTGCGGGATTTGAACACCGGCATAGACGTATTGCTCCGTTTGAGTACACCGGACGTCACATCCTTAAGATCACGGTGACTTACATACTACCTACCCAGTTATAACTGTAAGACTCGGGTTCCAAAGCCAGGAAATAAATACACAGATTGCAGTAGTTTACTTAATTCTGTATCGATTTATTTATAACTCCACTTGTACAATCTTTAGACATCTGTTCACTACCGAATATACCGCTTTTTGTTTCGTTTTTTCAGACTACCGCCTTTTTTATTATGTCACGTCCCCACTACTGTTATTGCTACCACCAACAGTGCTGCTATTTGGCAATCCGAAAATTGCCTTAACATTAACAAAAATTATTTTACAACAAACCTTACATGATATTAATAAATTCTTTGCAAGTTTTTAAAATTAATTATGCGATTGAGTGTTTTAGTGACTAACAAAGGAAAATAATATCCAAATGCGATAATATCCAGTTTATAATCAGTGATTGTTATTAAAAAATCTGTTGACGCATCGTTGAATAGCATTCATACGATTTTGTATGACACACAATGATGTTTTCTTTGAAAATTATTTCAAAAACTCCACAACAACACGTGGCTTCACGTTTAAGTTTATTGGTTGAAGGCAGCGTGTATCTTCCAACTTTATGATGGGCACGCCTCTTTATTTCCTGAAGACAATAATACCGATTGAAATTTTGTAATGTACAAAACAAACCATTTGTTTTCTAAAAAAATATTACTAAAACTTAATGTTTTAGTTCTATAAAAGTCTACGTTTACTTTAGTTTTTAAAATCATTTGAATATTAAAATTAATAAAAAATAATTGGCTTTGGTCCTTTACCAAATTTATTACAAACAGTCTCGGCTACAATTAGAATTAGAATAAAAATCTTAAATTGAATATTATTAGGTATTTTAAAAGTCCATAAATTTTATTCATGAATGCTGTTCGTAAGCTATTTTGAATTCAGCTTCTGAAGTTCTTTTACTAATGTCAATGAGCTCACAGTCGTTTGCAGTAACGACCGTAATAAGTTTACTGACTTGGTGACGCATTAGATGATTCTACTCACTCCTAGACCGACGGTCGTGTGTTCGAGTCCCACTGCGAGCAAACGTTCGTGTAACAAACTGGTTCGTTTAGTTTGTTTACATTCTTTAAATTGTTATGCCTATCTAAAAAACGCTTTATTGAGCAATGATATCCAACATTTAAACTTGGTAATAGTGTCGTATTTATTCGTTAGTCTAGTTCGTTTATTACAATGAATCTTACTTTAACGCCAAGTAACTCTGTGCGAATTATCGAAATACGAAAATAATCGAGCAGATTATTTATTTATTTATTTAATACTAGCTGACCCGGCAGACTTTGTAGTGCCTCAATCGATAAATAAAACAAAATTGTTATTTTTATTTAATTCCGAACATTTTCATATTTATCTAACCTTTTAAACCTTCTCTGGACCTCCACAAATAATTTAAGACCAAAATTAGCCAAATCGGTCCAGCCGTTCTCGAGTTTTAGCGAGACTAACGAACAGCAATTCATTTATATATATATAGATAATTTCCGTATACCTACTTAAAATCAGAGAGGTGGTGAGCTCATCTTCTCATCTACTACACAGCCCATTTTGAGGCATGAGACCGTAGCCGCATTGGAAAATAGATAAACCCAAGCATGATCATCATACCTTACCACCAGTACTCAAGGTACAAATTTAACTCTTAGCAAAATAACAAGAAGCTTTTTTTTCCTACTTAAGCTGATAGCCTTGAGAGGCTATATCAGCGAGACCGGGTGAGTTGGTGAGCTAACGGGGCTCAAACGGGAGTGTTGCTAACACTGGCCCTAGCAAGAGCAGTGCTTCGCAGAATCTACCACTGGATCGGAAACGCGACACACTGAGAAGATCCTGCGATAAACTCGGTGGGCTAGTAGCGCAAGGACTAAAAGATCACGTATGCTTGCTTCATAGATGGCCAGACTATTATATGCGAACAAACCGCTGACCTTAGGCCACTTTTAGTGCTCTGAGGAATTGTTCGAGATGATACCGGCATCTCGTTTTTACCATCGCACCGCCCGCCACTGGAGTAGAGTTCATCCATACTACCTGGAGCCACTGCGGTCATCCACAGTGCGTTTCCAGAGGTCTTTTTTGCCACGTACTACCCGGCTATGGAATGAGCTCCTCTCCACGGTGTTTCCCGAGCGCTATGACATGTCCTTCTTCAAATGAGGCTTGTAGAGAGTATTAAGCGGTAGGCAGCGGCTTGGCTCTACCCCTGGCATTGATGTTTTTGTTTGAATAACGGACAAACATATTAATATTTATTTTTATTTATATGCGTTGCAGATCTTCGGTTCGCTTGCTCTGTAAGTTCACTCAAGTGATTTATTTATTAAATTTAACCTTTTTCAGTTTCTGTTTGCATTTTTGAATAGATTTTTGAGACTACTGTAGAAGCTTGAGTTTATTTACGGCTTAATTTAACTTATACGTTAATTACACAGAATAGAGGGGAAAAAGATATTGGTCTCGCTACTTTTCTAGAATAAAATGGAAAAAAATACCTGAAACTGTGCTGCAAACGGTATCACATAATGTGGAATCGGCGTACAATAAATTTCCTCATGAAATAGAGGTGCGTGCGGCGCGGGCATGCACAATAATAAATAAATTTTATTGTGACCGTGTGTGCACCGAGCCTTTGTTTCACCTACTTATTTATTCGTGCTACCCCGTTTCTGTTGCATTTTCGCATGTATTCAAAACTTTATTCAAATCAGGATTACGTTTTTTGTTTTTCCTCCTATACTGTGTTGTAGCACAGTGGCTAAATGTATAGTGCTTATTATTATTGCTATTACTACTTATTACTATTATTATTACTACTTACTTACTACTACTTATTATTATTATTAGTACATTTTATTATTAGCTACTATGCAATAAACAAAAAATAAATAATCCAAAATGCTCATAATAATAATATTTTATTGCATATTTTTAGTATGTTTTACGATTAATAGTTTAGATTGGCCCATTACTACTTTCTTTGGTCACGTTCGTCATAAAACAAGTAAATATCGTTGAATATTTGAGAACTTGAGAATGAAAGTATGTTCTATGGCTTAAAATCGTTTTTTACCATGGTGATCCCTATTAAATATATGAAATACTGCACTGTCATCAGTCCGTCTGTCATTTGTATTTTATTTTTAACGACAGCAATAACTTTTATTTTAGTATCGAAACGATCAGAAACCATGGAAGCGTGCGGGTAACTCTACACTTGAATACGTTTAGAACGTAATAGGAATTTCAATTTATTCTATTTTTTACAGTAAACATTGGAAATGTCGAAATCTTGTAGTCATTTTTGTTCATAAGTTTCGAGATGTTATTATTATTTTTATGAAAAATTGTGTGTGTTACGAAATTCGGTGCAAATGATTTGATCTGAGTATTCTGAGTATACTGGAAAGAATCGGTTCTTTGACAGTTTTTTGTACCTTTTATCGTATCTTAATCATCTTAAGTTTATCGTATAGTTTATACTTTGTTACGACGAGATAAGTTGGGGGCGCGGAAATTAATTTGAGGTATCCAAAGGTTACAATAACCTTTTAATGCAATTTTAGGTTACTTCTCTACCGCCCAATAAAGGAGCATATGAATGTAGCCTTAGCGGTTGTTATACGTTGATTATAGCAACCAACAAGCTAAATGTCCTTTTTTAAGGCTGCAAGAAGGTATGTAAGGTTTTATCTGTGTCCAAATAGTTATGAATTCATAATCGGCACATTGCTTATCTCAAAGCGCTCGAAATTTCAAGAGGAATTCTAATTCCATACTATAAAAAAAATAACATCCATAAATCGCAAAATCCATACATCACAATTGTGCTACATTGTAATTACGTAATCCGAACTGCCGGTTGTAACTCACATGAACGTAATTAGTAAAATCTATGTTCCGATGTAGCGCTTGACTCGAAAATCCGTAATCGCCCCTAAAAACATAGCTAGACACACTTGAATGTAAATAAATCATAACGATCGCGCTGTCGCAAATTATAGGGTGGTGCTCGTATGGGTGCAGCTCTGAGACAATCCTTAATAGTAGGTCGTAGAGGCCTAGATCTGGCTGGAGGCAATCTGAACTAAAGTCTGCGATTGCTTTGATATTGAAACCAAGGAGTGTGTTCTCAATACGATCCCACTCAAAATGTGACTCAACGGAATAGGGCTGAATGCAAATTTGTTATAAATCATGTCGATGTTGCCATTTTTTCATTTATATTTTCTTAGCTATTTTGTTTATGTAAATCGAAAACAAACGCATTTAAATTACCCAAATTGTGCTCAGCTACATATTATAATAATATTATATCGTCAAATATGTGTTTAAAATTAAAATATTGAGACAAAACCGTTGACGAAAACATTTTTTGTACTTTTCCGACTGACGAGTCGTCCGTGACCAAGAAAACTAAAGTAAAACGTCAAAAAAATATAATAAGTATAAAAATGAGAAATTAAATTGAATATTAAAATTAAAATAAAGATTAAAATTTTAATTTTACTAACATAGTTATAAGTATTACTCTACTTACAACATAATATGGACTTAAGATGGTCTGAATTAAATGATTTTTATTTTATTTTATTTAAAATCGATGAGCATTTGTTATTTAATAATAGAATAGTACGCACATACCTTTCTAAGTAGGTAGGCATGTCAAGAGTTCCGTGGGAATATTACGAATGCATCGCTCGATGTAATACGGTTCTGATCTCAATATAAACACTAACTGTACTTCAAGTTAGATTGTACTGTAATGCTTTCAGTAATAATATATATAAAGCAATTCCATTTCAATTTATTTACTATGATCGGAGCTCAGAACAAGACAGTAATAAATTTTGTTTTTAAAACTAAAATGCGGTCTTTAATATCAGACCGAAATAGCGATTAAAACAAATATTTTATTTATTCGGTGAAATTGATTTTATTATTTTATTGTCATCAGTTCTTGACATGCGTCAAAATTTTCGTTCGCCAAGTTAATTGGAGATCTTGAATTTGGTGCGAAATTACTTTGAAACATTTGATTAAATGGATAGATAAAGGTTAGGGGTATTAAAAGGGCGTGATAAAAATATTCCTTTCAGGTGAAAAACTATAAATAAAGACGAAAGTGGACATAATAAGAACCAAGATATCTCCCGGTAAAGTTTTGCGACGAAGCTCGTAAATTTTCCACATCATAAACCAGACACCAATAGCAATTTTGCTTATAATACTTTGTGCTGCTATAATATTATCTGAATGCGGTTCCATTAAATAAATAGTATTTCATTCAGACGCATGAATAACGAACATAAAATTAACGTCCAACATTGTTAGCCTCGGTTTTCTCTGAACTCTACTGAAAATTTGTAATTGTAATTGAGATGAGGTGACACTTGGTACGCGACATAAAATTTTATGAGCATTCTCATTCATTCGACTTTACGATATGAGCTAAAATGTTTTCTTGTATTACTAGACGCATACGTCTGTTTCACGATGAATTATTTATTTTCCGTTCAAAACCTCGAAATTCATTATATCCAGCCTCTTTGTCTGTTTAACTGCGAACTATAAAGTTGCGAGGCAAGTGAGAAATAATAAATCTGTGGATAACTCATAAATACGAACTAAGGACTTTATTTGACTTGACCGTTGAAGGAACGAAACACCTATAATTTTTACTTTTAATGACTCTATTTATTGCAAGAAACTTTGTATCGTGATTCGACCGTGAAAGATTCGCATATCTGTCATATTTTGTTACCTCCTCAACGGAAGGTAAGGAATGTTTGTCAAAAATTTAAAAGCAAATATGGTTGCCATATAAAGTTGATAAGGCTTGTTCTCAGATGTCAAATGCAATTTTCAAAGGGATGAAACTTTATTTTCTTTTTCCCAAAGCGCACCTAACTAACCGTGATAAGAGTCAAAGAAAGAGGTTCGCAAACTTCACGACTAAATCAAGTTCCAAACTTATGGAACGTCTCTTTTCCGTACCTACGTTCAAAAAAGTTGTTTTTTTTTCGAATCAGTAACATAAAAACATAACATTATACGAAAAATATACGCTAACGACTCCGGTATCGAAAATTAAACGGATTTCAATTTATTTTGCAGATAAAATTAAAACCGTTTCGTTGGAATTTCAATTTATATATGTATAATTTAAATATAGACCGTCAATTTAATGCGGATAACGGCTACCAAATCCGCAGTGAAATAAAACTGTANTTTCGAATCAGTAACATAAAAACATAACATTATACGAAAAATATACGCTAACGACTCCGGTATCGAAAATTAAACGGATTTCAATTTATTTTGCAGATAAAATTAAAACCGTTTCGTTGGAATTTCAATTTATATATGTATAATTTAAATATAGACCGTCAATTTAATGCGGATAACGGCTACCAAATCCGCAGTGAAATAAAACTGTAGCGATTACAGTAAATGAGGCGAAATGTTGTATGTTAAGTGGCGTGAGCACTCACAGCGTACTCTGCTTAAGTTCTATATTCAAATACTTTTATTCCACTTACGGTACGCTAATGCACTTTTTCGTCGAGGTAGCCAGTAATAACGCAGTCCATTAGTTGTTTCGGCCCAAGGAGGCATCGAATTAGAGCTGGGAACAAAAATATCGACAGTTGAAAATGAAATAAAAACAAATGAAGGTTCTGAGTGGAAAACCTTAGCTCGCACTGTTAAACGATGCTTCGAGCTAATATCAAACATAATAAAAGGCAGAGTAGATACAATCGCCGGGCTTAAGCAAACATTAGTGTCGGTTACCCATAAACTTTCTCACAACGGAACGTTTGGAACTGACCAGAATAACATAAGTTGAGCATTAAATTCCAAGAATCAAAACTATCGACTGCTTATAGAATTGACTGAGTAGTGAGCAAATAAAATAACAAACTGGTAAGAGGTGTTGTAGGTGCTAGTACATTCGCAATGCCCCTACTCGAACTCTGGCTCGTTACCAAGTCGCTTGTTTTATTCCATCTGTTTCTTTCTGTGTACTTTGCCACCGACTATGTTGTTGTGTTCTGAATTAAATTTAATGTGGTCCTTAATGTGTGGGAATGGAACCTTTATAAGCAAACGGATTTAAAATAAAACAACATTTAATGTTGCTTTTAATTATTTGACCAATTAAAATTTTAAGGCACATAATACTTTATAATTGAATATTAACATTGTATACTGGAGTGTAGTAATAAAGTAAAGTAATAATTTAAAAAGATTGTTGTATTTTTAATCGATATATATTTATATTTATTTATTGCTTAGATAGGTAGAACGAGCTTACGGACTACTTGGTGTTAAGTGGTTACTGGAGCCCATACACAACGTAAGTGTCGCCACCCACCTTGAAACATGACTTCTAACTCTCAGTTTCACAGTACAACAGCTGCCCATCCTTCAAACTAAAATGCATTACTGCTCCACAACAGAAATAGGTACTGTGATAGTACCTACCTTTGCATATAACACTGTGCTCATAACACGCCTTACCAACATACACGCCCTCCCACCAGTAAATGTACTACCAACAAAACAGTCAAGGACAATATAATAATTTTATTACAGTGGCCAATTAGCAGTACAGTGGTTGCAACAGTAAATTCAGCTTGAAGATTGCAGTATGTCATTATAACAATCGAAAGAAATAAAGCTGCCCATTCTATGATGAATTCCTCAGTCGCATTTACAACACACAAACGACAATAACATACATTCAAAAGCTATAAAATTGTAGCCCTTAGCCTCCCTTTGTCTCCAGTAGTACTGTTAGTAAGTATGAAATTCCGCAAAGATGGTTATCGCATTACTAAGTATTTACGAAAAGAGGCCCGTTCCAGCGTAAAGCATGGTGTAGACATTTGAAATTGCGTTTTACTAATGCTGTTTTGGAGCAAGCGATGTAAGACGAAAATTAAATAATATGACCAGCGTTTGCTTTCTTTAACTACGCAGTGAGCCCACCTACTTTGCGTTACATTGCGGCTTTCACAAAGTATGAACTAATAGCACAACTGGATTTATGCTTTCAATTCTCATAGGCACAGCCCACTGAGCTTCTCGCCAGATTTTCTCAGTGGTTCGCGTTTCCGATCCGGTGGTAGACTAGTTGGTGGTGGTGGTGGTGGTAGGACCTCTTGTGAGTCCGCACGGGTAGGTACCACCACCCCATCTATTTCTGCCGTGAAGCAGTAATGCGTTTCGGTTTGAAGGGTGGGGCAGCCGTCGTAACTATACTGAGACCTTAGAACTTATATCTCAAGGTGTGTGGCGCATTTACGTTGTAGATGTCTATGGGTTCCAGTAACCACTTAACAAAAGGTGGGCTGTGAACTCGTCCACACGTCAAGGAGAAGCTGAAATAGCCTCTCAAGGCTATCAGCATAGGTAGGGAAAATAAAGCTTTCAATCGTCTTAGGAAACGATTACATAATTTACACCTTGTGTGAGTTATTACAATAATTATTTTGACATAGTCAATTGTCCTACCTTTTTGGTCCGCTTCACATCACGGGTTGTAAAATTCGTTACTGAAAACAGGCCATGACCACTCTGCCAAGAGTGTAGCGACGTAGGAGAATAAGCGTCATAAACCAAACAAAATACAAAAGACCGAAGTCTCTCCAGTCGATCAAATATTAAATCAGGTCACCTATATCATATTTGTTTTCAATTTCCTGACCATTTCCGGCTGTACATATTCTCGTTCATAAAGATTTTCCGAACCATTGAGTTTGACCCTCAGTAATAACATTATTCAGAACAGATCGGCATTACAGAATCGAGAAGCACTTTAGTATGTCAGATTGATAAGTGATCAACGCATGACTTTTTGTTTTACCGAAATATCGCTGATCTATGGCATATTTTTTTTGTTAAAAACACAGTGCGACCTATCGTGCGTTAATGTACTGTGCAAAAAATCTGAAACGACATTGACAAATGTAAAATTTTCAATTCAATCAGATAATTCAATCAGATTTTGTAGTCGTCGTGGCCTAAAGGATAAGACGTCCGGTGCATTCGTGTGTAACAATGCACTGGTGTTCGAATCCCGCAGGCGGGTACCAATTTTTCTAATGAAATACGTATCTACTTAACAAATGTTCACGATTGTCTTCCACGGTGAAGGAATAACATCGTGTAATAAAAATCAAACCCGCAAAATTATAAGCGAAGTGAAGCACGTTCAGTTAATATTTTGAAAGCGAAAGTACATGATCTCTTTTTCAAAGTACATACAGATTGTTTGATTGTTTTGTAGTATGTTGTGGTTTATATAATTTATTTCATTTGATATGTATTTCTTATCTATGTATTTTGTATTTATGTATCTATGTATTTGTTTTGGCATTGTTATTATAGCCTAGTATTCATTTTACTCATGTCTACTGTAATTCTTTAAATTATCGCCATGTATTAACTTTAACAGTTACACATTTCTTGAATCTTTCACTTCATCAACGAGGCCTAAATGGAAGAGAATGGCTGCAAGGCGTGAAGTTCGCCTTTGTACAATATTTTTGTGCAATAAAGAATTTTCATTCATTCATACAGACTGCAAAATCTTAATAATATTAAGTTTAAATGTTGGATTACTCTATATTTCGTGTATTTCTTTCAACATGTAGGTAGGTGCGCTATAATAGTAAAAAAATAATGCTGTATAGTTTATAGATGTATAGTTCACCTTGATGTCGAAATCAAATATCATTTTACAAAAATTAACTACTAGGTACCGGGAATCGAATTCCGACCACGGGGTCCACTTTAATTGCACGAAGCTGTAGCTTTAAAGCACGTGTGAAATAGTCATATTTAAGTATTACTTCAATCTTGATAAGCGATTGTCATTTCTAGTGAATGGTAATTCACATCAAGAACTCGGAACTGACTTTATGTTGGCACCTGTATTAAAAGTCATAATATGATTATGAACGATGCAAATGTTCATAGTAAATTGTAGCGGTTACTGAAAAGGAATGTTTGGATTGTTATTAACTATTGTATTTTATTTAACTTTGTTAGCTATGGAGTTGATGCGATAGCGTTGAAACTTTGTATAGTTGATGTTGGCATTTCTGGGACGACTTTTTGAATAGTATCAACAACGTACACTGATAGTGAAGAACAAATAAATGTATTTACACAACACATACAACAAATAATGTTTTCGCAAAATGTTATGCGTCATAACATTTTGCGTCATCGTCTAGAGAAAGCCCTAAGAAAAAAGAATAATAATAGTAACAGTTTTACGTGATAAAATTTAACAATAGTATAAGCGCTAGTGATCTTAATGCGCGCTATGTAAATCAGTAGGTACTTCGTAATCACGAAGTGAAATTTTCTTCATAAAAATCAATAAAGTAAACTTGTCATGCAAAAAAACGTACTTTTTATATTCCGTTACGGTTGGGAAACTGACACTATTGTTACCATTTTTTTTTTTTTTTTTTTTTTTTCGGGTAGAGAGCCGAACCTCCTACGAGGTCCGCGCGCAAAAGGGGCGCGCGGGGTATGTGAGACTCAACGATCTGCATGGTGTTGTGAGCAGACCGCGGGCCCAAGGATTTTAGGACCCACCCACTAAACGACTCCCCTGCACTCTTACACCCGACGTCCGATCCCCTCCGAGGTCAGAACCCGGATGAGGTAGGGGAGCTACCGCGGTCAACACTACAACCAGACGGCGCGGCTCACCCCAAGGACGCCCAGCCGACGGAGCCTTCGAGGCGAATCGAAGGCTCTGAAACGTCGGCCGTCTCGGTACGGCAGCCCGTCGGGCCGTCCAGACGGTGCCGCTGGTGTCCCGGAATACCCCGCTGGACCAGAACCAGCCTGCCGGGTCGGGACGCGATACACCGTCGACCGGTCGCTCTATTCACTCCACGGCAGCGCGCTAGAGTGCTGGTAGCGCGCCGCGCGGCCTCACCCCCTCAGGTCGCCCCTTGACCTTCACCGGGGGGAGGCCGCCACCTACAGGGGCCGGGACGTACGGGCGTATTCCCGCCTCCGGCCCCCGGCTCGACGGCGACGGATCGGTGCGGAAAGGGAAGAGCTCTCCCTCTCTCGCTCCGCCGCCTCCTTCTGCGAGATGGTGGACTCGCAGAAGTCGAGCATCGCCTTCCAGGACGCGTCGCTGCCGAGCATCGTAGCCACGACGCGCGGCAGCGAGAGGTCCTCACCTATGACCGCGACGAGGGCGGCGCGTTCCTCGTCGAATCCAGAGCAACGCGCCAATGTATGTTCCGCAACACTATTGTTACCATAGTTTTACATTTTTTTATAAGATAGAACTCCATATATTTTTAATTGAAATAAATACTAGTTCATGGCTGAGAATTAACCAGGTTGTTTTTTATTTTTCTAGACGAGCAGATTATCTTTCGGTTCACTTTTTCATTACTAGAGATATCATAAAGTGAGTGTTGCTGCCCATTTAACATGGAAGTCTTAATACGACAGACTATGGCAGCATAGTGATGACAGAAAACAGACAAAAGGCCTCGAGGTAGGTAGGAAAGAGAACGAGTACCAGTAACTATTCGACCTATTTTCTTTTCTTTCCTATCGATTCCAGTTATCATATTATTTAAACAGAACGCCTGAATAATTTATAGCAAAAATAATTCAGATGGTAGGACCCATCCGTGTGAACTGACAATGCATTCTAGGACCAGTAAAAGTCTTTTTTTACCCGCAACAGGTAGCTCACCTGGCGTCAAGTGATTATCGAAGCCCATAAATATAAATATCGTAAATGCCGCCCATCGAGATATAAGTTCTAAGTCTCACTTTTACAGAGTAACTAACGGCAACAAAGTTATAGAGGATGAGCCTATATGGCTTATTTTTACGCGCTGGGGTTCGGGATTAATAAAAAAATCTACCAAATTACAAGTTAACACTGTATTAGCACTTAAAACAGTTAAAACACTCAACAAGCACTTTAAAACTCTCAATTCGCTTCTTCCGCTTCGCTTCAGGTGATCCGTTCGCTGTTTCGCTTCGACTAGTTCCGATTACTGACTGACTGCGTGCCATCTCTGCAACGCTTTTATAGCAGATACCACATCCCTAGAATTTTCGAGAACATTCCACACATTTCGAATATTGTGTTTCTGACAATAGATGGCGTTGTGCTTCACGAGCGTTCGAGTTGCGACTATATCCTTCGATATTCATTTGAATATTCGGCGATAGATGGAGTTACTCTTACCGGCGGAACACTATAATCGTAAGTGATATTTAGAGCGATGTCCCAACGTTTTAACAAAATAATGCCACCCTAATCCGTATGAGTCAGTGTGTGCAGATACTAGAATTTTAACCCCAGTCATCCGCCAGGTGATACGTTGTCACGCAAATGACACACGTGCATTACGACGCGATAAAATAAATAAGATTTTATATTTATAATATATTATCCTCTTTCGTCTCCTACCTGGTGTAGCATCGTCAGTTCGCTTTTTATAGTTCTCACACTAAATTTTCTCACTCATTTATCAGAATAAGCAAAAAATAATAGGACCCCCCATTTTACTTATTTCTGCCGGTCAGAGCCCTCCTCATACCCCATTTGAAGAAGTATAGCACTCAGTATATCACCAATCGAAGCGGGCAGCACATTTTAAGTCGAATGGTACCTGGCAGATAAGATGATGAATTGTTTATAAGCGCAGTGGTGAACTTTGCTCGAGATATAAGTTTGCGCACCTTGAGATATAAGTTCTAAGGTCAATCGAAGAAGGAATTTCAATCAATCAAGGAAGTCAATCGTGAACATTTGATAAGTACATATTTCATTGGAAAAATTGGTACCCGCCTGCGGGATTCAAACACCGTTGCATCGCTAGATACGATTGCACCGGACGTCTTATCCTTTAGGACACGACGACTTCTGAGTCTCATTTGTATTGTATCTTTGGGTTAGGTAGAATGTACCCATCGCATTGCTGATGTCTCTAAGTTGACCACATACCATCAGGTGAGCCATTTGCTCATATGCCATCAAAGGCAAAAATATAACATCCGACTGTCTAAAATTTTCTAGCATACAAATAATGATAGAGTTATTATCATTGTTAAAATTTATATTATAATCAGTTTAATTTTCTAACACGTATTAAATTTGCTTAATTACTGGTAATACGGCATATTGTGAATATGTACTGTAATTCGTGTAACTCATGTTCAATGGAAGGAGATAGCCTTGGTAAATAAATAGAGCTGAAATAAATAGAAATGCCAACATAAATCATTAACAAGTGTATTTAACAAGGTTTATTGAAGAGAAGTTTCTTTAGGTGCATTGAGAGTAAAATATAACTCACGACAGATTCGTTACGGATAGAGAGAAAAGATACAATTTAGGAAGATCGAGAGTGAGAAAATAGCCTGAGCATCTCGCGAATCACTCGACCGTGGAGAGGGGGAAGGCAAGTTAAGTCGTTTTTCTTATACACATTCTGTTTACCGGCGTTGGCCACTAGGTGGCTTGTTATTAGTTTTATTGCTCCTGTAGATGGCAGCAACGTACTAACTATCCTATATTTTATTTTTAATAATAATTAAGGATATATAATAAAAAATATGTTTATGTGTATATAATTTAAAAAATATATAAATGGTGAAGAGGTAATTTCTCTTATAGATAGCATTCCTTATTACAAGAGAAATTTCATTTAAGGGTGAAAAATGAAGAAAATCACAACACTACACACCGCAAAATAAATTTCACTTCCTTCAAGTGCACCAAGTTGCACGCGCACCATTTTTTTTTCAAAGAAAATTGTATATTTACATATTTTTACATTACATTTGTAACTAAGTTTATCCACTGATTTTAGGCCGACGTAACGTACCGATAAATAGAATTTATGAAAAAACTTTTTCTTGCTTCACAACAATACATTCAATTACAAATTAAGCCCTACATAAACTTTAGCTAGCGCTCACATTTAAAACAAAGATTTACTACAAACAATAAAACAGAACTCGACGCCAATTACAGGTTTAGTCTGGACACAGACGACCAAACTTTGTATTCCCTTGAGGCGAAAGAGAGACAATGTTTTTGAAATGCATATACCTTAAACGTTAACGGATATCAAAAATGTTATTCTAAAATGTACCGCATAGAATGTGGCTTTATTGAAAAACATATACTCACTCACATTATAACGCCTTTAATACAAAAAAAAAAAAAATTGTCACGCACAATGAGCATTTTGAATGTAGGATTGAGTTTTATGATGGATTTATGAACTTTAAAGTATGCATTTCAATATTAGTATATAGTATAGTAGTAATATAAGGATAATAGCAATATAACTTTACTACTGTAAAAATTACTACAATTATAAAACCTAATACTAATGTAATTTACTATCCTTTCTCTAAACCTTTAAGTAATTTGTAACCTTTAAGCTTAGTTATAGTTTATTAATTTAATAAAATATGTTTCTTTATAATGTTTATATAATTTATAATACAGTTATTAGTTTCATTTGTAATAATTTAAAATAAATACTGATATTTTTTTATTTTTTTTACCTACCCAATGGTGTACGGCTAACCTCAAATATGGAAATCAGCAATATCAGACGCATACTACGGCTTAAAACTGATGCTCTGTCTGTCGCTAAATAACTTGAACAAAATTTAATAAGCATCTCCAATTTATTCATTGTTTTATAAAGAACGATATAATATTAAGAATATTTAACCAAAACCTATAAAAACAAAATATCTGATTACATTATACATACATACGTTTAGAATAAATAGTAGAACTTTATAAGACATTATCGAAATAAATAAATTTTAAAATTCATAGTGAAACATTAATATCATTTCACTTTTAGATACCGCAAACTCGAATAACGTATTTTTAAATTGCCAATATACAGCTAGTATTTATTTCGATTTGCATATTCGTTTAATTTAGCAGCATTTATATAAATTTGTCGTTTTTAATAGGCCGCTTTAATCCTTTCGATAGTAATCTAAAAATGCTAATGGCCGCTCCATTTAGGCAACGGGATACAATCGTCGGTTTATTTATGCCAGTAAATATTAAGTCTTATCTCTATCGCTTAATAATTCCGGTATGTTTGTTAGTTGTGGATTCAAAATGAAATATTGTTTTTGAACGAGTCTGAATATATTTTGATGTTAAGCTAACGATAAGGTTTAAATTAGGTAAAAAAAGCTGTGAATAAAACATCGATTGGAACACTTGATTCGTATTCATAATGTATTTCTACATTATGAATACGTCATATTCATAATATATTTTAAGCTTTATTTGCGTAATGTTACAGAGAAAAATAAGTCGGCTATGTCGCTTATGTCCTAAAAATATCTACATCTTCTTTTCTACTGTGACCGTGAACAATTTATTTAATTTTGTTCCGGTTCAAATAGGTAAAATAGACACTTCGACTTCACATGTCAATATAATCGCATTCACGATGTAATATCTCTGTCTCTGTCTTTTCACATCAGGGGGACCCTGAGGCTTCAAAGCGGGGTTGATCTGATGATGACAGATGAAGGTGGATACCGGAATCTGTTTTTCTAAACTACTTTTTCTGATAATGTCGCGTTCGTTATTCCCAAAGTTTGGAATACGATAGAGATGTCTTGGTTACGGAACACCGTAATAACAATCTAACTTATTTCTCTATAACCCGCGAATACCCAATAAAAAAAACCTATACTAATTGTACCTCAAATTGCTTGTACCAAATACAACGCAAATACATTGCTTCAAATAAAACAGCCCACGAAATTACCACAAATAATCTCAAATCACGTTCACAAGCCACTAGTTGTAATGTCGTAAATCCTTTGAAACCTCCAATAAAAACTATGCAATCGAACAACATCCAAGCATTCTACCTATGAGTTTGTACAATAAAACTGTCTTTCCACTAACGAGTGTAGAGTTATGGCCGTTGTCATTACAAAATCCTTCAAAAAAGTGTACCTAACTGTTAAGAATACTTTATTGCAAATTATTATATAGTCTGTTGCCAAAATAAAGTACTAATGTAACGGAAAAAAAATAATAAGTAAGTAAGTAAGTTAGTAAGAAGTAAGTAAGTAAAGAAGAAATAAATTAAAACACTTTGCTGATATGTATACTTATTATATAATAATATGTATATACACACATATGTTAAGATGAAGTTATTTGTTAAGTGAATTTATTAATATATTCCTTTTAATACTGTATAAACTATTATATGTATGTATGTATATGTATTTGTGTATAGTATATGTTTTTTTTCGTGTATGTATTTGTCTATTTGTAATCTATTATAAATTTCATTGCACCTACCACTATTTATTCTGCACTACCTTTCGTTGACTGGTAGAGAATGCCTTAGGCATTAAGTCCGCCAATGTAAATTTTACATGAAGTGTAATAAATAAATAAATAAAATATGTAAATACACGGACATCAGAAATAAATGATTTTTAATTTAATAATATCTTAATGAAAAATTTGAGCTCATCCGGGGATTTAATAAAAATCACTACCATTTTCATCCTAAGCCTATAATATTAATTACCAGCGGCAATTTTATCGTGTATTAGAATAAATGGTCCCGAGTCGCTTATCAACGAATCCATTTAATTATGAGCCTCATTTAAATGATTCCCATGTACTGAAGTTGGAGCTTAACTTTTTTAGATCATAATCATCATATCTAAATCAGATCTTACGCTCTTCAATGTTCTTTTATAACGTACCGTAACGAAGATTGTTTATTCTTGTTTTATGCTCGAGCAAATATTTAGAAGCTTGTGTTTGTTAATTAGTGAAAATACCGAACAACTTTTGTCTTCAATATAAACGCGTATTTTAATGGGTTTTTTTATGGAAAGAAGAATTACTGATCGTCCTGAGGCATTTCCAGTTTCATCAGGACAAGTGAACGAGCACGGTCTCAACCAAGAAGAGTTGGATTTGCTAACAGCTGTCCGAGCGCCTCCAAAGAAGATCTAACAGCTTAAGGTTAGCTTCTTCGCGAATGCATCTACTACCGGATCGAAATGAAGAGTGGGCTGATGTATAAGTTACGTCGCACGACTACCAGGATCCCTAAGCATGCTCTTAGTGTTAGTGCTGCAGTTGTCTAATCATACAGTTAATGGTTCTCATGGATCCACGCCCTTAAAGAAGGACGTATCTAGGGTGTCGACGATGACTAGCTCCTGCGTGAGCCAGAGTCGAGGAGTCGTCAGCGGCGGCAACGATGAGGCGATTATCATGACACATGACCTTATCGAAGTACAGTTTCGACGCTGACTTCTGGTATTTCCTGATCGATTCACGAATCAGAGGGCTCTGACGACTAACCTGCAATTGGGATTGCAGGGATTAGTGTCTATGTCGGCGAACGAACACCATGTTCGCGTATATTATAATGGGTCATATGAAGGTTTTGTGATGTGTCAGCTTGTTACGCAGAGACATTTTATTCCGATTACAAACCATAGGGCGAAATCTGTCGAGGATAAATACTGCACGGTCGTAATTTTTTTTATGTGTGGGCTGATTTATGGATGCATTAAGGATAACTCCCAGTTACTTGACTTTCCCGTTGGGTCAGGGTATGGATTGCCCGAAGAGGGTGATCGGGGGTGTAAGATTCCTACGCCTAATGCAGGGGAGATCCGCGCTGAGTTCCCCCTTTGAAAAAGCATGGCTTTGCTTTTCGCGGGTTAATATTGTTGCATTTTTTACTTATAAATTGATCCCATTTTTATTATTAAACTGTGGAGATTTATTATTGAGAATTTGTATTTGAGAAGAGCAGATTTTAAAAAATTCAATTATTTTTTACCCGCGCTAATTCAGCTCCTGTAAACCACAACGTGAATGAAGTGATTCACAATAAAAGATGCGCTTGAAGTCTTAAATTCGACTGTATTACGGCTGTCCCATAGTTCAGAACACCTAAATGCTTTTAGGCAGTAATAGGGGGGAGAGCGGTACCCGTACCAGAGTTCACAGCTCGCGCTACAATTAAAACTATTACATCGATATGGCGGGTTACGTTTCCGTATGTTTTAATTAACTGTCAAATATCCAAATTGTTATTATATAAAACTGTAGATTCTTTCTTAACCTTAGTAACCCGAACATTACTTTCAATTCATCTATGCTGTAATCTTTTGGGTTCTTTAGAGGTAGGCGCAAATATATATTTTAAAACCAAAATCGAACTAAGTTCAGATATCATTTGATTTGTTTACTCATATAGTAAGTACATCATTAGTAATAATAAATTAGTAATAATAATAACGTGAAATTAGTGCAGGTCGCATAGGACCATTTTGTGTAGAATAGTATTTTTTTCGAGTAAAAATTTAAAATATTAACAATCTTTCATGAAGTAATACTGAATCCTTAATTTACCCGCAAACAAGGGCCTAACCTGTTTTTATTACTAATTAAAATTAACCTTCAAACAACATTCTATTATCACATCGATCAGCACTAAAGTGTTGTAATTAACGTGAATAAAGGTCGTTTAACAACTCAAATTGTCGTCAATAAAACTCGAACAAGTTCGGTTTCAAATTGAAATTGACGTAAATACTAAACAGTCAGATAATTGACATGTTAAAGGGTGTACTCGTCGTTATGTTACACCGTGTGGACTTTTTTTTTGCATAAATTTAGGCTATAGAAATAAATAAGGTTTTGTACAAGGTAACGCTTAAACGAATATTTAAAAAAAATTCTAATATTAAAAAAAAAAGAGAAAAAAGACAATATGCCCGCTGAGTTTCTTGTCAGTTATTCTCAGGACGGAGGCTAGTTTGAATAGTGAATTGGCGGTAGTTTTTTTGGACGTTCAACAAGTATGTACTTTCATTTATGTTGAATTTTTTTTTTTTTGATTTGATTTGATTTGATTTGAACATGAATCAAAGATAATTATTTACGGTAATGAAATTAGTTCATATTGTATTTAATATAGATTTAGAAGTTTTTAGTACCATTCGTGTTTAGAAACCGTTTGGTGCCATGCTGTATGCATCACCACACAGACCAACTCAGCGCACTCTTACGATACAGCTATCTCACATTGTGGACTACGGTGTGTGAAGTTTTCAAATCGATACTGATATGGTCGTCACAACCACAATGCCGCCACTCGTTCACACTGACTGTGTGGATTCAGTATTAGCGATGATTTTCCATTAAAATGATACTGCATACCAGACATAGCTCTTCAGTTGAAAACTGATAGAATATTGTAGTAGATAGAGAGCAGAGAAGTTTTTCGTGTTTACAAACTCAATGCTAAGCATTCCATTTTTCCCACGACGAAAAATTAGCTTTACCATTAAGACGGATATCAGCACAGTCTGAACTAAGTTTCAAATTGTGTGTGGTGAATTCATTCGGTAATATAAATATCTAAATATGTGAATGGTATTTAAATTTTAAAACAAAATACTGCGGTATGTTTCGGTTCGATTTAAAAATTCTTCTTTTAAAGTGTTTGTTGAGTGTTTTAGGTGTTGAATACAATTCTTAGTTGTAATTCGGTAGAATTTTATTTATACCGAACCCCAGCGTGTAACAATATTTAATGCACTCGTCGTACGCCTAAAATCAGGCAGATCTAAAGACCGATGTTATTTTGAATCGGGATACGTACAACATTTATCTAAATTGAAACACCACCCTATCACATTATTTGTCAGCACTGAATAGCTTTTGAGATGACACAAAATTGTATATCCTCTTATACAGTCATCATTAATACCTCCAATTCTCAGAGCACGGTAAAACATCCGATTTAATTTATTACGAAACAATCCCATTTTTCCATAATAAGCCAGTAACACTGATGTTTTATGATACAAAATAACGAATATCAGCACAAATCAATCAATGTATTTAATGTTAATTTTTTGTGATGAAATTTCTACATAATCTCTTGGATTTTATTAATGACGATTACACGGTGCAATAGATTGAAAGGAGGGACCTTATTAGCTATGGTACAACTCGGAACGAGACACACCTGGGCAACAGGACCGTTACATTAAAGTTATTTATCGGTATATTCGTTAGTGAAGTATAAATTACAACGCAAACGTTGAGTGAGGTCGTAAAAATATGAGGCTTATTTTGTGAGCAATCATTTGAATACCTCCGCCTCTAATACGTCTTTATTCGTTTTTATTTATTTATCAAGTGACCTATTGGACGCATAATTTAGTTTGGAAGTAGATAGATGAACCGCCAACCTAATGTTGAGTGTTCATCGATGCTAAGGGACACTTATGAGAAAATAAACATAAAAGGAGCAGAGCCGATCTTAGCGGTAAAAGCATTTTTTTCCCAAACAGCTGTATGATGCACGGATTCATCGAAGGATAAAATTGCGATGCTATTATAATCTAAAAAAAACTTAGATCATTATCACTTCAATACATTTTCTATTAGGTATAGGTATCTCTTTTGATATTAACCACGCCCGGTGATTAACAAAAAATCGATTTCATCCTTTTTACTCTAAATTGATAAATCACAAAATTTATGGTCCCGCCCCACTCGTGACCTAAGTAGTTCTCAGATAAATGACTCATGTCCCCAGACTGACACTTTGCCCTTTTACAAAGGAGACTTATCTGGAAGAAAAATGAAAATAAATGAGAAGCGTAGAGCGAGAGAGATAATAGTAATTAGATCTAATAGGGACGGTGGTAGCCGGGGGCCTTTTTTCTTCAATTGCAGGCTTTCAACATTGCATAGGAAATGAACGGTAGTTTCAATACGCTAGGTGGCTAAAATTCATTTTTTAGATCTGTTATTTTTTTACTGCTGTTAAAGAAAGAGAAACAAGTAGCTCACCTAATGCTAAGTGGTTACTGCGACCAGGTCGCTGCCTACACAGTTGCTCCGACTTTTAAATGAAGTCATTTAAGAAACACGTTTACAAATAATGTCTGCTACCTATTTAATTTAGTATAGGGTAAAACTGAAAAATATGTTTATTTGAATAGAATCTAAATAGTAGTGTTCTGTAGAATTCCAAAAAAATATCGTGTGCTTGATTTATTGAAATCTGGTAAATCTAAAACTTTTACTGGTGTTACGATGTCTTGGATGCCTCACGGGTAGGTAACATCACCCTGCCTATTTCTGCCGTGAAGCGGTAATGCGTTTCGATTTGAAGGAATGGGCAGCCGTTGTACTGTAGAAACGGATACCTTAGAACTTATGTCACAAGGTGGGTGACGGCATTTATGTTGTAGGTGTACTATGAGCTCCGGGAACCAATTAATTAAAAAAATTAAATTCATCATTCAATCATAATTCTTTATCATCTATTATCACTCAATAATTAGTTTTAAACCATAATAAAAAGAAGAAGAAACTAATGTTACCTTACTATGTTACCTTACTGTATTTCCGCTACTTTGTTTAGTCGACTCGCTGTAGCAGATAGCACGTCCATCAAATTGTATGATAATCGGAGCCGGTTAATTCCATTACCTATAATCTAAGTCCGACCACTGGAAACGGTTTGCACCTTCCGACTTTAATATTCACAGTGTAATATGTGCGTTAATGGTTCAATTACATTTTGTTTACATTCATGAATTTTTAACTTAATAGCACATTTGAATTTGGAATGCGAAATTGAAAAACTTCAATACGTATTTTATTGAGAAACTAGCTGACCTGGCAGACTTCGTAGTGCTTAAACCTAAACCTTTGTATAAAATAAACTTAAAACAAACAAAAGGAATCCGTCCGACGGGAGACACATCAAAGGAAAAACAAAATTGTTTTTTTTTTAATTTCGAGTATTTTCATATTTATTCACCTTGTAAACCTTGTCTGGACTTCCACGAATAATTCAAGATCAAAATTAGCCAAATCGGTCCAGCCGTTCTCGAGTTTTAGCGAGACTAACGAACAGCAATTCATTTTTATATATATAGATATTGAATGTGATGTTGGTGCCTACTTCTAAACGCAGCTTGAAGGAGTCGAGTCGTTACATAATGAAATTGTGACTTCAAATTTATCTCGCCTGACCGCTTCGTGGCAAGAAAAGGCAGGATCGTGATATTCACCTGTGCTTGTTTGGTTAACCACCATTCTCTACGACCAAGTTCACCTCTTCAAACCTGAACGCACCGCGGCTTCGGGGCAGAAATACGCAGTGAGATCGTGACAACTTATACATAAAGCTTTCCCTGCAACTAGTAAAAAATGTAGTGCGAATATTAATTTAATACTAAAATAATATCCCGATATTTTTTTTTAGTGCGTAGATGGGTGAACGAGCTCACAGCCTACCTGATGTTGAGTGGTTACTGGAGCCCATAGACATCTACAACGTAAATGCGCCACCCACTTTGAGATATAAGTTCTAAGGTCTCAAGTATAATTACAACGGCTGCCCCACCCTTCAAGCCGAAATGAATTACTGCTTCACGACAGAAATAGGCAGGGCGGTGGTACGTACCCGTGCAGACTCACAAGAGGTCCTACCACCAGTAATTACGTAAATTATAATTTTGCGTTTTTGATTTTATTACACGATGTTATTCCTTCACTGTGGAAGTCAATCGTGAACATTTGTGAAGTACGTATTTCATTAGAAAAATTGGTACCCGTCTTCGGGATTCGAATACCGTTACATCGCTAGATACGAATACACCGGACGTCTTATCCTTTAGGCCACGACGACTTTAGATAGCCGTAACAACTTCTCGTAATATAAGTTGTTTTTATTAACAAGCTATGACCTAGAGTATATGAGCTTTCGAATAAAATATTCGAATTACAAAAAGGAAATCGATATTACGATGACTTTTTAATTATAAAATTCTATAGAAGATTTATTAGACAAAGCTGAATTTTTTTTTTATATTTTCCAGAATTTCTATAAATTAAACGGTTGTCTGGAAGAGATCGCTTTTAGCGATAAGACCGCCTATTGTACAAATGTATCTGCTTTTCTTGATTGTTTTTTGAATGTAAATTGTGTTTTGGTGTGCAATAAAGTGTATTCTCTCCCTCTCTCTCTCTCTCTCTCTGAATGAGAACATCTCGTTCTTTTTGTACATATTAAATCCGACTTACACGCATTAACGTATTTTACGATACAGAAATAGCTTCAAACAAAACAGTACACGCTCCAAGCAAACAGAATGATTAAGTCGAAATAACTTTTTCAAAGGATTAAAAATTCGTTCTTTTCGGTCACACAACAAACAGTCATTAATCCGGCTTAGACAGTAATAACGTACTGAAGATTAATCGTTCAGGCGTTTATAATAGAATATTATACAGTCACACACGCAACCGAGTTATTATAGAATTGAAGCACGCTTTTGATAAATTGGTCCTATCCGTCACGATTGGTCACGGAAGTATGGTAGTTACGCTGGATGAGGTTATGGTAAAAGGATACATACTTGTTGCTTTGACGGTCGAATTGTCGTCATGAATTTCCTACAATAATAAGAATAAATACAAACTCTAATACTTTACAATATAGATATGTTTTTTGTTGTTGCTTAGATGCGTGGACGAGCTCGCAGCCCACATGATGTTAAGTGGTTACTGGAGCCCATAGACATCTACAACGTAAATGCGCCACCCACCTTGAAATACAAGTTCTAAGGTCTCAGTATAGTTACAACAGCTGCCCCACCCTTCAAACGGAAACGCATTACTGCTTCACGGCAGAAATTGGTAGGGCGGTGGTACCTACCCGGGCGGATTCACAAGAGGTCCTACCACCAGTAATTACGCAAATTATAAATTTGCCGGTTAGATTTTTATTACACGATGTTATTCCTTCACCGTGGAAGTCAATCGTTAATATTAAAATTTGTAAAGTACCTACGCAGAATTTAACATAATCAACTTATGATAATTCAAGCTTAACTTTTTTTCGTTTTGTTGCTGTGCAAAACATTTGATCATCTTCTAGATTAAATTTTTCTAAATATTTCTTATTGTTAATTAAAAAAAAAAAGCTTAATGGTATACAATACTATTTCGAGTTACAAACGACAACTCAGACAGTGTGTAGTCACCCTATACAACTTTTCTGCTATGGTTTGATACCAAATAAGTATATTATTATAAAGGGTTAGTGAGAAAGTTAATGAGTCATTATATAGCCGGCATTGTGCAATCCGGAAACACACTCACATATTCACGATACATAAAACTATTTCGATCTACCCGATAATTAACAGCTCATGACATACTTGAAGGGTGAGCCCTTTGTTGCAATGTTTCTTACAAGCATAATAATTTCTCACAAACATCGCATTAGGGAGATAGAAATCAGTGTAATGTACCTACAACCTTTTTTCGCGTCAACTTGAAAGACTTTGATTGACAATGACCGTGGGAGCCTGTCATATGGAAGTTATTTTGAGGTATTTCTGTAATAAATAAAAAGTAGCTACAGCAAGCAGAATATTGGCAAACCGACAAAATCACTCAACCGCTAGGTCAAACTACAAGCTAAAATTGTAAATATTAGACTGAGAATAGAATAAAATTGAATTAGTAACATATAAGCACTGAAAACAAATGAATGTAAATGCTTTGTCATTTTTGGATTGTGTTAAAGTTGAATACTAATACAAAAGATAGTAAAGCGATGAGTCGTTTCTAGGCTACTAGGTCATGTCATGAGTCATGCTACTAGGTTATGGATTAGGTTATTCGAGTCATTTGAACTTTTTCTTGCCCCATGCAGGTAATCCAGCTCAAAGCCTGTCTGGTGGCCATAGCATCAACGCGCTGATTTCTCGTCGAATCTTCTCAGCGGGTTGCAATTTCGATCCAGTAGTAGATTCACTTGCAAAGCAACTGCCCTTAAGCTCCTAACATCTCCTTGGGATCTGCTCAGGTAGTTCCCAGGAAACCCTCCGCTCTTGAGCGAGTTCTCGAATTTGCTCACCCATTTTCGTTAAGCGGCAAAGCCTCCAAACCAACAAAAATAAAGGGATATTTGATGTTAAGTATTTATTGGAGCGTAGACGTAGACATCACAATGTTAATGCCGTAAGATCATACATAAGCTTGAAGTCTTTAGTGATATTTTAATAATAATAACCCGAGAAAAATCAGACACGATCATCTCACTCCTAGCTAGGATTCCCTGTACCGCAACCAAAAACTAATACATATATAGATCGACATATATTAAATACCCAGAAAAGGGGCAAACAAACACGTTCATATCCCGAAAGTTTACACGATGTGGGGATCGTAACTACGACTCGCGAGCCAGTAATTAGAGTCGCTAACTACTTCACCACCGAGTTAGTCATTGTATAGTGGCTGACCTCTTTATTTCCGCGCCCCAATCTATTGGCTGGCCAAAGAGAGCGATCGCGGAAATGGTGTTGCCGCATCTAATATGGGAGGAGATGCTTGAAAAGTGGTCGAGAGGGTAATGGCTGATCTATACTTAAAACTGAAATGCATGACTACTTCGCGACAGAAATATGCAGGATATATAATATTATATGAAGACATTAATAGTAACACACGACGATAAATAAGAAGACTGTCTATCTTAATGATATGAAGCGTAAGTCGGTTCAATACTGAAAGCTATTGTAGGCTTCTAATGTTTATTTATTCTAGTCTTAACCCTTTTCTGGTAGAGCCCAAACAAATAGTTCTTTAGTTTATGTATACGCTTGTGATTCAGCATTGGGTTCCCTAATAAATATATAATAATACAAAAAATATAATATAATAAATATATAATAATAACGGTAGGCAGCGGCTTGACTCTGCCCCTGGCATTGCTGAAGTCCATGGGCGACGGTAACCACTCACCATCAGGTGGGCCGTATGCTCGTCTGCCTACAAGGGCAATAAAAAAAAACATTGAATATATAATAATACAGACCAATCAGTTAGTTGCCTTTCAATTTTGTTTTTATACTATCATGTGGGTTACTTAATGGAGAACTGTAACCATTGCTCATGCAGATCAGCAATGCCATAAAAGCAACCAAGCCGATATATACCGTAGGCAGTTTTAAGAGTTGTTTGTCGTAGGACCAGTCACATATAAAATACTAGAATGTGCCCAGCGGCTTCCCCTGCGTTAAATCTATAATTCAGTAATAATTAAACATGTTGTATTTTCCTGAAATAAAGAGTCGCTTTTGTCTCTCTCTAGCCTAGAAAGTTCCAGTTAAGTCTACGACCAAACTGTCGTATTTATTGTATCATGTATATCCAGCCATATCATAATATGGGTCAATTCAGATTTTAATGTAAATCATCTTTATTTGAAATGTCATCTAAACTCGTTGATCTATTTTTTCGAGAGTGACAAAAAACACCGAAATATATGTACATACTTTCACATGTATATAATAATAACAGAATTTATTAATATGTACAATGTGCCTACTGATCATATATATGGACGCATACATGGCTTAATCAACAAAACATATTAATAGTTTCAATTTCCTGTTTCAATTTTCGGATCCGACCTCCCAGAATATTTAATCTATCTCACGTAGACAACCTGTACATTGACTTCGAAATTCATATATTAATTTTAAAAACACTAATAAAAAGAACTATTGTAATTTATCCTAAGCTATTTTAATTAAAATTTATTAATTAGCGTTAAATTCTTTGACGCAGTACATACTTTTCTTAATTTAAGTTTTTTTTCTCTTCAAATGTCATTAACGTCACATAAAATAATAAATTGCGTTTTTGGACTAATCCAATCGAATGTTAATCAAGGAACTATTAAAATGATGACTCAGAATAGAGTTGTGTTGAACATGATTTAAAGTTTTCATAGATTACTTTTATCTAATTAATAGACTACACCTACGTGTAATAAACAACAATTTAACGCCATTATTGAGGATATTAGTTCAGGAACGAGCCCTAAATGTGTCGGTACGTAAAACCTTACAAATCCGAGCCCATAAAGCTATTAAAAAATAAATTTTATAGAGTGCCGACGTCGTTAAGACCACGATTTATATAAAACATCTGACATGATGACAGCGTTTATTTAAAGTGTCTCTGTTACAAATTCATTGAGCACCGAATGTATGAAACCTTTGAAGATTAAATTCGTGCTGTAGGTAAAATCTCTAAAGTCCTATAATACATTTTTTGTTACCGTTACAGAGCCAGTGACGTATCACTGAATGTTTTAATTCTATAATCAATGTATGTAGTCTTAGAAGTACTTTGAAATTATGTATGTAATATTGGTAAGAACGGAACGTATGAAAAGAGTGTGAAACGGAGCATTAAGATGTGAGTGAGAGAAAACGGAAAGAAAGAGAGAAGAGAATGACAGAGAAAAGGAAGATGGCGAAGACGGTTGAAAAATGTGCAAGACGTAATAAAAATGTTAATTATTAATTATTGTTATAATAGATTTTGGAACAGTAGAAGTTTTATTTTATGCGCTGCGATCCCTATTCTACATGTATAAATAAGCCAGCCATAGCTGCTTAAGATACTGTTGTTCCAAAGTAGACGTTTTTTTGCAAAACAAGCATTGGTTCTTTTGCAAAACCAGTTTCGTATATTTTGATACATAATTATTGCTTTTTATTGTCTTGACTAACTCGGTGGTGCATTACGAGTAGTTAGTGGGCCCGACTGTTGCGTTGAGGGTCGTGGGTTCGTTTCCCATGTCGGGAAAACATTGTGTGACGAACAGTTTTGTTTGCTCTTTGACTGGGTGCTTATCTATATATATAAAAATGAAACCCGTTTTCCGTTGTCACGACATAACATGAAAACGGCTTGACCGATTTGGCTAATTTTGGTCTTGAATTATTTGTGGAAGTCCAGAGAAGGTTTAAAAGGTATAAAAATATGAAAATTCTCGGAATTAAATAAAAATAACAATTTTGTTTTCCCTTTGACGTGTCCCCCGTCGGACGGATTCCTTTTGTTTGTTTTAAGTTTATTCTATATAAAAGTTTAGGTCTTTTGTTTATCGATTGAGGCACTACGAAGTCTGCCGGGTCAGCTAGTTATCCATATATGTATATATTGAAGTATATTTATCAGTCTCTGGTACCCATAACACAGAGAATCCTAAATTGGGGCCGGATGACCGTGCGTGATTTGTTCCTAGTTTATTATTATTATTATTTATTTATTAATTTTCTTCCTCATTTATGGGCTCTGTCCTTTAAAACAATTAACGTCTCTTAGTAGAATAGAAAAATATTATGATAATTTTTAGTTTATCCATTACATAAATATTTAAAAAATCCATCGAATTCGTATCACAAATACAGAGCGCATCACTATCTTTCGGAAATTCAAAAAAGTTTTTTGTTCACGAAATTCGTCAATCCAAGGACTTTTCAATGGAGTATCGCCAAAAGCCGTGGGACATCCCTGCGCATATGGCGCCGTAATGGTTTCCTGCTTCCTTGAACCTGGGCACAATGGTGCCAGATGAAAATTGTATCTCATATAAAATACTCGACGAGTTTTTCGTGTGTGCCTACCTACGGTAAAGGTGAGAGGGTAAAATTATGATTCTAAAATATCCTCAGATATATTTTGTGTATTCAGTCTTTAGCTGACAACAAAAGATTTTTAAGAGAAATATGATAGATACTACTGAAACTAATGAGCTTTTGCTTTTTAATATAGCGTATCTTAATGTAGTAATTAACCATAGCCAATCATTAAAAAGCGACCTGCCCTACCCTGTTCAAGTAGGATCATACTTATCGCTGCAGACCGTTCTGGCTACTGGATGCTCAGAAACGATGAGTCCTGAAAGGCAACACTCGATTCTTGAGAGTCCACCATCTTGTAGAAGGACACAGAGGAATCTGTGATAGAGAGAGAGATATATATATCTTCTTTCTCTACATCAATTTGATGCTGTCAGATATTGATTTGACGCTGGAGACAGCAGAAGTTACAGCCTTTGTACAGATGACAGACCACTAACTGTGACGATCGATGGAGAGTCATTTTCGGCGTGAACTTAGTTGGTCAGACGTCCCAATAGTGGGCTTTAGACGACATTCGGTATCTTGGTCGAAGAATAAAGGGGGGTTGTTCAAAAAAGAAATTACTTCAAGCGGAACGGCAGCACGTATTCATTAAGCAATTTCACATTTACTCTTATCAAATTTTAATCGTTGGCATGTTAATCGGAAATATCATGTTCGAATAATAATAGTAATCTGAATATTAGGGATATGATTCCCAATGTGTCCACACACAAACGTACAGATAAACAGACGTGCATTTGCGAAATTGTCCCAATAACGGGCAGCAATACGAAATTGAGACAACACCGAATTCAAATAAGGTTCGGACGTTACGAATAGCCAATGTTCGGCCCCTCAGAACGGGTATTTGTTACTCTGTGGGGGTCAACGTGGAAGCACGTTCCCAACATTCTTTCCGAAATAACGCCCCGTCGCATGTGTTCCTACTGACATCAACGATTAATCACTTCACACTTACGATTCCTATTTATTTTGGGAGCTGCTTAATTTTTTTCTTATGTTAAGGATTGGTTGGAATTGGATTGGATTCCAAGGAAGTTTTGTACGATATGTAAGAAAATATTTTGTGTTATTGCTAGTTAATTAATACTTTCAATAAACACATTTTTTTTAATAAGGAATTAAATTAAAAATTAATAAATTAAATAGTAACAAGTCAACTTATTTCATGTTACGGGTCCATGCCGTGTTAGTTTTCGTAACAGCGCCAACAGCATCATTTGTTGTTGTGATAAGATCAGTGGGACTCTCCGCCCTTGGCACATTGGATGCAAATTCATGAGTCTCTCCAACATCGTTGCCTAGCATCGGCAAATGTCAATCTATTTTCTTTTATTTGTAAACCCTCATTTCATAACATTTTTGACAGTTATAAAGATATTTAATTAATTTACCTCAAACTCATAATATCACTTTTTTTTAAACATTTCCCAATTAATTCGTCGTGCCCTAAAGGATAAGACGTCTGGTGTATATGTGTTGACCGATGCACCGGTGTTCGAATCTCAGGCGGGTACCAATTTTTGTAATGAAATACGTACTCAACAAATGTTCACGATTGACTTCCACGGTAAAGGAATAACATCGTGTAATAAAAATGAAACTCGCAATATTATAATTTGCGTAATTACTGGTGGTAGGACCTCTTGTGAGTCCGCCCGGATAGGTACCACCACACTGCCTATTTCTGCCGTAAAGCAGTAATGCGGTTCGGTTTGAAGGGCGGGGCAGGCGTTGTAACTATATTTGAGACCTTCAAACTTGTATCTCAAGGTGGGTGGCGCATTTACGTTGTAAATGTCTATGGGCTCCAGTAACCACTTAAGACCAGGTGGGCTGTGAGCTCATCCACCCAATTATACAATAAAAAAATTAAAAAAAGTTACATACATGCATCAAAATATGCGCTATCCTTCGATCATACAAAATATAGGTAGGCGTAGTGAGCCTAAATAAAAAAGGAATTTTTATCTAGATTAATATTGGTAAGCCATCATAAATTAAATGTTAATACGAGCTAGTATTGAGGTATTACCAATTTGGGCCGCTAAGATTTGTTCCTTATGGAAGTACAAAACGTTCCAATATAATCAAGAGCTACTACACCTCGGAGCTCAGACAGTGTCACATTCTGCTAACATTAATGCTTTTAGGAGGAGGGTATAAAAAGTTGTGGGATTGAAATAAGCTAGACCTCGCAATTTTCTCTTAGTCAATCCTATATATATGTGTACTTTATCGAATTCATGCTAGTAAAATGTAATATTTTCTACATGTTCAGGTATTTCAAGGTAGGTAGTGACATTCACAGTGTGATATAATTACAACCAGTTACCAGTTTTTTTTTTTTTTTTACGTTTATTAAATACGATTTTTTACGTCTCAAGAGTGGAATTAGCTGTGATGTCCTTGGGCTCCAGTAGACACAAACAGCAAATTGTACGTAAGCTACGTGCTACGTACCTAATCTAATAAAGAATACGTTAAAAAAAGAACAGTGACTTTCATACACATTTATAAAGAGAAATTTACCAAATAAAATATACTCAGCATTGCTACGCTGCTGTGTTCTGAACTCTTAAAACCATATTTTCAAGACGTGACCTCAAAGGCTGCTCCGAGATAATGGAGTACGTTATACCTTACCGAGTTTAAATGTAATTTTCTTTTTTAATTTCCCTTAAACCTGACTGGTGCTTCAGACGGTCACGTCCAGTGCACCTGCTCTCTTTAGTTACTCCAACGAAATTGAACATTCTTCGTCTATTCTGTAGTTTGTGGCTCCATAAGTTTACGTATTTAATCCCCTTTTACTGACTTGTGCCGTCTCTTCGGTATAACGCTTAGTGACCACATAGTGTAACATAGATTTAGTTTAGATTCCCTGTCAAAGCTGGTACCTATGTTTTTCAAGTATGATATTCGCTATTTAGAATTTCGATGTATTTATTCTTGTTTCAATCACAGGATAGCTTGAGAAAATGTTGGCTACGTAGCATATTTAGATTTTATTTCGCAATAAATTGAAATTACTAAGGAAAATAAATAAAAAATAATATGTATCATGAATTTCGTTTTAATATTTAGTACGCTTCAATTTGACGACAAAGGTAAGCAATGTCTAAATATTAACTAACCTTCGTAATAGTAAGGACGCAAGTTGTGTTGCGGAATTTATTATCGTTTTAGAAAACAGGTGTACGTGACCCGACTCACTCGAGTAATTTTCTTGAACAATAGGCTTTTAGAAATTCATTTTACGAACAGAACGTCAGTGTAACGTTCAAACTTAACTAACAAATTACAGACGCAAACTGCTCTCGTATTTCCGGTTGAAACAAAAAAAAAGGTAATACCCAAAAATCTAATTCAATCGTAATTGGAGTGATGGCTACTGGATAATTTTGATGTAAAAAGTGAGAATGTCCGTATCACCGCAAGTAATGAAGGCGACGTACGATCAAAAGAAATGATTGCGAGCCGCTCTGTCATTACGAAAAAAAAAGACAACCAAATGCAACTCTGGAAAAAAAAACCTTTTAAACTTTTTGGGGACACAAAATGACAAGGAATTTGCGTTATAAAACAGTATTTTATCTAAGCTCGTGCACTAAACGAACACGGCAGACCGATTACTACCATATAGATAACAATAATTAGCGGTAATGACCCCGTCGTCTGCGGGACCGGCCGGTGTTTATAAGTGCAGTGGGCGGCACGATGCCATGCCGTGATCAGAAGATAGTGTGTCCATCAAATCACATGATAATCGGGCTTGGTTAATTCCATTACCAATAATAAATGCACGCATTAAATTAGACCTGTCGGATGAGTCGACGCAACGTAGTCTTGTGATCGCTTCCATCGCTCGGATTATGATATGAATTATTTATCGGAAAGACAAAAAAAATAAAAGAAAACGCTTATTATTGTTTTGAAGTCGAAACGTCGAGAGAGATATGTCGTTTATCAAGATCGACGACTTGATTGTGTGTACAATCGAAAATAATCAGAAATACGTATGTCACATTCATTGAGTCGTATTGAACGTGTCATTCATTTCGATTCTTGCTTATTACGGTTTTTGAACCAGTCAGCTATATTCCTGGTTTTACTGGTCGTAGAACCTCTTGTGAGTCCGCACGAGTAGGTACCACCACCCTGCCCATTTCTACCGTGAAGCAGCAATGCGTTTCGGTTTGAAGGGTCGGGCAGCCGTTGTAACTATACTGAGATCTTAGAACTTATATCTCAAGGTGGGTGGCGCATTTACGTCATATATGTCTATGGGCTCCAGCAACCACTTAACACCAGGTGGGCTGTGAGCTCGTCCACCCATCTAAGCAATAAAAAAAAATCCTATTTCCGAATATCTCCATTTTTAATAACTCGAAATATTTTTTTAAACTGAGCAATAAGTGGTAATTGTCTAAAAGGAAACAAAGAGAAATCTGCATTGTTAGCAGCTGTCGCCCTTTAAAAGTACATAATTCATAAGAGATTTTGTTCACAGCGTAAATCATGTTATTTTGTCACAATTTTTTCTTGTTTTGCAGAACTGTAACGAGTTTTTTTTTAAAGCCTCGTAAACACGGTGTGTAAAAAATATTCTTATTATACTTTTTTGTTACCATTTCATTATGCTCAAGGTACATTTTTGTAATAAAATTAAAAAAAAGCAAGGGCAACTTCTTGGAGAATTTGGTTTGGTCAGCTTTTCGTATAAAAAAATACTATTAATCCTAAGCTTTTACGACTACCTTATTACAATTTTAACGGGTTCTTAACGTGATTTTCTCGTTGAATAAGTAAGGATATTTCGGCACTGTTGCAATCCCTATGATAACGGGTAGACTCAGACTTTAAAAATTTATACAATTTTTTATCAATAATCCATTCATTCATTTTATATTCCAGCGTCCCTAATATTTTGTAGTTCTGGTGGTCATGGGTAATTGAAGAAGACTAAAATTAAATTACCTGGTATCTGTGCTCCTCTTAATGCTACGCTAAGCCCCACTTATAATTCTTTAAAAAAAGGAGGTTATATATTTTATGTCGGATATTGTAAAATTAATACAATTCACGCGACATTGAACACATTTTAATCACGTCGATAAATGATGAGCACCTCGTAACTCGAAACAATACCCACCAATAATTCATGAAATATTATTAATCCTCGATGAAGTTAATAAAGTAGATGACTTTAGATGTTTTACCAAACAAGTAGGATGAAAACGATCGACTTAATTTTGTTACAAAACTGTTGAGCTTAGAAACTATTATGAGAGTCTTCGATATATTTGTTAATAGATTCAAAATTTTAATCGGGCTAAGCGAACGACATTTATGCATTTTCAACTATATAATTGAGATTTTGAAGTCGATATATGTAATTAATTATTAAAATAATTGTAATTGTAATAATATAATTGGCATATTTATAATAGGCATATTTTTTGACATGAAGATCCCAACTACATATTTATTAAAAGATAGAAACTTAAATCTTCAGATTTAAGCTTAAACTTAAATTAAGCTTAAATCTTCAGATTTAAGTTAAAGAAGATAAAGATTCAACTTGTTTATTGCTATGTTTGGACTTACAAACTTATGGCTGCTTCGTCATGAGGTCAAAGTTTTATATTATATTGCTTAATGACTGCCACATGGCCTCGTATATTTTCAAAATAATTGAATACAATAAAATTATGTACAATCTTAAATTTTATTATCGCCAGTGAGATTGTACGAAGTTGGCGTTCAAATTAGGGGCCTAAACTTTAAATGCTGAATCACCGTGATGAGCTTCCAACAGCCTTTTAAGAAGTCAAGCCACTTAATGAATCTTTGTATCCATACGTCAGTTTTAATTACGATAAGATATCTTATTATTTTACTGTATTATTGAGGTGTCTTTTTCACGTGTCACTAAAACGTCAATGTTTGTTTGTTTGAATTCGAAAAAGTTTGATTAATGAATATAAATTATGAAATTCGAAGAGTCTTTAATTTAATTAAAAAAATAAGTTTAAGGGTGTTTTGAATGCGGTAGACCCTAACTTTTTTTTTGTTATTGCCCTTGTAGGCAGACGAGCTTAAGGCCTGATGGTGAGTGGTTACCGTCGTCCATGGACTTCAGCAATGCCAGGGGCAGAGCCAAGCCGCTGCCAACCTTTAACTGGTTTTGTTTCTGATTTTTCTGATTACGGTTTATACTTCGAGATCTCGTTTTGAATTGCCCATTTTGAACTTAGAGGTGTGATCGTATAGATTGTAGTTTAGTCTTGGATTAGAGCTATATACAATATTGAAGTTACTTATAAATCACTATTCATTTGTACTAAAAAAGGTTATTCATCTTTAACTTATCTGTATTAGGTCGACAGTTCACGCGTTTGAAAGTTTTTTCGACATTAAATATATTAAATTCTATTAAAGCTTTAAAGTTGACTCTACATATTTTTATTTTATGTCTATTTCAATTTTTTATTTTATTTTCCTCACAGCACTTGTCACTATTACAATTAAAATTTTGGTATACACACTTCTATTTTCTACTCTGTTTTGCTTTGACCAAAGTGAACAAAGCAACAACTTCAACCAACCAACCTAATCATAATTAATTCAATATTTAAACTGCTTTTGACACCAGCCCAACGAAATGTAGAATTTGCTGTTACTGCATATTACTGTATGTAACTGTATATTATATTAGAGCTTTGTTATTTTTGTTTGTATTTCTTTACTCTCTCTCTCTCTCTCTCTCTAGTACGGTTATTATTTTTCGTTTTTGAATTGCTAATATTATAGGTCGCGTATCTAGTGCCTGGCATACTAAAGTTAACGAACAATGTAAAAGTGCCATAGGATATTAAAAAGTTACAAAAGTCGACCGTTGGCGTCGTACAAAATTTCAACAACAGATGTTACCGAAACTCTCTTTCGGATACAGTCACAAGTTCTTCGTTCTTTCATGTTCAGGATTGTTTTTGTAATTTTCGGGGTCATTAATAGAGTTTTGTTTTACTCTAATGGGCAACATCAGATGAAGGTATGATTAGTGGGGTATTTTTAATAACCTAAGCATAGAATTGACTATCTATCGGTCACGAAGTTGTATGACAAATACATAGTTTTATTATTGCAAATATTAGGTTAAATTTTGATTTGTTTTTTTTTTTATTATTATTTAGATGGGTGGATGAGCTCACAGCCCACCTGGTGTTAAGTTGTTACTGGAACCCATAGACATCGACAACGTAAATGCGCCACCCACCTTGAGATGTAAGTTCTAAGGTCTCAAGTATAGTTATAGCGGCTGCCCCACCCTTCAAACCGAAACGAATTACTGCTTCACGGCAGAAATAGGCAGAGTACCTACCCGCGCTGACTCACAAGAGCTCCTACCACGAGTAATATTTACATTTTTTATTTGATGTTTATGTGATTATTGCCATTTTCATTTAGCTTAAATTAAAGTCAACTCATTCATCACGTTACGAATTAAACAATTAAAAAAGTGAAAAAGTCACTTCTAAAATCAACGGATCCTTTGTTTACAAACACGAAACCACCGTTTCTGTTATAATTAATGAACTGTCGCCAGTCATTACCAAGGCTAATTAGAACTCGGGCCACAAACAGACCCAAGTCAGACAGGTGTAGGCCACAGATAACAGTGAAAGAAGACACATTGCTTTGTCTGGCTCAACCCGAACTCTAACTCAGTTTTATTGGGAAAGTTATATCGTATGTCAAGTGAACAAATTTGTAGCATTTGGTCAGGACCGGAAAACTTCCAGAAATTACTGTGTGCACTGTACAGCCATTCATCAATTAGTGTATTGACTTCGATATTGTAAAGCTTCATCAAATCTCAAATTTACAGAATGGAATTTAAGGAAAGGCCTGTAATTTGAAAAGAAAGAGCAATTCAATAAATCATGTTCATTATTATTAATTAAATTCAAAACAAAATGTACCTAAGCAGTTAAATTGTGAATTTAATATTGTATAAATTATTGTAACCTGCTTAGTTAAAGGAATGTGGAATGCGTCACAATTTCACTGAGTAACAATAATACATATAATAGATCACCAATATTTTACTAATATATTACGTGACGACTAAAAACTAACAATACGGAAACAAACCATGAGAATGATTCGCTTTATTGCGTGATCATAAAAAAACTAAATAGGCACTTCAGTTTTGAATTAATTTATTTTGTATTCACGCTGAGCATGTTGTATTTATTTTTTCGATGTGACATCCCATTATGATTAATGTTACGAATGTAAAGCGAAATAATGCGCTTAAATTAATCTCGATTATTTATGAGATCCGAAAAATTTTAAAAACGTTTCACCTTGTATATCTAATAAATATTTAATAATATACTTTTTTGTCTTTACTTCTGCCGCCTAACTTATATACTTATTTTACTAATCTAATATTAATATCAAATAATCTAATAAAACATATATTAATACTTCAAACAAATATACGTAGAACCTGTAATCAATTTCAGATATCAATGGGCTACCATTCAAAATATCTATTTTACCACCTAGATCGACCGTCACCTCTTCTGCTGATTTAAGCCAATAAAATCAAAATGCATCGTTAAAGCAACCTCATTAGTTAAATATCTTGTGACTATCCATATTAGTAAACAAGAATTTTAATAAGCATAAACGATCTTAGAAAGTTATTTTCAAAATCTTTAATTGCACATAAAAATACCGACTGCTTTGTTTGGAAGAAGCCTTTGTTTGCAAGTAAGAACTTTTTTCTTAATTAAAAAACATAGCAGCGATACAGGTACGTAATTAGTGGACAAAGTGGTGTTGTTTAAATTTAACCCCGCGTATCTGAACGTGAGGAGTAAGTTAGAAGGTGAGTTAAATAAAGACTTAATTTATGGTCAATTAACCTGGAGTTAACATTCACTAAGCATCTAGAAAATGTATAAAATAATGGGACAGTAAGAAACTGGATGCAAAATTATGTGGCATTTGAAAATTAGTTATATTAGAACGGGTAAGTTTGATCCCAAAACTATTAGGAAATATTAAAATCCGGTCACATTCAGATATGATCGCTGTCGATTGTATAAAACATTAATTTCTTGAAATTACTCGTGCACCAGCAATCGTGGGTCAATCATACTGTGTTATAGCTAATGGTCAATCATACCGTGTTATAGCTAATGTGGAAATTCCCTCAAAATTCATCCAGTGATTTTTCACAAAAATGGACATTTACAATTTTTTTTACATTGCTTAGAAACATTTGTAGTATTTGTGAATACATACTCATTTTGGATTGGCAAAACTGATGCAGCCAATACCTACGTCACCGTTTCGTCAAAGTAACGTGGTAGAGTTAACATTGTTATGTATTTATATTTTGACATTCAACAACTGTGTTATACTGACATCTAAGTTGAAATAAATGCCGGTCACCGTCCTCGTCGAACCCGTCGCTTGCGACGAAGGGCTCGACGAGCGAACTAACCCATAGACACAGCCCACTGAGTTTCTCGCCAGATCTTCTCAGTGGGTTGCGTTTCCGATCCGGTGGTAGATTCTGCGAAGCACTGCTATTGTTAGGGTCAGTGTTAGCAACTCTCCGGTTGAATACTTACAACAAAAAAGTGCAGATCCATAACCAACATAAAAATCGTTTGTAAGCATATCTTAGTTATATTATGATTTAGAAAAATAGGTACATGCCCGAGGACTCAACTAAATCATAATTGAATGACTTTGATTGCATCAAAAGTTGTATACATTTGACTACGGGCATACATACCAATTTTTCTCCACATAAAATAAAAATAATTTAACGATCAAATAAAGTTTACTATAAAGTTAAGATTTACAAACTATCGTATTTCAAATTCGAACACCTTTTAACGATGGAGCTTACGTCACTCCCAACTTTCATTTGAATCTATCAAGACCGATAAATATCACAGCGATATTACTCGTTACGCCTGTTATACTTGTTACACAGCATTAGCTATCTGCATATCGGATCTAGATACCACATAAGATACTTTGGATAGCGTCGATCGTCTTGAAAGATTACTTGAGAATTAATTAACTGTCCTTACGGAGAGGCTGTCTTTACAACACCTTTAGTTAGAAAGCTGTTGAATGAGGACCTCAAAGATTATTATTTTCATTCATATTTGATTTGAGTGACCGTTGTAATAGAAATGTCTCTGAACAGTGTAGTGGGATATTTTTGTACTTTTCCTCTCAATCTGGTAACATGAAAAAAAAATGAGATATAACTACTGGTATAAATTTCACCGCAAAGTTCGATTAATATTGAGATTGTACTCTTCTACCCACTCATGTAAAGCTTTCCCTCTTTAAGAATGGTTAGCTGGTAGATAACTCAATTGTTGAGTTAAACTCGCCATTTTATAACTTTTCGCAATTACTATATTATATTATTAGCTGTGTGTACAATAAAGAATAAAGATAAAGAAGAAAGATAATATTATGTACTGTAAAAGTTCTATTCTTTTTAAAGAATGTGCTCGGTCAATACCAAAAGTTACTGATCGTCTTAAATTGTTTTAATTAGTAAGCAGCATTGATGTGGGTAAAATAAAAAAAAAAGTTTTCAATTTGAAACAGTAAAATTGCTAATACCATTCTAAGTTATTGCCCAATCAAGAGTCGAAATAAATCAATTAACACAACACCCAAAAAAAAACTATATAAACAAACAGTTCAGCTTATGCAAATGAATCTTAATATGGAGTCTCGGGTGAAAAAAAACCTAACAAAATCCTGATTGTACTGACCCCGGGCTAAACAAAGCACAATTATTTTCATTTGATTTATAATGTTTGCTTTTAATAACCGAAATGCGTAATTGTTTATTTATATTAGAACAGTATATACGAAACGATCTAGTTTTTTTATTGCTTAAAATGTTGGACGAGCTCACAGCCCACCTGGTGTTAAGTGGTTACTGGAACCCATAGACATCTACAACGTAAATACGCCACCCACCTTGAGATGTAAGTTCTAAGGTCTCAGTTTAGTTACAACGGCTGCCCCACCCTTCAAACCGAAGCGCATTATTGCTTCACTACAGAAATAGGCGGGGTGGTGGTACCTACCCATACGGAATCACAAGAGGTACCGGTAATTTACCATTCATATTGATTTTACTTCTTTCATTATTGTGTTTTTAATTGAATAAGAGTATCTTGTGAAGCATTAGTGATATTGTTAGCACGTGAAAAAACAGCTTTCAACTTATTGCATTTTTTGTTCGAATAATTCCAATTTTTTTAAATCATAATAATTGTTCTTTACTGTGAGTACCTTCCATCTGAATATCACATTTTTTTCCTACAATTGGCATTGGCATTAGCTGTTCCAGAACATAACACAATATTTGACAAAAATTGCGCTATCGACATTTTCAATTGAAGCTTGTAAGCTTATAACAAGAAGAACCGGTTTCGAAGAACAACTTTTGGCTCGTCGATATATGTACCTAGAAATTACACTGGATCGGTAGAAGATCTCCTCTTTGTAATTTGTCCAAGCTGTTGACTTGCGACAAAGCAACAGCAGCCTTGCCTTAAACCAACATCCCGTTATCAACGTCTATTACCACAGCTACTGTCATCTGAAAGATCAGCACAAGTAATAATAGCAGTTCTACAAAAATTGAGTTTGAGATGACTTCATCATCTCGTTTTTCCATCGCACCGCTCGCCACCGTAGTAGAGTTCCTCTATACTACCTAGAACCACTGCGTTCATACACAGTGCGCTTCCAGAGATCTTTTTTGCCACGTACCATGCGGCTTTGGAATTAACTTCCCTCTACGATGTTTCCTAAGCACTATGACATGTCCTTCTTCAAACGAGGCTTGTGGAGAGTAGTGAACGACAGGCAATAAAAAAAAAACATTGAAGTCTTAACTGGTCTATTACTGCCGATTTGCCTGGCTTCCTAGTTCTGCGGCATGCCCTCCCACTTCCTACATTACCAACAATCAATGATGTGGTCATCAATCGCCAATCTATTTGAAATTACGATTGTTTGGGGCAGTATTATTAAATTAGTTTACTATAGAAACTATCTACCTTTTTTCAAAGAATAACGTGAAACTTTTTAAATTTGAAAATTTATAAAATTATTATTCTATAATTATGTTACCCTTCGTATGTTTTAAGGAGCGGGGTTATTAGAATAGGGTCCTTTAATAAACAGACACAATACACTAAGGGCAAACGGTGCCGCAGGCGATTCTAAGATTACCCCTTAATTTGACAAATGAACAGAATATTATAAAAACGAAATGAAAGTTATTAAGCATCCAATTTTTAAAAATGGTATATTTCTTTATGTTCGCTTTTTATTTAGGTTTTATTTTGTAATAAATTATTGTATGAGCTGACAAAAAATATCATTGTGCGCATTTTCTCAAGAATCTCCGTAATCCATTTTTTAAAGCTGTTAAAATGAAAAGTTAGATGAAGAAAAGACTATAAAGAAAACATGATCCTCAACAACGAGAGAAAAACAGAACAAGAAAATGAGTGTTTGTATTAAACATCTAAGCTATTATACTACAAAACTGATGATTCATTCTTAAAAAACTGTTAAACTAACTCACATATTATCCACGGACGTATGCTACTGAATAACTGTTTTTAGTCCTTTTCAAATTAACATTTTTTCCTTATTAAGACCAAACTGACGGCTGTCAATGGTCTATTAGTCGGAGATAAGAAATAATCGGTGACGTAGCGAGACAATAAGTATCCACGGGGTGCCATGTTATTGTTTATCTTGTCCCATTCTCCCAGCAGGATACTTGTTTTGTATAAACTTCGCACAAATTGACAGGAAAATTATTAGGAATTCTATTGACGAGATTCATATATGAAAATAAACATGTTGTATCTTGTTAACTGTTTCCTTGTGCCTTGTTAACATTTATGATATTTCGTATAGGCAATGGCTTGGTTCGGTAGGCAGAAATTTAGCATATTTCTGAAGCATATAAGCCAAGATTACAAGTCACCATCACCATCAGTGGCAAATAAATAATATCATATAATATTATTTATTAGAAGTCTCAATTTGTGGAGTTTGGTCATTACTAAATATAAGACAGTGAATTTCGCTGTTGTCTATAGAAGAAAAGGAAGCGATAAAATGCGATATTTTTTAAAAGTAATATTTTGGATTATCCTTTATTAAAGGAGGATAGAATACTGGCTAAGCTTTGTTTGAGTGTTGTTTAATAATAATTAGTATTAGGGCTTATAATTAAAATGGATTCGTTTGTTCTATGTGATATAATCCATATATAGGAGTGAAATTGTTGTTTTATAAATATGTGTATCATGGATTCTGTTATTGCCTTTTTTGCTGATAGAGATCCACCTTATATCAATCGACTATAATTTCTACGTCTATAATTTACCAAACCAACCCAATCAACTATAGAAATCGATAATGAATTCACTGTTAACAGATCCCTTGCCCTTTACAACTCATTGTGGAATATAATTAGTTTTTGTCACTTCACATCGACAAATCCCATTCAAAATCTCTAGTCTGATATCACGAACCCCGCCACTTACGGCACCAAACCGGTTCTTATCAAAGAGAATATTATTTCAAACGCCCCTGTCAACCCCGATGGGCTTTTCGAACCCCAAATCCAGTTTGTTATGAATGAAATTACAGAAATCGAATAAGGTAAACACAACTGAGAGCCAACAAAAGCTTGTTCGAAAAAAAGCTAAATTGAATTCAAATTGGTTTCGTCGAGTATTAGGGATAGCCGGGGGACGTTTTCAAGACGCTCACGGGAACGTGTATCGCGGCAATAATTTAAAGAAACTTTTTGTTGTTGGGCGACAGGCCGTTGATCCACACAAAACCTACAGAGCTGATTGAATGAAAACATAAAACTCGTTCGAGCAAAAAGAAACAATCCATGAGAAATGGTCTCTTTAATTTTCTGTGAAGTGCACAAGAACCGAAAAGCTAAAATTTCGTTGAATACATATATATACAATTTTCGCTAATTACTATTTTTGTCGATAGCAAATTTTTAGCATAAAACGAGAGTAACGTAAAATAAAAATATTTCTCGCTGGTGAGATCTATCGGCGAGAGTTTTCGCTGTCAAAGATCAACAGGTATGCAAATAGAAGGTTAAAAACGTTCACACTGATGCATGTGCTATTTGAAATATTGAAAGGGCAGGATTTCAAAATCGATTCTAAGCGTAAACTTTGAAATCCATGCTTTACCTGACAGAATGCTTTGTGGTTAACCGCTCGGAACGATTTGACTTTGTTGCCTCCAGCTTATTTTATAACGGTTTGTCGAATTGAATTCTGCGGTTATTTATTTAACTTCAGCTTTAGCGTGGCATCATAAACTTGTGTGAGCGGTGATATGAATTTCTCGCTGGCATTTAAATTATTTTTCACAATCACAAATGGATTTTTTACGACCCGAAATAAAAAGGGGGAAACGTATGTCTTAAACACTTTGATTCCTTGATGCTGCAATTCGCATGGGAGTAATTTTGTAGTAGCCGGCTAGATGTAACATCTTGATGGTCGTAAATTAAGCCGTATCTCTTTTATGGTCAATTTCAAGAGCTAAAAGATCGTTAAAACGTGGAATCCATTAATGTAATCATTCGGAAGCCAATAACGTCATACTAACATGCAAAGGTTGAACGTAAATAGTACCATTCGCTGTATTTATCTAAAGACAGCTAACTTCCCATTACCTTTATCTATTAATTTTGTCTTGAATATTAATTTACTGGCGAGTTTTTTTTAGATAAAAATTTATAGTTGGACACAGAAATACTCGAAGTTGGTTTCAGATTTCCTTTATTTATTGCACTACATGTGTGATCAAGTTCACGGCAGATCTAGCGTTAAGCGGTTATGGGAGAACCTGTAATATTCACATAGCGAATTCCATTAGCTACCTTGCGACATGATGTCAACATATATATTTAATACATTAACTTTATCCCTAAAAGCCGTTAAATATTAAAAAACATCAGAATTCAAGTTATTATTACACATTAAACAAGCAGGTGCTACTTAACGTCAGCCATTGCACAATATTTATTGTCGCATACAAAGTTAGCATTTTTTTTAGTAAAAGGAGGAAATTTAATTACTGTTGAAGTTAAGATGCAGAAAGCAAGACGTATTTAACAGAAACGCGGGCGTTATTTCACCTGCCCCCAACAGAATAATTCAGGCTGTTGCAATTCTCTTAGGTAAATTTTCAACATTACAACTTCGAAATTAATTAATTTTAACTATTTTCATTTTGTTACAACGACATTCTTTCGTTAACTTTGATTTCAACGACTTGATTATTTCTACATTATATTCTAAATATTGATACAGATTGGACATGTTCCCTGAATTTTGATCACGCAGGAGCCAGTCAATGTGTACGCCCTAGACACGTCCTTACGGATCCATCTGTCCCATAGCTCTTGAACTAGACGCCTTGACCTCTCGCACTATGAGCAGCTTAGGGACCTCGGTAACCGTACACGTCGTACTCGGCAGAGAGTTCGACGTCCAACCTAACGTAAACATCAAGCCCGCTGAGTTTCTCGCCGGATCTTCTCAGCTGGTCGCGATTCCGATTCTGTAGTAGAATCATTTGCGGAGCAGCTGCTCTTGAGTTGTTAAGTCTCTTTTGGAGGTACTCGGGTGGTTAGCTGTTAGCAAATCCTACCCCTCATGGCTGAACCCGTGCTCGCATACCTGTCCTGGTGAAACTGGAAAGGCCACCGGGCCACCAGTAATACTTCGTCATAAAAAAAAATGCACATACTTCTTACATATTGCACAATGCTCATATTACCAAGAACAAATCCATAATTTACGATGTTCAAAGTTATTCAAAAACAAGAAGTAAAGCTATTAAGAGCAAAAAATTTGAATGTAGCTCGTGGAAACAGCTAATAGTTCTTATTCAGTGGATTAATCGAATCATTAGATCGTTGGTTTCTAAAGGCCATTTTAAAGCTGATGCAACAAAGGAAATAATTCTTTAAGCCACTGCATTAGAGTGCAAAAATGATGTATTTGTAAATTTGTCGAGTGTGAACGTAGTCCTTGTAATTGCGGAATTCATTATGGGCAACCTGTCACCGGCAGCCGATCTGTCAACGATTGTACATTTCTCAAAACTGGAATTGTAATCGGCTTGATGAATCGCCTTGTTAGTTAATTGAAGTAAGTGTGCATTATAAATGCATAATTCATACTTTAAGGGTCTTTATTTTTGCAAACTAAGAAAATCAATTTAAGTCTAAAATTGTAACTGTCTAGATTTTTACTTTAATGTAAGAAAATTGACACAGGATGATGATGATTATAATGTGGGCCGTTTTATTGCTAATTCGTTATTTTTGAGGCAGCATGTAAATAAATGGATTTAAATCGAATCCCAAAAAAATATTACGAATACTAGATATTATTCAACCAAAATTTACGTTGAATAATGTTACAACTAAATTACACATTCCGTTATTAGAATCTATTATTAACACATTAATTAGATCCGTTAATATCAAACCAGATTTGGCGGAATAGCATGTTGGGCCTGTAATTACGAACATTCTCTTGCTTATTATTATTACACGTTTAATTAAACACGTACGTTACCATGATAAGTTTAGTCTATTACAGTTCAAAGTAAAACTACTACACAAATTTTTCTTCAATTCGTCAAAAGCTTATTTGTATGTACAGAAAATCGCACTTAAACCATAAGTGATGTTTATGTTAAAAAATCAACAGTTATTTGATATATTATATAGGTATCTTATATATCTCTTACTGTTATTATCGTTTTAAATAAATTTTTGGTTAACTTTTTTCAATATGTATTAAGTGAGTTTTATAAGCGATGGGGCAGCATTAAATTATTATCTATATTTTTTAAAACTCTTAACTTTATCTATTTTCATGATAGATTAGAAAAATGGAACAAAAACAGATTTACCTAATTATATATTAATTATGTAATTTATAAATCATTAGAACACAGTTAGAAGAATAATTTTAAAATTTCGACAAATTAAATCAAATCAAGATCACGAAAGCAGTGAAATGTTCGAAACCTTGTAAATTTTCAAATGAAAAAAAACAAGACTACACTAGAAAAATATACAATATATAATCTATTCTCAGTTTGACCACAGTCGTCAAGAACAAAAGTTTGACAATAAATAAATAGTATGCATGCGTGTGTGCGTCAAATACATGGTAGTGTGTGTAATGTTTTTTTTATTGATTTAATGTATTTTTTAGGCATAATTTATAAAAAATATTAACATTCTGCACTCCTTTTCTATATCTTTATAAGTGTGGAAAATTTCATACTCCTCCGTCCGTGCAATTTTCTTAAAAAGGGATACAAAGTTTTTGCTTCACGTATTAATATAAAGATATTTTTTGTGTCCATGCTGCTGTCAATAATAATATGCTACAAATTGCGAATCAAATTGTATTGATATCAAATTGTATTCTTAGTTATTTTTTACGGGTTACAATGTTGTTAGCATTAACGGTTTTCAATTTTAATAAACAAGCAACGGCAAAACAGATGAATGGTATTTTCTCTAACGTTTGTCACCCGATTTATTTTGTTTGCTTACTAACTATTGATGAGCTTTAGAAAACTCTTTTTTTTATTCGAAAAATATTTTATTTTTCAAAGTATTACGTATCGTAAATGTAATTTATGAATCTAAATCTTGAGGTGTCAGTAATTAAGATCGAAAATCTATTGTTCGGCGAGCACTAGAGGTATTTAAAGTATAGGAGTATTATTGATTTATGGAAGTCATGGTCAAATTACGAAATGTCAAACGTCTGGTTCAACATTCCGTGTGCCCGCATCGGTTAACTGCTACTGACTTGCAGCCGACATCCCTCAGCTAAACAATTCATCCAATAACAGTATTATTACCGATTACATTCGTCATAGTTTGCTAGCGTTACATTCTTGAAAGTGTTAAATTTTTTCTTTGGTACCCTAGCTCTTTGCCAAATATTTCTCAAATCAAAGCATTGGTCGATTTGCATACAAGATCGTATACTAGCTGATTATTGAAGCCGGTAGACCTCATAGCTTCAATTAGGCTACCTACCTTGAGAAACCAGAAAATCTCAACTGAATTTCTAAAGATATTGTAAATTTTCAAACCGGGATTCACGATTGCTGACACAACGCCTAATTAACAGCATTGCGGATGATCCTCTAATCGGTAGGCAGTGGCTTGGCTCTGTCCCTGGCATTCCATGGGCGACAGTAATCACTCACCATCAGGTGGGCCGTGTGTCTGCCTACAAGGGCAATAAAAAAAAACCTACCTTTACTCTGCTATATTGAAACATAAGCTGTTTATCATTTATCACGACTTCAATTACTTACAGTACATTCCTAAGTATTTGATCGTAATGAAATCACGCGCATCTGTGTTTGTTTAACCGTTTCCGTTGTAAATTATCGGCGTAATAGTAGACCCTTTATCTCTAAGTGCATGCTGTATGAAATCCTATGAGAAAGGCGCGGCACACAAAGAGATTGTAACTCTAGAAGTGCCTGGCATTATTATTTTTTCAAGAAAAATAATTATTAATAATTTAATTTGAGTATTCAACTCTTAGCAAAAGGGAAACAGGGAAGTTTTTAAAATTAAGTACAACAAAAAGTTATTAAAATTCTTAAAGTAAACGGCATTTGCTAAGTAATTTTAGAATTTTCTGATTTACATCAGGAAAAAATACAAGTCTGTAATTATATTGTGATATTCTTGCAACTTTTAAATTTCCAATTAATTAATTTCGACAGTAGGATCATTCAAGCAATACAAACTCAACAATAATTATCTAACATTCAAGTGCTCGTGATAGTGGGAGGTAACTAGATGTGGAGTGGGTTGATGTAATTCACACATAAATATATATGAATTTCCAATGGAAATAAGAAACAATATTCATAATTTTTCAAAATAAGTGGAATTTTATGTTTTATTTTTTAATGCCACTATAGTGATCAATAGCATTCGAACGAGTAATAAAATGAAAATTGAACTGAACCAAAAAATAAGCAATGAATATTTAAGTACAATACATTGTATGTAATACGTAAAATTTATGATTCAAATAAAAACAGAGGAGGACGTGGTTAACTTTGAAAAATCCTTCGAATTTGACACGTACCCGGTGCCCCTTCTAAAATCTTTATTGTCACGTGTCCCGACAACGCGCAACATGGTGTCCAGCCATTACCATTATCATTTGCTTTACAATGAAAGACCCGTCCTAGTACGATACAGTGGAAACCATTTCGGGCTAATATCATTAAACGTAAAGAAACAGCGGGGTGTATCAATGTCACCCTTTTATGTGAGCTCGTGTTATACGAAATAAATCAAGGCACACTGTTTCGTATTTGGTTTACTCAAAATTTATTGGTTCTAAGAAGATTTGTGCGTATTTAATTTTATTGAAAGTTACCTAAATTACCGATGCGGTTTATTATGTGCGATTTTATAATTTATCTGTAGACAACAACTGGCTGTTTTAAGTCATACAATTTTTGTAAATACATACTTACTCTTTAATATTCATCAACTCTGTTAGCTGGACGACCTAAAATGCGTCCCTCAGATACAAGTACATATTTGCCATTGATTAGGGTTCTGTCCATAATCTGCCAAGTTACTACTAGCTTTCTTACTACATAATGATCAGTGGTCTTCGACCGATATAAGCTCATCATGCGATATTGATAATGAGAATAACAAATCGTTTTAATAAATAACGGCCGTCTGGTATAGTGGTAAGTGACATGGTCACTACACAAGGGGTTCGCGGGTTCGAATCCTGCCAAGGGAAGATATTTGTAAGATAAATATAAAATGTCTTTTCCAGGGTTATGGATGTATATTAAATATATATATGTGTGTATAATAAAAATCTTACATTTATATTCGTTATCTGGTACCTGTAATGTACTGTATTCTTAAAATATTATAAATACTTATTCCTAATAGCACCAGTTCCTTACATATCTTTGTATTGTATAATTAGCCAACTCTAAGCTTCGACAGACCCCCATATGCATATTTTTTATACGTAGGTACCTAACGTGGTATATTCGCATATTCGCGATAGTGATAAAAATTTGTGTCATAAAATCAAATCAGCAAAATTTAACAATTTAGGTATTTACTGGCTAGGTAAGTTATGACTTCACATGAATTGGTATTATTCTCTATGTCTTTACTCATTTCAGTTATGAAACAGTCATGCAGGTTATAAAAGTAGGATATCGGGTATTCGAATACAAATTAACTGCACAGTGGTCATTTTAATTAGTCCAAACTCGAGTTTATTAGTAGTATCCAATGTGGCCAGTCAATGTATACGTTTCCCACTTTCCATATTATATGCATTGTCAAAACAGCTTGATCTGTATTGAAATTGCCTAGTTATTTTCTCAATAGAAGAATTTAACAATTATACATATTAGGAAAAGTGAAGCAGAATTTGACAATTTACTGATGAAGAATTTCGAAAATCAAGAAAAGATAATTTTCACATACAGACCACAGAGCTGCATAATTTATATAAATGGATAATATTCCTCAGTATAGCTGCTCTGTTTAGATTTCAAACTGTGACTGTCTTTGTGTTTAAAATTATGAAACTCAATAGCAATTTCCTGTATACTCGCAACTAACTGTCACTTATTTCAAACAATTTACTCTAGCCGCAATTCCTTTCCGGGTATAATATAACAAAACAACAGTTAGATACAAAGCTACCTAGTTTGCTTTGGACTTGAGGCATCTTTCAATTGTTATTATTATTGATAGGTTCTTGTCTGGCATCAAATTTAATATGTACCTACAATACTAACTGATTTATATGGTTTAGTTATTCTATTCTTTTTAGTTACTATTTCAACAATTATTTTTGTTTTCTTCGTATAGTTTTTTAGAATAGAACGCTTTCATAAATTAACGATTACGGGAACATGAACTAATTTTATTTCTGAGATAGTTTTTGTTTGGAGTTTAGAAATAAATAAACCCATAGAGTTGGGATTTATTAAGGTTTTATTAAACTGGACCAGTTTTTCTTATGCTCGGGCGTATTGTGGGCCTACACACACTTACATCGCCATTCGGTACATACTTGTCGCGAATATTTTGCGCATCATGTACTCCTGTCTACAAAGTTACCAATATAACCTAATGTTTTGATGAGAGTTTTCAATTAGATAAGAAGTTGAGGTATTCATTAATAGCATGGCCCTGATATTCCCTGACATGACAATCCCTAAAATAAGGTGATTTTTTTTATTTTGAAGTTTGTTTTAATCAAAGATTTTCTTATCCGGATCTGCAACGTAAAGGTTTTTAAATTAATGCACATTAAGGAGCAGGTGTGTCGTTGCGTTGTCGCTCATATTATCAATTCGCCAAAAAACCGTAGATATTTCTTTGAAAATTATCTTTGGTTTGGCTTACCTTTGTCGCTTTGTGAACTGTTTGTCTGTGATGGTAATAAATATTTACTGGTAAAGGTTTACTGACTTTATGGAAAGAATGTATAGTAAAAGTAGCAGAGCTGATGATATATAATGATAGATCAACAAAACATAATCGCCATTCTTAATATTTTTTAGCTTCAATGAATCGTATAAATTAAAATATTAAAACATCATATTTTATAGCATAATTAAAACTACTACTATTATTACATGTAATGTTTACTTTCCTTAATGTCGTGTTTCTTCTAACAGCTGTGTGTACAAATATATTAGATAAATATTTATTTTTTATAGTCTATACTACACTTTCGATAACTATTTTAAATAACGATGCTTTCATCTTTTCGAAGCTTTATAACGTGACCACAGCTTTATTATGATTAGATGCGTAAGTCTAGGGATTTAACGTTTAATGGTACTTCGCTTACTCACAAGTCTGGTTGGAGTATTGATCGCGGGAATCCCCCTGCTCTGACCGGCTTCTGACCGGGCGGAGATTGGACCTCGGGTGAAAGAGCGCAGGGGAGTAATTTAGTGGGTAGGGTCCTTAGGGCCTTGGGCCCGCAGTCCGCTCCCAAAATGTGCGGACCGTCCAGTCCCGCATACCCCGTGCGCCACCTAAGAGCGGGGATCTCGTAGGAGGAGGAAGTAGAATCCCCCGGCCCAAAAAAAAGGCACTAACAAGTGAGGCACAAAGTGAACTAAAGTATTTGCATTAAGTCTCTTAATAGTGTCAGCCTATCTATCTCTCGAAGATGTACTATTATTCAGATAATATTAGAAGATAATTCAGAGCGCTGTTCAGAAAATATATGGGACATAAATCATTACTTTAAATAATTAACTCAGTCGCTGTTAAATAATAAACATTTTCTGCATATTTCAATTGAATAACTTCTTTGGATCAACGATAGAAAATAAACGCGGGCGATATAGTAAATATCATGGAATCGGTAAATCGATAAAATTATTTCACTCCCAGATTTAAACTAGTCGCCACCTATTTGATATTCTGAAATTCAAATGACTTCGGGACCAACTTTGAACACAATCGCATTTCAGTGGAACGAAACTTTGTATACAAAAGACCTTTTTAATTTATACGAAATTGTAAGTAGTAGTAAACTACATTAATGCAATTTCGAAATGCTTTCAATAGCAACAATAAAGCTCTCTTGGTACTTAGATCAAATTACTAACTTCAAAGAAACTGTTCCAAATAATTGTTTAGTTGTTAATTTATAATGGAAATTGAAGTTAAAATGTTTCGCAAGTTCAATTATTTTTCAATTAAATGAGATAATAAGGTTTCTGTTTCATGCTTTTTATTAGAGATTTTTCGAGAAAATTTACAATATAATAATGTATCAATCTATGATACGAATATGCGATACCGGCTCTTTTGATTTATCATTACTACTACTAGGAGGAGGCCTTTGCCAAAGTTGGGTAAGCCGACGAAGTTGTTGATGTCATCGACTCGGCCGAGTCGTGAATTTAAGTTCATTATTTATAAATATCCTTTTTGCGTTTGAATAAAGGCTTTTATTATTAATCTTCTTTTTCTTTTTCTCCACCTCATCCCACTAGGTGGGGTCAGCACAGCTAATTTTTCTTTTCTATACTCTTCTATCAGCCGTCTTCTCAACACTCACTCCTCTCTCTCTCTCTCTCTCTCTCTCATATCGTTATTCACACACTCCATCCATGTCTTCGTTGGTCGACCTCTTCCCCCTCTACCTTGCACTACCATTTCCATACATCTCCTAGTCACATGCATCTCCTGTCTGCCAATCACATCTACCCCTCTAACCGTCCGCTCTTTAATTTGTTGATTACCGGGGCTACTTTCACACTTCCTCTGATATACTCATTCTTTATCTTGTCCATTCTTGTCACTCCACACATCTATCTCAACATTCGCATCTCTGCCGCACGAACTCCTCTTTCATGCTTTACTTTCGTCGCCCAACATTCAGATCCATACAGCACGACATTATAATTATTGTTATTATTATTATACTACTACAACTACTACACTATGGTAACAATAAATGTATGATTGGCTCGTAGATGGATGAACGTTATTACTAAATTACTACTACCATTAAATATTTTACAAAAACGGTGCCAACGCTAGATCTTTTCGTTACGTATTACACTTGCATCTGTCGATGACGCCCGGTGACTATCACGCATATTTGATCGCAACTCTCCTTCTGGATCCACGTAGATTATAGTTGCAAAGTCGCAACACTACTACTTCATTGTAATAAGTTTTGCGGTGATACAAAGATAGAGAACCATTGTCTTTCGTTTGTTTTTATTGCTTCGATTGGTGGACGAGCTCACAGCCCACCTGGTGTTAAGTGGTTACGGAACCCACAGACGACACACACCACAGTCCACGACGTAAATGCCGCCACCCTCCTTGAGACATGAGTTCTAAATCTCAGTTTTTACAGTATAACGGCTGCCCCACCCTTCAATACGAAACGCATTAATGCTTTACGGCAGAAATAGGCAGGGTGGTGGTACCTACCCATGCGGACTCACAAGACGTCCTACCACCAGTAATCGTCCAACCCTTCGTTATGCTTTATTGTTTTAGTTAAATTAATGAGCTCATTGGCCATGACGTTACATGAATGCGGCCACCCACCTTGAGGTACGACGCCGGAGTCTTAATTTTACTATATAACTGTTTCACTTTAAGCCGAAATGAATAGCTTCACGGCGAAATAGGCTGGCTGGTAGCCCATCCTTGAAAGCGCACAATACTCCGCCTCCTGTAAATATCCTCTACTCTTAGTAAGATACTTCACTCTCCTTGTCCGTTTCTTTATTAAGGACAAGTAGTAGCAATGCGTGTGTGTACAGGTACCAGCATCTAAGTTATTTCTTTCGCGAAATTATAAAGCCGAAAGATTTGGTAGTCGTCGTGGCCTAACGGATAAGACGTCCGGTGCATTCGTGTTGAAGCGATGCACCGGTGCTCGAATCCCGCAGGCGGGTACCAATTTTTCTAATGAAATACGTACTCAACAAATGTTCACGATTGACTTCCACGGTGAAGGAATAACATCGTGTAATAAAAATGAAACCCGCAAAATTATAATTTGCGTAATTACTGGTGTTAGGACCTCTTGTGAGTCCGCGCGGGTGGGTACCACCACCTTGCCTATTTCTGCCGTGAAGCAGTAATGCGTTTCGGTTTGAAGGGTGGGGCAGCCGTTGTAACTATACTTGAGACCTTAGAACTTGTATCTCAAGGTGGGTGGCGCATTTACGTTGTGGATGTCTATGGGCTCCAGTAACCACTTAACACCAGGTGGGCTGTGAGCTCGTCCACTCATCTAAGC